>OY829543.1:47199628-47853041 GCA_963691705.1 Viola odorata | reverse complement strand
TGTTGTTGTTGAGATGATTTTTCTGTCTGAAAAAACATCTTGATTTTTGTCCGAAAATCATCTTGATTTTTATCCGAAATCATCTTGATTTTTGTCCGAAAATCATCTTGATTTTTCTGGCCGAAAATCATCTTGATGTATTCGTTTCCTTGAGTCTGCTTGTTTGAATTGTTTCACTTGAGATTCGTTTCGGCCACAACTCGAGCCCTACAGAATCGTCGACCGAGGTAGTTAGGTTCGTTTTTGTGTTCTTGAGTTGTTTCAGTTCTTGTGACTGTTGTTGTGTCACACTTGATGACATGTTCCGGCCACGGAAATGGGTCTTGACAGAATCGCCGGTGGAGGCAGTCAAGGTTCATTCTCGTGTTCTTCGTGTTCTTGAGTGTGTTCATGTTAGTTTGTGTTTCTTTCCGAAAAGTGTCAAGTTTCTGTCCGAAACTACCAAAAATCCAAAGTGTCAATCGTTGTTGTGTGTCTTCTTGTTGTCTTGTGAAAATTTCGTGCATTTTTGGCCATTCTAGCCGAAGGTGTGCAAAATTTTTATTTTCGTGTTCTTCGTGTTCTTCATGTGTTCATCTTTGTGTTCTTGAGTCTTCTTGGTTGGAAGACAAGAGAGGAGTCCATTTGATCCATCTTTTGCCTTTGTGTGAATGTGTGTGGTGTTTCCCCTTTGTTTATTAATTTTTAGAGACAAGTTTTCTTACCCACTTGTCTTTGTCTCCCATGCCTAACATAAACAAATATCCCACTCACACATTCTTTTAGGTATTTGGTCAAATGTCCCCTCCCACTTGTCACCTTTGTCTAAAGGTTGTCTTCCACCCAAGCTTGTCTCGTCCACCCACCTTGTCTCCCCCACCCACCTTGTCTCCCATGCTCATTCTCCCCCATGAGCCGGCCACACTCTTCCTCCTTCTTCCCCATCTAGTCAAACATATGTGATGTTTGACTACTTCAAAAAAAAAAAAGAAAAAAAAAAGAAAGAAAGTTGAGAGATTGGTGAGTATATGAGAGATTAAACACGAGTGTAAACACGTGAGGGAGTGAGTTTACACTAATGTTTGTTTCTTGTGCAGAAAAAGAATTCACCATATCTCTTGGAGAAAATTTTGACAATTTTTGAGTAGGTCAGATTTTAAGTTCCGGATTCGAGGACTAATCCTTTCGAAGGGAAAGAGTTTGATATGATCACGGAACCCCTTTTTAAACATTTTCGGCTATGACCTAGCAAGGGAAGGAGACCCGAGTGCAAGCCAAGTCCATGCAGCACAAAAGAGGCATTTTTGGCCATTTGAAGCGAGTCTAGCGGCATGCCGCTAGGAAGGCCATGCATGGAGCGGCATGCCGCCAGATTTAATTAAATTATGGGTCACTTGGAGCGAGTCTAGCGGCATGCCGCGAGGAGAGCTATGTGTGGAGCGGCATGCCGCCAGGCACATTTTGGATGACGGGATTTGTTTCCCAAGGGTATTTTCAGGGTCATTTTTGTAATAGTGTAGGCTTATTGTAACTTAGTATAAATAGTTATTTTCTTTCTTTTGTTACAGCTTTGGATGATGAATGAATGTTAAGTGAGAACACTCCTTCCTCATTCATTCATCCGGGGCTCCATCTTGCGGCTTGCCTTGGTCTTGGATCGCCATGGCTTGAGTCAAGTAAAAAGAACAAGAATCCTTTAAATGTGTAATCCGTTATTACTTCCATTTGTGTGAACAATGAATCCGAATTTGAGTGTTTTTGTGTTCTTGAACAATCTGCCCGAGTTCAAGCCGTTCAACAATCCGAACTCAAGTTCCAATCGTTCGTTGTTCAATCCTAACTCCCGTCTCCCACCGCCTTCTTAATTCGGGTATTTATCCTTTCAATTTCCGCTGCGTCTCCATGTGTTTTCCTACTATTTTTGTGTTGTTTGCGTGCACAAATCTAGAGCTAGATCCTCCCTTTGGTTGCATATCATCTCGGCCGGATTTCTCTTCCGATTCTCGGCCGTGATCATATCAGGTTGACACCGCAAAGTTCCCATGGTACACGGACATAGCAAATTTTTGTGCCATGGGCGTGCTTCCAGTCGAGGCCTCGAGGGCAGAGCACAACCGGATCCGACGGCAAGCCAGGACCTATGTTTGGGACAACCCCTATTTATGGAAGCATTGTTCAGATCAGATTGTCAGGCACTGTGTCACCATGGATGAGGTCCCGTCAATCCTCAAGTTCTACCACTCGACAACGGAGGGAGGGCATTTTGCTGCCAAGAAGACCGCGCTCAAGGTCTTAGAAGCTGGTCTTTATTGGTCGTCAATCTTCAAGGACAGTTATCTGTTTTGCACTACATGCCCCCGATGCCAAGCTATGGGAAACATCGGGGCGAGAAACCAAATGCCCTTGACCAACATCCTTGCGTGCGAAATTTTTGATATTTGGGGCATTGACTTTATGGGACCGTTCCTAAATTAATTCGGGAACACGTACATCCTGCTTGCGGTGGACTACGTTTCCAAATGGATTGAAGCCAAAGCCACCAAGACAGACGATTCGAGGGTAGTTGTTAATTTTCTCAGAACATACATCTTCAACCGATTCGGGACCCCTCGCGCCCTCATCAGTGATCGGGGGACCCATTTCTGCAATCGAACGATCACCTCGTTACTTAGCAAGTACGGAGTGACCCATTGAGTATCTACCGCCTATCACCCCCAAACCAATGGGCAGGCTGAGGTCTCGAATCGGGAGATCAAGGCTATTCTCGAGAAGACCGTGAATCAGTCAAGGAAAGATTGGAGTCTCAAACTGGGAGACGCGCTTTGGGCCTATCGCACTGCATTCAAGTCCCCGATCGGCATGACGCCGTATCGGTTGGTCTACGGCAAGTCATGTCACCTCCCGGTCGAGATAGAGCATAAGGCATTTTGGGCAATCAAGAAGGTTAGCATGGATTTGAACTTGGCAGGCAAGGATCGCTGTTTGCAAATTCAAGAGCTCGAAGAACTTCGAGGGGATGCCTATGAAAATTCACTGATCTACAAGGGCAAGACCAAGGCCCAGCATGACAAGCATCTCGTAGTCAAGACCTTCACTGTTGGGCAGAGAGTGTTGCTATACAACTCAAGACTGCGAATTTTTTCAGGAAAGCTGAAATCCAAGTGGACAGGACCTTACAAAGTCACCACAGTGTTTGATCATGGAGCTGTTGAGATCCAGAATCTGGATGGGGGAGAACCATTCAAAGTGAACGGGCACAGGCTGAAACTCTTCTACGAAGGATTCAAGCCCTCAACTGCCGAGGAAGTACGGGTCGAGGACCCAGCAGACAACGCCCCCGAATGAAGAAACAACGTCTAGGCCTAGACGCTAATCAAGGCCAAAGTGTGGGGACAACCCCCGAATTCCTAACTCTCTCCCTTTAAATTTTCCTGTCTTTAAATTCCGAGTCAAACATTCTTTTTCCCTTTCCCACGCACATTTTTTCTCTTCCCTCGATGGTCTTAATTAATTTCGTCTCTTCTTATTCCCTTTTGCCCTTTCTTTTTATTTTATTTTAAGTCAACCTTACCTTTTCCACTTCTCTAGACACTTTTTATGTTACCTAGGCAATTGCTTTAAATTTCTTTGTTCTCTCTCCCTTTCATTTAATTCCTTTGTCTCTCCCTCTCTCCAATTAAATCCTATGTCCCCTACTTTATTAACCCCCATTTAATTCTTTTGGTTTTATTCCCCTTTCTCCTATTTTCAAATCCTTAAAGCTGATATGTTTTTTCCGTTTCCCGTGCAGGTACAGGCGCACGCTGCCCTTGGCACTGCGCGACCTCTACCGGCGCGACACGTGGCGGACGAAGCCCAAGGAGATCAGCTCCCATCTCTCTCTCCACCTTTCCACGTCCTCCAACCCACTCACCCACGCCACCTAACCATCAGATCCCATCCGTTACCCAACCTAAACCCCTCATCTCTCCCAATCAAATCAAAACACAACATTTCTTTCCCTTCTTTCAAAACACAAAAACCCTCCTTCCTCCTCATGGCACACACAAGCCTCAACCTAAACAAACCCACCACTTCTCACTCATCTACTCCCACTCCTACTCCTCTCTCCACTCAACCCCAGCCAAAAAAATACCACCACCGATCAGTCACCCGCCGCCACTGAACCACTCGGATCAGCCTCCTCTGAAGACACTATAGACTTCGACGAGATAACCTTCACCACCGCCCTCCAAAAAATGACCAGATCCGGCAAGGTGCACAGCGTCCCTCCGACCACGACCGCCGGCAGCAAGCCGAAAAAGCCAACGCCGACGCCGACCCCTCCTGGCAGCCCCGTGAACTCCGTCCCCCTTGATGTGAAACCCATCAAGGGGCACAGACCAGCTTCAGCCTCCGGGAGGCCACGAGGGTCGAGAAGGAGAACGAGGAGCAGTTCCCTTGGGATTCCGACGACCAGCGGGCGGCTGTGGAAGAAGACGGAGGAGACGACGGGGAAGCAGAGGTGGAGCAGCAGGAGCAGCCTGACGAGTAAGACGCTCAAGACCCTGAGCATACCGCTCAAGGTCCCGAGGATGTTCGGGAGGACACGGTAGCAGAAGCCACCAACGAAGGAGAGGGTGAGATTGACCCACCCAAACCCCCAGCCCACCTCCGTAGAAGACCAAGGGCAAGGCCAAAGCCTAATCGACCTCTAAAGCGCCGGCCCAAGCGGCGAAGAGTTCCCCCAAAACCCCTGCACCCAAGGCCCCAGCCTCCAAGACCCCGGCCAGCAAGAAAAGAACGCTCCCGACCACTCCCAAGGGCAAGGCAGCCGCAGTTGAGACCCCCTGCAAATCCCAGCGCACTGAAGAGGAGGATGACGATCTCGAGACCCCATCACCTGCTTCGGGATCCAGACCCAATTACCTGGTAACGACTGACCTTGATACTTTTAATGAACTATTCATTTTCAATGATAAACCGTCTCTAGATAAGGTCACTTTGATGAATAACAAGGGGGTGGCCCCGTGTGCTAAACTAGATATGGATTTATATGATAAGCTGGGTATTGGGTCCCGAATTCGGGAGTTGGTTAGTGGCATAGGATGGGAAAGCTTGTTTTTCATGGATCAGCCTACATATCTGGAGCTCAGCCTTGAGTTCTTTGCGAGTTTTTGGTACAAGGAAGATCTGTTCAAGCCCAAGGGTGGGATAGGTCCCGATATCTCTGCTAGGGGATGTGTCAATTTTCGGCTGGCTAGCAAGTGACACCCTATGTCCCTCAACGACTTCAATGTCTACCTCGGTTTTGCCAGTCGTGAGGACATTCAAGGGGACGCATATCAGAACCCCTTGACCGCTGTCCCGACCGACTTCAATAACCACCAAGCCCTTCGGGAGCTCACTGGACATCCCAACGTCAAGTTGGACTCCCGCAACACCAAGGCTCATGGCATTCGAGACCCTGCACTTCGGATTCTGCAACGCTTCCTGTCCTTTGCCCTCGCGGGTAAATTTGGGACCTCAGGATAGCTTGCTCAATTCGAGCTATTTTTCCTATGGGCCATGTACCACAAGAAGCGGGTCAACCTTGGATATTGGATCGCCACCTCTACTCACAACATTGCAAATGCCCCCCAGGGTCGCTCTTCTGTTCTTGGGTCCCTCGTCACCAGCTTGGCCTCACAATTGTACACATGGAAGCTCCAAGAGCTGAACTTATACAAGCACCCGAGTTCCTTCAAGCTCCTTGGTCTCAAGACCTTGGACACGATGGGATTCTTTTGTGTTACTAACGGTATTTTGAGTTTTCATGTAGACAACAAAGGAAAGATTGAAGGCAAGTTTGAGTACCCGGATCTTTCAATGCCCCGAGGCAAGTCTACTGCTCCCGAGCCACCTTCTGCCAACACAGCCGCGCTAACTGCCCCCGAAGAGCATGCCCCAGGTCCCGAGCAAATACCGACTGATAACATTATCCTCAGCTTACTCATTGACATCAGGGACTCCAATCATGCCATCCTGCAAGCAATCCGAGCCCTCACCATTGCAATCGAACAATTCGACCCCCCTACCTCTTGATCCCAAATAATTTCAAACCCTTTGCCCCTGCGCGGGCTGATTATTTATGTTGAACAATTTACATTCCTACTTTACTATCCAAACTGCTATCTTTTTGTCTCCTTCCCGCATTGAGGACAAAGCGCTGCCTAAGTGTGGGGAGGAGTTTGAACTGCTAGTATTTATTATGCATGCTATATTTATCTCCTAGTTTATTTTTCCTAAGTTTATGCATGAATTATTCTCTAGTTTTTATTTTTTTGGATTTTAGCCTACTGCCTAGTTTTGAAATCACCCCAACAATGGACACACACCTGACTTTTGCACATGGAATAAAAATGTTGTCTATAGTCAAGGTCCCGAATGCGATATTCTTTGCCTGCTGCACCTTATATCTGCTTCAAGACCTAGACACCAGTAGTCACGAGTTGACACCTTGTGAGCAATTGAGCCTTCATGCCTATATTTATTGCTTGAATGAATGCATGACTAGGTACTGACGGGGTTTGCATGATATCCATGGGTATAGACACATTTAGACATAGGAAAGCAGCAAAAAGATTAAGTTCTCGCATCGAATTGTTCTCTCTTATTTTTTTCCTGTTATGTTCTCATTTCTTGACCCCGAATCCCTTCTTGACCTCTCCAATTCTAACCATTTGAATTTTCCTTGATCTTTCTCTTGGCAGGTGAAGCAATGTTGTTGGGAGCACTATCGAGGGCTAGACTAGACAAATGAAGCAGCAAAGGCAAAGTGTGGGGATCCCGCAAAAATTCAAGACCCTAAATGCTGGCGCAAATTCAAGACCTCAAAGCTGAATTCAAGGGCAGACCAGAACGAAAAATCACTTCCCACCCACAGCAAAACACAAGTGTGGGGAAGTGAAATCAGAATATCCAGCCCCCGAAGAACAAGGTCTCGATCCTCAATTCAGATCTCTCTCTCTCTCGAAAAGAAAATAATAATAATAATAATAATAAAAAAACAGAAATATAAATAAAAGAGAGAGAGAAGAGATCAAATTTCATGAAGAAGAGGAAAATCAACAGCCGGCGTTCATTCAAGGTCCCGAGCAAGGATCCCCCTCGAAGAAGAAAAGCCTAGTCTAGCTTTCGCCCTCAGCAACATTGTCTCACCATCTTGATTCTTTCCCGCCAAGGGAGCGTTCCAGGTTTGAGTTGGTTTCACCACCTTCTCATTTCACTTCCTTACTCTCCCTCTTCTCCACTTTTTCTTCTCATTACGCATCTTCCATTGCCTTTTATTATTTATTTTCCTTGTTTTCCCTTCTTGCCCCCAATGCGAAGCCTTTTGATTGCTAGATTGCCTATGCATGTGTCTAATGTACTCAGATTGATGTGCAAACTTGATTTTGTGCTGTGTTTTTGCATACTTGAGTGTTTAAACACCTAACCTTGCTTACGAGTGTGAGTGCAAACACCGATCCATGTGAGGACTGCTGGTGAATAGGCTGAGATGGAAAAGTCTCTTCTCAAGGGTCGTTATCCTTCTGATTTGATGCAGGTGTATCCAGACGGGGTCTGTATCCAGACGGGGTCTGTTTTCATTCGGGGTCCCGAATCTTGACAAGCATGCTTATTCTCTGTGCTATGGTCTGGCGTGTCTGTTCTATTTTGGGACTATTTTAAAATTTTGTGAATGCTCGAGGGCGAGCATTGGGCAGTGTGGGGATTATTTGATAGCATGTTTTTATGCACAATTTTCTTCCCATTTTCTCACCAATTTAAGGCATGATTCTGCTAATTTACCCTTGATTTCATTACTATTGCAGATCTAAGCCTAAAATGGGAGTTTATGCGAAAAGATGCATTTTTGGAGCATTCTGTGCAGTTTTGAGCTTCAAGACCAAGAGTCGAGGTCCCGAGTCCAAAGCAGCGTTCAAGGTCCCGAATCGGATTCTCCTTTCGGGACCCCGAAGGGCGAAGAATGACATTTCCACGTGTCAACTCGCCAGAGCTTCCATGTGCCTTCTCTGACTCAGTTCCTACAGTCTGCACTGACCACCAAATACCTACCGCTCTGACCAAGTCAGCCCTTGAGCCCAATCCAGACCTGCCCAAATCTGGAAAAATCAGACAGCTTTATGTTTTTTCAGCTTTGTGCTTTAAGGAGCATGGATCCATTTTTTTAGGCTTTCAATTAATGCATTTTGTCCCTAGTTTTAGGTTGAAGATATTTTGTGCTTAGAGCTCTACTATATAAAGGGCATCTAAGAGTAGTTTAGGACATCTCTTACATCTCACATCACTTAGCATAATTTATTTAGTTATAGTTTTCTTAGACTTCTCTCTAGTTTCTCTCTCTAGTTCTTGTTAGCATCTTCAACCTCGCCGCCGGGCTTCAAACGGATTTTTAGTAACAAAGTCTTCTTCCCTTAATCTATTTACTTACTTGTTATTCTTCCTTTAATTACTATTTGTTTATCTTCAAGTATGAGTAGCTAAATCATTAGTTCTTAGCAAGGGTGATTCGAGGGTTGCAAGGGCAGATTCGAGGCCTTCATGTGCTTAATACATTCTTGATGCCATATTCAATTATCCATCATTTTAATTACATCTTTGCATGATATAATTTGAGGCTTGATCAACTGATAATTATCTTATGTGAATGCTGCCATTCGTGTGGTGAATACGGAAGGAAAATTGCATGAACCAAGTAGGCATCTGTTTAGTCTTGACTGTGTCAAAGTGGTCTCGAATAGATAGGGTGTGTAATTGATTAGAGCGAAGTCACGAGCCTGACAAACTGAGGGACCTTTAGCTCTAGATCTGTCTTTTCTTAGCTTCATGGGCAGTTTGAGTATGGCCCTCCCGCATTCGTGCCTGGAGGGATGGCGAACTGTCAAGACTACCTCATATGTGGAAACGGGGGGTAGTTTCTCTTAAGAGAAAAGTAGGGGATATCCGAGGAATCTGGTCCCTATATCATTTCTATGATGTCTTGAATAGAATATCCTTGTGCTGATGACGATCGGGCCCCCGAATGCAACCCAAGAATGCCTTTGCTAAGAATCCTCCTCCATCTGATTGTTTGAGTTTATTATTTCCATTTTGTTATTTCTGGACTGATTTATTAATTTGCTTTACTTTACCATTCGGGACCTCGAATGTGACATTCGAGACCCCGAACCCTGCTTTCATAGACAGAAATTGTTAGCTCCCAAATCTATATTGGCTGACTTGCTCAGCCAAGCAAACCCCCCCGGATTGTTACTTTATGTGCTTTTGTCCCCCGAATACATTCAAGACCTTAGATCAGTCTCTCACAATCCCCGTGTTCGACCCTGACTACCACTGTACACATTATCTCTTGTGCACACACATTTTTTGGCATTATAAATCTCTATTTGACTGACGATCAGGCACGCTGATTTTTGTTAACAATGAGGAGGAAGAGGTGCAAAGCGTCAAAGGAATTCTCTGATGGTTTGACGCCTTTTTAGGGTTAAGAGTCAACTACCACAAGAGAACTCTGGTTGGGGTGAATATGTACAGGTCCTTAGGTGAGACTATGGCCTGCCGAGTAGGTTGCAGGTATGAGTCTCTCCCGTTCAAGTATTTGGGCTCTTCGGTTGGCATGAATCCTAGAAGGCTGTCTAGTTAGACGGGATTAGTTAGGAAAATGAGGGATAAATTAGCAACGTGTAAGGGACCTCATCTCTCATTGGGAGGCCGAATCACGCTCATTAAATTTGCGTTAGCAAGCCTCCCGCTTTACGACTTGTCCATCTTTAAAATGCCGAGAGGGATCACTCGTCAATGTGAGCAGATCATGCGGCGATTCTTGTGGAGTGGAAGGGAGAGTAGGTGCGGCCTAGCAAAGGTAAAATAGGACTTGGTGACTCATCCAATAGAGATGGGTGGGTTGGGGTTGCGTGAATTGAGTTTGAAAAATGATATTCTACTTTTCAAGTGGATTTGAGAGGCTTGGAAAAGGGGGAGCAAACTATGGGTAGAGATCATTTGCTCCCAAAATAAGTGTTCTAGTCCAGGGAGTCTGTGGTTACAAGACCATAGTGTCCCCTCTCCTATTTGGAAAGACATTTTCGCCATTTGGGGGAGAGGGGGTGACAGGTTCCATCAATGGACCGAACATGTTCGGTTATCTGTGGGGGGAGGAAACACTCTCATGTTCTGGTGGGACATGCGGGCTCTTCAGGTTCCCTTAGCGCTTCGATTCCCTCGCCAGTATCATCTCACGGGCTCCAAGGAGGGCAAGATTCTGGACTTTGGAGAGTGGCGAGACAGTTACTGGATTTGGAAGTGGAGTTGGCGCCAGAGCTTATTCGCGTGGGAAGCTGACGAACTCAACGATATGTTGGCTGTGATTCATTCTCCGGGGAGTAATAGGGAGAACGATGACATTGAGTGGACGCTGGAGCCTTCGAAGCTATTTACTGTTCGGTCGCTAACCTCTTCCATTAAGAAGTCGCAATACTTGGTACAATCGAACAACAATGTTGGCAACAATTAGTCCCTCACCGAGTTGAATCCTTCACATGGCTAGCGCTCTAAGGTAGAATTGTGACCAGAGACTTCCTTAAGTGCCGTAACATCATCGCGGAGGGGGATAACTTCTGCCCCCTTTGTTTAGGCCCCGTCGAATGTATAGACCATATATTTGTTCACTGCCCTTCCACGGGTCAGATTTGGGATTATGTTTTGAGATGGGCTGGCGTGGCGTGGCTTGGTGTAGACCAAGGTGTCTACAAGACCTTTGGACGAGCTAGTGCGCCCTGATGGAATAGCGATCTAAACAGGCAAAGGTGATGTGGCAGATGCTCATTTATGTTCTCTTGTGGCAACTATGGATCCATCGGAACAACAAGGTCTTTAATCAAGTCGACGCATGTTACTTCGAGGTGGTGCGTTCTATCTTCGTGACTTGGCAACGCTGGGTCAAGAACTGGGAGCCTAACTTCCCATACTCTCCAACGCAAATGATCATCTCCTCGGCGTGGCTGGACTTGTGGAACCGCCATGGTGTGCAAGCTAGGTAGCTATTTTTGTTTTTGTTCTGCGCGTTGCAGCAACAATGTGTGTATTTTTGCTGAACTTGTGTGCTTTTTTTGGTTTTCTCTGGTGTAGCTGCTGCTGCAGCTCACCTGCTGCTTTGTCATGTCCCCCATGACTTTTTATTTAATAAATCATCCGCTTATTTAAATTTAAAAAAAATCATCACTACCCGCTATAAATACTCCCTTCCTCACTACCATTTTCTTCACCAATTCATGAACAAAACTACTCTCAAACTCTATCTAGAGTTGCTCTCTCTCAACAGCTGCTAACTTTAACCATGGTTGAAGTTACTCTCAAGTTGAATTTTTTATTTTTTTAAGCGTTTTTCTGCAATTCTTATCCAAGAATTAATTGTTCGTGTTTTGAGGAAAAGAAGTGTTGTTTTGCTTTTAAATAATTTCTATTACTTCTCTAGATTAAGTACATTGCTTTGCTTCGCCGAATTGCTAGCTAATTCGGGCGAATTTTAAGTTTTTATTTAATTAAAATTATTTTTAGTTTTTAATTAAATTGATCACTGTTTTGCATGAAATAAGTTACTGTGATTGCTTAGTTAAATTTATGTTGTTGTTGGGATAATTTCAGTCATAATTTTTTTTGTGTTCGTCCACTTTGGTCCGACCTTGGTCGCCGGTAGTAGCGTTGATGACCCAAGAAAGAAGACGAGACTGTTGAGGAAGGAGAGAGAGCCGTTGGGCTATTTTGAATTTTGTCTTGGTTTGGTCGTATGCTGACGCTGTGCGCCTGACCCAAGTGAAGGAGAAGCTGGCGCTGTGCGTGACCCAAGCGAAAGAGAAGATAGGCTGCGTGGCTGGCCTAGCTGGAGGAGAGAACGAGCTAGCCCATCCGCTGGGTTGGACTTCTGTCTTAGGCCCGCATTGTTGGGCCCAGCTATCATGGGCGTAATTTCTCAGCCCAGAGGACCTGTTGATACCCGAATTTTGACGCCATTTAAATTAAATTTAGCATTTCTGTCATTTTACTTAATTAATTACCATTTTAAATCAATTTGTTGCCATTAGGACATTTTTAAATTCTCGTCACATTTTATCATCGTTATCATTGTCATCAGCGTTCGAAATCGCGTCTTTAATATTTCGTCACGTATTTTCATTATTATTATTATTAATATTTTCAGCCTTAAAAATCACAATTTTAATTATCCGTTAGTCATTTGCTAGTTATTTTTTCGTTTTAGGTCATCGCATAAAATTTAGGATTTTTAGTATTTTATCACATTTTTTAGCATTTTTATTTTTTATTATATTTTTGTTCGAGCTTTTATTGGACCCGAGTAAGTTCGCTCGGACAATAGCTCGAACGCGTTATGTCTTCAATCAACTATTACCTACTCTTTCTTTCATTCACGCCAACCAATTTCGTTTCGCATAGTTTTCGTCATAACATCATTTATTTTTCGTCCGAACATTTCATGTTTCCGAACGAGAAAATAAACACGTTACACTCGTCTTATTTTTCTCTACGCGCTGGCACTTTTGGCTGGAAAATTCAGAACGTTTGCTCACGAAAATGGCTTGAGGCCATTTAAATAAATTAAAAAGGGCAATTTGATCATCACCGTTGATCTGGTTGACCAAGGAAAGTCAACCAGATCAACGACTCACTATTTACGTGCAAGCAGCTCGGTGGCTTGCTCCGCTGTTGCTTCGCTTCCACTGTTTACGTGCATCATGCACGTAAACAATGGCAGCGAAGCAACAGCGGAGCAAGCCACCGAGCTGCTTGCTCCCGTCGCTTCCTATCCCGTCCTTCATCATCACAACGCTGTAGACCTGCCACCACGACAGCCCTAGCTCCGCCAGCGCACGCTCTCCCTCCTCCACGTGCAGCGCCGCGTCTCCCTCTTCACGCGATCTTGGCTTATAAATAGGCCACTGCCTTCAACGAAAAAGGGCACGAATTCACCCAAGCAAGATTGCTTCTTCTCCCTCCTTGATAGATCGCTCATTTTGAGCGATAGTCGCCACAGTCCAAGCTTTTGTTTTTGTAAGTATTCTTGGCGGTTTTACTGCCTTTTCTTTCTTTAATTTTTCGATTGCATTTTTGATCAAATTAATTGCTTGTTTTCATCCTATTAATTCCTATATGTGCCCTAGATTAATTACATGCTTTTAATTTTCTTAATCGTTGGATAAATCTTGCGAATTAATTATTTTTCGTTAATTACCGTATTCGTCATTTTTTCAAAATTAAACTCGGTACGGTTTAAACCGAGACTCGAGGTTTATATGGTCGGGAAGTTGTCAAAGAAATGAGCGTTTCGGTGTAGACATTTTTGGAATCGGCCACGGGTGGCCGGACCTTGGTCGCCGGCAGTAGCGCCAGCAACTCAAGGTTGAAGGCGATGAACAATGCCATGTTGGACTGTTCACGCGGGGAAGAAGAAAGGTGATGGGCCGATAAAAATGTGATTTTTGGTCCTGGCCCATTTCTTTTATTTTTTTTCAAATTAGGCCCAACCCATTTTCATTCTTTCCGATATCTCGGGTCGTGTTTTTTTCGTAAAATGCTCACATGCTTCGTATGATATTTTTGTGATATATGCTTCATTTTTCTTGTATATTATATGCATGAAACGTTTAGATTTTGCTTGTAAAAATACTCGTATGTTTCGTTATGATTATTTTTCGCACTATCTCTTTAAAATTTTGCACCTATCAAGTATCAACTGTTTAAATTTCCGCAATTTATTCTCCACATCCTATCAACTGTTTAAAATTCCGCAATTTAATTTTCTGCACTTTATTTTTCGCACTTTAATTTTCCGCAATTTACTTTCTGCAATTTAAATTCAGTCGTTTAATTTACCGCCTATATAGTCGATCGTATTTTAATTCTCGTAAATATCAACTGCTTTAATTTTCTGCAAATCGTCAACTGCTTTAATTTTCTGCAAATCATCAATTGTTTAATTTTTCTGCAAATCGTCAATTGTTTAATTTTTCTGCAAATATCAACTGTTTAATTTTTCTGCAAATCATCAACTTTTCCTGCAAATCATCAAATCTTTAATTTTTCTGCAAATCAGCATTTAAATTTTCGCGTGCATCAAATCATCATTTAAATTCTCGCACTTATCAACTCTCATCATTTAAAATTCTCGTACTCATCAAATCATCATTTAAAATTTTCGCACTTATCAACTGTCATCATTTAAATTTCTCGCACTCATCAAATCATCATTTAAATTTTCGTATGCATCAAATCATCATTTAAATTTTCTGCACTCGTCAAATCATCATTTAAATTCTCGCATGCATCAAATCATCATTTAAATTTTCCTGCACTTATCAAATCGTCGTTTTAATTTTCGTATGCGTCAAATCGCCATTTTTATCTTCGTATGCGTCAAACCATTATTTAATTTTTTGATATAAATCAACTATTTATTTAAATTCTCGCATTCATAAACTGCTTATTTATTTTTTGAGCTATCACTAACACTCTCGTTTTGTAGGTTTAAAATTTAAAACTTTGCTCGAAAGTACGCCTTTCTTTCCCTTTTGTTTATTCAAAGCTTTCCATAAATGTTAATCGTATGCATGATATATATAATTGCTAGAATTAAAATCAATCCACATGAACAACTTGTTTAATGACTCGCTTTAAATGCCATGCTCATTGATTGCATTGCATTTCATCGTGTTTTATTGTCCATTTACTTGTTTATTTGGACAGTAAATCTACTGATTTATCTATGATTTCCCCTTTTCTTGGCTATTCTGGTCTGATGGCATAATTTTGGAGATTCTGATATGGAGAGCTGAAGCTGATTTTCCCAGTCTTGGCCTAGACTTTGGCCAAGACACTTTCGCGTCCGAAGCAGCGCACCAGTCAGATCGTCTTGGCCTAGACTTCGGCCAAGACTCTTTTGCGATTGAGCAGTCATCATCGTCCGCTTGGGCCATTTCTTCATTGGGCTTTGCAGCTGGCAACTAGCAGCTGTCCCGCAATCTTAGAGGGATTTGAAGCGCATATCTCTTGAAGAATCCCGCATGGGATCTCCCTCTTTTGTAATTGCGATTTAATTCCTATTGTGACTCAAACAATTTATTATTACAATCTTTTAGAGATTTTCTAGAAAGTAGAGTTGGAGTAGGACAGAGGAGTTTTAGGCCTATTTAGCTGAACATTGTTCTCCTCTGTTCAGATCGGTCCATCATAGGATTTTCTCCTCCTTCTTCTCTTTTTCGACATTATACTTTGCTCCCGATTTGTTTAAATCTCCGATTAATTCATCTATGCAATTAAATATTTTATCTTTTCAATTATGAGTATGAGTAGCTAAACACCGATTCTTGGTAAGGGTTGATGAGTTGAGTTCTTATGCGTTCGTGAGATCAAATCATGCTTAATAGTCTCTTTGCTTGTATTTATTTATTTCTTAAGCTTAATCCATCGCTTACTCACTAGGGACAAAGTCTGATCATCTTTGCATTCTAGTAGAGAAGAGTTGCAGCCAGTCTAGAAGGAGAGGGAGTACCCGCCGGCTAGATAGAGTAGACAACTAGTCTCGCGCCAGACTAGAAGAAATAAGTAATCTAGGTCAAGACCAGATTGACAACCTAGGGTTTCCACAGGGAAACACCTTGACCTAGGTACTGTCTTCCCCTACACCATTGAGGAAGCGAATAGCCATTCAAGACAGCAGTCAAACGGATAAACCTTTTAACCAGCAAGGTGTCCCTTGGCTAGGATTATCAGGAGAGGGAGTACCCGCCAGGTAATTTGAAGAGGAGGGAAGACAAGAGTGAAAAGGAGTTCCTCCACTCTATAGCAGTACTATGAATGAAGAGACGAATACACTTGAGTCGATGATCGAAGCATAAGAACAGAAGCTCTCACATCACCCTTAGCTGGAATTCCCTTTTATTAGATTTATTTCAATCTTGACCCCTGTCTTGGCCAAGCCTTTGGCCAACACTACTTTGAACTATTTTACCTCTTTCTGTTTTGTCTTTATTTTCAGATCCTACCAAAACCAAATCCAGTGACGAGGAAGTCAAACTAAGAATTACATCTCCTAGAGGTCTCTGTGGACGATCCTCTTACCATCATCTACAAACTCTTGTAGACAGTGATAAGTTGTATTTCTACCCCCAATTACATACCTATTTCACTATTATATTTGACGTGTTCGACGCGCGGTCAAATTTTGGCGCCGTTACCGGGGATCTCTAACGGTATTTGTAGTTTTTGTTTTTTGTTGTTTTTGATAGTTGATGACCAGGTCCTCTTGCAGAGAAGAAGATTTGCTACCATACAATCTGAATCTCACTAAGACCGAAGCACAACTCCGGAAGATAGCTAGAAAAAGAAAAACCCAGAAGAAAGTGAATCGGAAGCCTTTAGTTCCGAATCAGATCATAGTCTAGACCACAGTCTAGACCAAGACTTCGACCAAGACAATTTCTTTGGTCTAGCTATGGCTGAAAATCAGCAAGAACCTATGATGAGGGAGCTGAACAAATTAGCAGAGCAGGAAACCTTCTCCTGTATAGCTCTGCCGATAGTGGCAAATGATTGGTCGATCAAGACCAACATGGTGGCCAACCTTCCTAGGTTTTATGGTCATACAAACGAGAACTCGTTCAAACACTTGAGGAATTTACATGTCCAGTGCGATATGATGAAACCAGCTGCCGTAAGCATGGAGAGAGCGAAGCTGAAAGCCTTTCCTTGTTCTTTTGAGGGGGCTACACAGAATTGGTTCTACAGCCTACCTCACAACACAGTCAACACTTGGGCCGAGATGTCCACTTTGTTCCTCAACAAGTACTGGAATGCGACGAAAGTAGGAGCGGCTGGAAAAAATATGGCTGCCATCCAGCAGAGGAACAATGAGGGGCTGAGCGAATATCACCAACGGTTCAAAGAATTGCAAGAAGTTTGTCCTACACATAGAGTTGCAGATCAGACCATGATCTAATATTTTTATGATGGAATACTCCTACCTAGCAAAGAGAAAGTTGATGCAGTCGCAGGTGGAGCATTGCAGGACTTGACTGTCACCAAAGCCAAGCTCTTACTTCAGACCATGGCAGATAACTGCCAAAATAATACTTCTTCTGATAGAAACTCTACCCCTTCTAGTCTTTGTTCTATTGATGTTGAGCAAAAATTAGCTGAACTAACTGACATGGTAAAGAATATTTCTGTCAATATTTCAAGTGCAATGACCACTGGGAATCCTAGCCAAGAGCAGGTAGCCTCTGTTTGCGGAATCTGCCAGCAACAAGACCATTAGACCAATAACTGTTACATGGTGTAACATCCTAATGATGTAACACAAGTAAATACGGTCTATGGGCAAAACCAAGGAAGTATGTAGAATTTCCCTCAAGGAAGTAATCAGTACTCGTGGAGAGGCCATCCGATTTTTAGATGGAGAGATCTAGTCCCTCCAAATCAGAACCAAAGTCAGAATATGCCTCAGTAACATCCTGGCCAACCTCCCGTTAACTTTCAAAATTTCGTACCTCGTCCTTCACACCTTAATCCTGGCCAACCTCCTGGCCAAGCCTCTGTACCTCAGCTGCCCCCAGCACCTCAACCCTTGCAGATAACCGGCCCCTCTATGGAGGATACGCTTAAGAGTTTAGTTGAGATGCAAAAGAACTTGATGCAATCTACGCAGTTTAGCTTAGCAGAGATGCAAAAGCAGATCAATCAGATGACCAATCAAGGGAAATTACCATCTACAACCGTAGAAAACCCAAAACACAATGTTAGTGCCATTAGTTTGAGAAGTGGAACTGTGTTACCAGAGAGGGAAGGAGCGAAAACAGATGAGGAGTTGAGAAAAATCCAGTCGGAAGACGTGGATGAAGATGAGGAAGAGGAAGCTGAAGCGGAAGTAGTCTTGGCTAAACCACAAGCCAATACTGAAGTTATCACGGAACCAAAAGAAAAAGAACCAGTCTTGACCAAGACCCAGGCCAAGACACAGGCCAACCCTGGCCAGCCAGAGGAAACCATAGAAATTCCTCCACCATTCCCTCCTAGATCTTCAAAAGAGAAGAGGCAAGATGAAGCAAGAGATTTCATGGCTGTTTTTGGGAAAATAGCTGTTAATATTCCTATGTTGGACTTGATTGCAAAAGTCCCATCTTATGCTAAATTTCTTAAAGAACTGTGCACTAATAAAAAGAAAATTGCAGGTATATAGAGGGTGAACCTAGCTCATGAAGTCTCGGCAGTACAGCAGCTTCCAGAGAAGTGCAAGGACCAAGGGACCTTCACCATTCCATGTCAAATAGGAAATAAAATCATTGAGAAAGCTCTTTGCGATTTAGGGGCTGGCATCAATGTAATGTCCCTAAGCGAATTCGAGACCTTGAAGATTGGGACAATGAAGGAGACAGATTTGGTAATTCAGTTGGCCGATCGGACGATCATTCGGCCTAAGGGAGTTGTAACTGATGTCTTGGTAATGGTAAATGATTTTATTTATCCAGTGGATTTTTATATAGTTGAAATGAATGTATAATTGCCTTCTTGCACTACTGACATTTTATTAGGGAGACCATTCTTGAGGACATCAAAAGCTAAAATTGATTGCTATGAAGGAAGCATAATTCTAGAATTCAGCATTACTAAGGCTTTAAAACATCCTAATGATTTACATTGTGTGAACTTTCTTGATGTTTTAGACCCAATTACTGAGGAAATTGCTGACATTTATATTAACGACCCCCTTGAGTATGTTTTGAGCAGGGGAATTTCCACAAGAACTCTAAAAGAATTAGAGGAAAGGACTGGAGATCTGAAGGAACTCCAAGAAATTCTGGACAGCTTGACAGATCCAGAAGAAATAGAACCAGTCTTGGCCTTGAGCTTGGCCAAGACGCGGGCCAAGACTGCCGAGCTAAAAAAGAAAACAGTGAGTTGTCAATTTATTCAATCTTCGACTCCTAAATTCTTACCTTCTGTTGTGCAGGCACCTCAGTTGGAATTAAAAGCCTTGCCCAATCATCTCAAATACGCCTATCTAGGCCTAGACGACACCCTACCCGTCATCATTTCAGCAAAGCTAACAAGAGATAAAGAGGAAAGATTGGTGGTAGTCTTGAAAATGCACAAGGAAGCAATTGGCTGGACCATGGCAGATATCAAGGGGATATCAGCCAATATCTGTACCCACAAAATACATGTGGAAGAGGATACGAAACCTATCCAGCAACCCCACAGGAGATTAAACCCTCCGATGATGGAAGTTGTTAAAAAAAAAATAATCAAACTGCTAGATTCAGGTGTAATTTATCCTATTTTTGATAGTAATTGGGTGTCTCCTGTGCAGGTAGTTCCCAAGAAGACTGGAATTATAGTAATTGAAGGAGAAGACGACACCCAAAGAACGACACGAATTCAAAACGGATGGAGGGTATGTATTGACTACCGAAGGCTGAACCAAGTCACTCGGAAGGACCATTTCCCATTGCCGTTTATAGACCAAATGGTGGAGAGACTTACTGGAAAGTCTCACTACTGCTTCCTGGACGGATACTCGGGGTTTCATCAAATCCCTGTTGCACCCGAGGACCAAGAAAAGACGACGTTCACTTGCCCGTTTGGAACGTTCGCCTACAAACGTATGCCATTTGGATTGTGTAATGCGCCGGCCACCTTTCAAAGGTACATGGTAAGCATTTTTTCTGATTATGTAGAGGAGAATCGAGGTGTTCATGGATGATTTTACCATGTACGGTAATAATTTTGAACAATGTTTACATAATTTAGAGAATATTCTAAAGAGATGTGTTGATACATGCTTAGTTTTAAATTATGAAAAATGCCATTTTATGGTAGATCAAGGAATTGTCCTTGGGCATGTAGTTTCAAAGAAAGGGATTGAAGTCGATCAAGCAAAAATAGACACTATCAAGAACTTGCCTTACCCCTCATGCTTGCGTGAGGTTAGAAGCTTTCTTGGACATGCAGGTTTTTATCGCAGGTTCATAAAAGACTTCTCGAAGGTAGGTGAACCAATGTGCAAGCTACTTCAAAAGGAGGTGGAATTCTACTTCAATAAAGGATGCCAGAAGTCATTCGACGAGCTAAAGGAGCGATTGACATCAGCACCGATCATCCAAGCACCGGATTGGAGCTTACCATTTGAGCTGATGTGCGACGCAAGTGATGCAGCCGTGGGGGCTGTTCTTGGGCAGAAGAAAGGAAGAGATCCACACGTCATCTACTATACATCCAAAATGCTAGATGATGCCCAGAGGAATTACACCACAACTGAAAAAGAACTTTTTGCAATTGTTTTTGCCTTGGAAAAATTTAGATCTTATTTATTGGGCACAAAAATAATTGTATTTTCAGATCATGCGGCATTAAAATATCTCTTGGTCAAGCATGAGGCCAAACCTAGACTAATCCGATGGATTCTTCTCTTGCAGGAATACAATCTAGAAATTAAAGACAAGAGCGGCAGGGAAAACCTCGTGGCAGACCACCTTAGCCGTTGCCTAGCAGAAGGAGATCTGGAACCAGTGAGAGCAGTATTTTCTGATGAAAAACTGTTTTCAGTCACACTGTCTAGCCAGGAGTCTAGGCCAAGACCTCAGCCAAACCCGAGACCATGGTATGCTGAAATTGCGAATTACCTTGCAACAAGTAAACACTATGGAGATATGACTACCTACGAGAGGGTAAAGGTCAAACATGACAGTAAGTATTATGTCTGGGATGACCCTTATTTGTGGAAAATAGGTATTGATCAATTGCTAAGGAGGTGCGTTCCTCAAAGTGAGACTTTATCTATTTTAACTTTCTGTCATTCTCAAGCATGTGGAGGCCACTTTGGAGCAAGGAGAACAACCCTAAAAGTTCTAGAGGCTGGTTTTTATTGGCCTAGTATTTTTCAAGACAGTTTCTTGTTTTGTAAAACATGTCCTGCTTGTCAAAAAGTAGGGAATATTAGCTCCCGAAATGAAATGCCTATGAACTTTATTCTTTCTTGTGAAATTTTTGATTTATGGGGCATAGATTTTATGGGGCCTTTCCCTACTTCTTTTGGCAACAAATACATTTTATTAGCTGTGGATTATGTATCAAAATGGGTGGAGGCGAAAGCCACCAAAAATGATGATGCTAGGACTGTTATTTCCTTTATTAAATCTAACATCTTGAACAGGTTTGGAATTCCTCGTGGGATCATCAGTGATCGAGGAACACACTTCTGCAACAAAATTTTGTCTTCTCTTTTCAGGAAATATGGCATCACACACAGGGTATCCACAGCCTATCACCCTCAATCAAACGGCCAAGCGGAAGTTTCGAATAGAGGTGAAGTCTGTCTTGGGTAAGACAGTAGGCCTAGACAGACGCGATTGGAGCCAGCGATTAGATGACGCATTGTGGGCCTACCGAACGGCCTACAAAGGTCCAATTGGGATGACGCCTTACAAGCTAGTCTATGGGAAGGCGTGCCACTTGCCAGTAGGGTTGCAACACAAAGCATATTGGGCCATACGGAAGTGCAACTTGAGTTATGACCAAGCTGGACAGGAGAGAAAATTACAACTCCATGAGCTAGAGGAGTTGAGAGACCAAGCCTATGACAATCAACTGATTGTCAAGATCAGAATGAAGGCTTACCATGATAAGAGAATTGTTGGGAAACCTCTCCACACAGGGGAGAAGGTTCTCCTTTATAATTCCCGTTTTAAATTGTTTCCTGGAAAACTTCAAACAAGGTGGGAAGGGCCTTTTGTTATTACTAATATTTACCCACATGGTGCAGTAGATATTAGAAATGAAAAAATAGGAGCCGAGCTCAAGGTGAATGGGCAAAGATTGAAGCCATTCTTCGAAAATTTCCAGGAAGAAAAGATTTCTGAAAAGGTGGACTTACCACCAGAAAATAAGTGAAAAGAATTCAGAGTCAAGCCTAGGACTTAAAATAAGGGCGCTGCAAGGGAGGCAACCCTTGATTCTTTTATTTTTAGGAAGTTTTTATTTTACTTTATTTTTGTCACATTTGATTTTGCTGGGTTATTTTCGATTTTGTGCAGGAAATCGAGTATGGGGAAATTGAAGAAGGCTGACCAAGCTCTAGGCCAAGCCTTGGGTCTAGAATGTTTTACATCAGAGCTGCCCCTTTTGAGAGTTAGTGGGATACGTGTCAGCGTCGTCTTTTAAAGTCCTTTAATTGCTTTTTGAACGGACAAATCCAAAAAGTAATTAATTGCAATTTATGGAAAGCGTGGGAAAATAAATCACCACCTCTGTGTATTTCCCTTCCTATTCTGACACTACTTACCCACGTAACCATCAAAATTCGGCCTCTCACCTGAGCTCAAAAGCAACAGTCCCTTCTCCTTCTTCTTCCCCAAATCGCACAAAAATCCTAGAAAAACCTAAACTCTAAACCCACCATTATTTCAATCTCCATTCCTCCCTCGCAACCATGAGCCCACCAAAGCGGAACCTGCCCTCTGATATTCCAGAAGCTAGTGACGACCTCCGTGGAGCTCCATCGCCTGTCTTTTCGACCGACGGCATCTCCGCCGCGAGACGCCTGCTCGAAGCACTAGAGAACACCGATTCGATGTCCTCAGAGGACGATTTACCCGGCGAATCAGAGGATAGTGTTGAGGGAGCTGATCGGGCCATCGTCGTGAGTGACGAGGACTCCGACGACGCCCCTCTTGCGAAAAGAATGCGGCCTTCTGCTCCCGCGTCGGCTGGAGAGAGACAGAGCAGGCGATAGAACCGACTGTTGAAGAAGATGAGAGCAGCCAGAGCATCAAACCCAGCTCTGACCACCGCTGCACTAAAACCTGCTGCCGCTGCCGCTACTGTACCCACACCACCACCGCCACCTCCGGCGAAGAAACCAGCAGTAGGGACTGTACCACCAAAAAAGTCAGGGCGCATCAAGCAGGTGGCCCACAAGAATACGCCGACAAAGAAGCCTGCGAGGATCCCAGATTCATCACCACCGCAGCCAAACCTTAAGAAGGGAAAAACCAGTGCTACTCCTTCCACCGCCAAAAGCAAAGGGAAGTAGCAGGTGATCGAGGACGATGATGCTGAGGATGATGAAGACGTTTCAGTCTTGGCCAAGACTCCGGCCAAGACTGCTAAGGTAACTTCTCTTCCTCCCCTGCACACACTCCGAGGCTGGTTGAAATTTGACACCAGACCTCAAAGCCAAATTGCGTGATTTTCATTCCTGTGACATTCCTGCATTTGCTAGATTGGATTTTGATTTTTTTGATGCTATGGGATTAGGGAGTTTGTGTATGCCATTGGTTGGATCCCTTTTATGTCTGTTGATTGTGATGCTTACACTGAATTGTGCTTAGAGTTTCACACGTCTTTCTGGTTTGATGAGGAAACCTTGTATGTTAGGGGTAGAGACAAACCTGACTTTGCTGCTGAGCATGTGATTAATTTCCGCTTGTGTGATAAATGGAGCCACTTGTCTGTTGATGCTTTCAATTCTTTGTTAGGATTTGCATATAGTGATGAGGCTATTTTTGACTATCCCACTGATTGGGATAATAATGTTGCCTTTAGAGAGATCACAGGTGACCCGGAAGCTAAGTTCGATAGGAACTCTAAGGCACATGCTATTCTGAACCCTGCACTTAGAATACTCCATAGAACCTTGTCCATTAACCTTTCGGGGAAGAAAAAGGTTTCTGGAAATTTAGCCAAGTCTGAACTGTTTTTGCTTTGGTGCATTTTGCACCAGAAAAAGGTCAACTTAGGTTTATATTTGGTTCAACAATTGCATGCTCGTCAGTCTGTCACCAAATTGATTTTTGGATCCTTGATTACTTGGCTTGCTATTAAAACTGCTAAGCTAGATCCTGCCACTGCTGATTTACATAAGTGTTGTTCCCCCAAAATTCTGGATTTGAGAGCCTTCGACCAAATGGGATACTTCCATTTGGACAGAGAGTTTGTTGCTTGTAATACACGTTTTACACCAGTCAGGGAGCACATTTTCTCGAAGAAAAATGAAGGGAAGTACAAGCTGTATCCAGTACAAATCCCTGGAGAAGAAGCAGAGGACCATATTGCCCAAGCTGCGTCCAGTAAAAATGAAGGGAAGTACAAGCTGCGTCCAGGATCTAGGCCAAGACGCCGGTGAAGACACTCCCATTCCTAATGCTGCAGCTGATCTGGGCCAAGACGCAGGCCAAGATCCCTCTGCCAGTAGCACCAATGAACCTCCAGTTTGGGCCAGGGAATTTCAAGCTTGCCAGCTGCTCATCCTTGAGCAGCAGAAGATTATCCTGGATCGTCTAGGCCAAGACAAGCCCCAAGAGAAAGCGCAAGACCCTTCATCTGTATCCACCAGTGCAGAGGTGCCTCGTTGGGCCAAAGCACTTTCTGACCGACAAGATGTCCTCCTTGAGTAGATGAAACTCACCAGGACCAACGCTCTCCATGTTTATCAGCACCTGCATGTCCACCTCAAGTACCTCAGAGCCCTGTACGATAATTTGAGCTCCGAGAGTGAGTCCTCTGATGAGGAGGATGATCCCGAACCATCAGCGCCGCCAGCAAAGACACCGCATTCGTCTATGTTGCCTCCTACTCCAAAAGATCCAGCAAGTTCAAAGCCGCCTCCAGACCAGAGTCTAGGCCAAGCTTCTGGCTAAGATGCCAAATCTCCAGCAGCTTAAGCTGCTTTTTGCCCCTAGGTCGTGTCTTTTCCTTTCATTTTATTTTTCTTTTTATTTGTCTCTCCACACAATGAGGACATTGTGTCTTTTAAGTGTGGGGAGGGTGTTTTAATTTCTGTTTTGTGTTTGTTGTGAATATTGGTTAATTTGTGTGTTTTTAAGTCTATTTTTTGTGTTTTAATTTTTTCTTTTTACACAAGTTTGTCCAGTTTTGCGTCTGTCATTTGCATGATTTTCATTTTTATTTTTCTGCATGTTTTGAGTCTGTTTTGTACACACCCGGACCCTTGTTTTCTTGCTCAGGTTGTTTAGTCTCTCGGTGGGACTGCATTTAGACACTTTCCTAAGGGATACAATGTTTTAGTAACAGGGAAGCGAATGAGCGTAAATGGTCAATGCCTAAGGGGCATATTCTCTTATGATTCCCAAACATTAACCATCCACATGGTCGTAGGGACACTTAGCTAGGACCTTAACTCTTATTAGGATAAAGGGGTTTGCTGCCATGATTTGAGTGTGTTGTTCTATCTGTCGAGAGTGTGAGACAGTAGAAGGTGTTGGAACGTCATAGGACAGACATAGCAAAGGTGGAAGTCCCCGCGGAAAAGGACAAGCTCTGTCTATGTGTCGTGTCTGTAAAAATACAAAGGACACTTGTTATGCCTAAAGCAAAACAGATAAAAAGACATAGAAAAGGCATAGGAAAAAAAGAAAAAGAAAAATCTGTCAAAGTGATTCAAATGACACCAGTCTTTAGGCACTATTGGATAGACAACACTTTCGATGGGACTCAAATCGGTAGTGAACCTTGTTACCCTATACTTAATCTTTTTTATCTAGTAGGGTGTCTTGATACCATGTGGAAAGGGTATGATTAGGGTATTGCTTATTCCTTGTTAGTCTAACATTGGATATCTTAGTGAAGTGTCTTGGCAGATCCAGTGAAGGGGTAGACAACATGAAATTGAGAAAGTCCGGGGGGGTTCTTGGTGTCTGTTCTGTTTTTGTTCTGTTTTTGTTATGTTTTAATTTTTATTTTGAGTCTTGAGTCTGTATGCTTGGGGGCAAGCATAGTTTAAGTGTGGGGAATTTGATTGCATTGCATTTCATCGTGTTTTATTATCCATTCACTTGTTTATTTGGACAGTAAATCTACTGATTTATCCATGATTTCCCCTTTTCTTGGCAGTTCTGGTCTGATGGCATAATTTTGGAGATTCTGATATGGAGAGCTGAAGCTGATTTTCCCAGTCTTGGCCTAGACTTTGGCCAAGACACTTTCGCGTCCGAAGCAGTGCACCAGTCAGATCATCTTGGCCTAGACTTCGGCCAAGACTCTTTTGCGATTGAGCAGTCATCATCGTCCGCTTGGGCCGTTTCTTCATTGGGCTTTACAGCTGGCAAGTAGCAGCTGTCCCGCAATCTTAGAGGGATCTGAAGCGCATATCTCTTGAAGAATCCCGCATGGGATCTCCCTCTTTTGTAATTGCGATTTAATTCCTATTGTGACTCAAACAATTTATTATTACAATCTTTTAGAGATTTTCTAGGAAGTAGAGTTGGAGTAGGACAGAGGAGTTTTAGGCCTATTTAGCCGAACATTATTTTCCTCTGTCCAGATCGGTCCATCATAGGATTTTCTCCTCATTCTTCTCTTTTTTGACATTATACTTTGCTCCGGATTTGTTTAAATCTCGGATTAATTAATCTATGCAATTAAATATTTTATCTTTTCAATTATGAGTATGAGTAGCTAAACACCGATTCTTGGTAAGGGTTGATGAGTTGAGTTCTTATGCGTTCGTGAGATCAAATCATGCTTAATAGTCACTTTGCTTGTATTTATTTATTTCTTAAGCTTAATCCATCGCTTACTCACTAGGGACAAAGTCTGATCATCTTTGCATTCTAGTAGAGAAGTGATAAGATTTAATTTCTGAGATGATCGGGATGATGACTATTGTTGGTCGGAGTTGCCGTAGTTGTCGTCGAACTCACCTGCAAGGCGCCAGAGGGGGCTCCGGCGTAGACACTCCGATGCTTAAGTCAGTAAGCGGTTCAAAAATAGCAGAGGTTCTAGTGAGTAAATTTTGGCTTACTTGATGTTTCACATTAAGGGGTATTTGTAGGCCGCTGGAGGCGATATCTGGTCGAAAGAGCGATATCCAGGGGAGACATCGCTCCTGATGACGTCACGAGCGATACCTGGGGATGACGTCATCGGCGATACCTGAGGGAACGTCATGGGCGATGCCTCTGAGGTGGGTGCCGGGGGCGATACCTATGATGATGTCGGGGCGATAGCTCTATAGGTCCCTGGGATGGGATGATGCCGTGCGTCCAGAGACGCGTGAGACCTCCCCCTCCGCTGATGTCGACCATCCCAGAAAACACCTCAAGGTCTGGTAGCGATGGCTTAGATGTCCGATAAGGCTTGTAGGACTCCGTCTTCGGCAAGGGTCATAATTTCAGAAATGCCCTTAGGATTGCCTTAATGGTTATCATAAGACCAACCGAAAACGAGCCTGAGTTTTCACCAAGGGCTGTCGTTCCCTGTCCATGTCTGGAATCTTAGGAGGGGCCTTTCCTCCTTATGACGATATACTTGCGAGGTCTCCGAGCTTTTTTGCCTATTTCATTAAATTTGATAAGGTTCGATTTAACGACATGCAACGCCTAAGTCTGGAGCTTTCCTCCGAGTAAGCGGATTCCGGTTTTCATTCCTATCCAGAGACCTGTCCTCATGGGGTATCAAGGAATCAGAGAGAGATGCCGCTACCCCGTCTATAGCCGTTAGGGCGTCGCTTTCGCCTAGCAATATTATCCTGCCTGGTCCATCGGCAGGGCTTAGAAGGTTGCGAACTCATCCGTGCTGTAGGAGAGTTACTGATGGACCACTTTCGACGTCGCCGCGGACTGCGACTAGGTTCGTACCGTTGAGGTAAGTTTCTATACATTCCGGGTCCATCAGCCTTTTGGGTGAACTGCAAACAAGTATAGGAGATAGGTATTTCATGGAGACATTAGTAAACTTTGTACTTACAGGGATTTTAAGAACACGCGGGTTCTTTCTTTCCTCTCCGCCCATGGAAACAGCGATATTGACGCAATTTTAGGCCATCAACTGCCTACGATTTGTGCGGCTTTATACCACTAGATACCGGCGAGGCTTTACACTGCTAGGAGCTACCTGCGTCAACGACGCGGCCTTACACTATGGATACCTACAACCGTACGACTTTTACGTCATGGCTACCTGTAATGTCGCGTTCCTCGGCATTTTCTAGGATTCTATCTCGTGCTCCTCTCGAATATCTGCGTCGTTAGTAGTATACGAACGTCGACCCTGGTTTCCACTTCAGGTCCATCGGTCTTCGAGGGTAATAGGACGGCTCGTCTTTTGAGGACCTCCTTTTTTCCCGAAGGCCCTTTTTTTCGGAGCCTATAAATCTGAGAGCTTTCTCTACTCACGCTCTTCTCATCTTTTGCTTTCGCAATTTGCATCATGGATCATCTGACTAAAACTTTTCTCCTTTCCAAGGGCCATACTCTCAAGAACCTCAATGATGGTGACGTCGGGTTCCTGGAGAACATGCTGGTCAAGACCTCCGAGGACATCTTGGAGTTACAAGGGATGCTGACCCCACTCCATTCCAGGCTGGGAGCTACATCTCTGGAGGACTTCAATCCTTTAGAGAGCGTGTCGAAGCTAGCCACCTCCATCGCTCGGATTCAAGTGGTGATCGCCATGCTGCAGCAGCGCAAGGACATGCTGGGGTGCTGCTTGAAGGGAATGAGGGTCACTTCTGCTGACCTCACTCTAGTCATGGATTCCCTGAGAGACATTCCCGAGGTACCCGAGGATGCTGGCTCTGACGCTTGATATTGGCGGCTCCCTTTGAACCTTTTCTCTTTTTCTATTTTACGCAACTGTACTTTTCGGCCGTTAGGCCATAATAAATAAACTGCCTTTATTACGCCGCTTGCCACTATTCTTCTTCTTCAACGCGTCATTTGTCTCTTTTTGGTTGGCGGCTTCCCAAGCCCAACCGAAAACGAGTCAGTTATTATACGGTTTTTTCATGACGGTTTTCTTGCTAACAATTCTGTATTGATGCCACGCCGCCGCTTCAGTGTCAACTGATTGGGCTAATTTTCGGTTTTCCTCGATCTGTGGGAGATTTCAACAGGCGTGACTGCAAATCCAGATTGACACTCCAGGTTGTACACGTGTCGATTCTCAAGAGTCGCGTCGGATAATTAAAAGCTTTTCCCCCTCCTCTTGCTATTTAATGGGATTCTTTTTCCCCCTATTTCCATTCATCTTCTTGTTTGCTTTTCTCTTGACAGGTTGCCTGTGATCTCATGTCCGATTCTCATTTTTTGGATACTGCTGCGCTGGATTCTCCGCCAACTCCTCCGACTTCACCAAATTCGGACAATCCTCCTCTGTCACCCCCCTGGAGACCGTTCGTCCGCCGGTGGGGTCACAAAAGGCTGAGGAAAAATGCCTTAAAGGTGCCTGAAACGCTTTCTATTTCTTCCGCCCCTTCTGTCCAAAAGGGGAAAAAACCATCTTTTCTTTCTCACCATTCGCCAAAGAGGGCTCTTTATGCTAGCAGGGGCGAGGAAATGGTGATGTCAGCCACTGAGGAGGAGTCAGGTCGATCAATGATACGCATAGGAAAAAGGGTTGATGAGCCTTTCCCTCCCATCAGTAGGGAGCTATCGTTCTCAGATGATGATGTAGTTTATTGCTATGGTATCACTTGGTCTGATGGTGATTAGTTTAGTTTGTCTTGCTTCTTTGTAGATGTCGTATGGCTATTCAAAATGAATAAGATAACGCTTCACTTTTTCTTTCGTGCCCCTATCGCCTTCACGCGTTATTTCTTCAAGCGTCAAGGGTTGTCGCGGGGAGATAGTTACTGCTGGGGGCATCCGTCTTTTGGTTTTCAGTAACTGTCTTCTCCTACAGATATAAATGACTGTCCACGCGTCGCT
The DNA here is from genome assembly GCA_963691705.1 of Viola odorata. Lineage (NCBI taxonomy): Eukaryota > Viridiplantae > Streptophyta > Magnoliopsida > Malpighiales > Violaceae > Viola > Viola odorata. The sequence continues at coordinate 47,823,306 of OY829543.1, read as the reverse complement.
TTCTGCTCCGCACGTGTCTCACTTTTACAGGCTGTTTTTTCTTCAAGTTCGATCTTTATAAGGGAGCTGCTGTTCTCTTTTATTATTTTTACCAATACTTTAAAAAATTTCGCACTTTCTCTTTCTTCTGTGCTTCTTCCTACTCAAGAGGAGTTTCTGCAACTGCTCGCCGGAGCCGACGACCTGTTTACTGGCTTCCTGCCCCAGGTATTTTGTTCCCTTCTCGTCGTAGTTTAATTTTCCAGTCCCTTATGTCTCATATTAGAGCCGCTGCGGGCACTGAGAATCCCATAGATCTCGAGGCTAGAAGAGCTCGTAGTATTTTTTTATTGTAGTGAGGTTTTGAGAGCAGAGCTAGAGGAGAACGGTATCACCTTTCCCTTGGGCTGCCGCCCTTATATCCCTACGAAGGATATCCGGCTTCATGATGCCATGTGGGGAACGTTCCGGGTGGTTTATTTCAAGATGTTCCTCTACGGATTTCATCTTCCGATCCATACTTCTCTGATGAAGCTGCTAAATTTTTACGATCTCAATCCTGTTCAAATAACTCTATCTTCCTGGAGTGGGATTTATGCCTTCCTTCGGGCATGCGAGATGAAGCATATTTTTACTCCCTTCCTCGATCTGTTCCGCATGTTTTTCAGCCTGAGTTGCCGTGACTGCTTGGTGGATATTACCCCAAGATGGAATGACGCCATCGTTCAGTTTTTCTGGCGGAACTTTCAAGGTTTTGAGGACAACGTGGGTAACTGGAAAAATGGCTTCTTTACCCTTCGCCTGCCGTCTCTCTGGTGGCGTGGGGGTTTTAACCGAGAGATTACTGGTGCCGCTTGGAAAAAACCAGAAGTGCTGTCTAGTATCGACGTGTCCCATGTTAACGCATTGTTAGAGGTAGAAGGGCCTTTCCGTATTCGGGAATTTGCTCGGTTTAGGCCCTTGAAAGAGTGTGCCGTCGGTGAGTTTTTCTTTGGCCACGTTATCGCTTCAATTTGCTCGTTATATTAATATGTTTTCACTGGCAGGTAGCACTGAGGGTTGTTCTTCCGGAGGAAATAACATCCCTCTGAACATAGTGCCGCTTCAAACATTGCCCCCTTCTCCGCCACCTGAGAGCTCCAACCGTTCGACTATTCCGCCGAGGGGAAGGAGAACTAAGACCGTCGTAACGCGTAGTGCTTCCGCTCGACCTTCTCATTTTGTTGAGAACTGGTTGCCGCCTCGGGGTAGGGGAGTGATTCCGAGTCATTCTGAGACTGGAATAGTCGACAGCGATAGTGAGAGCATGGATACCGGTCCCGAGCTACGTCAAGCCACTCTTGCCCAACGAATGAAGCTTAGGGCGAGAAAAAACAATTCCGCGGTGGAGTCGACCGATGATGATAGCGAAGAGATAGCTGCCGAGACGGAGCGTCTCCAAAAGAAAATTTAGAAAGAGAAGACTAGTCCACCAATTCCTCCCTTGAGGGAGGTTAACGCAGACCCTACCATGAAGGTGGACACTTCTCATGTCGCGAGTACCTCGCAAGCAGCGGAGGTCATCAAGATGTCTTCAGCCATTCCTTCCAAAACTGATGAGGTTTCAACGGCGGTGGACCCACCCTTGCCGCCTGCTGGCCCTGATTCTCCGATCTCCTCCTGTATTCCGGATGTGACCGTGCCAGTTTCGAACCCCATTGTTCCTCCTGACTCTTTCCCGAGGAAGCCTCAGTCCTTATTCCTTTCTTCAATTTCGGGCATTGGTAATTGTGCAAGAAATTATTCTCCTCCTTATATCGCCAATCTTTCCCTTCAAAGTCCTCAAGGAAATGTCGCATACCAGCTTGATCTGTCATCCTTTGGGACTACCGGGCTTCGCGCTTTAGGGATATTGGATCCGCTATCGTGAGATGAGCCAGTAGGCTCTATATCGGGTCAAATGTTCAGCTCTTCGAAGGACAAGGAAGAGTTTCTGCGACATCCCCCTGAGGTTCAGCATTCACGCCTTCTAAACGACATGTTGGCCAGCTTCCGCAAGCTGCACTATTTTCTCGAGGATCAGAGCGATAAGGTTCGGCGCTCTCTCGATTCGAGGGAACAACTAGATGCTGCTTTGGCGAAGGTAACAGAGTTGTCCAAGCTTCAAGATCGAACCCGGGCAGAGCTGAATGAGTGTTGTTCTGAGCTCGCGCGAGAAAAATCAAAAGGGAAGGCTAAAGTAGAATTGCTGGAGGCGGAATTGGTAGCGGCTGACAAAAGAAACTCTTTCCTTCGCGAAGAGATATCGTCCCGTGACGCGGATTTGGCCAAAGTACCTTCAAAGATAGCTTGGTGGAAAAACAAGACCATGGAGGTCTGTATCACCGGATTTACAGATCTCTTCCGCCAGGGGACTGCTGATTCAGCTAAGCTGGCAGATTACGCCTCCAAAAAGTTAAAGGACTTAGGCGAAGGCGAGGGAGATTTTCTTTCTTTCGGGGAGGAATAAGGAAGTGGCCACTGCGATATTCGCGCTGGGCCATGATTAATCAAGGCTGACCCTTCGAAGGGTTTTCCTTTTTATTTGCTGTCTTGTAATAACGCCTTATCGTGCAACGATATCCGTACTTCATTCTTAGATAATAATTGACCCTTGTTTCATTTTCCCGCGTTATCTCCATTATTGCCAAATCGCTTTTGTTTTATTCCAGAAATTTTTTTCTGCTTTTCAGAGCATTTAATGTTCACGATCCTCTCATTAATGCGCGAGAAAATTCGTGGTGACTCAGGCACACGTGTCCGTTCTTTAGGACACCTAAGGCTAGCGTGCTTCAGAATTTTAACAAAATCGAAGCGTTGCTGCGCTTCTCTAGAATTGTACTCATTGCTTGAGTCCTTTCCCTGCGATGCTCTCATGCAACGACTGCATCGTCTGTCATTTCCTTTGACCACTAGGGTTATAAAACCAATACTTATTTCTTTTCTTACTTTTACCATCCTGCTTTCTTTATACTCTCTCTAGCCGTCTTGTTTTCCTTCCACCATTCAAGGCTCTCAAAGTGCTCTTCTCCTAAAGGTATCTCCTTTTTTCTCCCCTCGTCTTCTTCATCTTTACTTTTTTATTTATTTTCTACCATGGCTAAGACTCGCCGCCTTGAGTCGAAGTCCGTCAATGAGAAAAAGATAGATATTACGGTTAGTAGTATCACCTCTGAAATCGCTCTCAATGAGCACTTAGCCGCTCATAATGCGATTATCCCTGATGGTTATAAGGCCACTGTTGCCCCTGAATCATTACGCTTGAACAACGTTTTGATGGGCAAACGTAGGGTTCTGTACGCACAAATGTTCCGTTATGGTTTCCGGCTTCCCATCGATCCTTTCATAAAACAATTGCTTGTCGCCTGTGATTTGAATCCCATCTAATTATCCCCAAATGCCTATTGCTGCGTTTGTGCCTTTCTGGAACTGTGTAAATATAAGGGGATTGCTTCCCCTTCTCTTTTGTTGCTTAAATCAGTTTTTAAGCTGATGAAGTGCCAAGGTGTGATAACAATATCGCCCCGTTATGATGATGACTCGCTCAAGTATTTTACTTGGAAACTCCTTCACATTGAGTCTTCTGTCGATGCCTGGAAAAAGGAGTTCTTTGTGATAAATCTTCCTGAAGCTCATGGTCCCTGGTGGCGGTCTGGGTTTAACCAAGACGTCAAAGATAAGGTCTGGGGCCGGCCGGAAAACCTTCCTCAGCAGGAACAAGGCTGGCTAGACAAATTGCTTTAACTGGAAATCAACGTTCACATCCGTTATGTGGCATGCGGGGCTGATATCAAGGACTGCGTTAGACGTGAGTGTCGTGTCGCTTCTTTCCTTATTACCGCCGATACTAATGCTAACGTTATTTTGTGGCCATGCAGCGACGGATCCTGATTACAAGCCTGAAAGTGTTAGGAGACGACTGAAAAGAGCCCAGGAGAGAGAAGGAAAAGAGAGGGCAACCTCCACGGGAGTTACTGATAACCCTACTGTACTGCCTACTGCTTCCGTGAGCCTTGCTCAAGTATCCTCTTCCTCGGCTGGTGAGGGAAATACCGACATTCCTTCAGGTATCCCCATCGTGACCGTCGCTGCCCCTCCTGCCCAGCCGTCTTCTTCTAAAGTTCCTAAGGCCCTTGCCAAAGGAAAAAAGAAGAAAAGAACAAGAAGTGTTGCCGCTCTCACTCCTTCTCCGGACGCGGCAGGTTCTTCGGAAGCACCTCCTCTTAACACTGTTGTCGTGAGTGTGTTTTTTGGTTCGATATGCTGTGTATTGACGTTTGTTGCCATTCCATTTGTTTCTCTTATCTGTGCTTTGTACTGAGTTCTTTGCAGGATATTGTTACCGTTTCTACTTCCGCATCTCCCGTAGGCGATATGGACATGGGTTATGTGCTGGGTGGTTCCAGGAAGAGATCTCGGTCGGAGGGCGAGGGTGGAAGCTTATCTTCTACTATTATTGCCACGGAAGTCAGGCCTGATAGGGCCTTTGTTTCTATGGATGCACCTCAGAATAACCCGTCTGAATTTCAAGTTAATATGGGTACGGCGGAGTCTTTCGGGGCTTCGACCAATTCTTTCAGCGGGCCTGTTCACTCATATGGTCCTAACTTGGACTACCAAGAGGGTTTGCAGGACTTTTCGAGCTATCATCCTCATGGTTCCTACCTCATCCAAGGGGGCCCTTCTACACAGGTTCATCCTCCTGTTCCCTTGGCGTTTGTCCCTTCAAGCGTTCCCTTGTCGCAGCGTTCCAGTGAAGGGGGCACCGCCTTCAATTTTGCCGCAGATCTAAGCCCGATGGGTGAGTCCAGCACTGTGACTCACCAGGTTGGCTTGTATGATTTTCGCAATACAGGTTTAGCGACTCTTGGGGGCGATGGCTCGGATGAGGTTTCCGCTTTATTGGCTGCTCAGATATTATCCTCCGCTGCTGAACGGGAAGCTTTCCTCTCCAAGGTTGATGATGACAAGGAGAATTCGCTGCGCTCTAGCCTCTTCGCTGCGCTCTAGCCTCTTCGCCAATTTTGTGAAGTTCCATTACTGGACCGAGCACGCGCAGCGTCAGGCTGTCTCTCTTACAGCCTCTTTGTCTAAACTTTCGCGAGAGTGAAACGAAAAGGAGAAGTGGCTGGAGGAACGCGCATAATTACTGCTAACCCAACAAGAGCTAAAGGGGCAAACGACCACCCTTGATGCTGCCTTAACAGCGGAAAGAGTCAAGAATGCTGTCCTAGAGGAAGAGAGGTCATCCTTAACAATGGAGAGAACTGCCCTGGAGGAAAGGAAGAACGCTCTGGAAGAGGAGTCGGCCGATAAATGTCTGTGGTATATTGAGCGGACTGCCACTATTTTGGTTGATTGCTTCGAGGAAGTCCATGGAATGGCCGCGTATAAGGGTGAGGAGGTCACGAGGGCCTTCAAACTGAAGTCTGCCGACCTCAATGAAGCGGGTTATCGCCAAGCCAAGGCAGAGGGCTGGAAACGGAGGAACCCCGAGGGCTGACGTATCATAAAGCCTTGCCGCCTCTTCCGTACTTATTGGGAATTAACAGGCTTTTTTGTTTTTCGCCTCCGCTGCGTTATTGTTTTGGCCTTAGGACTTGCGACCCTTCAAAGGCATTTTTTATATGTTCAAACAGTTTATAATCTTATCACTGTCTTTCCTTTAGTTTTCACTTTCAAAATCTCCCTTGACGCCGTTATCGCCCTGATAACATAATGGGTTTACTTTCTCGAGCAGACTCATGGCGTTTCAGCAACAGATGTCGCTGAGGTCAGTATCGGGTTGGCTTTCCCGGCGAGCCTCATAGTATCGCCACTTGTGCAATTGTCAATCTTTCCGCTTGCTCAAAAAATATTCTCTCAATTGTAAACCATCAGTAGCATAACGGGTTACAAGAGATAGTAATTACCCGTAAGAGCCTTTCCGCTGCCGTCATAGGGCGTTAGTATGGAAGCCGCGTGAATCGCTTTTTCCGCCAACTCTACTTCACTAGGGATTACGCGTCTAGTTACTAGCTAGAATTTCACGATTCTTTGCATTTCCATCTTTCCACGATCGGCCTGGAAAGTGCCTCATCTTGGTGAGCCATCGGATCGGGACAGGCTGTCACAAGGATAGGACTTTTCACTTTCAGGCGTTGTCCTCGCGTCTAGAATCATGCCCTCACTTGATGGACCGACTGCACTAGTCCGGTCACTAAGATAGGACTTTTCGTTTCTAGAACGGAGTTACTATTTCCTTGGGGTGTGCCTTGTCTTGATGAGCCGTCTCCACGAGAACGGTCAGTACAAGAAAAGGACTTTTCACTCCCAAGGATTCCGGGTTGTGCCCTCACTTAGTGAGCCATCTGATCAGGACCGACATTCACAAGGATAGGACTTTTCACTCCCCGAGGCCGCTAGGGATCTTTCAATCCCAACGCTAGTTCAAGGCATGCTGGGTCGTGCCCTCACTTAGTGAGCCATCTGATCAGGACCGACATTCACAAGGATAGGACTTTTCACTCCCAGGATCCCCCATTTTTTATCTGCACAAAAGCAACCACAAACACCCAAGAAAGCTCTCTCATCGAGCGTTAGCTAAGGTTAGGGTTGACATTAGTCAAAGGTGCAGATAAATCAAGTTCTAGGATAATATAATTTCAAACGAGCAATATTCCAAGAGTTAGATAAGGGAGTACCATCGAGTGTCTCCAAATGATAGGCTCCTTTTCCGATAACTCGGGTAACGCGATATGGCCCATCCCAGTTTGGGCTGAGCTTCCCCACACGTTGACCAACCACTCGCTTGTCTCTAAGCACCAGATCGCCTGTCTTTAGCAACCGTTCTTTGACGCGCCTGTTATGATAATGGGCCATCTTTCGTTTGTAGTGTTGCATTTTTAGGAGGGTTTCTACTCGGACCTCCGGTAACGTGTCAAGGTTAGCTCGTAACCTTTCCTCATTCAGCTCCTCCCGAAAGTGAGCCACTCGCAGGCTCATGGTACCGATTTCTATCGGCGTAACAGCCTCGGTTCCGAAGGCCAATGCGAAAGGTGTTTCCCCAGTACTGGTTCTAATGGTCATGCGGTACGCCCACATCACGTATGGCAGCTCGTCAGCCCATTTCTTTTTAGACCCCTCCAGGTTTTTCTTAATGCCGCTGAGGATGCTCCGATTTGTCACTTCCGCCTGTCCATTGGTTTGGGGGTGAGCCACGGAAGAGAATCGTTGCTCTATCCCGAATTTCGAGCATTAGTCTTTGAAGAATTGGCTGGTGAACTGTGTCCCGTTATCGCTGATTAGGATACGGGGTACGCCAAACCTCATGATAACTTGGTGTTTCAAGAAACGCCAAGTTTTTTCCGTCGTGATGTTGGCGACCGCTTCAACCTCCGCCCACTTCGTAAAGTAGTCCACTGCCACTATTACAAATTTTAGTTGGGACCTTGCCTTTGGAAACGGGCCCAGGATATCGATCCCCCATTTAGCAAAAGGACAAGGAGCGATAATCTCACATATTTCAGTGGCAGGACGTCAAGGAATTTTAGAGAACTCCTGACATTTCGGGCAAGTTTCGACATAGTTGTGACAATCTCTCCAGATGGTGTCCAGTAGAATCCAGATCTGAAGACTTGTGCGGCCCGGGTGCTGCCCGACACGTACATACTGCATACCCCTTCATGAATTTCGCGCAAGGTGTGAAGACCCTCTTGCTCCGTTATACATTTGGCAGCTGGGTGCGAAAAACATCTTCGAACCAGGTCCCCGTCATAATACGTACAGCGAGCTGCCTGTCTCAGCACTATTTTCTTTTCAGCAATATTCTCAGGCAGTTCTTCGTGTTTTAAGTATTTGATTACGGGGACCCGCCAGTTGTTCTCGAGTTCTTCCACACACAGTGACGCTTGCTCTTCCATGAAGGAGGGTACAGGTAATTCTCGGTAATACACGCCTTTGGGTATGTATGCTTCTGGGTTTGCAGCCAGCTTGGCAAGATTGTCAGCTTCGGCGTTGTCCTCTCGGGGAATATGCTCAAAACTGACTTGCATGCCTTCTTTCTTTATTTCCAATAGCTCCCGTATCACTTTGGCGAGATACTGGACCATGATGGGCTCCCGAGCTTGAGAGCGCCCCAAGACCTGGTCGATTACTAGTTTGGAGTCACCACAAATTTTTAGACGCAGGTCTCCTGTTCTTCCGGTATCGTGCCTACCTTTGGAAGAAAGGCTTCTCCCTATACGGAGTCTGGCTAGTAACGCCTCATATTCTGCCGCATTATTGGATAAGGGCTGCAGGATTCGGATAGCTTATTGTATTCGCATATCGTGCGGCCCGTTTATAAAGATTCCTGCTCCAGCCAATTCTTGATTTTTAGCCCCATCTACATGAATAATCCAGAGGTCCGTATAAGTTTCCGGAAATGGGAGATCCAAATCACCCCATTCCTCTTCGGGTACATTTGTTAATGGATCTTCTGTAAAGGTACATTCCGCTATAAAATCTGCCAAGATTTGAGCCTTCACAGATGGCCGAGACTGATACCTCAGTCCGTATTGCTCGAGTTCGAGAGCCCAGATTAGCATTCTTCCCGAGGATTTAGGCTTTCGAAATATCCTCTTTAGAGGTTGGTCTGTAAGCACGATAACGGGGTAGGACTGTAAGTATCGGCCCATTTTTTGAGTGGCTTGTATCAGTACGAACGCTATTTTCTCAATTCAGGCGTATCGCAACTCCGCATCTTTCAGAACGTGACTTACAAAATATACGGGGCGGTGCGCATAGCTATCATCGCGAACGAGGACGACACTAACCACTTCGTCGGCAGCACCGAGGTATAAATATAAAGTGTCACTCAGCTCCGGCCTTGTCAGCAGTAGGTCGGACGATAGGTGATCTTTTAGGCTGACGAATGCCTCCTCACATTCTGGGGTCCACCCAAACGGTGCTTTCTTGCGTATGAATTTGAAGAAAGGGAGGCACTTTTCACCCTGTTTGGAAATAAATCACCCTAAGGCGATAACGCGCCCCGTCAGCCTTTGTACCTCCTTAACGGTTCTTGGAGATATCATGTCTTGTATGGCTTTAATCTTTGAGGGATTAGGCTGGATTCCTTTTCGGCTGACTATGTAGCCCAGGAACTTTCCCGTCTGAAACGCGAACATGCATTTTCGGGGGTTCAGTTTCATGCGATGCCTTTTTATTACATCAAAAACTTCCTTTAGATCCCGCAGGTGATTTTGAAAGTTCGTGCTTTTTACCAATATATCGTCAACGTATGCTTCCACATTCCTTCCTATCTGTTCTTCGAATATTCTGTTTGCCATACGTTGGAATGTCGCCCCTGCGTTGTTCAGCCCAAACGGCATTGCCGTATAACAGTAGGTGGCTTTAGGAGTGATGAAGGCAGTCTTTTCTTCATCTTCCACAACCATGGGAATTTGGTGATATCCGAAGTTGGCGTCAAGTGAACTCAAATACGCGTACCCGGCAGTCTGATCGACTAATTGGTCAATTCGAGGAAGCGGGTAGCAATCCTTAGGGCAAGCATCGTTCAGATCAGTAAAGTCAATACACATGCGCCAATCTCTGTTGGGCTTAGGAACGAGAACTGGATTTGCTAACCAGGTAGGATATTGAACTTCGCGGATGAACCCCGCATCAAGGAGCTTCGTTATTTCTTTATCGACGGCTAAAATTTTTTCGGAGAAAACGCGCGTCGCTTTTACTGGACCAGTTTGACGCTAGGGTCAACATTGAGCCAGTGTTCTGCTATTTCGCGTGATATACCGGGCATGTCTGCGAGTTTCCATGCGAATTCTCCTCGACACTTGTTCAATATCCGGGCCAATTGAAGGTTTTCCTCTGGACTGAGCCTTTCGCTGACTAGGAAGTCTGCTTCTTCTATGCTGATTACTGGTACGGGCACCATTTTGTCAAGAGGTTGAGCGCGCTTCTCATCATCTTGTTCGTATAGGTCCGCCGCTATAGATACATACCTATCGCAACTCTTTTGAGTCATGAGAAGGTAACATTCGGCCGCCAGTTTTTGATTGCCCTTTATCGCTACCACTCCGTCCCAGGAGGGGTATTTCATCTTCAAATGCTTCTGAGATATTACCGCTCCAAAGCGGTTGAGAAAAGGTCGCCTGAGTATGACATTGTAGGGCAAGTTTAAGTCCACGACAAGGAATAACAGATCCTCTAACCGCTTGGAGGTGTCTTCTTTGAAGTATACGGGCAGAGTAGTTATCCCTGTGACTAGGATTGGGACCCCGTCCACCCCAATTATGGGTTTCTTGCAAGGTATTAATTCGTTGTCGGGCCGTTTCATGAGATTATAGGCCTCTAACGAGAAGAGGTTCACAACACTTTCGTTATCTATGAGAGTTCTTCTGACTCCGTGACTGGCAATGATGGGCGTAACCACCAATGCATCATTATGCGGATAGACAACGCCTTTCTCGTCCTCTTCGGAGAAGGCTAATATCATGCGATCTAGGACGCTTATTGTTTCGCCTTTCTTTATCGCGCCATCTCGCTTGCGTTTTTCTCCTAACGCCGTCGTCGGTGGTTCTGGTTCATCTATGTAAGGAATCCCTCCCGCTATGATGTTAATCATAGGGAAGTTCTCGTCGTATACCGCGAAAGTTTCCTCACCTCTTCCTCCGGGAGCATTATCCTTTTGTGGGACGCGAGGGGGTACTTGTCGGTCATCTACGACCCTTTTCGTGGGATTATTTCTGGCGTCTTCTCTTACTTTGGCTGTGAATTCTCCCAAGTAACCTTCTTCCACCAAACGTTATATTGCTGATTTTAAGTCCCTGCATACTTCTGTAGAATGCCCCCTAGCTTTGTGGAACTTGCAATAAGCATTTTCTCTTCTCCCTAGAAGCACTCCGGGCTTCACAGGCGCAGGGTAACGGATGGGAAGGTTTCGCTGTTCCACTATCGCTAAAATCTCTGCCCTTGGTAGATTAAGGGAAGGGAAATCAGGGTCGTACGCCCGACCTTTAGAAGAATCTCCTTGGCGCTGAGATGGGGAACTGCCAGGCTTTCCCTTTGAAGTGTTACCTTTCCGCCCACTGGAGGTTTTAGGAATATGATCTTTCCGCCGAGCATACTCGTCGGTGAGGCGGTCATCAGGAATGGTATTTGTAGGAGCGTTTGGAATCAGAGGTGCCTCAAGCGGCATGCCATAGGTTTTATCTCTGTTTTCCTCTTCTTCCATTTTCGCGTAATTATGGGCTTTAAGTCTTAATGCACCTAGAGTCGCTGGAGGGTCCACCATTAGTGCATCTCTCAATTTACTATAACGGCAGTTCCTCTTCAAGGCTTCTATAGCAAAATCAATGGTAACGCCCGGCGTTAGTGACATTTCTAGATCAAATCGACTAAGAAATTCCTTCAGAGTTTCCTGAGGCCTTCGACGTAGGTCAAATAACGCGGTGACAGATTTCCTGATTGGAATCGCTATACTGAATCTGCTCCGAAACTTGGATTCCAACTGTGCAAAATTGCTGATAGATCCGCCAGGAAGGCCCTCGAACCAGAGGCGTGCGACTCCTGATAATGTCATAACAAATATTTGGCATAACGCCGCATCACTGTGCGTCTGAAATTGCACGAAATCCTTCACTTTATTGATGTGGGAAATGGGATCTCTGGTGCCGTCATAAGTCTCAGTGGGAAGCTTCACATGCCGACTGACCTTATGACGTCTTATACGACGGCTAAATGGATGACCTGATGTGTCATCAAGGATTTTACGCTCATGGCATGGGGGAAATATTTTGCAGGACGCCTCCGATTCCCCGGATCTGGCGTGGGATGTCGCCTAGGAGACCGACTGTGGCTCCTGGGCGAGCGAGTTCAATATCTCCTGCTGCTGGATATTTCACTACGCTCAGGAGACAAATCTCTATTCATTCCTTCTCTTCGACCGTCCCAACGGTTTCTGGCCTCCTCGAGGTGCCGATCCTCTAGAGGGATGGGACCTTGGGGCACTTGCGGTACATAAGGCTCCACTCGTCCTTGAGTGAGCTGCACAAAATTGATCGAGGGATCAGCTATAGGTACAGATGACCGGAGGTTTTCCTGTAATGACGGTGACAAGGGCCGTTCGGTGACAATAGATGGTGTGAACATGACACGGGGAGGGACACTCGACCCAGAGATTTCAGGTGTCATTCTGACAGCCATTTCTGTCAAATAGTCCAACCGAGCACGAAGGGCCGCTATTTCACTCGCAAAAGGGTGTTTGATCGCGCGTCGAACACGTCAAATATAAGTGTATAATAGATATGAAAGAGGGGTAGAAATACAACTTATCACTTGTCTACAAGGAACTTGTAGATGGTGGTAAGAGGATCGTCCACAGAGACTTCGGGGGATTTGTAGTTCTTGGTTGACTTCCTCGTCACTGAGTTTGGTTGGTTGATTCTGAAAATTAAAACAAAAGCAAAAACAATTAAATAGTTCAAAACAGTATTGGTCAAAGGTTTGGCCAAGACAGGGGGTCAAGATTGAAAACAGTAAAAAGAAGGTTCCCGGTAAGAGCATGAACGGGCTATGTTCTTATGATTCGATCACTGATTCAATGGTGTTCATCTCGAAATCTGCAGTGCTACTGTTGATAAGACAACACCCAACTCAAGTTTACCCTCGGTTGTCAGTCGAGGCCCACGGTTGTCAATCGGGTCTGAGTTGTATTATTCATTTAACTGGGTCTCCCAAGCTAAAATCTGAATTGTCAGTTCTAAACTTAAACAAGGAAGTAAAGAAACCAGAAAATAAATAATTACAAAATAGATATTATTAAGAGTAATTAGATCTCACGAAATATAAGAAACATAGCCCATAAGCTCTTACCAAGAATGGTGATTAGCTAGATGTACTCATGAATGAATTATAAAAAAAATTTCTTGCATAAATAAAATAAATCCGTGGATTCAAAGAATTAAATCCCGGAGCAAAAGTATATCAATGTCGAATTGGGGAAGAAGAAGAGAGCGTGAGAAGAGGAGGACAAGTTCAGCTATAAGTAAGCTAAAACTCCTCTGTCCTTCTCCAACTCAATCTCCTAAATAATCTCCTAAATAATCTCCTAAAATATTATCCTGATTTGTTTGAATAAAAATAGGAATTTAAAATATATAAAGATGGAAAGAGATCCTTGATAGGATTCTTAAATAAATATCTTCTTGATCCTTCTCTTTCTCGCTGGACAACTGTGATTTGCCAGCTCGCAAGGCCCAACGCTGCTGCTCATGATTGCTCTTCTGCGGATGAGTCTTGGTCGGAGTCTTGGCCAAGACGATCTGGTGGTGCGACACGTTGAATGCGAAGGAGTCTTGGCCAAGCGCTAGGCCAAGACTCAGGAAAACAACTTCAGTGCTCCACAAGTCATATTCTTCTATAAATTGCCTCCAGACCAGAACTGCTAAGATATGGGAAATACAAGGATAAATCAGTAGGTTTACTGCCCAAATAATAAGTAAATGGATAGTAAAAATATGATGAAATGCAATGTAATCAGTGTTCTGTACTATTTAACACAAATCCCCTCGGAGCAGGAGTAGAGAAGCTGGATCCCGCCATTCGGGACAACGAAATGGTCACCTGCGAGGAAAGGGCTTCCTCTGCAGACCTGGTCAAAGGATCTAGAGATTCTGAACTGATTTGTTGTGCTGACATAGAAAGATCAGCAGTAGCAAAAGGGAATAACTGTCTACGAATCGGAAAAGGAATATTAGAGGATGGAGGTCGTGTCTGCTCCGACTCAGAAGTCATGATTGTTCCGATCTCTGGGTAGAACAGAGCTTGGCTATTAAGGATGCTCACTTAATGCACCAAGGCTCTCAATGAAAGCACCAATTTGATAAGATTTAATTTCTGAGACGATCGGGATGATGACTACTGTTGGTCGGAGTTGCTGTAGTTGTCGTCGAACTCACCTGCAAGGCGCCGGAGGGGGGCTCCGGCGTAGACACTCCGATGCTTAAGTCAGTAAGCGGTTCAAAAATAGCAGAGGTTCTAGTGAGTAAATTCTGGCTTACTTGATGTTTCACATTAAGGGGTATTTGTAGGCCGCTGGAGGCGATATCTAGTCGAAAGAGCGATATCCAGGGGAGACATCACTCCTGATGACGTTACGAGCGATACCTGGGGATGACGTCATCGGCGATACCTGAGGGAACGTCATGGGCGATGCCTCTGAGGTGGGTGCCGGGGGCGATACCCATGATGATGTCGGGGCGATAGCTCTATAGGTCCCTGGGATGGGATGATGCCGTGCGTCCAGAGACGCGTGAGACCTCCCCCTCCACTGATGTCGACCATCCCAGAAAACACCTCAAGGTCTGGTAGTGATGGCTTAGATGTCCGATAAGGCTTGTAGGACTCCGTCTTCGGCAGGGGTCATAATTTCAGAAATGCCCTTAGGATTGCCTTAATGGTTATCAAGAAGAGTTGCAACCAATCTAGAAGGAGAGGGAGTACCCGCCGGCTAGATAGAGTAGACAACTTGTCTCGCGCCAGACTAGAAGAAATAAGTAATCTAGGTCAAGACCAGATTGACAACCTAGGGTTTCCAAAGGGAAACACCTTGACCTAGGTACTGTCTTCCCCTACACCATTGAGGAAGCGAACAGCCATTCAAGACAGCAGTCAAACGGATAAACCCTTTAACCAGCAAGGTGTCCCTTGGCTAGGATTATCAGGAGAGGGAGTACCCGCCAGGTAATTTGAAGAGGAGGGAAGACCGGAGTGAAAAGGAGTTCCTCCACTCTATAGCAGTACTATGAATGAAGAGACGAATACACTTGAGTCGATGATCGAAGCATAAGAACAGAAGCTCTCACATCACCCTTACCTGGAATTCCCTTTTATTAGATTTATTTCAATCTTGACCCCTGTCTTGGCCAAGCCTTTGGCCAACACTACTTTAAACTATTTTACCTCTTTCTGTTTTGTCTTTATTTTCAGATCCTACCAAAACCAAATCCAGTGACGAGGAAGTCAAACCAAGAATTACATCTCCTAGAGGTCTCTATGGACGATCCTCTTACCATCATCTACAAACTCTTGTAGACATCGTCCACTAGTGTAGAATTCTTCTCTTAGTTTCGTAGCTGATGGATCTTGAACTTGCTGTTTTATCAGTAGCTTTTTAGCTTCTGAGTCATGGCCTTCATGACATATCTTTAATAATAATCTTTCTGCATATTTAAAAAAAAACTCTTGTAGACAGTGATAAGTTGTATTTCTACCCCCAATTCCATACCCATTTCACTATTATATTTGACGTGTTCGACGCGCGGTCACTCATTTGTTTTAAATTTCGCTTATATTGACTGCATGTGTTTGGTGGCTTCGACCCCACATCGGTTTATCATTTTAAAATATCTCTCATTTAAATTTGTACTCTGTTAGCAATCCATGATAGAATCACGTAGTAATTAATTTAATCATGCATAGGTCCGATGATGAAAATAGGGCGCTCATTCAGTCTTACGGAAAATTCAGTCCCATCACGCTACGGTCAGGAATAATCGATCGGTCTTGAAATGGTAACCCCGTCCGAAAAGATTTTTAAAACGGTAACCCCATCCAGCGATTAATTATTCCTGCACGGTCCCGATCATGGAAAAGACTAAAGTGACAATTCCTCTGAGGGCCCCCTTTTAAACGCATTTTTATGAAACATCTTTTAAACACCTCTCTTATCAACCAGTAACCATTTTCGGATGTGACTCGGGTGCCTAACACCTTCCCGAGTCCATAATACGACCGAACCTTTGTCTTGGGTTTAGGCCCTCTTTTTTGTGCCTTTAGTTTTTTTAGATTTTTGTTTAGTTTATTCATTTTATTTTTATGCCATGACGATTAGGTTTTGTTGCTACCCGATTTTTGACTTTAAATTTTTCATCAAAACGTTTTTCATATTTTCAAACGTCATTTTTTCTAAAATCACACATCCATTTATTTTCATCCAACTGATGTTTATTTTTACACTTAATGTCATTTAAATTTTATTTTGTCACTTTTTGCATTTTTATCGCTTTTTCCGTTCGAACTCGTATCGGTTCCGAGTAAAATTCTCAAAACCAAGGGTCGAACAAGTTCACGCTTTCGCTACTTATTTTTTATTATTTTCATAACTCGTGCTATCTCTTTGTGTTTCGTTGCATTTTTTTATTTTAGCATTTTTTTATTTCAGCTTATTTTACTATACGTTCTAATAGTTTCGGTACGAGTTTATATATATTTTCTCACAAAATTGCTCGTACCATCGCCTCAAACTGAATAATTAAATAATAAATCAAGTCATTCATCTCCACCATTGATCTAGTTGACTTTGAAAGTCAAACTAGATCAAGTGGTTGTGGTAATTACCACGTAAGCATGCATTGTTCATGCACCAACCCAGAAGCAAACTTTCCTCACCTTCTCCCACACCCTCATCACCTCGCGATCGTGTCTAGCATGGCTTGCTGTCCCTAGGCTACGAGCAGACGAGAAGCTTCCGAGCAGGCCCCTCGTCATCACTCATCGACACGTCCTCCTCGCTCCTACGTCATCACTCCAACGTCATCTCGCCCCCTCGCCTATAAATAGGCAACTTCTCCAAGCTTTCTCCTTGCCAATTCACGAGCAATCTCTCCCTCTCTAGCATTTGCTCTCTATCACGAGCGATCGCTTACTTCAACCTTCGGGTTGAAGTCACTCCAGTTTAAAACTTTGGTGGTTCTCTTAAGCGCTTTTACATGACTTTTTTCTCAAAAATTGTTTGTTTGTGTTTTGATGAAAACAATGCTTGTTTTGATTTCAAATAAGCTCTTTAAAATCTCTATAATAATTACACTGATTCAATTTTGCCAATCGCTGGCCATTTCGAGCCCATTTCAAGCTTTTTATTTAATTAAAATTAATTCATTTTTATTTAATCCACCACTGTTTTGAAAAAATTTAAATGCTGTAATTATCCCATTAAATTTCTACTGTAATGACGGTCGTTTTGATATAAAGAAGTCTATTTTTCGCCACCGGATGACCGGACCTCGGTCGCCGGCAGTAGCTCCGGCGACGCGAGGTAGAAGATGATGAATAGGGCTCTCTCCCTTTAAATTTTGGCCTGGGCCACGCAGGCCCAAGCAACAGCAGCAGTGCGCCCAGCGCGCGTGCAAGGGAGAAAGCTGGGTCGTGCCAGCGCAAGAAGAGAAGGCTTGGCGCTGTGCGCCAAGCAGGAGTGGAAAATGGGCCAAGTGTTTGCCTTGTCCCATGCGGAGAAGGAAGGGCTTCTCTGGCCCACGCAGAAGAGCAGCTGGGTTGGGCTAGTTCAGCCCAACTGTGGGCCCAGCCGTGGTCCCCCCTTGGCCTAGTGGGCCAAGGCTAGTTTTTCATCTCGTTTTTTTCGTGTCATGTAATTGAACGCATACTATTTATTTACTTTTCGTACACGTGTACTATTTATTTATTTTTTGCACACTTGTATTATTTATTTTTTTCGCATTTGTACTGGTTATTTATTTCCGCACTCGTACTACGCTTGTATGTTTATTTTTGTACGCTTGGCATGCTTAGATAATTTTCTCTGTTCATCCAAATTAATCTTTTTTTCGCTCGTGAACAACAATCGTCGAATATTTAATCCTTCAATGATATCCTTCCCTCGTACCTCAAAAGGGTAAAACAACTGATAGCACGTTTCATACTCTCAGTTTTACCCTCCCTTTTCAGCCGTTTCGGGGGCTCGATGTTGGCATTTGACCCTCATTTTAATCTTATTTGCAGATTAGCATCAAAGGAGGGAAAAGTCCTAAAAGAAGCGATTTTAGAGCATTTCTGAGGACTTCCATTTTCCAGGCCTAGAAGAAAGAATGTCGTCAAGACCTCGACGCGAACCAGACCAGTGCGCTGTCTCAAGGCCTCGACAGTTCTGAGCCTTCTTCCAAAGAAAGCATCTTCTGAGATCCGCACGGAATCCCAGGCATTTCCATAAGGCATCAGGCGTGTCAGGAATCCCAGAATATTCCTTTTGCAAGGACATGTGCTGTCACGCCCTCATTGCCCTTAGCTGTTTTTGTCTCCTAGCTAGTTTAGGCTATATAAGCATAGTTTTAGGGTTTTTGTAAGGACGGCTGTTCCAAGGATAATTTCTTACATTAGTTTCAGTATTTATTTTCTGGGGATCATCTCCTCTTCTCGATCAAGAGCAGCCATTGTCAATAACTTTCCTCTTCGATTATTTAATTAATCTATCAGTTTACTCTACTCCCTTTTTACTTTCTTTAGTTTATCATTGTATGATTCTATCTACCTACTGTTTATATTATAATATGAGTAGCTAAATACCCCTTTCTTGATGAAGGGTGTTCCACGGGTTGTAGAGTTCGGCTAAGAGGTCTAATGCATGCTTAACATATTCTTTTGTGACACATAACTGTCTACCGATTTAATTACATGCTTGTCTAGAAATGTTAAGAGCTTGATCATCTTTTAGTATTTCTGCATGAGTAACGTCATATTCCAGGGTTATAACTGACGCGAAGCCCTGGAGTTAGAGTAGGCACCTAGGGGAGGCAGCGCGGGAGGCCTCACCTAGGGGTAAACAGTTATCTAGGGTATGCGATACGAGTCTGACAAGCTGAGCTATCGCGCCTTAGATCTGTCTTACCTCTCCTTCATGGGCGTTCTGAATTTAGCCTCCCTACTTCGAGCCCGTGACAGGCCGGACGGTCAAGGCTACCTTTCGATGACAAGGAAGGTAGCTGGGAGGATGACTGAACGTCAAGGTCACCTCATATGTGGAAACGGGGGGTGACTTTTATCTACGAAGGTAAGCAGGGGATGCGGTGTGGAAACGCGGTCCCTATAGCAGGTCTGCACATGAGTCTGGAAAACCTCTGCACCGATGACTAGCCGACCTAGAAAAGAACCCAAGGGAGTACCTTTCGCTAAGATCTCGTCCTATCTGATTAATATCCTTTTCATTACTTTTCCTGCATTCGATCTGTTTACATATCTTGCCCTGGATTAAGATTTACTTTTGTGCCCTAGATAAGTACTTTCTAATTCTGTTTTGTTAGCTCCCCTACTCTGCGTTGATTAATTTATTAATCAACATAAACCCCCCTTACTGTTACTTTGGTTAGATCTGTTGCGTATTGCCTTGTCATACATACTCACTAGCAATTCATTCCTTCAATCTCTGCGGTTCGACCCTGTCTTGCTCTATACACATTAATTTGTGCATTTAGGCATCAGGATAAATTTAAGTATATTTGACTGACGATCAAATTTTGGCGCCGTTGCCGGGGATTGAACGGTACTGATTTTGTTTTGTTTTTCTTGTATGACCAGGAGATCTGCCCCCGATCTACTCCCTCTAGACCTCGAGTTGACCAGAACGGAAAGAGGACTTCGTAAGCAAGCTCAAGGGACATCTTCTCATCGTAGAGTGATCCCTCATCCTGCCCTCAACGGTTCCCCTTTCTAATCTGGCTGACCAGGAACATCAGCTTTTCTTAGACCTGACCTTTCTCCATCGTGATCCCGAAAACCCCATACCAGACCACTTTAATTTTCCAGCAATGGATGACCTAGCCAACAATGACAACCGTAACAACCGTGAGAACCACGAAGATCCACCACCACCCCCAGACCAACAAACCATCGACAATTTCCATGCAACCCCCAATATGGCCAGTAGCTGCATTGACTGGCCCAACGTTCCTAATGACTGGACTCTGAAGTCCGGCGTACTTCATCATCTGCATACTTTTCGAGGGGTAGCCAAAGAAAATGCTCTTCGCCATCTTTAACAGCTCCACTCTATTTGCGAGGCCATGAAACCTGCCAACGTTAGTATTGAGCAGGCCAAGCTTCGCGCATTCCAGTGGTCTCTCAAAGATGATGCCCTAGATTGGTATTACGACCTTCCCGCAAGATCTATGCGTTCTTGGGCGGACATGTGAAAAATCTTCACTAAGAAGTATTACCCAACTTCTATCTCCAATACCACGCGCAAGCAACTCGTCTCCATTGTTCAGAAGAAAGAAAAGACTCTAGCCCAGTACTATGAGAGATTCCAGAAGATGCAATCGAGTTGCCCAACACACAATCTTACCGAGCACGCTCTGGTTCAATATTTTTGTGAAGGCCTCAAGGCTCAGGATAAGGCGTTGCTTAACGCAGCCGCCAATGGATCCTTGACTGCTCTAACTCCAAGAGCAGCACGAGCAACAATAGAGCTCATGGCCAAGAACACCTCTGACGACCTTGCCAACAATCCGGGCCAGGATGTCCAAGTAGCTGCCCTTCAGAACCAGATATCTTTTCTCACAGGAATGTTCCAAAACTTCATAACTGCACAACCCATACCTGTCAAGGCTTGCCAGATATGCAATTTCGTGGATCACCCCACTGATGCATGTCCTCATATTCCGGAGGAAATACAAGTGAATGTTGCTGGCCAATTTATTCCAGTCTCTTACGCTCAGACTTACAATCAAGGCTGGAAACAACCAAATCCAGGATGGGTCCCTAACACTCAGCTTTCGGGGCCTAGCCATCAACAGCACCAGAACCCCTATGGAAATCCCCCTCATAATATGCCAAATTTCAGACCTCGACCCACATTTCATCAGAACCAGTATCAACGCCAACCTCCTCAGGATCAGACCTTCGTCCATCCTCCAGACCAGACTTTTGTCCAGCCCCCGACTGCTGAAATGCCTAAGAATCCCGAGCAGCAGAAAGAAATAGATGAACTTAAGAAGCAAATGAGTGCCCTGATTGCCAAATTGCAAGAGTTGACTAATCATGGCAGACTGCCACCCCAGACAGAAACAAATCCCAAGCACAATGTCTGTGCAGTAACTTTGCGTAGTGGATCAACTTTGAACCCACCAGAGCTTCCAGCCCAAGATATTGAAAATTCTCCAGAGACCGAAATCCGGCCTAAACCTAGAACAAAGCTCCCCAAAGTCCCTAGATTCGTGGAAGTTAAAGATGACAGAATCCACTCCCCAGAGGTTCACCATGAAATGACCCCAACCCACCAGAATTTACCCAAGAGTACATTCATAAGATTCTCGAGCCCCCGTTCCCTCACAGATTGGTCAAGACCAAGAAAGATAAGGAGGATCGCGATATCTTTGAAATGTTCAGTAAAGTGGTTGTCAACATCCCTCTTCTCCAGGCCATGAAAAATGTCCCTCGCTATGCCAAGTTCCTGAAGCAATTATGCACGAACAAAAACAAGTTCGCCGAAGTTAACAAGATCAGCGTAGGGGCCAACGCGTCTGCACATATCCAGCGTCGAATCCCTCCGAAATGCAAACATCAAGGCATGTTCATAATCTCTTACCGAATTGGAACAGTTGATATTGGCAAAGCCATGTGTGACCTCGGAGCAGGAATCAATGTCATGCCCTTGATAATCTACCACAGTCTAGGCCTCGAACCTCTCGTGCCTAAAGACCTCACCATCCAACTTGCTGACCGCTCTATCATCTACCCCGAGGGGATAATCAAGGATATCTTAGTCCAAGTAGGAGAATTCTTATTCCCTGCAGATTTTTATGTGATTTCAATAGGGAACGAAGACTCCACCAAATCCACAGATGTTCTTCTAGGCCGCCCATTTCTGGCCACAGCTCGAGCAAAGATTGATGTTCACGATGCCACCATTTCCCTTGAATTTGATGGAGATCATCAAATTCAATATGCTAGAAGCCATGCGATACCCCTCTGAATTTTCTAGTGTGAATTATGTTGATATTGTTGACCCCCTTGTGGGGGAAATTGATGAAATATATTCTACTGACCCCTTGCAATTTGCCCTTGACAGGAGTCTGACGCCAGCTCTTCTAGATGTCGTGGCCTCGACGCTTCCTATCCCATCTGAATTACACTCTGTCGTCGCTGACCTTGAAGAAGACACTGTTGCTCAGTATGAGTCTCCGAACCAGTCTCCCGAATATCCGGGCCATGCTAAGTTATTTCCCTCTATTGATCAGGCTCCAGCCCTAGATCTGAAGCCACTGCCTACCCACTTGAAATATGCTTATCTAGGCCTCGATAACTCTCTACCTGTCATTATCTCCAACAAGCTCGAAGACCTCGAGGAGTCCAAGCTCATTTCCTTGCTAAGGAACTTCAGACAAGCCATAGGATGGACCATTGCGGACATTAAGGGCTTGTCTCCAGCATTATGCACTCATCACATCCACCTAGAAGACGCGAGCAAGACCATTCGCCAGCCCCAGAGACGACTTAATCCGCCCATGATGGAAGTGGTGAAGAAAGAGATTCTCAAGTTTTTAGATGCGGGAGTCATCTCAGATAGCCCTTGGGTCAGCCCTATCCAGGTCGTGCCCAAGAAAATAGGCATAACCATCACTATCGGTCAAGATGGCGAATCCATTCCTACCCGGATCCAGAATGGGTGGAGAGTGTGTATTGACTACCGCCGGCTAAATTCTGCTCCTAGGAAAGATCATTTTCCCCTGCCCTTCATCGATCAGATGCTAGAACGCCTCTCCAGTAAAACCCATTATTGTTGTCTAGACAGTTACTCCGGATTCCATCAGATTCCAGTTGCTCCTGAAGACCAGGAAAAGACCACCTTTACCTGCCCTTTCGGGACCTTCGCGTATAGACGCATGCCCTTCGGTCTGTGCAACGCCCCTGCCACTTTCCAACGTTGTATGGTCAGCATTTTCTCTGAACTAGTTGAAGATGGAATCGAAGTCTTCATGGACGACTTCACCGTCTATGGAAATTCTTTTGAAGAATGCATGAACAATCTGAAAAGGTGCCTAGAGCGCTGCATTGAGACGAATCTTGTCCTGAATTTTGAAAAATGTCACTTCATGGTGGATCGAGCCCTGGTGATTGGTCATGTTATCTCGGCCAAGGGAATTGAGGTTGACAAAGCCAAGATAGAAGTAATAGAATCCCTGCCCTACCCATCTTGTGTCCGCGATGTGAGATCTTTTCTAGGTCATGCCGGTTTCTACCGAAGGTTCATTAAGGATTTTTCCAAGATTGCCCAACCCATGTGTCACTTGCTCCAGAAGGACGTGTCCTTTGATTTCAGCGAGGCCTGCAAAACCGCTTTTGAACTTCTCAAGAACAAACTTATCTCGGCCCCGATTATTCGAGCCCCCGACTGGACACTACCTTTCGAGGTCATGTGTGATGCCAGTAATCAGGCCCTAGGCGCCGTTTTGGGTCAGAAGAAGGATAAAGAGACCCATGTCATCTATTATGCTTCCAAGCTGCTAGACCTGTCCCAGCAGAACTACACTACGACAGAGAAAGAACTTCTGGCCGTAGTCTATCCCCTAGACAAGTTCAGACAATATCTGCTAGGCACTCATGTCCTTATCTACTCTGACCATTCTGCCCTTCGGTGTTTGTTGACCAAAGCCGATGCCAAGCCTCGGCTTATTCGTTGGATCTTGCTCCTACAAGAATTCAATATAGCTATCAAAGATAAGGCCGGAAAAGAAAACCTTGTGGCAGATCACTTGAGTAGACTTCCAGCCCAAGAAGATAATTCGTTTGAGCCAATCCGGGATACTTTTCCAGACGAGCAATTATGTCTCGCCCAAGCTGTTTATTCCCCATGGTTTTCCGATATTGCAAACTTTTGTGCTACAGGCACTTACCCAGCTGATGCCACTCCCTCCGAATGCAATAGAATCAGAAGACAAGCAAAATGCTACATTTGGGACAGCCCCTACCTATGGAATCACTGTTCGAATCAGATCATTCGTAGATGTGTGACCATGGACGAGGTGCCCTCGATCCTTAAATTCTGCCATTCAGAAGGAGGCCATTTTGCGGCCAAGAAAACTGCCCTGAAGGTTCTGGAAGCTGGTCTGTATTGGCCCACAATTTTCAAGGATAGTTACATGTTTTGCGCTTCGTGCCCCCGATGTCAGGCCACTGGAAATATCGGGGCCAGTAATCAGATGCCCTTGATAAACATTATCGCTTGCGAGATCTTTGATATCTAGGGTATAGACTTTATGGGCCCTTTTCCCAATTCCTTTGGCAACATCTACATCCTTCTGGCCGTCGATTATGTCTCTAAATGGGTCGAGGCCAAGGCTACTCGAACGGACGATTCCAAGGTGGTCGTGAATTTCCTCCGCACCAATATCTTCAACCGGTTTGGTACACCTAGAGCACTGATCAGCGATAGGGGTACCCACTTTTGCAACCGTGTTGTGTCCTCTCTTTTGACAAAGTATGGAGTCCACCATAGAACATCCACTGCTTATCACCCTCAGACTAACGGTCAAGCCAAAGTCTCGAACCGTGAGATCAAATCCATTCTTGAGAAGACCGTTAACCAGTCTACAAAGGATTGGAGTTTGAAATTGGGTGATGTTCTCTGGGCCTATCGTACAGCTTTCAAGACCCCGATAGGAATGACCCCTTATAGACTTGTTTATGGGAAGCTGTGCCATCTCCCAGTGGAGATAGAGCACAAGGTTTTTTGGGCAATCAGAAAGGTGAACACAGATCTAGGCCTCACTGACCAACATAGGCGCTTGCAAATTCAAGAGCTAGAGGAGTTGAGGGATGATGCTTATGAGAATGCCCTGCTCTATAAGGGCAAGACAAAAGCTTATCACGACCGGCACCTTCGTCCCAAAACGTTCTCAGTCGGACAACAAGTCTTGTTGTACAACTCACGACTGCGACTCTTTGCTGGGAAGCTGAAATCCAAATAGTCAGGACCTTTCGTGGTCACGACAATCTACACCCATGGGGCAGTTGAAATTCAGAACCCGGTCACAGGAATCATCTTCAAGGTCAGTGGGCAGAGACTGAAGCCCTTCTATGAAGGTTTCCAGCCCTCGGTTGTTGAGGAGGCTATGGTGGACGTCCCACCTATCCAGACCTAGAGTATCAAAGCACGTTGAGGTCCCGACGAGTAAATGGACCACGCTGGAGGTATTTGATATGCTGTCTGAACCATTTCTCTCTCCCTTATCTTCTTTCCACCTTTTTGGATTCTCTGATTTTATTTGATTTTATTCCCAGGTTTTGTTAATTTTATATAGTATATCCCTTGCACCTATGATTTTATTCCTTTTATTTAGCATTAACTCACCTTTATTCTCTCTTTTTGTCCATATCTTATATCAACCGACTCCCTTTTTAAAATTTAAAAGTTTTTCTCCTTTTCAGGCAGTTGAGATACGCATGGGCCGTCGTGCTCCACGCCCAGGACGCCACATGGCCTAACAAGCGCAGTAAAGGCAGGCCTCATCAATACAAAAGCTGCGGCATTTATTGCCAGTTGTGATTTCCACTCTCTCTCCCACGCTCCCTCATAATTTTCACTCATATCACTTTCAAACCTATCACTTTCACCTCTCTTCCTCACCAAACACGCAACCCTACCCTCTCTCCACCACCATCTCCACTCCCAATATTGTACTGTCTTCCTTCCTTCACCATCAATGGCACCTAAAATGAAAAAGCCAGCCCGCAAGAACGTTGCTGGACCTAAACCGGTGGACACTTCCAGCCCCGTTCCTTCCAGATCTAGATCCAGTCAGCTACATCGAACTCGGCTTCATACAAAACAGTCACACCACCGTCTGCAAGCCACGTCCCATTCCCTCTCCTACGGCGGTCTCACCCACAACCGTGGAACAGATCAGAGAGTTCACTCCGGTGGAAGATGACATATAAGTCACAGGCTCCGTTCCTCCGACCATGACGACCACTAGAGGCGGCCGTATGGTGAAGCTCCCTCCTGGATCGTCCACGGCCAAGTCCAAATCTAAAAAGCCCTCTACATCAACCAAGTAGTCACCCCTTGACGCGGCCGTTGATCGTTTCCTATCTCCTCAGCCTGCCTTAACGGTGGAGGAGGTCCTCAAGGACATCCTAGTCTCTGACGAAGACGCCGAGGTCATGGAGGACCAAACGGAGACTGGTATTGGCCAGGAGGATGAGGTTATGGAGGAGGGAACGGGAGAAAGTGGAGAAGTTGAGGGAGAAGAAGAGGAGGGGGAAGATCTCGAGGCCTAGAAAGCAGCCGCGGCAATATCAGCAGCCAAGAAAGGGAAGTCCAAAATCGAGGCCAAGCCAGGGCACCCAGCTGCAGTCGGTACACCAGTGAGTCTCAAGAGGAAGCTTTCAGCCACCAGTGCCGGCAAGCCCTCGAGTTCCAAGAAGCTTCGGGCCCCCGAAACAGATGAGGATGTCGAGGTCGAGACCCCAGCGCCTTCATCTATCCCTAGATCCGGCTCACAACAGGTGACTTCTAACCTTTCCTCACCCCATGAATGGATTGTCTTTAATGATAAGCCTTCTCTTGACAAGTTAACTTTGCTGAATTCCAAGGGCGTTAGCTCATGTGCGCGCCTGGATTTTGATTTTCTTGCTAAGATGGGCATTGAGTCCAAGATCAGGGAGTATGTGGCCAACATTGGTTGGGAGTCTCTGTTTTATTTGGAGCACCCGACCTTTGTCGAGCTTTCCCTTGAATTTTTCACTACTTTTTGGGTAGATGGCACTTTTAGGCCCAAGGGTAAGGTCGGTCCAAACTCCTCTACCCCTGGTTTGATCAATTTTAGGCTAGCCACCAAATGGGAGCATCTGACACTGGGTGAATTTAATTGCTGGTTGGGATTTGTCACTAAGGATGAACTGAACACCCCTCTGTACAAGAATGCCTTAACTGTTATTCCGTCTATTTTTGATGCCACTGCTGCTTTTCACGAGCTAACCAATAAGCCTACTGTTAAGTATGATCCTAAGGGTAGTAAAGCCCATGAAATAGTTGACCCTGCTTTGCGTATCCTGCACCGGTATCTAGCCCTCACCTTTTCAGCAAGATTTGGTTCCTCGGGACAGATATCTGTGCAGGAACTTTTCTTTTTATGGTGCATGAAACACAAGCGTAGGGTCAATCTAGGTTTTTGGGCAGCTTCGGGTGTTTTGCATGTATTGAATGGTGGCCGTGGGCCTATTTTTGGATCCCTTATCTCCCTGTTTGCTGTGAAGATGCGTAACATTGACCTGGCTGCTAATAACCTTTCTGAGCCCCTGGCATTCAAGGATTTGGATATCCGAACCTTGGATGTCATGGGCCATTTATGTCTCTCACGTGGTGTATTGAGTTTTTACCCGGGTTGTGCCCCAGCAGCAGAGAAGGTTTTCGGGACCAAGAATGGCAGTATCTTCAACTATCTAGATCTTTTAGACCCCCACTCCAATACCATTCCTCCATCCCCCAAAAAGCAAGTGCCCCAAATGGAAGCAGCTCGACAAGGCCAGAATGCGACATCAGGAAGCCAGCCCCCGACTCCTCTCATCGTCTATGACCCGACCCAGAC
Organism: Viola odorata; assembly: GCA_963691705.1. Taxonomy (NCBI): domain Eukaryota; kingdom Viridiplantae; phylum Streptophyta; class Magnoliopsida; order Malpighiales; family Violaceae; genus Viola; species Viola odorata. The sequence continues at coordinate 47,795,953 of OY829543.1, read as the reverse complement.
GAGACTTCTCCAGCTTATCCTGCGGGAACTTCAGGCTTTGACGGCTAAAGTTGCCCGCAGAAATTTGCCACCCCAGTAACCCACCCCTGAATAATTTCATCTCTCCAGCCCCCGAAAGGGGCACTAAACAATTTTACTGTTTTTACTTTGTACTGTACTTATATTTCTTGAACTCCTTTTTATACTCTCCCCGCATTGAGGACAATGCGCTTCCTAAGTGTGGGGAGGGAATTATTTATGCGTTTTGCCTGTGTGATTGCATGCTTATTTTTACGTTTGCTGCATGATTGCATGATCTTTGGATTTTATTTTTAGCCATGCTAGGAAAATTTTCCCACTATCAGTTTTCAAACTCTCATTTTTGGCATGCGTTTTTCAACTTTCGATGCATAGAAGAAGCATGACATCCATAGCACCTACGCCTGAACATGCATTTTTAGACCTGCTAGCCCTTATATCCATATCTATGCCACGACACCAGTAGTCATAATTTGATCCCGTGAGCATATTTGAGCTTCATGCCTTTTTATTTTTGAGAAAAATGCTTAGCTAAGCACAGTCTAGGTTTGCATGATATCCCTGGGTATAGTCACTGTTAGGACATGGGAAAGGTTAGAAATGACAGAAAACTTCGCATCAATGTCTCTTCCCATCTTTCCTCCCATCTCTCTCTCTTTTCTTTTCGAGCCCCCGACATTCCCCTTCTTTTCATACTCTTTCCTAACCATTCGCCTTTTCTTGATCTTTTTCCTTGGCAGGTGAGGTAGCAATTATTGAGGGTAACGTCGAGGGCTAGACACCTAAAGTAAGCAGACGAGTTTAAGTGTGGGGAAGGAAGACAAAAGCAAAAGACTTCAGAGCAAAAAGCAGGAATCTAGGGCAAGAAAAGCAAAAGCTCGAAAGAGTTTTTCAAGCCCTAGACCATTCATACAATTCGAGCCCCAGAAATATTCAAGTGTGGGGAAGCGAAAAAGAAGTCATCATCGATGCTGGAAGCAGATCAAGGGCAAACGCTGAGCGGAAGATCAAAAGTTTCGCGCCCTGGTAGAATCATCTCGTGCCCTACTCTAAAAAAAATTAATAATAATAATAATAATAAATTTCAAAAATAATATGAGAAGGGCACCGAACGTCCAAGTAAAAGCATCCGCATCCGAAGCCTCAATAAGAAGACTTTTCCGACCCCCGAAAGAAGACCTATGTCTAGCCCCCGAATCATCTCGTGCCCTCGATGAAAGTTTGCCTCGCCACTTCGCTTTTTCCCAGCCAAGGGATCCAACCAGGTTTTGCCTGGTTCTTTCTTTTCTTTCCTTCTTTTCTCCCCTCATTTCTCTTCTGTTCATCTCCTACTTCTCTCTTCCACCTTTCTAGCTCTTTCGATTCCGTTTCTTTCTTCTTGCTGATGCGATGCTTTTCCGATTGTTGATTGCCCATGCATGTGTTCTACAGTACTCGGATTGACGTGCAAACCATGCCTGTGTTGTGTTATTTGCATTCATGAGTGGTAGCCTAAACACATATTTTATTCTGAGTATGAGTGCAAACACACATATTTGTGAGGACTGCTGGTGAATAGGCTAGATATGGAAAAGTCTGGTTGATAGGGTCGTTATTCTATCATCCGGATGCACGTGCTTTTCTAGGTCTGGATTTGTTCTGGTTGGGTGTAGCTTGTAGATGGCGTGCCAATTCTAGGTGTTGGGAGTTGATTATATATGTTTAGGAATGAGGTGACTTTCCAATTTTGTTTATGCTCGAGGGCGAACATAGGGGCAGTGTGGGGATGTTTGATAGCACGTTTCATACTCTCAGTTTTACCCTCCCTTTTCAGCCCTTTCGGGGGCTCGATGTTGACATTTGACCCTCATTTTAATATTATTTGCAGATTAGCATCAAAGGAGGGAAAAGTCCGAAAAGAAGCGATTTTAGAGCATTTCTGAGGACTTCTATTTTCTAGGCCTAGAAGAAAGAATGTCGTCAAGACCTCGACGCGAACCAGACCAGTGCGTTGTCTCAAGGCCTCGACAGTTCTGAGCCTTCTTCCAAAGAAAGCATCTTCTGAGATCCGCACGAAATCCCAGGCGTTTCCAGAAGGCATCAGGCGTGTCAGGAATCCTAGAATATTCCTTTTGCAAGGACATGTGCTGTCACGCCCTCATTGCCCTTAGTTGTTTTTGTCTCCTAGCTAGTTTAGGCTATATAAGCATAGTTTTAGGGTTTTTTTAAGGACGGCTGTTCCAAGGATAATTTCTTATATTAGTTTCAGTATTTTTTTTCTGGGGATCATCTCCTCTTCTCGATCAAGAGCAGCCATTGTCAACAACTTTCCTCTTCGATTATTTAATTAATCTATCGGTTTACTCTACTCCCTTTTTACTTTCTTTAGTTTATCATTGTATGATTCTATCTACCTACTGTTTATATTATAGTATGAGTAGCTAAATACCCCATTCTTGGTGAAGGGTGTTCCACGGGTTGTAGAGTTCGGCTAAGAGGTCTAATGCATGCTTAACATATTCTTTTGTGACACATAACTGTCTACCGATTTAATTACATGCTTGTCTAGAAATGTTAAGAGCTTGATCATCTTTTAGTATTTCTGCATGAGTAACGTCATATTCCAGGGTTATAACTGACGCGAAGCCCTGGAGTTAGAGTAGGCACCTAGGGGAGGCAGTGCGAGAGGCCTCACCTAGGGGTAAACAGTTATCTAGGGTATGCGATACGAGTCTGACAAGCTGAGCTATAGCGCCCTAGATCTGTCTTACCTCTCCTTCATGGACGTTCTGAATTTAGCCTCCCTACTTCGAGCCCGTGACAGGCCGGACGGTCAAGGCTACCTTTCGATGACAAGGAAGGTAGCTGGGAGGATGGCTGAACGTCAAGGTCACCTCATATGTGGAAACGGGGGGTGACTTTTATCTACGAAGGTAAGCAGGGGATGCGGTGCGGAAACGCGGTCCCTATAGCAGGTCTGCACATGAGTCTGGAAAACCTCTGCACCGATGACTAGCTGACCTAGAAAACAACCCAAGGGAGCACCTTTCGCTAAGATCTCGTCCTATCTGATTAATATCTTTTTCATTACTTTTCCTGCATTCGATCTGTTTACATATCTTGCCCTGGATTACGATTTACTTTCGTGCCCTAGATAAGTACTTTCTAATTCTGTTTTGTTAGCTCCCCTACTCTGCGTTGATTAATTTATTAATCAACATAAACCCCCCCACCCTCTTAATGTTACTTTGGTTAGATCTGTTGCGTATTGCCTTGTCATACATACTCACTAGCAATTCATTCCTTCAATCTCTGCGGTTCGACCCTGTCTTGCTCTATACACATTAATTTGTGCATTTAGGCATCAGGATAAATTTAAGTATATTTGACTGACGATCAACAACCGACACCCTTAACAAGTACGCATTTCTTACCCTTTTATTTATTTCACACTTTTCGCATATATATTCGTATGCATGATTAAAATATAATTTATCCGTTGGGCATGATCACATAATTTAGGACTTTTTGTTTTTCCAAGAATGATTTAAACACCTCGTTTATCCGGTAACCTTTTTAGGATGTGACTCGGGAGCCTAACACCTTCCCGAGTCCATAATACGACCCCGAACCCCTATTCTCGGGTTCAGACCCTTTTCGCCTTAGCTTTTTATTTTGTTTTCTGCCATGTTCTCAGACGATAGGTTCCCTAAACCTAGAAACAAAATAGGGTGGTGTCTTCATTGCATTATGTGAGATGAGTCCGATTTCGTCTCACATCTCATCCCAAATTTGCGTCGCGCAAATAGAATCCAAAAGGGGGTGCGACAGTTTGGTGACTTCATTGGGGACTAATAGGGTCGAAGCCGAATTTTTTTTTTTTAGGTGTTTATTTTTTATATGATTTTTGTACATGATTAATTATTTTTCATGTATTCATTGTTGTATTATCACATGATTTTTGCATGATTAATTGTTTTTCATGTATTTATCTGCTTTGATAAATTGTTTATACTTGATTTGTTGCCATGTGTTACTCGCTTTGATAAACTGTCATCGCATATGCATATCCACGCATAATCTCTATCGTCGGGCATCACCAAATAGGATTAGGTCGGTAGTAGTGAAGTCCTGGGACCCACGCCTTGGTAAGCTTTCACGAACCCTCACCCAGACTCGAACCCCTAAATGGATTGAGCGCCCCGGATCCTTTTATGATTCGGTAAACATTCTCGTACTCATTTACTGAGGGACCACTTCTATGGTATCGTCCGGGAGCCTTCCAGCCAGAATAGAAATAGTTGGTGTCACCCCAACATATGCATCATGTTGAAATGCGTATATTGCGACTTTGTTTCACTTTTTTCTCAAATAATTTCCATCTACAAGGGATTTCTCAAATTTTCCACAAATAATTTCTCAAATTTTTTCTATGTGTTAGAAATGATTTCTCAAATTTTCCACATTTTATAACTGATTTCGCAAAATTTTCCATAATTCTTCCACGCTTACAATTTTTTTCGATCTTTTCGTAAATTTATCACATTTGCAATTTTTTCGCAATATCCATAATCTTTTCCGCAATCTTTCCACGTGTATAAATTTTTTCGGCATCTTTTACATTTCCAAATTTTTTCGCAATTTTTCCACGTGCATCAAATGTGTTCACAAATTTTCCACGTGTGACAAATTTTTCACGTTGGCTAAATCTTTTTCCGCAATTTTTCCATGTGTGCAATTTCTCCACAAATTGCTCCACAGGTATAACTTATCCCGCAATTTTTCACATGGACAAAATTTTTCAAAAAATTTATACATATGTAAATTCTTCCGCAATTTTTCCATGTATGCAAAAAATTCCCACAAATTTTCCCATGCAAATTCTTTCGCGATTTTTCCATGTTTATAATTTTGTCTCAACTATTTCCGTAATTCTTAAGGTTTGCAATTTTTTATTATTACCATTATTATCCACGTTTTACTTTTCTGATTTATTAATCATCATTCTGATTTTTAGCCTATTCTGGATGTTATTGATTAGTTTCCTTTCTTACAGAACGAAAGTATGAAAAGGACTTCACCATAGTCGAGCCTACGACTATAAATAAGGACGCTCCGTGGGAGGGAACCCACGTGTTCTTTTCAAATATTTCAATTCTAATTTTTAATTCCGAATTTTGGGATATCCTTCCCTCCAGACTTACTATTTAATCCCTCCTTTATTTCAGGTGCAATGAGAATTGTAAACTGGGGGGGAAAGCAGTTGAAATGACGATCAAGAAAAGGCGTTAGGGAGCATTAGAGCATAAACCCATTTTACCGCGGGGCAAGGCATAGGGAGCGGTGATTCACCACAAAGAGCTTGCCACATCCATCTCTAGATCATCGCTGTAGCAGGTGCACAGGGAACCCTCCTCCTATCAACTCTTGAGCGATCCTCCTCGGGAATTCTCACCATCAAAATATTACTGTCACCAAGTGCCCTTTACAAGCAGTGTCTCATCTTGGGGAAGGGACGCACCAATGATAGATGTGTGTCCGCCAGGGGTCCCAATCCACATACTTAATGCATTTCAGCTTTGTGCCTTACATGGCCCTCAACTGCAAATTCAAAATTCAAACATGGTCAAATTTTTCATGATTTGAATTTGATCACTACAATCATTCTCTACAAGGGCTCTCCATGTACAGACACGATGATGATACTATAATTTGCGAGCCACGAGATGCTGGTTTCAAGGGTGATTTTATCCACAATCCCTCGCTGTAAAAAACTGAAGTGTTGGAGCTTCCCTCTGGAAAAAAATGACCGGTTAGCCTCTCCCAATGTCGACTGACCAAAAGATTCTTTTCCACCACCCCAAATGATGTTCAAGCCATACTTCTCGATCAAAATCATCAGCAATTGATCATCCCCAACATAAAGGATGTCTCCCCGTCCAGAGCAGTCAAGGAGTGAATTAGGAAAAAATTTAAGATGGTTCATCATTCGCTACAATGAGCGGGTTTCTTTGCAAAACATCAATACATTTTGCAAATAACCAGTCTCAAAGTTCATTCTAAACCCATCTTTCCCTGGAAACCTGACCAAGTCTAGAAACGATTCAGCGTTCCCAAGACAGAATCTAAGGAGAAATCGTGCAAGGAATTATCAATCTGTGATTGACTATGATGGAACTGTTAGAAATGTCTACAGCAATACTATTATCCAGTTTGAGTGTGAACGATGCTGGATAAGAATCACGAAGCTGATTCCCCGCTGGTGAACCTGCCAAATCATTTAGCTGCCGCTTGTTGTACACATATCTAGAGAAGTCCACTTTCCTCTCTGCCTCTTTAAAGTTTGTATAAACATTTTGCATTCATTCCCACATTGGGGGCAACTTTTTAAATTGGTCATAAATTTTCGTGAGTGGTCATGCCCTCACATTTTGTTTATAAAATTGATAAAAAACGGTTAAGATTTTTTGTGATTGTGAATAAAATTCTTTGAATAAAATCCACACTACCCTCAAAATTTTCAAACCTTCCTTAAATTGAGCATGTTCAACATGTTACTGCATCATGGATAACTTGTGCATCCATTGGAAATTGTATGACATGCATGATCTCGCTTGCTAGCTCTTATATCTGCAACATGCTTTAGATGTAAGCAGTCACAAACACATCCCCGTGAGCATTTTGGGCCTCCACGCCTTATTTCTTTCATGTGTGCAAATGCCAAGCTAGGTGCTAGTTGGATTTGCATAATATCCAGGGTACATGCACCATTAGACATGGGATAGCTGTAAAAGGATAGGGGACTTTGCTCTTTCTTCCATTTTTATTTATTTTTTCAATGAGGCAATGAACAATGCTTGACTGAGATGGCTAACCAGAGGTAGGGTACACAGCGAACTCGGTTTGCGTAAGAAGGATACGAAAGCTCTAAGGATTGTTGATGGCTAGCGCTGGAAGAAAGCCGAACAAAATAAGAGGCGAAGGCCTCGGCCTTAAACCAGAACTGAAGAAAGTCGGCACGAAAACTGTACTTGCTTTACTTGCTGATGTGTTTTGAAAAAAAAGAGAAAAAGAAAAAGAAAAAGAGAAAAAAAAGGAAAAAGAAAAAGAAAAAAGAAAGGGGCTCCATAAAAAAAATCACCCCCGTGAAGAACCAAAAACTTAGGCACAGTGCCCTCAAAGCAATCATGAAGGGGTATCCCCAATGAAAATCACAAAATTGGGCACAGTACCCCTCAAAACGACCAAGAAGAAATCACCCCGTGAAGATTCAAAAACTTGGGCACAGTGCCCTCAAAGCAATCAAGAAGGGGCATCCCCAATAAAGACAAAAAATGGGAGCGCTTTGTCCTTAGGGGTGTCAAAATGGGACCAGTCCCGTAGACCGGTCCCGGACCCGAGGTTTCGGGTCGGGTCTGGGACCAATTTTTGGTCCCATTTTAGGTCGGGACCGGGTCTGGTCCCGTCCCGAAAAATCTCGGGTCTGCCGGGTCCGGGACCAGGACTGGACCCGGCTAAAAAAAAAAAAACCCTAGCCTGTGTTCTTCTTCCTTCTCCAGCAGCCACCACAAATCCCAACCCACCATAATCCAAACCACCACACCACCACCTCCATCCCTCACTGTAAATCCACACAAACGCAACCCAAATCAACAAAATCGCAACCCAAACCAACACAACCAGCCCAAACCACACAAACCCATCATCATCTCTCCCGATCTGCTCGCATCATCACACAAAAAATAAAAATCATCAAAGACCCTAAAAAATAAAAATCTCAGATCTCTCCCTCTCGTTTTATTGGAATAAAAAATAAGGAACAAAACAGGAAAGAAAAAGAAAAAAGAGCAAAGAAAGGAAACAAAAGAGGGCATAGAAAGGAAAAAAAATAAAAAAGAAGAAGGATTCAATTGAGGAAAGAAATATGCTGGAAAGAAGAAAAGAAAGGAAAGAAGAAAAAGGAGAGAGGGGTTGGGCTCCAAGGAAAAAAAAAATGAAAATTTTGCCCGGGTCTGGTCCCGTGGTCCAGGATTCTTATACGGACCGGGACCAGAAATTGATCCCGTTTTTTTTCGGGACCGGGTCTGGTCCCGACCGTATTTTATCGGGTCTGCCGGGTCCGGGTCAGGACCGGTCCCACAGTCCCATTATGACACCCCTACTTGTCCTCCAAAAACTCAAAAAGGAAAGCATCTCTAGTAAGGCTTCAAGAATCTAGGCGTTACACCCTTAAAGTGATCGCGGGAAGAAGCAGCCCCAATGAAGGCTGAAGGACTTGTGCACTTTGCCCCCGCTGTGGCCAATCAACAGGCCCTATTCATTGAGAAAAAATATTCACTTCTCCCCCCGCCCCCCCTCCCCCCTCTCAACAAAGTCCTTTCGATTATATGAAGGCCCATGCATGTGCATCTTCATTTGAAGTTTATTCACTCGGATTGACATTGCAAATCTGACTTTGTGCTATGTTTGTTGCATTTTTATGAGTGTAAACACGTAGCCTTATTTCTGAGTGTGAGCGCAAACACCAATATCCGGTGAGGATTGCTTACGTCTACATGATGTGGGAAAGTCTTGTCCTTGAGGTCGTTATCTCCTGGGCAAGATGCAGATGCTTTTCTAGGCTTGTATCAAGCATGCTTGTATGATAGAAACTGGATGACCTGTTCTCCGGAAATGCATAAATTTGTTGAACTTTCTCATGATAGGGAAGTTGTTTTCACCTTTATGAAATATTGGGGGCAAACCTTAGGGTAGTGTGGGAATACTTTCATATACAATATATATGATTTATTCTCGTTATTTTCCTATTTATCATTTGCTCTCTTTCTTTTCCATGCGGCTTCGTGTTTGTTTCTTTCCTACTCGCAAGGTACAGGTATGGAAAGGAAATTCCGACGAAGCCTCGCAAAATGGGTCTCGATGAGAAAATCATCATCTTCCCCTCATCATCAACAAAGCCTCCAATAGGAGCCCAAGCCAAGAATCCATGCATCATCCAAGCAAAGCCTCTAATAGGAGCCCAAGCCACGAATCCGTGCATTATCCAAGCAAAGCCTCCAGCCGGAGCACAAGCCACAAATCCGCGCGCCGTCCAAGCAAAGCCTCCAATAGGAGCACAAGCCGCAAATCCGCGGGCCATCCAAGCAAAGCCTCCAGCCGGAGCACCAATCCGCAAATCCGCACACCATCTAAGCAAAGCCTCCAATCAAAGCACCGAGCTGCAAATCCGCGGGCCATCCAAGCAAAGCCTCCAACTGGAGCTCCAATCTTCAACCTCACAAATCCATCGCGCAACGGCTCAGTTCCCATACAATTCAATCGTGCGGCGGATCATGTTCCTCCACCATCAAGATCATCCGAATGGAGCACGTTACCACTCCACCATCAACTTCGTGCGGCGGATCACGTTCCTCCACCATCAATGAGCATCCGAATGGAGTACGTTACCACTCCTCAATCAACTTCGTGTAGCGGCCCATCTTCCCCACCGTCCAACAAATATCCGAATGGAGTACGTTACCACTCCTCAATCAACTTTGTGTGGCGGTCCATTTCCCCCCACCATCCAACAAATATCCGAATGGAGCACGTTACTACCCTACCTTTCAAACTTTTGTGTGGCGGTACAAAACCCCACCTTTTAAAATTTCGTGTGGCGGTTCAAAACCCCACCTTCCAACTTTCGTGTGGCAGTTCAAAACTCCACCTTTCAAAAAATTTGTGTGGCGGTTCAAAACCCCACCTTTTAAAATTTCAAAACCCCACGTTCTAAGTTTTATGTGGCGGTTCAAAACCTACTTTTCGGTCTTATCGTGCGGTGACTTGGTTACCCACGTTAATGTGACGACTTGGTTGTCCACTTTTCAGTTGTGTCGCGGTGACTTGGTCACCCATTTCTCATTTGTTGTGTCGTGGTGACTTGGTTACCCACGTTAATGTGACGACTTGGTCGTCCACTTTTCCGTTGTGTCGCGGTGACTTAGTCACCCATTTCTCATTTGTTGTGTCGTGGTGACTTGGTCACCCGTGTTGCCGTGACGACTTGGTTGTCCACTTTTCAGTTGTGTCGCGGTGACTTGGTCACCCATTTCTCATTTGTTGTGTCGTGGTGACTTGGTCACCCATGTTGCCGTGATGACTTGGTCGTCTACTTTTCAGTTGTGTCGCGGTGACTTGGTCACCCATTTCTCATTTGTTGTGTCATGGTGACTTGGTCGTCCACTTTTCAGTTGTGTCGCGGTGACTTGGTCACCCATTTCTCATTTGTTCTGTCGTGGTGACTTGGTCACCCGTGTTGCCGTGACGACTTGATCGTCCACTTTTCAGTTGTGTCGCAGTGACTTGGTCACCCATTTCTCATTTGTTGTGTCATGGTGACTTGGTCACCCGTGTTGCTGTGACGAATTGGTCGTCCACTTTTCAGTCATATCGTGCGGTGACTTGGTCACCCACTTGCCAACATGTCTTTTTTCAAAATGTTGTAAGCGGTCACGTCCCCACAACATGTCTTTTTTCAAAATATTGTAAGCGGGCACGTCCCCACAACATGTCTTTTTTTCAAAATGTTGTAAGCGGTCACGTCCCCACAACATGTCTTTTTTCTCAAAATGCTGTAAGCAATCACGTCCCCACAACATGTCTTTTTTCAAAATATTGTAAGCGGTCACGTCCCTACAACATGCTTTTTAAACGGTGTGAAAGGTCATGTCCCCCACATCCTGTTTTTAAATGATGTCACATCCCATCTTTCAAAACGTTGTGATTGGTCATGCCTCCGCAACATATCTTTAAATGTCCCCACATACATCTCGCCTTCATTTTATGGGTCTACACCAATGTCCGGAAAGTGATGACATCGCACCGGCATGTATTTACATCTCCAGCAACAACCTCCAACGTGCAGCAGCGTCCGAGTGCAGTTTCCATTTCAATTTCCACATCGATGTCTCAGGGGGCAACAACGCCCGAGCAAAGCTACATCACCATCATACTCCTCTGAATCAAACAACGTATGGACTACGAGTACTACCCTCGCCCTACCTGATTTACATTTCTGCATCAACGTCCGTGACTGCGATAGCCTCGCCCGGATACCTTTACTTTTCTACATCAACGTCCGTGACTGTGATAGCCTCGCCCGGATACTTTTCCATTTCTGCATCAACATCCGTGACTGCGATAGCCTCGCCCGGATACCTTTAATTTTCTACATCAACGTTCGTGATTGCGATAGCCTCGCCCGGATACCTTTACTTTTCTGCATCATCATCCGTCCTCACTATCAGAGTGACATCTTCCTCATTATCCGAGAGAAGACCATCCGATCTCACTATCCGAGATCATCATCTGTCCTCACTATCAGAGTGACATCCTCCTCACTATCAGAGTGACATCCCTCCTCATTATCAAAGAAGTGACGACCTACGAGTACGACCCTCGACGGAGCTGAGTTTAATTTTCTGCATCATCAGCAACCCTCGCCGGAGCTGAAGTTTACTTTTCTGCATAGACGTCTGAGAATTGTGGTATCCCCGTTTGGACATCAAAGTACATTTTTCGCACTTTACTTTCAGCACCAACCTAGGGACTACGAGTGCTACCCTCGTCCAGGTTAAAATTCACCAAATCACCCACACTAAGGTAAGTATGCATTTGCACTTTTCATCCCATTATCAGGTAAGTCTAACCTTAAATTCTGCATTATTTTCAAAACCATTGCTGGTTCGGGAGCAACCATCTTTACTGCTCATCAAAAATAGGGGGCAACTGTTGCTACCCGATTTTTTACTTTAAATTTTTCATCAAAACGTTTTTCACATTTTCAAATGTCATTTTTTCTAAAATCACACATCCATTTATTTTCATCCAACTGATGTTTATTTTTACACTTAATGTCATTTAAATTTTATTTTGTCACTTTTTTGCATTTTTATCGCTTTTTCCGTTCGAACTTGTATCGGTTCCGAGTAAAATTCTCAAAACCAAGGGTCGAACAAGTTCACGCTTTAGCTACTTATTTTTTATTATTTTCATAACTCACGCTATCTCTTTGTGTTTCGTCCAATTTTTTTATTTTAGCATTTTTTCCGTTCGAACTTTTATCGCTCACAAGCAAATTTTTATCGAGCGATACGGCGAACTTTTCGTCGCTCACTGTATGCTTTTTATTTCAGCTTATTTTACTATACGTTCTAACAGTTTCGGTTCGAGTTTATATACATTTTCTCACAAAATTGCTCCTACCATCGCCTCAAACTGAATAATTAAATAATAAATCAAGTCATTCATCTCCACCATTGATCTAGTTGACTTTGAAAGTCAAACTAGATCAAGTGGCTATGGTAATTACCACGTAAGCATGCATTGTTCATGCACCAACCCAGAAGCAAACCTGCCTCACCTTCTCCCTCACCCTCATCACCTCGCGATCGTGTCTAGTATGGTTTGCTGTCCCTAGACTACGAGCAGATGAGAAGCTTCCGAGTAGGACCCTCTTCATCACTCATCGACATGCCCTCCTTGCTCCTACGTCATCACTCCAACGTCATCTCGCCCCTTCGCCTATAAATAGCCAACTTCTCCAAGCTTTCTCCTTGCCAATTCACGAACAATCTCTCCCTCTCTAGCATCTGCTCTCTATCATGAGCGATCGCTTACTTCAACCTTCGGGTTGAAGTCACTCCAGTTTAAAACTTTGGTGGTTCTCTTAAGCGTTTTTACGTGACTTTTTTCTCAAAAATTGTTTGTTCGTGTTTTGATGAAAACAATGCTCGTTTTGATTTCAAATAAGCTCTTTAAAATCTCTATAATAATTACACCGCTTCAATTTTGCCAATCGCTGACCATTTCGAGCCCATTTCAAGCTTTTTGTTTAATTAAAATTAATTCATTTTTATTTAATCCATCACTTTTTTGAACAAATTTAAATGTTGTAATTATCCCATTAAATTTCTGCTGTAATGATGGTCGTTTTGATATAAAGAAGTCTATTTTTTGCCACCGGACCTCGGTCGCCGGCAGTAGCTCCGGCGATGCGAGGTAGAAGATGATGAATAAGAGAGAGCCGTTGCTCTCTCTCTTTAAATTTTGGCCGTGTCAGGCCCAGCGCAAGAAGAGAAGGCTTGGCGCTGTGTGCCAAACAGGAGTGGAAAATGGGCCAAGCGTTTGCCTTGGCCCATGTGGAGAAGGAAGGGCTTCTTTGGCCCACGCAGAAGAGCAGCTGGGTTGGGCTGCTTCAACCCCACTGTGGGCCCCACTTGGCCCAGTGGGCCAAGGCCAGTTTTTCAGCCCGTTTTTTTCGTGTCATGTAATCGAACGCATACTGTTTAATTACTTTTCGTACACGTGTACTGTTTATTTATTTTTTGCACACTTGTATTATTTATTTTTTTCGCATTTGTACTGGTTATTATTTCCGCACTCGTACTACGCTTGTATGTTTATTTTCGTACGCTTGGCATGCTTAGATAATTTCTCTGTTCATCCAAATTAATCTTTTTTTCGCTCGTGAACAACAATCGTCGAATATTTAATCGTTCAATGATATCCTTCCCTCGTACCTCAAAAGGGTAGAACAACCGACACCCTTAACAAGTACGCATTTCTTACCCTTTTATTTATTTCACACTTTTCGCATATATATTCGTATGCATGATTAAAATTTAATTTATCCATTGGGCATGATCACCTAATTTAGGTCTTTTTGTTTTTCCAAGCATGATTTAAACACCTCGTTTATTCGGTAACCTTTTTAGGATGTGACTCGGGTGCCTAACACCTTCCCGAGTCCATAATACGACCCCGAACCGCTGTTCTCGGGTTCAGACCCTTTTCGCCTTAGCCTTTTATTTTGTTTTCTGCCATGTTCTCAGATGATAGGTTCCCTAAACCTAGAAACAAAATAGGGTGGCGACTTCATTGCATTATGTGAGATGAGTCCGATTTCGTCTCACATCTCGTCCCAAATTTGCATCGCGCAAATAGAATCCAAAAGGGGGTGCGACAGGTTCCCTAAACCTAGAGACAAAAATTAGGGTGGCGACTTCATTGCATGTTGCGAGGCTTCCTTTTACGCCTAGCATCGTAAGGTCTCAGATTCGTCGTATACTAGCGAATTTTAATTTTCGTGGCGCGACAGGGCCGAGTGTATTTTTGGCCCATCGTATTATTCTTCGTGCCTATTTATTGTACACTTGTACTGTTTAATTAATTGTTTTCGCATGCTTTTGAATGTTTAAATAATTTTTCTGTTCGCGATTAATTGTTAAAATTAATTGTTTTGCTTGTTTACGATAAATTGTTAAATATTTATTTGTTTATCGATTATCATTTTCCCCTACTAATAATCTCGACTTTGTAGGGTAAATCCATCGACAACCCTTCACAAGTACACCTTTCTCACCCTTTTATTTATTTCGACGCTTTTTTACATATAACTCGTATGCATGATTATTTAGAAATGTTAGAATTTAATTCGCTCAATTTGCATGATAACTAAATTAGAAATTTTATGTTTTTCGAGCATGATTTTAAACACCTCTTTTATCCGGTAACCTTTTTGGATGAGACTCGGGTGCCTAACACCTTCCCAAGTCCATAAATCGACCTCGAACCACAGTTGTCGGGTTTAGACCTTCTTTGCCTTAGCTATTTTTATTTTATTTTCTGCCATGTTATCAAACCATAGGTTTCCCTAAACCTTAGAAACAAAATAGGGTCGGAGCCGAAATTATTTTTTTGAGGTGTTTATTTTTATTTATTTGTTAAATTGTCATTTTTCGTATGCTTTTTGTACATGATTATTATTTTTCATGTATTTACTTGCTAAATTGTTGAATTCTCGCATGCTTTGACGTATGATTGCTATTTTTTTTATGTGTTTAATCGCTTTGATAAATTGTTGTATTTTTTCGTATGCTTTTTATGCATGATTGTTGTTTTATTACTTGTTTTAATAAATTGTCATTAACTTGTGCATTTCATGCATGATACCCTGTCGCCGGGCCTTTTTTCAAATAAGATTAGGTTTGTAGTAGTGAAGTCCTGGGGCCCACACCCTGGTAAGCTTTCACGGACCTTAACTCGGACTTGAACCCCTAAATGGATTTAGCTCCCCGATTCCTCTTATGATTCGGTAAACGCTCTCGTATCCATTTACTGAGGGGCCACTTTTATGGTATCGTCCGGGAAACTTTTCAGCCAGTTAGAAATAGTTGATGCCACCTGAGTATGTGCATCATGATAATATGCGTTATTGCGATTTTGCTTCGTTATTTTCATAATTTTCCATGTTTGCGATTTTTATATCGCAATTGTTTTTCACATTCTACCCTTTTGATTTATTAAATTTTATCCTTGTTATTACTTTTATTAAATTATTATTCTAATTTTCAGTCCATTCTGGATCTAGATGCTACTAATTAGTTTCTTTTCTTTCCCGCTCAAAGAACAGAGGTATGAAAGGAAGCTTTGCCATAGTCGAGCCTATAACTATAAAAAAAGGGTGCTTCGTGGAAGGCAACCCACGTATTCTTTTCAATATTTCTATTTTGTTAATTTTAATTCATGATTTTAGGATATCTTTTTCCTCTAAATTTACTATTTAATTCCCCTTTTATTTTAGATGTCGTGAGACTTGTAAACTCAGGGGCAAACAAGTAAAATGAAGACCAGAAGAAGGCGTTAGGGAGCATCAATGGTGGAGTATATTTTTATCGAGGGGCAAAGCATAGAGAGATAATTCACAACAAAGAGCTCTTTGCGTTCATCCTACCTTTGCTTCAGTTCATCGCTACAGTAGGACATAGAATTCCTCCCCCTACCAGTACTTGAATGGTCTTCAACGATTTTTTTTACATCAAGACATTACTGTCGCCAAATACTCTTCGCCAATAGTTTCTCAGCTTGGTTAAGAAACACAACAGTGACAGACATGTGTTCCTCTGAGATATAACGACATTTACGCCCTACCTGGATCTCAACTGCAAATTCAAAGCTCAACCATGGTCAAATCTTTCATGTTTCGAATTTGATCATCACAACCATTCTCTCCAAGATCTCTCTATGTACACGCACAATGATCATACGGTGAAGATTAATCCCCTAATTTTTGGGCCGTTAAGTCCTGACGTTATTGGTGATTGCATTCACTTGTTTCAGCCGCAATCCCTCGCTGCAAAAGGTGAGGTGTTAGAGCTTCTCTCTAAAGAGGAACAACTAGTTAGCTTCCCCAGTAGCAACCTGAATCTCCAGCTGACGAAGAATTCTTTTCCATCACTCAAAATGGTGTTCGAGCCATACTTCTTGAACAAATCATCAAGTCAACAGTTGATCATTTCCAGCGTGGAAGACTTCTCCACATCTAGAGCAATCAAAGAGCAAATCAGGAAAGATATCATTTCTCCCTTGCTATGTAATGTGAGGACCATCTAAATCGAGTTGGTCTACTTGCCAATAGAACAACACAGACAACTAGTCTCAAGTTTCAATTTGAGCTCATCTTCCCATTTGATCAAATCTAGAAGTGATTCGGCTATTTCTGAAGACATCCGAGCGAAGTGATCAGTGTCCCAATGGAGCCAAATTTGCAAGGAGCCATCAGGGCATTGACATCCCAATGGGCAGCAACGTCCAAGTAGAGTCTCGTATCAATATCTCTGCATCAACGTTCGAATTTTGCGGTGTCCCTGCTCGGATCTCAAGTCATCTCTCTACATCAATGTCTGAGTTTTGCAGTGTCCCCGCTCGAATCTCAAGTCATCTCTCTGCATCAACGTCTGAATTTTGCGATGTTCCCGCTCGGACTCGAGTCACCTCTCTACATCAACTTTCGAATTTTGCGATGTCCCCACTCGGATCTCAAGTCACCTCTCTGCATCGACGTCTGAATTTTGCGGTGTCCCCGCTCAAATCTCAAGTCACCTCTCTACATCGACGTCCGAATTTTGCGGTGTCCCCGCTCAGATCTCAAGTCACCTCTCTACATCGACGTCCGAATTTTACGGTGTCCCCACCCGACTCTGAATTTAAATTTCTGCATCAGCGTTTGGATATTGCGGTGGTCCCGCCCGACTCTGAATTTACATTTCTGCATCAGCGTTTAGATATTGCGGTATCCCAGCTCGGCTTTGAAGTCTCGTATCTACATCACCGCATTGACGTCCCGATGGACGACCACATTCAACTAGAGCCTCATATCTACATCAGCGCATCAATATCCCAGTAGGCAGCAGCGTCCGAGGGGAGTTTACATTTATCATAATTTACATTTCGGCAATTTACTTTTCTGCATCAGTGTGTGTATGCGTGTGTGTGTGAACATACCCTATCTTTAAAAAATTTCAAAAAATTTGAGCTTCGTACTTGTAAATATTCCGTTTCTTTAAAAAAAAATCCACATTATCCTTATAATTTTCAAACCTTCCCTAAATTGAGCATGTTTATCACTTTTACTGCATTACGGATAACTTGTGCATTCATTTGAAATTATATGACATGCATAATCTCGCCTGCTTGCTCTTATATCTGCAGCATGCCGTAGACATAAGCAGTGACAAACACATCCCTGTGAGCATTTCGGGCTCTCACGCCTTATTTCTTTCATGAGCGCAAATGCCAAACTAAGTGCTAGTTAGATTTGCATAATATCTAGTGTACATGCACCATCAGACATGGGATAGTAGTAAGATGACATTGGACTTTGCTCTTTGCTTCCACATTCTTTTGTTTTCTCAACTTTTTGCCTTCAAACACTTATCCTTGCTCATTATTCAACTCACTTCTTTTATAAGCCACTTGTAAAAGCTTTTATTTTCACTTGAACTCTCTAAATAGTGAGCAGTTCCTAACTGAGATTGTTAATCAGAGGTCAAGCGCACATCGAACATAGTTTGCGAAAGAGGGAATGCAAAAACAAAAGGGGAGCCCCCTTGAAGATTGCTGATGGTTTACGCCGGAAGAAGGCCGAGGAAATCAAGAATTGAAGGCCTCTGCCAAAATTAGAACTGAGGAAAGCCAAGACAAAAACTATACTTGCTTTGCTTGCTGATGTATTTTATGTTCGACTCGAGAAAAAAAGAAAGAAAAAAAATCAATCAAATCAAAGAATAAAAGTGTTCAAAGAACACAACACAGTCAATAAAAGTAGAAGCAAGTACAAAAAATGGTCCAGAGTCAACAAAATGATCTCGGGAAGAAGCATCCCCCAACGAAGATTCAAGAACTTGGGCGCTTTGCCCTCAAAATGATCTAAAAAAGAAGCATCCCCAGCAAAGATTCATGAACTTGGGCGTTTTGCCCTCAAAAGAATCTCGAAGAAAAGCATCCCTAGAGAAGATTGAAGAATTGGTGCGTTTTGCCCTCCTACAACCAATCAACGAGCACTGCTCACAAAACTCTTTTCATTCTACTAAAAACACCTTTTTTCTCTAAACAAACTCTTCCTTTCGAACTTCCTACACATTTCATTTTTCTTGCAAAGTCCTCTTGATTACTAGAATGCCCATGCATGTGCATCTTTCACTCGGATTGGCATTGCAAATCTAATTTATGTGCTATGTTTGTTGCATTTTTATGAGTGTAAACATGTAGCCTTATTTCTGAGTGTGAGCGCAAACACCAATGTCCGGTGAGGATTTCTCACGTCTACATGTTGTGGGAAAGTCTTGTTCTTGAGGTCGTTATCTCTTGAGCAAGATGCAGATGCTTTCTAGACTCATATCAAGCATGCTTATATGACAGAAATTGGATGACATGTTCTCCATAAATGCTTAAATTTGTTGAACTTTCTCTTGATAAGGAAGTTATTTTTATCTTGACAAAGTGCTTGGGGGCAAGCCTTAGGGTAGTGTGGGAATACTTTCATATACAACATATGATATTTGATCTCATTTTTTCCCCATATATCAATTGCTTTCTCTTTTTACATCTATATTGCTGCTTCGTGTTTACTTCCTTTCCTACTTGCAGGATACAGATATAGAAGGAAATTTCGGCGAAATCTCACAAAAAGGGGTCTCGATGAGAAAATCATCATCTTTGCCCTCATCATCAACAAATCCAATCAGGTTATGGAAATTCTAGTGGCGCCAAATCCAGAACAACAATCACATTTTTGCAAGGTATCCGAGCGGTCACGCCAAGCCCAGAGCACTGATTTATATTTTCGCAAGATGTCCGACGAGAGTCATTGACATCCGAGCAAAGCAACCATCAAACAACATCCAAACATCAGTGAAAGACTACGGGTACTACCCTTGTCGGATCTGAATCTACTCAAGCATTAGTGACAGGACTACGAGTACTAACCTCGCCTGAATTTGAGTTTACTTTTCTGTACCAATAGTGAAAGACTACAAGTACTACCCTCGCCGGATCTGAATCTACTCAAGCATCAGTGAAAGGACTACGAGTACTACCCTCACCTGGATCTGAATTTACTTTCAAGCAGCATCAATAAAGGACTACGAGTACTACCCTCGCCGGATCTGAGTTTACTTTTCTGCATCAACAGTGAAGGACTACGAGTACTACCCTCGCGGGATCTAAGTTTACTTTCCTGCATCGGCGTAAGGTTGCGAGTACTACCCTAGCCCGGATGTGAACTTTACTTTCCTACATCAGCGTAAGGTTGCGAGTACTACCCTCACCCGGACGTGACTTTACTTTTCCGCACAAGTGTAAGGGTTCGAGTACTACCCTCGTCAGGACGTGAAGTTTCCTTTCCTGCATCAGCGTAAGGTTGCGAGTACTACCCTCGCCCGGACGTGACTCTACTTTTCACACCAATATAAGGACTACGAGTACTACCCTCACCTGGATTAGAATTTATAGGTCGCCTCACTCCAAGGGAAGTCTATATTTAAATTCTGCATTTTCAAAACCATTTGTAGTACTTGAGGCAACCGTTTTTACTGCTCATCAAAAATCTTAATTACACTTTATTTTTGATAAGGCAGTAAAGAGGGGGCAACTGTTGCTACCCAATTTTTGACATTTTTACCATAACCTACCCGCTTTTTACATTTTTGGTTCCGTTATCAACTCGGTAGTTTTTATTTAATCTCGACCCCTTTATTATTATATCGGTCTATTTACTATTTATTTTATGTTTATTTCGTGTCATTCCATTTTATTTAGCTTATTTTGTATTTTTGCATTTTTTTCGTTCGAGCTTCTATCGGTCCTAACGAGATTTCTCGAACCATAGATCGAAGCGAATAATATATGCGGGTCCAACTCACCTTCTCCATTGATCTCCTACAACCTCTTTGAATATAGTGAGGAACTTGATAGTAATCAACCAAGGAAATATTTTTATCACCCATGCCAATTTCACAAAGAATGATAAATTTTAAAAATATATAAAACTAAAATTTCATAGGAATAATTTCATAGGAAGATAGTTTCGATATTTAACATATTTTAGTTCTTAAATAAACTATCTTTCTCTTTTTTATTTTAGCATTTCAATTATTAAATTATTTAAATATTTTTTCAATTATAATTTAATATTATGATGTGAATATTTCATAATTGAAAATCACCTTCTTTCATTTTTCATACTATCAAAAAAATATTTAATATAAATTTAAATCTAAAGAATTAATTTAGTATACACTAATTATTCATAACTTTAATATTAAGTCATTTTTTTAAAAAAAAATATAGTTTATACAAATATAGTTTATTTTTGCTAACTTTCTTAACTCACAATACTATAAGTATATTTTTTTAGGGTAAAAGCTGAAAAACAACCTTGAACTTTAAAGTTTTATTTAATCTCAACCCTGAACTTATATTTTGTTTAATTACAACCCTGGTCGTCGCCAAAATTGTTTAAGTACCCCCTACCATGACAGAAATCAGACGTGGCACCGTTGACCGACGTTATGTGCCACGTCACGGTGCCACGTCCGACTCCAGTGGTTTGTGGCAAATTTAGGGGGCAAACTTCATCTTCTTTATAAATTCAAGGACTAATTTCTCCCTTGAACCAAAAAAAATCCATCTCTTCCCCTGCCAAACTCGAACCAACAACCCTCTCATCTTCCTCATCCATCTCTCCCCCTACCGAACCCTCACCGCCGGCTACACCTCGTCCTCTCGCCACCAAAATCATTACTATATCTCAAACCCATCAAGCCCATCGCCATCTCTTTACCCGATCTACACCATCACCAACCTCACCGCCGACCATCATCAACATCACTGCCAGCCACCGATCCACACCCTGCCTCGACCTTCAAAACCCAGCTCGTCACCGATCCACACCCATCAAACCCACTGCCGTCACCGATCCACACCTTGTCTCGACCTTGAACCCAAAAACATCCATCTCTCAAACCCATCAAACACACCGCCGTCACCGATCCACACCCCTGTCTCGACCTCCAACATCACCGCCAGCCACCGATCCACAACCTAGAAAAAGTGCTGTCAGATGGAGTTAGCACATGAAAAAGCAGAACCAAATGCAATACGGGGAGAGATGGAGAGGGAGAGAAAAAAAAATGAAGTCTTGGATTTTTTGGCTTTTGGGCACAACAAGGTAGAAGAGAAACTTGAAAGAGAAGTGTAAATGTGGATTTGGAAACAGAGGAGGTTATGAAGAAATGGAGCGAAATGGAGAAGGAAGATGAGTGGAGTGGGGGTCCACAAGCTGCATGTTGTCTGACGTGGGAGGAAATGCCACGTGTCAAGCTGACGTGGCACCGTGACGTGGCACATAACGTCGGTCAACGGTGCCACGTCTGATTTCTGTCACGGTAGGGGGGTACTTAAACAATTCTAGCGACGACCAGGCTTGTAATTAAACAAAATAAAAGTTCAGGGTTGAGATTAAATAAAACTTTAAAGTTTAGGGTTGTTTTTCAGCTTTTACCCTATTTTTTTATGATAAATTATTTACTAATTTCAAATTCTTACTAAAAGTTACATATATAATAATTCTTTATTAACTAAAAAAATGGTCATTTAATAATAGAAATAAAAGGGCATTACTTAATTGAAAAATTAATTATTAATTTTTTCACTTTCTAATTTACTATTATTAGTGTTATTTTAAAATATTAATATAAGCTACTCCTTTTTGATTTTCTAAGAGACTAAAGAATGTAGCAGACCCGATTTTCTTTCCACTTTTGCCATATAGGAAAGATATAATTTTTTTATTTTAAAATTTGTGTTGTTGTTGTTGTTTTGCTTGAAATTGAAAAAATCATCTAGTTTTTATTTAGAACAATATATTAAAATCTCAAAAAAATACATTTACATAATCATTAAAAATATACTCAAAATATTTATTTTGTATCATTTATTATATAATAATAAAAAAATTATTAATTTTATTGATTAAAAAATTAAATATATTTTTAGGTAAACTATATAAAGAAACCCTAAATTTTACAAAATCTCCCACTTTGAACTCAATAGTCTTGAAATTTGCAATATAAGCCTGCAATAAAGTTATAATTTTGGTCTTTCTAATAGTTAGAAAATTAAAAGATGGTAAAAAATATTATTAAGTTATTTAATTATTTTATCAATCACTAATTATTTTAATTTGTTAAAATATACTAATTAATTTGTTAAGGGTGATGTTTATTCGAACCAATTAAAAATATAGGGAATTTACTATGACATTTATGATACATATTTAGAACAATTAATTACAAATTAGATTAATTCCTCTCTATTCTTCCTCCAATTTTTCGCATAAATATGATATCATTTTTTTTTGTAGAATTTTAGTCTGATATTCTAACAAAGTCATTCATGTTATCAAATAAACTAAAGTTTTCTTTGTTGTCAATAACGTGAGCTTAACTTATTCTAAAATGAATTTAATTTAATTAATAGATTTATTAATAAATGACATTATTGATTATGTATTATCCTCTTATTTTTAAGAAAAAATAAATACATGTCAAAATAATTTAATACCATATTATAAACATGCAAACGAACTTCAAATTATTTTCGATAACTGTTACTTATTTTGTCCATCTAAACAAATATAGTGGTTGATTTGAGGTAATTAAAAATACATGAACTTATTTGATATTAGTTGGAAATGCATAGGCAAGTGCAAAACATTAATTATTGAACGTTCCTTCTTCCAAATTCTCGCAAATAAGAACTTGAATATCCATGTACACCATTTAGAGCCGTAAGGAATGAAATAACTTGAGGTCTTTTTTCTAATTAGCTCAGTTAAATTGCTATTTACTTTTCATTTCTGTTTATGAGATTCGTTACTACCTATATCTTTAAAAAAAACTAACATACCATCGAAACATTATACAAAATAATTAGGACATAAAATTGTTAAGTTTATATTCCCAATTTTGACTCAATTGAGTATAATATATTTGGATTTCTCTTGAAAATTACATATGTTTTGAATAGGGGAAAAACTTTAAAATTAATCCGCATATGCAAAATTAATTCATAAAAATTAACCCGAACATGGATTCTCTCAAGGAGTTGTACATGCTCTGTCTTTTAAAAATAAATTGAATAAAATGTTGTATATGACTGTATGCTAATTAGGTTAGGCTAGTTATGGAGAAAAATTAAAAATTAAGCAATACCAAATCTAATTACCACTAAGAAATATAATGGAGAAATTGAATATATCTTAGATTATGATCGAGGAATTACTTAATGTAAATAAAAAAAACCAATTGATATTAATTATTAAACACAAACAATAAAATAAATTAATTTAAAAAAATAACAAAACAGAACAGATAATTATGATTATAATTTAAATTGACTAATTATGTTTTTAATTTTAGTTACTTATATTATTACATGCCTGAAAAATTAATTATGTATTTTATTTTGGTATCCTTAAATCTTATGGATCAATACTAATTCTATTCGCACCTGACCGGGTATTTAAGTATTTTATTATCTATATATACTATATATATTTTATATATATTATCTAACTTAATTACCAACTGAATTAATATTAGTACTCCCGCTATTGTTAAGAATTTCAATGCTCTCATAATTTTTTTTAATTATTTCTTCAACGAACTGAGAACAACAACTTCTGCTTTAGGTAAATTGGCTGAACTATTTTTTTTTCTAAATTTAAAATTTTAAAAGAAAATTAAGAATGTAAT
This sequence comes from Viola odorata, assembly GCA_963691705.1. Taxonomy (NCBI): domain Eukaryota; kingdom Viridiplantae; phylum Streptophyta; class Magnoliopsida; order Malpighiales; family Violaceae; genus Viola; species Viola odorata. The sequence goes on along the minus strand of OY829543.1, from coordinate 47,771,822 downwards.
AGATTTTTAAACAATAACTTAAGGGTATAATAAATTTTTAAATAATAAAACTTTTCGTGCTTTTTATACAGAGTGAGGGCGTGGGACAAATCACAAAAAGCTTGCGCCGTGTCTACATGGATACACTAAAAGCTTGGCCACTTCTGTTCATACCATGCAACAATTTCATGTTTCATTCTAAGCCAACCCGGGCACCACAACGGTTAAGATTCATAAACCATGTAATTATTAACTCAAAAAAACTTTATCAAAACCGAACCAAACCAACGGTTCAATTGGTGACCTAAAAGAATTTTCAATTCGGTCCAGTCAATTAGACATGATATACGATCTTATCGGATAATGTTGGTCAACTCAGTTGGTTCTTAACACAACTAGTGAACCGCTCAGGTCAATGCATAACCGAATATGTCAGTTAAGTCACAAAAATGACAGTTATTTTACCTCTCTTTTTTTAAATATGTTACATTAAAATGATATTTTTTTTTAGAAAATAAAAGAGAGTAGTAGATATTTAGGATTGAAAATTGGAAAAAATTGATATATTAAGTGGGGATGAACTGTGACGTTTTCATGTTAAAGAAAAAAATTAATATTAGCCAGCCGGTTGGATTCGGTTTAACTTTTCAAAATTGAGCGGTTTAAAATGATCCAGTAATGTAACCTAATTGGACACGATTAAATCAGGTAGAATTAGTGACCCATTTATTTTCGGTTCGTTATTTAGTTCGGTCTAGATAACACTGGAAAAAAATCATGTAATAATTAGGCTATAAAACAATTTTATGCTTAGGCCAGTACATTGGCAACCATTGACATGTCTAACCCATTGATCACACACTCAACTTTATTTTACAACTCTTAGCTAGGATAAACAGTAATAAAATTATTCTTTCAATGGGATTGGTCCAATGATGATAGATTATTTTTTATAAAAAAATAGGCGAGGATTATATTAAAGAACAGCCATGAAGAACATGACTCAGGACAGCAGCTGCAGCTACTGAACAGCAGCACAGAAACAAACCCAGCTGCTGCTACCGAACAGCAGCAAGAACAAGCGAACTACCAGTAGCAGCAAAACAAAAGAACATAAAAGAAACAGCAGCTAACGAACAAAGAATTCAACAAGCATCCTGCAACACCAGCGATGATAGATTATTAGGAAGATCTATTATAAAGTTAAAGTCTTTTCTTGAATCAAGCTCCACAACTCATCAATATGACGGTCCTCGGTTAGAGTTGAGCCAATAGCACAACGTATCATGTACACCCCACCAACCACCCCATGTGTCATGAAAGCTCGACCACTCTGATTCAAAGCATCCAACAACTTTCGGTTCGATTGTGACCCATCGCAATCATTGCGATCAGCAGTTGGTTTGAGCCTGAAGCAAACCAGTGAGAAGCGCCTAGGTACAACCACTTCAAACCGGTTGTCTTTAGCCACCAATGACTCGAACCGCTTAGCCATGGCCACATCACTCCTTATGTGGCGCATAAGGTTAGCTAGCCCATGCCTCCGAATCACAATCCATAGCTTGATGGCTCTAAACCGCCGGCTCAGTGCAATTTGCCAATCTTTGTAGTCGATTACCTGATTTGATTCACTGGCCTCGTTTTTTAAGAATTCTGCATCGGCCGATAATGATTGTGTCAATGAAGTGGGGTCCCTAACCCAGAGACAACAACAATCCATGTTGGTGAGAAGCCATTTGTGTGGATTCATGCTTAGTGAATCTGCAAGCTCCACACCCTCCAAATACTGCCTATATTCAGGGCATATGCACGCGCTACCTGCACCATCAAAGTTATCTCAATAATTGTCGGAAATATTCTTAATTAGTTTTGGATCTAATAATTATTTATTTAATGTTCCGTAATGTGGTAAAGTCGCAAAGTAGTTTTTTTTTTTTTTTTTTTTATATACTAGCGAACAACTATATCATTTAGTTTTTTAATTTTATTTTTAAAACAAAAGTATTTAATTTAAAAAAAATTAATAGAGGGAAAAAATAACAACAGAGTTAAACGCTTACAATGGGAGAAAATGAAACTGTTAGTTACTTGTTTCTTAATCAATTATACTTCTTTCTTTTGAAGGATTAATAATAATATTGATAAAATTGTAACTTGGTGATACAATATGATCAGTCATGTTAGAAGAATCTGAACCGTTCAATAAAATTGGATGGATAAGATTAAAAATTCAAGTAATTAATGAGTTGACCATTTGTTGAATTTTATTGACTGGTCAACTCATTAATGACTTGAATTTTTAATTTCATCCGTCCAATTTTATTGAACGGTTTAGATTCCTCTAATATGATTGGTCATGTTTAAGAAAAAATTATAAGAGCTTTTGTTAATGACAAAAACAGACATTAGACGAGGTATGTTTTATGGCTACATTAAATTAGAATTTACGTAAAAGAAAAAATGGTGGTGAGAAATAAAACAAGTACTGTTTGGTAGCAATTGTTATATAATAATCTTGTGTGGTGATTTTCATCAATTAATAAAATGAAATTAACTCTTAGAGAAATAAATGTATGTATACCTGCATAAGCAGCATCAATATGGAACCACAGATTGTGTTCCCTGGCAACTTCCCCTAGCTCCTTCAAAGGATCAACAGCACCACAAGTTGTAGTCCCAACCGTAGCACACAGGTACAAGGGCAAGAAACCCAACCTAACATCATTTTCAATGGCTTCTCTCAAAGTTTGAGGTGAAAGTGTGAAGCCGGTAGAGAATGACGTGGGTAGGCACCGGAAGTTTGAGGGTGGAATTCCGACCAGTTTGGTGCCTTTAAAGATAGTGCAATGTGCTTGGTCGGAAGCATAAACAACCAGCTTGGTGATCTTGTCTCCTCCAAACATTGCCAACATCCGGTCTCTCGCAGCAGCCAGGGTACAGACTACGGCCTCGCAGGTACTTCCATGCAAGACCCCACCTCCGGTCCCCGAAAACAGGAACGCAGACGGAATCTTTAGCATCTTCCCTAACCAATCCATCACGATGGATTCCAACTCCGTGGCGGCCGGAGAAGAAATCCAGTTGAACCCCACAACGTTGAGGCCGGAGCAGAGCATTTCACCAAGGAAGCCGGCAGTGCTGGCGTTGGCTTGGAAGTAAGCGAAGAAGTTGGGGCTCTGCCAATGAGTGAGGCCTGGTATGATGCTCTCCACAACATCTTTCAGAATCTCTTCTAAGGATTCTGGACGGTATGGTGCGGAATCTGGCAATTCAGAGGCCAAATACCCTGGTTTCACTTCGCTTCGGACTGGGTATCCTTCTACATTCTTGTAGTAGCTAGAGATGAAATCAACCATTTGTTTGGACTCGCTGCTGAATTCTTCTGCATCAAGAAAGCTGCTGCTGGACTCGTTAGCTTTCAAAGAACCCATTTTTGGATTATTTTTTGTCTTACTTTCTCCTTTATGCTAACTTAATTTGTATACAAACTATCTACACCTGTACTATATATAAAAGGAAAACAAGTAGTTTTAGGTCTCATAGGAGCGTCTAACGATGTTAAAATTTAGAGTTGACTTCCAAAAATAAAATAAAATAAAAATTGAAATGTCAATATTATAATTTGATTGAGCTTAATTTGTAGTTATTTTTACTATCTATTTTCATGTAATTTAGATGGTGATTCTCCTGATTAGACTTGAATTTCTCTATATTCGCAGAAAACAGCTCTGAAACAGAAAAAGTAAAAAACAAGGCAGAAAAGAGCAAGATCTGGACAAAGTTGCGCAGACACATTTCTTGGTCAGTTTCTTAGCCAAGAACGATCCTTTTTGGCCTCCCGAGATTCCCAATTCTCATGGGCTACTTAAAGACATACATTTTGAAGACATGTGCGGCTGGGCCAGCTGGAGTATCTCCAAGACTGTTAGAGCTCCAGTTTCTTTCGACTTCATGAGTTAGACTTCCAATCGGAGAGAGAGTAGTAATTAAAATACAATTAGTAATTAAACTATATATATTATCGTAGGGTTTTAGAGGGAGGACGACTAGAACGTCCAACAACCTCTCTTCTTCTCTTTTCTCTGATTTTGAACATGTTTCTCCTGTCGTCTTCAACCTTGAAGACGCAGGGATTTTATATTAAACAGTTTTATCATTTCTTTATTTTTCTTGTCTTTCTCTAACTAACCTTTCTTATTCCTGGTAAAGGCAATTAAAGTTGTGATTCTAAGTTATTTGTGAGATCTAAATCACTCTTCTTAATTTCTATGTTTGCATATATTTGTTGACCGAGGGTCGAACCCGTAAAAAATAATTACGAGTTACAACTTGCTACTAGGAACAAATAGTTTGTAGATAGCAGTAAGGGGATCGAACCACAGAGAGTTAAGGTGCGATTATTGTGTGTGCTTGTAAATGCCAGTGATAAGACTTGGGTGAAAATTGGGGATTTATGTCGCAATTAAAACTGAAAAAAGTAATTAAAGCAGTAAAACCGTCTTGGCCATGAATGGAGATCTTGGTCAAGAAAGCAGGTTCAGAGATGGAGATCAGATACGAAAGTGGCTTTCTAGTAGAGGCTGGTGAGCTATGAGACATGAGATGCGATCATCGACGCAAGGATATTCTTCTCCAATCCATAGAGTTACTCTAGGATGAAGGTACGCTTATGACCCCTGCTTCCCTCCTATATCAATACCACCTCAGCACCTTGCTGGTTAAAAGGTTTACCGAGTTGGCAGATGATCGAATAGGGGAAGACAACTCCAGACTAGTATCCTCGGGTGTCAGTTGGGACTGGATCTGATTAACCTTTCCCCATACCATTTCCTAGATACACCCAGTAGCGCGTAGGAGTCTACTTCGATCTTCTTGGGCTTACGATCGAGACACCAAGAAGAATGGCGGCTGCGAGATCTGTTCAATCCTAGAGTGATCAAGTCTAATACCAAACATAAACGTGTTGTAAATAAGTGCGGGATTAATTAAATGCAAATATAGAGATTGATAAGAATGAATAGGTCTCATGCATATTCATGTTCATGCTACAAACGCCTCTACTAAGAAGAAAGGAATTAGCTATGCATACTCATAATTGCAAACAAATAATAATATATTAAGATGATAAAAATCCTTTGTTGTCGAAGGAGTAAGAGTACGTGAAAGATAAAACCCGAAGGAGAGTTTCAAACTAGGAGCGGCCACCGTGATAATCCTTGATGCCTTGCTCTCAACCCTAAAGAGGGTATTTATTCTTCTAGAAAAGTAGCTAATTACGAAATTAAGGGAAATCCTAATTAAGATTAAATTGTATTTTAAATGCTCTCCTCTCACAAAATAAATAAGATCGGATCAGATCAGCAGGACGTGTCCAAATCAGTCCGACATTAACGCTTTAAATCGTCAGGGCAAGGATATCTTTTGCCTGCATTTTGATTCGTTGTCTGCTCCATGAATTTCGTTCCGCAGATGAGGGATTGGTCAAGCGAGAGCGTCTTGGTCAATTAAAGAGACTCCATCATCTTGGTCTAGAATATTGATCATGGGAACCAGTTGCTCCAAAAGCACTTGAAATTATGCGCGAATCTTCCTTTTTGCTTTCCTCCTATCAAAAGTTTCTTCCTGCAATAATCGAATGTTTCCAAAAAAAAGTCAATAGCATACCATTCGGAATTTCAAGAGAACAGGTGGTAAAAACTACTACAATTAAGCTCAATCATTTGTTCTCTAAAATACTTGAACACTTTTCATATTAGGTTTATGTCTGATCAACCTAGATTTTAATATGAAACCGTCACTCTTCTTTGTTACGGCAACCCTTTTGGGGCATTTATGGATCAAGAGGATCGAAGTAGAAAAACTAACGCTGAAGGATCTACCGTGAACTAGCCATGGGTATCTCTAGTAGAGAATAGTATTTAGGTTGAAGCCTCGATTGACAACCAAGGTGCCAAGGCTTAGAATTGACTTCCCTAATTGATAATCAATCAATTTTAGTAAACCCTTTAACCAGCAAGTGCTAGTTGATTAGGAATCATCTCTAAGCATACCTGAGATGGTTTTGATACAGGAGAAAAGTAGGAGTCATAAGCGTACCTTGATTCTATAGCAATTCTGTAGACTAGAAAGGAATATTTGTGTATCAATGATCGAATACTTATGAATTGTAACTTTACTTTAGCCTTTACTAGGAATCCTTTTATCTGACTGCTCATTCTTGACCTGTTTCTTGGCCAAGAATATTGCATGTTTATTTTTATTTGTTTTTTTTTTCAATTCTTAGTTTTAAAACAAAAAAACACCATTCACCTAACTGTTAAAATCTGGTCTTTTATCTTGTTTTAAGTCTACCCATTCTCTGTGGATCGAACCTCTTACCACTATTTGCAATCTTTTGTAGCTACTGATAAGTTGTATTTATTTTTTACAGACTAGACACCCATCAAATTTTGGCGTCGTTGTCGGGGAGTGGTTAAGTCTTAACCAAGACAGAAGCCCAAATTTTTCTCTTCTATTTGTTTTCTTCTTCTTTTTTCTTCCCATTATTCTTTTCTTTAAATGGCTAATTTTAATTTTCTCTCAATTAAACTCCGCTCCTCAATGTTTTAATGCATGTAATTTTGGCGAAGGTTATATATGACCGGCTATGAAGGATGCTATGGTCCGCCACAGTGGGGATACGATTCGTATTACAATTCATACACATCTAATCAATATCCTTCTTGATGGAACTAATAAAATTTCAATTATGGAGTTCAACTTGTTCCTCATTATCAATATTTTCAAGCTCTACAATATCAATAAGATCCTTCTGTTTTCGAAAATACCACAAAAACTTTGCAGGAACTTGCGGTGGCATTACCAGTCATGCAAGAACAACTCAAATCCCTTGTAGAGGATCAAAGATGCACACCCTCGGAGTCCGAACTCAATATGGAGTATGATGCTAATGATGTCACCTTGCTAAGTAACACAAGTCTGCTAGACTGTCTTGACCCAAGTCTTGACCAAGAATGATACGAGCGTGGACACGTCTACACCAAGCGTTGAAGCCAAGGGTGTTCTTGAAGACAAAGGTCACATCAGAGCCTTCAAAGTGGCCAAAATAAGCATTTTGCGCATTTTGGGCAACATGGAAGGATGGAGACCGGATCTTGGTTCGTATGGAAGGATGGAGACCAGATCTAGCCCTCTTTGGGAGGTTGGTGTTGATGATTGATGGAGAAGATAACGTCGCAAGAAGGAGATGCGGAAATGATGGCAGCGACAAATAGATGAGTGATGGATAAATATTAGATTGATGAAGATAAACAAGAAAGTAACTCACAATTACAACAAACCCTCCTAACAACTTGGTTAGGCAACCTTGCTACAATAATCGTAAGAATCTCTACTATAATCTGACCCCCTCAATAACTAATTTGAGTAACCCGAATTTGGAGAAGATGATGTTCTTAATGCTAATTTCCCTAATGGCTCACCTAAGGTGAAGTGTTCTTGAAAGAAGGAGATAACTCAACCAAATTAAAGACCATTACAAAATGACCTATCTCTAACTATTTATAGGAAGTCTAAAATACAAGTAAAAACCCTAAATAACCCTTAAAAGCATAAGAGCACGTTTGCCATAACAGACTTTAGCGGCATGCCGTTAAGGGGCTAGCGACATGCCACTAACCACTGCCCAAAAACCTCCCAAAATGCCATTGCTGGTGGCATGCTGCCACGGTGCTAGCGGCATGCTGCCCAAAATGCGCAAAATGCTTGTTTCGACCACTTTGAAGGCTCTGATGTGACCTTTGTCTTTAACCACACCCTTGTCTTCGACACTTGGTGTAGATGCGTCCACGCTCGTATCAAAGAAGCAAGTCCAAACCTAGAGGCAGAAGTTGTTACTAAACCTAGTCAACCCAATCAGACCAAAAATCATCCCAACATTTTAGAAGAAAAGAACATACCCTATTTTGGGGAAGAACATATGGTACCACCCTTTCCAACAGCTTATCTGAATACCAAGGGAGGAAAGGGATATCTTTTGGATCTTTTTCATATGATTGAATCTGACCCTGAAATTTTAAGATTTGAACCTCGTTTTGCTATGTTCATAAGAGCATGTTGCCGTAGTGGTAAAAATTATTTGAGTGTGAGTGGCAATATAGATGCAATTATTCAAAGAATGTTACTACTAGAGAGCAGAATTTGAGAATATGACTTAAAAAAGGTTGAATATCTTCCTATGACTGAGGAAGTGCAAGGAGTTGTTCATGCAATTAAGCCAAACATGATGTCTGATGATAGCAATGTTAATTTGTCTAGTGAGAAAAAACTGTCAAATAGTCTTGACACGACTCTTTGCTAAGAAGAATGTCTAGACTTGGAGGCAGAAATTGTTATCCAGCCAGATCGACTCCAAAACCATTCCGAAACTTCACTAGAGCATGAGCTAAAGATTTCAAAGGATTGTCATTGCATCGAGCCAGAGGAGAGCATGAGGAATATTGAGAAAGAGATAGAAATGGTCATGAAACCCCAAACGGTTGTGTGTGAAAGGGAAGTTCTGGAATTTTATTGATTTTATTGATCCTTTTATTGAATCTCCATACACTCACAACCAATCTTTTCTATTTATTTTGCCGGAACCCGAAATAGAATTCGAATCATGTAGTGGTTCTCTACAGAATGCCTTGCTTGAAGACCATGCACTACATGGGATCATTCTCATTAAACTTCGATCATGGAAAGCATTCAGTAGGATTGGTTGATGAGTGATGCTTGAAAAGTCGAGTCTAAGACTATAAACAAAGGCGCTGCTTAGGAGGCAACCCATGTTTTTACTTTATTTTATTTTGTTTAAATAATAATCTCTCCTTGAAAACTACTGATTGATTTTGATTTGTTATTGTGTTAGGTGATTGATTTTGATTTGTTATTGTGTTAGGTTGAACAAGTAATGAAAATTGATTCCAATATACTCTTGGCCAAACTGTTGGCCAAGAACATTTTCCTGATAAAGGAAGCGAGTCGGGACCAAGAGGCAAACATGATTCTTGGCCAGGAAGACGTTCTAGGCGAAGAACAACCAGCAGAGACAGATTCTCTACAGAACACCTTACTCCACTCCATCACCTCCCTGAATCAACAGTTTGAAGTTGCTTTTCCACCGCATACAAAACATGGAACTTGGAACCCATCATCTATCTCAACTAGAAGTTTGACTCTGTTTTCCCCAACCAATCCAGCTCCACCCTCTCCACCACCTTTTGTTAATGACCTTGCCCTAGGTTGTTCCTTTTCATTTTGTTTATTTTTATATTTTTCTATTTTTTTCTATTTTTGTGTTTTTCTTCTCTTACACATTGAGGACAATATGCCCGATAAGTGTGGGGGGAGGATTTGTTATGTATCCACTGTGTTGCTGTGTCTTATGTGTTTTTTATGCTTTTGTATGTATTAGTTAAATTTTTCAGTTTTAGATTCAAATTTTTAATTTTTGAATGATTTTTTCTTTTGATTTTTGTGTGCTTTTAGGTTAGTCTTTGAATGTTTTGTGTTTACTATGTTGCACAAAATTAGAATTCCCTTTTTCTCTTGAAAAATTGCTTCAACACTTTAAATGCCATGACACTTTACTAGTTAAATCCATATTTTATTAACAAGGCAACATGTTCAATACCAGAAACTCTTGCTTATCACCATAGACCCATGATTAGTTTAGCTTGGAACCTAGGAGAATTGTTGAAGGAACACTAGAAAAAACTTTCTTGGCCAAGATTCCCACGGGATTTCTTGCGTTTCTAGAAGATTCCATGCGCATCTTGAAGATTCCAGAATATTTCAGCACGCTCCATGTGCTGTCACTCTCTCCCCTTAGCTGGAATTTGTCATTTTGTAGTCCCTTAGCTAGATTTTGTCCTCTTGCGGGCTGGACGCTATATAAACCTCTAGTTTTTAGGGTTTTAGACACCTTATAAATATTTTTCCACTTTCTTCTTTTGGCAGCCGCCTCTTTTTCTCTCCTCCCCCTTTTGGGTGGTGGCTGAGGCATCTATTTCCAGCAGCCATTGAACTTAACCGGAGCTTTGCTCCGGCAGGTAACATTTATTAATTTTCTTATCTTTGTTCTTCTTTTATGCAATCTTTCTTTTCCTATTTTGTTTATTTATTTTGTGGCATGAGTAGCTAGATTCTCCATTCTTAGCAGAGGTATTTTGAGGGTTGCATGGGTAGTTAAGAGACCTAAATGTGTTTAATATGTTCTTATTGTTGTATTCGATTGTTTGTCGGTTTCTTATTAATTCGTCTAGGGCAAGATTAGTAGTCAGGCTAACTAGTAACTAATCCTAGATGATTACTGTCATTCTCTTGGTTATAACTGGCGTGAATCCTTGAGTTAGAGTAGACACCTAGTGGGGACATCGCGAGAGGTCTTTCGTCTAGGGGTAAATGGTCGTTTAGGGTATGTGGTGCGAGCTTGACACACTAAGATGTCACGCCCTAGATATGTCTTGCCTCCACTTCATGGGCGTTTTGAGTATTGCCTCCCCGCATTCGTGCCTGGGGGGACGGCGAAACGTTAAGGTCACCTCATATGTGGAAACGGGGGGTAGCTTTTATCTAAGAAGGTAAGTAGGGGGCCTACGTGGAAACATGGGCCCCTATAGCATATCTATGGCACGAGAATAGAATATTTCTGCGCCGATGATTATCATGCCCTCGACGCAACCCGAGAATGTCCTTTGCTAAGATCTCTTCTCTTCTGATTTTATTTCTTTAATCTCTTCTCTTTTGACTTTATTTCTTTATTTGATTTCTGTTTGCATGTCTTGCCCTTGATTTCTGTTTGCATGTCGTGCCCTTGATTTCTATCTTTATTAATTGTCTTGTTAGCAACCATCTCTATCTTGGTTAACTAGATTAACCAAACAAACCCCCCCCCCCCCCCCCCCCCCAATTGTTTCTTTTGTTGTTTCATTTTATATCTGACCTTGTCTAGTGTATGTCTCACCAATCTCTATGGATCGAACCTCTTGCCACTGTCTTCAATCCTTTTTTGTTGCATGTGATAAGTTGTAATTATTTGATCGTTCCCTTGACAAGCACACATGAAATTGATTTGATCGCATATTTTTAGTATAGGTTTTTCCCCTTTATTTCGGCCTTTTCGAGGGCATGATACTTCTTATTTGCCCCTTTTTCCCATCTTTTTGCAGATCAGTGCCAAAAGGAAGAAAAGAGCGAAAGCGAGTGATTTTGGAAGGATTTCTACAGTTCTCAAGCTTCAAGACTGACATTGAGGTCAAGACACCAACTTTGCCATCGAGGCCTTGCCGTGGTTTCCATCGTTGATCCCTGGATAGACCAAAAGCGTTATTTCCATGTGTCCTTGTTGTCATACTCCCACGTGTCACCTCTGATGTCTTCCATAAGGTTCCACGCAGATCCCCAAGAATATTCTCTTTAGTCGTCGTGCCCCCGATGCTAACCAGACCAGTGAGCAGTCTCGTGCCCGCGACGCTTCTGTATCAAATCTTAATCAAAGGCCAAGGAAAGGAATCTCCAAAGATTCCTACGGGATTCCTTGCATTTCTAGAAGATTCCATTCGCATCTAGAAGATTCTAGAATATTCCAGCACGCTCCATGTGCTTACACTCTCTCCCCTTAGCTGGAATTTGTCATTTTGTAGTCCCTTAGCTGGATTTTATCCTCTTGTGGGCTGGACACTATTTAAACCTCTAGTTTTTAGGGTTTTAGACACCTTGTAAATATTTTTCCACTTTCTTCTTTTGGCAGCCGCCTCTTTTTCTCTCCTCCCCCTTTTGGGTGGTGGCTGAGGCATCTATTTCCAGCAGCCATTGAACTTAACCCGAGCTTTGCTCTGGCCGGTAACATTTATTAGTTTTCTTCTCTTTGTTCTTCTTTTATGCAATCTTTCTTTCCTATTTTGTTTATTTGTTTTATGGCATGAGTAGCTAGATTCTCCCTTCTTAGCAGAGGTATTTTGAGAGTTGCATGGGTAGTTAAGAGGCCTAAATGTGTTTAATATGTTCTTATTGTTGTATTCGATTGTTTGTCGGTTTCTTGTTAATTCGTCTAGGGCAAGATTAGTAGTCAAGCCAACTAGTAACTAATCCTAGATGATTACTGTCATTCTCTTGGATATAACTGACGTGAATCCTTGAGTTAGAGTACACACATAGTAGGGACATCGCGAGAGGTCTTTCGTCTAGGGGTAAATGGTCGTTTAGGGTATGTGATGCGAGCTTGACACACTGAGATGTCACGCCCTAGATATGTCTTGCCTCCACTTTATGGGCGTTTTGAGTATTGCCTCCCCGCATTCGTGCTTGGGGGGTCGGCGAAACGTTAAGGCCACCTCATATGTGGCCACCTCTTGAGAGTCCCAATTCTCATGCGCTACTTAAAGATATATATTTCGAAGACATGTACGGCTAGGCCAACTGGAGTGTCTCCAAGAGTGTTGGAGTTCTAGTTTTTTTTTTACTTCATCAGTTAGACTTCCAATATGAGAGAGAGTAGTGATTAAAATATAGTTAGTAATTAAACTATATATATTATCCTAGGGATTTAGAGGGAGGACGACCAGAACGTCCAACAACCTCTCTTCTTCTCTTTTCTCTAGTTTTGAATGTGTTTCTCCTGTCGTCTTCAACCTTGAAGACGCAAGGATTTTATATTTAAATAGCTTTATTGTTTTCTTTATTTTTCTTGTCTTTCTCTAACTAACCTTTCTTATTCCTGGTAAAGGCAATTAAAGTTGTGATTCTAAGTTATTCGTGAGATCTAAATCACTCTTCTTATTTTCTATGTTTGCATATATTTATTCTCTAAAATACTTGAACACTTTTCATGTTAGGTTTATGTCTGATCAACCTAGATTTTAATATGAAACTGTCATTCTTCTTAGTTCCGGCAACCATTTTGGGCCATTTATAGACCAAGAGTATTGAAGTAGACAAACTAGCACTGAAGGATCTACCACGAATTAGCCCGGAGTATCTCTAGTAAAGAATAGTATTTAGGTTGAAGCCCCGATTGACAACCAAGGTGCCAAGGCTTAGAATTATCTTCCCCTAATCGATAATCAATCAATTTTTGTAAACATTTTAACCAGCAAGGTGCTAGTTGATTAGGAATCATCTCTAAGCGTACCTGAGATGGTTTTGATACAGGAGGGAAGTAGGAGTCATAAGCGTACCTTGATTCTATAGCAATTCTGTAGAATAGAAAGGAATATTTATGCATCAATGATCGAATACTTATGAATCATAACTTTGCTTTAACCTTTACTAGGAATCATTTTATCTGACTGCTCGTTCTTGACCTGTTTCTTAGCTAAGAATATTATTTGTTTATTTTTATTTGTTGTTTTTTTCAATTCTTAGTTTTAAAACAAAAACCCCCCATTCACCTAAGTGTTAAAATCGGGTCTTTTATCTTGTTTTGAGTCTACCTATTCTCTGTGAATCGAACCTTTTACTGCTATTTGCAATCTTTTGTAGGTACTGATAAGTTGTATTTATTTTTTACGGACTCGACACCCATCATAATGTTTAATGTATTATGGTGAAATTCCTTAGAGTAAATAATAAGTATAAAAGTATTTAAAGGAACTAAAATTAACACATAATAATACAAAATCAGTTCCAAAAATATAAATTATATTTTTTAATTTTCATAAACTAAAAAAATTAATTAAATTAAAACAAAATTTGAACTGAACTTATATAATTGATTGTATCTTGAAATTCCGTGGCATGTTAACCTTTATTTTCTATTTTTTTTTAAATTATATTAATATACTTATTTTTGCAATGAAAATATATAATTTGAGTATGCTAATAATGTACGTAAATTTAGATCCCTCTCAACTTTCAAAAGTATGGTTGTATGAACCGGACAAAACTAGTTGGTCCGACCGTGAATACCATGACTCGATTATGAGTCTGGTTCTTACAACCCCTAAAAACCTTACTATTTATTTCATACAAAAACAATGGTGAATCGGTTGATCAGGAGTCGGTTCGGCCAGTCCACTGATTCTCTCTTTTTCTTTGTCAAATTTGATTCAATTATTTAACAAAATTTTGCGATTTTTTACTTAAAGTCAGTATTTTCCTTTTTTGTTAGATACTTAGTTATTTTCATATAAATTAATATTTATATGTCAACTTTTTATTCAATTTATAATTAATGCATATTAAAGGAAGTAAATTTTCAAATTTTGCATGCATTGATAAAATTAATTGACATTAAAGATTCAAAATCTCAAAACTACTAAATATATATTTATTTAATTGATTTACCATTAATATCTATTGTATTTAACTTTAGGAAATTAATAAATTAGCATTTATTTATGAATATAATCTGAATTTTCCTACATATTTAATATATTTTATCAATATAAAACTTTAATATATATTTAATTTAAAATCATGAAATTAATTTAAAAGTATATCATAATATTTTCAATGTAGACTTCATATTTAATTTATTATTTTTTCTGAAAATTAATAAACTTAATTAAATTGTTCTTTTTTCATTCATTCTTGACATAGGTAATAATTTTAAGAAAAAATAAGGGTTTACCAACCCTCATGGTTATGAAAAAAATCATGATCTTTGATAACAACTTGTTGATACATAAAATAAGTAAAAATAAATAAAAAAAATTAGATGAGATAGACCTCGGGAATTTCGAATTTGTTTCGATTTAGTCTCAATTTTGTCTAAGTCGGAACCAATGGGCCAAATATACTGATGTCGGTGTGGGTGAAGCATAAGAAAGAAAGGGAGAACGAGAGTCTAGAGATGAGATCTTGAATCATATTTTAAATTACTCCCTCTGTCCCTCAATAAATGTCTTCCTCGCATCCCAATATTCAGTAGGGAACGCATATCGAGGAGGTCGGATGAGGCATTATTTGACTCTAAAAAAATCCGAATTTTTTTTTGAACGTACGTTAATCCTTAACGTACTTCCCAGAAAAAATTAGGGGCAAAATTGTTTCAAATAGGTCGTCTGCCGGCCGTTTTAAGATACGTGCTGAAATAGTAAAAGCAAAAGCTAAAACGACAATCATTGAGGGACGGAGGGAGTAGTATTTACATAGCTAAAGACCATTTATTTGCGTGAGGGCAACGACTTCGGGACTAACTTTTACCAATGTTAAAAATATATTCCCTCCATTTTTTTTAATTGACATTTTTACTATTTGCACGCATATTAAGAAGATTGGATGACTTACTATTTGAGATAATTTTATCCCGAATTTTTTCTCGGACGTACATTAAGGATTAACGTACGTTGAAAAAAAAGTACGAATTTTTTTGGGTCAAATAGTAAATCATCCGACTTCCTCGAAACGCGTGCCAGAATATTACGTGTCAAGTAATTTCGGACAGATGTTATCTTCAAATTCATTTATTAATTAATTAATTATTAAAATTAAAATAATATATATCTTAGAAAAAGATAAATTAAAAGACAAAAAAACATTACACAAAAGCCCCTTGCAGTTTGGACTGGTGCATCATGTTGCAACCCATGTGCGAGCGCTGCGGTGTTTGTCGCTGGTAGGCATCACACGTAGGCGGCCAGGATTAGAATACGAACATATTTCCCGTCAGCGTAGGCACGTGTACGTACATTTGCCGCAGATCCCATCTCTATCGCGCATTTCTTCAAACAGATGGGGAGCGTCTAGCCACAGACTGCAGAAGAAATATCAGACAAAACTATCGGGTCTGTCGCCGTTTTGAACCATTCACATATCGAATAGTTCAGTTTTAAATAATTAAATCGGTAAATTTTTATATTCTGATAGGTCTGTCTATATCTATAATGGGCCGGGATATCAAATTTTTCATATTCTTATTAACAAAAAAAATTAGGTGTCACAAAACGGCGTCATTTTCGGTCGCCGTTTTGAACCGTTCACATATCGAACAGTTCAATTTTAGATAATTAAACTGGTAAATTTTTATATTCTAATGGGTCGGCCCATACTTATAATGGGTCGGGACATCCAATTTTTCCTATTTTTATTAAAAAAAAAAAATGAGGTGTTCACAAAACGGCGTCATTTTAGGAAAATAAAACGACGTCGTTTTGATGGTGGCATAAAACGGTGTCATTTTGTTTTCCTAAAACAACATCGTTTTGATGGTTTTCATCGAACCAGCTGGATTGTCATTGAACTTTTTGGTTTGACCAATTTTTTTCAGTTGACATACAGGTCCAGTTAGATAGCTAAACCGACTCAAAATCATTTTGAATCACAATTTTACCGATCCGACCATCAAATTGATTCGATTTTTAAAACTATGCTTCTATTCTATTATCTTTGAAAGACAAGTGCCCACAGAGAGAGTGCGACTCAGCTTTTAAGGCCTCGAGCACTGCCTGGCCCCAATTACACAATTTATATTGTGAACTTTCTTGGCAATTTTTACACTTGTAGTTTTACTAACTATTTTTTGTCTTTTTCATATCACTTGATTATTATTTATTAAAATAAAAATAAAAATATAATTAATATAACTTTATTAGTAAAAGTAGCAACCTGACTTGGAACTGCCACCGACACCTTTCAAGGCCATATATGAACTCTCTTGGAACTTTTTCAGCCATTCATTTTGGGAAGGAGACGTAGAACAATGGCACTATTGCCGGATGACAATGGTTTCGGTATCGGCAAAAATCAACTAAACCACATTTATTATGCTATTTTAAAATGTTAGGTATATATTTCATAAACTTGATATTTTAAAAATCAACTGAACTCTTTATCATCAATTATCCATTGGATAACCATGAATAAAAATAAATCTATTAATATTCTATGAATATTTTATATTTGCATTAGTATCGAACTAAATATACAAACACGTTACTTTTAAGAATACAACTTCATTAAAAAATAAAACAAGAACAATAATGATGATAATGTTACATTTCCATGATTACTTCAACATGTTTAGAAAAATCGGGAAAAGGCACTACGAGGTCCCCCTCTTATTATTTTCATTTTTGTCAGTCCTTAGGTCTAATATTTGTTCAATTGGCTCTCCTCCGTTATAGACGTTAGCACTACCAAGTCCCTGTCGTTAAAAAATGGACGGATTGCGACAAACGGACGTTACATTTGCTGACTGGACTGACACTTGATTATTTAATTATTATTTTTTCTGACTGGACTGACATGTGTCATATTAATTATTTACTTTTTCTTTTTTTTTTCTTTTTTTTTCTTTTTTCTTTTTCCTCTCTTCTTCTTCCTCCCTCTGTCTTCGTTCTTTTCTCTTAATAATTCAAATTAATAATCACAAGAAAAATTCAAATTTTAAAAATATTAATAAATTAATAAAACTAAATAATTGAACTCTTACCCCCTCTGTCTTCGTTCCTTTCTCCCTTTTAATTCTTTTCATTAACTTTGTTTATATGTGAGCGTCATATGTATGAAGCAACTTTAACAAAATCAAGAGCATAACAGAATATATGTATAGGAACTAAACATATTCGGAATCACTCTATTTTATAGCTTAAGATGCCATTTACAAAATAAAAACAGAGCTCTTTACATTAACTTCGTTCCAATTCTTGACATTCATAGATAACCCGGATTCGTTCATCACAACCAGAATCTATCACGATCCGGATCCCGATATATTATTTTCAATATATATATATATAAATATACTAGTTTTCCTTCACGTGCGTCGCACGTGAACATGCCAGCACATGATAATAAAAATATTTACATTATTTAGTACTTCTTCCATTTGTTAAAAAGTAGATCGTTTAAGGTTGTGGCATATTGGCCGAAGTAATTATTAGACCTAATATTTTTGAATATTTTTGACAAAATTATCCCGTTAATTCTTCTAATGTTACATGTACAACTACCCACGTTTATCAACGTCACTTGTTATCTCTCATATAATTAATCATTAAACGTGCCTAATCAAATCCTAAATTGGCCAATGGAGATCATTCTCATTTCTCACTTCACCCAAAGAACGATTGTGTTATCGCTAAGTAATTATAGCAGTAAATTTTTGCCATAACCAATACATTTATCATCTCATGCTTTCCCATTGGCGTCATTCTTTTCTGTCAAATATTAACTCCATAATATAACTAAATTTAAATCTTCCGCCCAATTTTTTACAAAAGCTAATCAAATTTAAATAGCTCATCAAAATTTTGACCTAAATTGAACCGAAATTTGAGACGTGAAACTTTAAAAAATTTATTAACTAAATTTCTCCCAAAAAAAGTTGATTTCAACACGAATAGACTTACTACTAATGGAGGACTTATAAAGAGCTTTATGTACACTTAAACCATAATTTGGTGGTAACAATGTCTTTTCCTCTAAAATAATATGTATAATTAATTAACTAAAATTATAATCACAATTTAAGGTTGATAATACCTGAGATAATAGATCAATTACGCTTCTTGCAAAGTAAGGGGTTAGGTGTTGAATTCGCTTACTCTTGCTTTAAATTTCTACAATGTCAAAGCTGTTGATCTCCACCATGCAACCTTTGATCGGAGCATGGAAAAAAACATCGAGTAATCAAATGGAAAAAAGGTTTAGAATTATTAATCCTAACAAATAAAAAGGTTTAGAATTTTCATTTTTTAGAAAAAAAGGTATATATATAATTGGAATACGTAGAATTTTTTTTTTTAAAAAAAAGTACCCATTATTAGATTAAATTATCCTCTTTAGTAAATTTAATGTGAGATAAATGGTTGGACAAAATTGACTAGACCAGCACCAACTTAACGGCTTAGTCGCTGACATAACAACAACAAAAAACCTTAATTAATTAATTACGCCCTTCTTAAAATAAAACACAACTCAGGTTAAAAGAAACCGGATAGACCGGTTTTTTATTGGATTTTTCATACTAGAATAAAGGAGAGGGGTCAACAGCTAGTCATGTGACGACAGATGGCTGAGGTTACAAATAAACGAGCACCGACTATGGCTGATTAATTACAATTAAGAAGGGAGAATCTAATGATTAACAAAAATGGCTAGTTAGTTAATTACTATTCATCTTCGGCCGGTGCTAGTTCGATTCCAACTTATAAAAATAACAATTACTTAATTACGTAAAAGTCATAAAATTGGGAAAAGGAAGCAAAGGACTAAGGAGTATTAAAGTAGGTAGGTACAAATTAATTGTGGAGTACTACAAAATTACAGATCATCCCTCGCTAGGAAATGAAAAATGATAAGATTCGAGTTTCTGCGGGGGCGGAATAAGGATTATGGCTGTTCGGAATCACTGTGGCTGCTGACCGTGGTACCTGTAAAGCGTCGGAGGGGGGCTCCGCCGTAGACACTCCGATACTTAAATTAGTATGGCTATGAAATTCTGCAGAGATTTTAGTAGAGAATTTGCTCTTATTTTAGATCTATAATAGGGTGGTATTTATAGGCAGAAGAGAAGGCGTTACCCCAGGGGGGCGTTATCGAGGGGAGATAACGCCCAGGATGACGTCACCATGTGGGACCCCAGACATGATATCGCTGGCGAGGTATCGCCAATGTGATGCTATCGGCCTTCCTGGGATAGGATGACGCCATGTGGGACCCCCCTGATGTCGACTATCCCAGGATGCACAGCTTATCGCGGGCGGTTACCGGGTGCCGGAGTAAGTCAAAGTCTACAGGGGTCTGCCCTTATCTCACGGGTGAGATGACGAACGTACCCTTGGCGTTTCATCAATTATTATTATTTTTTTTTAAATAAGCTGATGGATATATATTATAGTCATGAGGACCATGACAAAAGCAAAAGGTTCAGCTGCAACCGCAGCTAATCCAGATTACAAAACCAGATTAAAAGGAAAACAACACAAGCTCAACAAAACGCTATCCCTGATGAACACTTGTCCGACTCCATGACTCCAACCACGCCGAAGAAATTGTCATGTGTGTTGGACTGTATGGGAAGCTCGGGTCTCCCATCTTGATCCACTGCTGCCAGCTCCCAAATATAGCCCTCATGAGCTTGATCGAGCAAGCATTCACTTGATTGAAAGCCTTGTCATTTCTTTGTTTCCAAAGATGCCACAAGATCACATATATAAGAATCTGCCATACCTTGTTTCCCTGTCTGCTCCTCCACTCAACCAGGCCTTTCCAGTTTCTCCATAAATCAGTTAGATTCCGCGGACGACACCAAACGAAGCCAGCCCAACATGCTATATTGCCCCATATTTGGTCCGTTGATGGGCAGTGAAGTAAAATATGGTCCACACTCTCATGTGGTTCAAGGCATTGGGGGCAGTAGTTCTCTTCCTCTGTAATGATGTGACGCTGACGGAGAAAATCTCTGGTTGCGATCCTACCTTGTAGAGCTAGCCACATGAACGCTTCCACCCGGTGAGGAACAAGCCGATTCCAGCATGAGTTCAGGAGTTCGTTGGTCTGTTCGCTGGACTGAGTTGCCGCCATGGTCTTCATAAGAGATCTGACCGTGAAAGTTGAAGATGATTCCAGTTTCCATGTTACTGAATCAGCCACTTCACCTTTTCTCGGGGTTGGAAGCAAGGCAGCCATCTCGTTCATCTCATCCACTTCCCATTCAAATAAACCCCTCCTCCACCGCCACTTCCAAACCCAAATATCTTCCTGCCATTCCCCAAACTCACTGATCTGGCCCTCTTTGCACCCCGTTAGGTTGAACAGACGAGGAAATCGAAGAGCAAGAGGGGTCTGCAAGGCCCAGGGATCCCACCAAAACAGAAAAGAATTCCCACTTCCCACAGTCAGCCGCGTATGATTAGTCCAACTAAGAAACCGATCTCCTTCTCTCCCCCAGATAGCTAAAATGTCTTTCCAAATAGGCGATGGGACTCCATGATCCTGTTTCCACAGCCACCCCACATTTGAGCATTTGTATTGATGTCGGACTATCTTAATCCATAGTTTGTCTCCTCCCTTCAGCGCTCCCCAAATCCACTTAAATAAAAGCGCCTCGTTTTTCAGACGGATGTTTCCCACTTCTAATCCACCCATATCTTTTGGTCTAGTGACCAACTCCCATTTGACCTTAACAAGGCCCTGTTTAGAGTCCCCTCCACTCCACAAAAATCTTCTCATGATTTTTTCACATTCCTTGATTACCTCCCTAGGCATTCTATAAATCGACATGTGATAGATCGGGATGCTGGCCAGAACCGAATTTATGAGCGTTATCCGACCACCCAAGGATAAAATGGAGCCCTTCCATGAAGAAAGTCATTTTCTCAGCTTCCCAATAAGGCCCGACCAGTTTGATATTCTTCGCGGATTCATACCCACCGAGGATCCCAAGTAGGTAAAAGGCAACATTTCATATTTGCAGCCTGCACGACGAGCTAAATTCTCACCCAAAGGTCTATATACATTAACCCCTACCAGAGTACTCTTATGATAATTTACCTTCAGGCCAGCGAAAGCATCGAACCATCGAAGGATGCCTTTGACATTCTGAACTTCCTCCTCGTCATTCCTGGTGAAAATCAGAGTATCGTCTGCAAATTGAAGGTGAGTGGCGTTCCATCCCCCTGATTCATCGCCTATTCCGCGCAACAGACCTCGATCGAATGCCCGACTAATCAGACAATGGAGTCCTTCCACCGCAATGTTGAACAAGAACGGAGACAGGGGACATCCTTGACGAAGCCCCAAAAAAGGAAAGAAAGGAATAAGAATGATTACTTCACAAATTTCTTCGTGTCATCATCATCGCCATCGCCTTCATCTGTGTATCCATCTTCCATCATCATCGACCCAAGGTCATTCTCGTAAATAAACAGAAGCTCCAGTCCAACCTCACTGAATTCTTTCCAGTAGTAGTTTGAGTTGTCTGCTCCTTTTCTCATTTTTTTGGCCTCTCTTAGCTGCAAATTCCCAGATCTGTCAATCTGTCATATTCCCAGATCTGCCAAGACCAATCTGAAAAAGCGAAACATGACGACCACTGTCGGTAAAATATGAATCCAAAAATTGGACAAAACTCGATTTTTTCAAATTGAAGAGGGGAATTTTCTAGTTCAATGATCATCTAGGTGGTGGTGTAATTATTTTATTTAAATAAAAATGTTTCTTAATAAAAATAATAATAAATATATCTTTCCGATTATTTTGAGAAAATATATATAAATCTGGAAGGTTTTGATTGGTCTTGGCTTGTTATTCCATGTCAATATTTAGCAATAAATTAAAAATATATAGTTAGTGATTTTAATTACAATATCACTTTTTATAACACACAAAAAATTTATTTTGGATTACACAATAATTTGTTAGTGTATATATATATGAAACAATAATTAGATTATTGTTAAAGCACATGTGACATTTAGAAATAAAAATTATATTATTTAATATAATATAAAATAATAATTATAAATATTTGATGGGTGTCGAGACCGTAAAAAATAAATATAATTTATTAGTACCTATAAAAGCTTGCAAATAATGGTAAGATGTTCTATCCACAAAGAATGTGTAGCCTTAAAATAAGATAAAAACCAGATTTAAACACTTAAGTAAAATGAGAGTTTTTTGTTTAAAAACTAAGAATTGAAAAAGCAAATAAAGCAACAGACAAAGAATATTATTCTTGGTCAAGAAACTAGTCACGAACGAACAATCAGATAAAAAGATTCCTAGTAAAGGATAAAATAAGTTACGATTATAAGTATTCGATCATTGATTCACAAATATTCCTTCCTAATCTACAAAATTACTATAGAATCAAGGTACGCTTATGACTCTTACTTCCCTTCTGTATTAAAACCATCTCAGATACGCTTAGAGATGATTCTTAATCAATGAGTACATTACTAGTTAAAAGGTTTACTAAAATTGATTGAATGTTGAATAGGGGAAAGATAATTCTGAGCTAAAACACATCGGTTGTCAATCAGAGCTTGAACCTAAATTATTTTCTCTAGGTTTTCAAAGCTAGTTGTCTACTTCAATCTTCTTGGTTCGTAAATGGCCCAATAAAGGGTTGTCGTAACCAAAAAGAAAAACGGTTTCATATTAGAATTTAGGTTGATCAGACATAAATCTAACATGAACAGTAATGACAATTAATTTAGAGAACACATATGCAAACATAGAAATTAAGAAGAACAATTTAGATCTCACAAATGCTTAGAATCATAACTTAATTGCCTTTACCAGGAACAAGAAAATTAAAGAAAATAATAAACTGATTAAATATAAAATCCTACGCCGTCAAGGTTGAAGACGACAGGAGAAAACGAGTTCAAAAGTTAAGAAAATAAAGAGAGATTGTTGGGCATCCTCCCTAAAAAAAACCCTAGGGGAATATATATAGTTTAATTACTAATTGTATCTTAATCACTACTCTCTCTTCGATTAGAACTCTAACTGATGAGGTCAAAAGAAGCTGGAACTCTAACACTCCTGGAGACACTGCAGCTGACCCAGCGCATGTGTCTTCAAAATATTTATCTTTAAGTAGTGCATGAGAATTGAGACTCTCTAGCTCGAGGTGGCCAAAGACACTGACCAAGAAAGGCTTCAGCACAACTTTGTCCATTTTTTGCTATTTTTTGCTATTTTTTTATCTTTATTGCCCCAAGACTGTTTTCTGCTAAATGTAAAGAAATTCAACTCTAATCAGTAATATCACTATCTAAATTACATGGAAATAGATAGGGAAAACAACCGCAAAATATGTCCAATCAATATTTGTATGAATTAGCTTCATTTACTAAAAAATATTTACCTTTTACAAAATATAAATTATAATTGTAGAAAACAAAAAGTTTCCTTTTTTATTTTGAAAAATAAAATAAAAGTCCTTTTTTTTAGCCATTTTCAACCAAATGAACACTTTAGAAATAACAAACACTTAAAATAACTTTTTTATAACCTACACCCAAAAGTTATACTCCCTCTGTCCCATATTAATGGTCGCCCGTATTGTAGATACGCATATCAAGGAGGCCGGATGACACACTATTTGACCTAAAAAAATTCCTAATTTTTTCTCGGACATACGCTAAGGATTAACGTGTGTGTCATCCGACCTCCTCGATATGCGTATGAACAGTACGGGCGACCATTAATATGGGACGGAGGGAGTAGTTGTGAAACAATTTTTATTTCAGCTTTTAACTTTGTCTCTACAACTACTTTTGTACTACAACTAAAGTTAAAAGCTAAACGCAATACCCAACAGACTCTAATAAACTCAAAAGTTAGTAGTTAAACACAACATGAAAATGGCTTATTTCAAATCCGATTGTTTTGTTTTAATAAACAGTAGAGTATTTACTATTAGGCGTCATGAGAACATAACCAAAAGCCCCAAAGAGTCCAGAATACAATTGAGAGAGCTGGAAAGAATCAAAACTGGGCCAACAAATTGCTTATGTCAAAAAACTAATGTTCTAATTTTTACCATAATTAAAAAACGCTCTCGAGCTAAACCTAACTGATAAGCTCCGACTTCCAAATGGAAGAAACCGAGCTTGGAAATTCTGGGAGGATCTAGCTCAGAGCTGCAAACACAAGAAAAGACAAGAAAACGAACAAGATAGATGGATATAAGGAAGGAGTTAGGCAGCGGAAAAGAACATTAAAAGAAAGGTGGCTCGGCCAACCATATAAACTTGAAATTAAAGTGCGGAATTGAAGAACAAGAAATTAAAGGTGGCTCAGCCAACCATGTGCTTGGAATTGAAGTGCGGAAGGTAAGTACAGAATTGAAGTGCTAGAATGTAAAGAGAAGGTGGCAAGGCCAACCATGAACATGAAAGTAAATGATAGAAATTTAGATTACGGAAATTTAAATAACTTGAATTAAAAGCTTGAATTGAAATGACTGAATTTAGAGAATGGAGATTGGAAGATAGACTTGGAGATTGGAAGCTAGAAGTGGAGATTGGAAGGTAGACTTGGAGATTGGAAGATTGAAAGCTTGAATTAACTTAACTTGAAATTGAAATTACAATACTGAAATGTAAGAAGCAATAAGCTTGGCATTTTCATGTTTGATCAAAGTCTCCCTTTGGAATGAAATGAGCTAGCTATTTATAGAAAATTACATAAGTGAGCGGTTGCTACAGTAACTTCGTTGCTACAGTTCCTCCATCCGTCACAGTGACTCCGCATGCTACAGTGACTTCGCTCTGCTACAGTACCTCCGCCTGCTACAGTGCTATGTGAATAGTAACTTCATATATATTTTGAATTTTTGATGGTTTCAAATATGGTGGAAATGCTTGTTTTGGGGCCCGACTTGAATGGAAACGTGCTCCAAGGGCGTGTGACCATTTCCTCAAGGCGGATGGATGTGGGATCATCAAACGTGCTTGTGCGGGTATGACCTAAAAGGTATGTGATCATCTCCAAGGTCATGCTATTCATTATGACCAATCCTCGTGGCACCATGTCTTGCTCTTCAATTTCTAAGGGAGGCGTGATCGTATCATCACCTTTCCCTTCGAAAGGATTCGTCCTCGAATCCATAGCTTTAAATCTTTCATCATTTGGAGAGGAAATTGGTGCATACGTTTGAGCACACCATTGTTGAGCAATTTTACTTCCTACGCCTCCTAAGGTTGATGGTTTGAAATCATCTTCTTTCCTTTGAATTTCCTGCAAGGAAGGCACACAAACTATAGGAAGAGAATTATTAATTTTAGCATTAGCTAATTGATCCTCATTGCTCAAAGGCAAGCCCATTGGATCAATAGCTTTCACAACTCCCTCTTGCATATTCTCTTCACTTTCTCTCAATTTTTCTGCACTTTTCTTTAGCTCATTCTCAATATTTGTGACCTCAATCACATACTCATCTTCTTTCTTTTCTTTCTCTCTCTCCTTTAGCTCAAGGTGACCGAAATATTTGCTAGGTGGAGGGCCTAAGATAGAATTGGTTTGGATTGGTGTTTTCTTAGGTGGAGGGCCTAAAATGGAAGCACTTCGTTGTGTACAAGGATGGTTTGATCGAAGAGGTGGCTGGATGGGTTTTGGTTGGATTTGGATTGGAAGGGTCATGGCGCTAGGAGTGGTAGGAATTATGGAGGTTGGAACTATGATGCAAGGAGAAGTCGGAGCTATGAGGGATTCGACTGGTTTACCAATGGCCATTATCAAATCCTGGAACATCGTTTGGAGTGAGGTGGAGAGTGAGGTGGAACAGTCTTTGATAAACTGTTTCGTGGCCATTATTTCAGCATGCCTTTGTTCTGCGATACTTGCGTCCGACATGATGTAATTTGTACCTGCACACTCAATTAAACGTTAGAAAAAATTTAAACACTCCCTCACGTGTTTAATCTCTCGTGTTTATCACTCTCAAGTGCAGCCTTACAAACTCACAATGCTTCACACAAAGATGGGTGGGACGGGAAGAAAGAAGATGTTTGGTGTTCTTTCTCTCTCTTTTTTTTTTTTTTTATTTGATTTTTTTTTGTTATTTAATCTTCTGAAGTCTTTAGAGGATATCTGAATATCTTGAGAAAAAATCTAGGATTTGAAGAGACACAATTTCGTTTTTCTAGGTTTTAAGATTTGTTTGACTAAGGTGAAGATTTTTGAAGACTTTTTTGAAGATTTTGAAGACTTTGGAAGATATTGAAGATATTGAATAATTTATTAAGATTTCACTCTTGGAAATTCAAAGGAAAGGACCTAGGAGATGATCAAAAGTCCTTTGTCTCGTCTTCCCTAGAAGCTGAACAAGAAGACTCAAGATGAACATCAAGTTTTGACATTCTCGGATAAACCTGCACGCTTTTATGTTTTGAATTTGTAGACCAAGATTTACTCCGAATCTCAAGAAACTTAAAGAACAAAAAATGTTACCCACAGATGGAAGTTTGTTGACACAAAATTTCAGATTTTTCTAGGTAGGGGAACATATGTAAATTGGACAAACACGAAGTTGAACTCAGACTGGACGGGAACGAAGAGCAACTCAAGAGCGGCTAGAGCTCCGCTACCACTTGATAAGCTCCGCTACCACCTGATAAGCTCCGGCTTCCAAATGGAAGAAACCGAGCTTGGAAATTCTGGGAGGATCTAGCTCAGAGCTGCAAACACAAGAAAAGACAAGAAAACGAACAAGATAGATGGATATAAGGAAGGAGTTAGGCAGCGGAAAAGAACATTAAAAGAAAGGTGGCTCAGCCAACCATGTGCTTGGAATTGAAGTGCGGAAGGTAAGTACAGAATTGAAGTGCTAGAATGTAAAGAGAAGGTGGCAAGGCCAACCATGAACATGAAAGTAAATGACAGAAATTTAGATTACGGAAATGTAAATAACTTGAATTAAAAGCTTGAATTGAAATGACTGAATTTAGAGAATGGAGATTGGAAGATAGACTTGGAGATTGGAAGCTAGAAGTGGAGATTGGAAGGTAGACTTGGAGATTGGAAGATTGAAAGCTTGAATTAACTTAACTTGAAATTGAAATTACAATACTGAAATGTAAGAAGCAATAAGCTTGGCATTTTCATGTTTGATCAAAGTCTCCCTTTGGAATGAAATGAGCTAGCTATTTATAGAAAATTACATAAGTGAGCGGTTGCTACATTAACTTCGTTGCTACAGTAGCTTCGTTGCTACAGTACCTCCATCCGTCACAGTGACTCCGCATGCTACAGTGACTTCGCTCTGCTACAGTACCTCCGCCTGCTACAGTGCTATGTGAATAGTAACTTCATATATATTTTGAATTTTTGATGGTTTCAAAGATGGTGGAAATGCTTGTTTTGGGGCCCGGCTTGAATGGAAACGTGCTCCAAAGGCGTGTGACCATTTCCTCAAGGCGGATGGATGTGGGATCATCAAACGTGCTTGTGCGGGTATGACCTAAAAGGTATGTGATCATCTCCAAGGTCATGCTATTCATTATGACCAATCCTCGTGGCACCATGTCTTGCTCTTCAATTTCTAAGGGAGGCGTGATCGTATCACTAACCCTCGCCTACGGCGCCCCCTCCGGCCAGCCCACTGCTGCCGGAGTTACCATACACCAGTATGCCTCATGCAACTAGAGTGAAACACCAACCCAACACTCACCATCATCATTCCCATAACCCCAACCCAGCCTTTAGACCTAAGGACCCAGGAACCAATGTTGGTCGTTCTACATTGAAAATCTGCCTGAACATGTAGATTACCATGGGTTACGCTACCTGCTATCCCGGAGATGGAACCTCCCGGGTTTGATAGAGTTAGGGATATTTTCAACCCCCGACGCAGGAACCCAGCGGGGAAACGATTTGGTTTCTTAAGATTGGAGAATGTGGGTAATGTAGAAGACATGGAAGTTGCTTTGGATCATTAATACATTGGCACCTCTGCTCTGAGGTGCCGACAAGAGAAGAGTAGAAGGAAACATGAGAGATCATTGGTTAAGGAAGACAGGTTTGGGAGGAAGGGAGACTAGAGACCATTATAGGTAAGAAGAAACAAGAAAGTGCACACCAGTAACGTCGTGATACTGCCACACCCCCTACCTGGAAGGACGTGGTTACGGGGGATAATAATGGTGGAGAGGATCAGACATCCCAGGTGGCAGATGTCATTGATTTGGCCATCTCGGAGGAGAATCACGAATGGTTGCGGCGTAGTGCAGTAGGGATACTGAAGCGCATCGAGAATGTGACGGAAATCCAGGAGCTAGTGTTGGAAGCAGGATGGATTTGTGAAACCCGGGCTATGGGACGTGAACTGATATTGCTAGAGTTTGATAGAGAAAGTGAGTACGAAAAAGTGATGTCTCTAAACAATTCAGAGTGCAATGCACTTTTCTCGAAAATTGTGACGGGAGTAGGTTCTGCTGGGTGCTATGTGTGGGAATTCCTATCCAAACTTGGGGGTTAAAAACCTTTAAAGCACTGGGGGATAAACTAGGAGGTCTGGTCGTGGTGGATGAAAACTCGCTACGAAGGAAGAGACTGGACGTGGGACGAATGCTGGTGACTACGAAGGATCATCACATTGATATGCAAGTGAAGGTAAGAATAAACGAGACCTTGCACATGGTTTACTGTAAAGAAGAGCCGCTACAGGGGCTATTTCTAATCTAGACTGGATGATTGGCGTTGGGCAGAACGAAGAGGATTGGGGAGAGGAAGATTCAGATTCGGACACAGGAGATGACTTAGAACATGATGGAAGTGAGGTTGCTACTTCGGTGGATAGTCCGTCTAAGGAAAAAGGGCCTTTGGTATGCAGTGCGTTAGGGGTTCGGGGGACACTTATCGCTGATCACTACGAGGAAGATTAAAAAGCTGGTGGGCAAGACCGGAAGTTTGGAAACAGTTGGGTCTGGTAGCGGATCAAGACCATCTACTTTCCGTGTCACAGAGGAAGACATAAGGAACAAAAATAGATTCCATGATGCCACCCTCATTGAAGGGAATGTGTGGGAACTTGGGAAGCAACTAGAGATTATGTATCAGGCAAACGAATATGCTATGCGTACGTTTGACCGAGAAAGGTTTGATGGGGAAGTGGCTAGATACAGTGCCTAGGGAGGTTCTATACGTGGGTATCAGGTTTAAGATGGTTAAGCTTCTATCTTGGAACAGTAGAGGGCTGCTATCTGTTACTAAGCGACGTTTCATAAAAAGATTGACGAACCGCGAGGGACTGGATGTGATTTTTCTGCAGGAAACTAAGAGGGAATTGGTAAATGATTTTATGGCCAATTCGTTATGGAATAACGCTGATGTGGGTTGGGAGAGTGCTCCTACTGTGGGGAGATCGGGGGGTGTGATTTCTATGTGGGTTGGGAGAGTGCTCCTAAACCGTTTCAAGACATGGCTGCTTGGTGGGACACTAACGGGTTTAAGAACCTGATCAAAAATTGGTGGGTGGAAGCTGGGCTTTTATTTCCAGGGGGATACCAAGTAATTAAAAAGATCAAATGGCTCAAATCCAAGCTCCGGATATGGAATAAAGAGGTGTTTGGTAACATAGACACCAAGCTTTAGGAATTTCAGGAAGTAGTAGACAAGTTGGAGGCTGAAGCGGATGTGAGGGATTTGTCCGCTGAGGAGCGCTCTGTCAAGGCAGAAGCCGAGGCTGCCTTATGGGAAAAACAGGGGCAAGCTTGTCGCTTGTGGCAAAGAAAAGCTAGACTTCGTTGGGATTCCCAGGGTGACCGTAACACCAAATTTTTCCACCTGGTAGCAAAAAACACACAGCGTCGCAACAATATCATGGAGATCCTGGACATTAGTGGTAGATTGACCGAACCTCAAGAAATAAAGGAAGCAGTGGTCAAACACTATAAGGAATTCTTTAAAGCTTCGACTTGGGACAGATCGAGGATGACTGATTTGGGGTTTAGTAGATGAGGTAGATATGCTTGATAGTGAGGTGTAAAGTTCAGAGATTTGGGAGGCAGTCAAGAGTTGTGGTAGAGATAAGACCCCTAGTCTGGATGGGTTATCGATGCTGTTTATTCAAAATTCTTGGAACGTCATTGGGGAGGATGTTAGTAGATTAGTGAGGAGCTTCTTTAACACAGGGCGGTTTCCCTTAGGTGCTAATACCTCCTTCCTCATGCTAATTTTGAAGGTTAAGCAAGCTAAACGATTCTCGGAGTACAAGCCTATAAGTTTGGTAAGCAGCTATTATAAAATCATCTCAAAAATCCTAGCTAAACGTCTAAGTTGGGTGGTAGCTTCAGTGGTTAGTGACGTGCAGCATGGCTTCATCAAAGGGCGGCAGACTCTTGATTGTGTTATGACTGCGAACAAGATTGTCCACTTTTTAAAAGCCAATCGACAGCAAGGTTATTTATTTAAGCTGGATTTCGAGAAAGCTTACGATTCTGTCGAGTGGGGCTACTTAGATGATGTTCTTGGTTTCATGGGTTTTAGCTTGAAGTGGCGTGGGTGGGTCAAGGAGTGTCTAGCAACGGCAAGGGTGTCGGTCTTAATTAACAGTGCGTGGTCTGCTCAATTCGGGATAGGCCGTGGTCTGCGTCAGGGGTGTTCGCTATCTCTTTCCTCTTCAACATTGCAGCAGAAGGGCTGCACTTATTATTAAAAAGGGCAGTCAGTCATGGCTTCTTGAGGGGCATCGGGAATCCGGTGATAGGATGGAATATTTCTCATCTGCAATTTGCAGATGATACCTTGGTTTTTGTGAACAACGACGAGCAGGAAATCCAATGTGTCAAGGGGATTCTTAGGTGGTTTGATGCTTTTTCGAGGCTAAAGGTAAATTACCACAAAAGCTCTCTTGTGGGTATTAATGTGTGCAAGCAATCAGGAGAAACAATAGCGCGCAGAGTCGGGTGTAAATACGAGAACCTTCCGTTTAAATACTTAGGGTCTTATGTTGGATTAAACCCTCGGAGGATTTCTAGCTAGGATTTCATCATCCATGTCCTGTGCAAGAGGCTGGCCACTTGGAAAGGTCCTCTGCTTTCGGTGGGTGGAAGGTTGACTCTCATAAAATTAGTGTTGAACAGCATCCCAGTCTACAACATGTCCGTTTATCTCATGCCTAAAGGGTTTTTCCATCGTTACAAAGGAATTATGCGGCGCTTTCTATGAAACGGAGGTGAACATACGAAAGGGATGGCTAAGGTTAGGTGGGAGAAG
The DNA here is from genome assembly GCA_963691705.1 of Viola odorata. NCBI lineage: Eukaryota > Viridiplantae > Streptophyta > Magnoliopsida > Malpighiales > Violaceae > Viola > Viola odorata. The sequence continues at coordinate 47,740,187 of OY829543.1, read as the reverse complement.
GTCACTCGCTCGCTGGAGGCAGGCGGGTTGGGGCTGGGCTGCCTGCACTCTCGTAATGTCGCTTTCCTCTTCAAATGGATATGGGGTGCTTTAAAAGGTGATCGGAAATTATGGGTGGATTTGATCCATAAAGAGTATAATTTCTCTACTACGAGAGATTTATAGTTGTGTGATATGAAACAGATGTCACCTATATGGGCAGATATTATGAGATCCTGTGGGAGGGCGTCTTCGCTCTTTGGTTTCTGGAATAATCAAGTGAGTGTTGATTTAGGAAGTGGTGAGGATGTGCTCTTCTGGTGGGATACTTGGGCAAGCAAAGTGTCGCTGGCCATTAGATACCCGAGGCTATACTCCCTATCCGATAACTGGATGGGCATGATTCAGGAGTTTGGGCAATGGGTAGGAGGCGTTTGGAATTGGGAGTGGAGCTAGCGTAGGGGGCTTTTTGATTGGGAGGTTGACGCGTTGAGAGAGCTTTGTGACAACCTTCCTTTACCACAAAACAACAACTGCAAATGGCAGTGAAATGGGAGTTAGATAAAACAGGTGAGTTCACCATTAAATCTTTGTGAGAGGGGATGGAACGAATGAGGGAGGACGCTGATGTTACCCTTCTTTCTTGCTCGAGGGTCAAAGTGCCTTATCGCATCAGTTTCTTCTTGTGGATGTTGATGCAACGTCGCCTCGCCACTCGTGACTACCTTAGCCACTGCAGCATCATTTCGCAAGAAGAAAACAAATGCCCTTTTTGCTTAGAACAAACGAAAACCATACACCATATTTTCCTTCATTGCACCTTTGCAGACATGATATGGGATCAAATCTCTCGCTGGGCGTGCTGCAACTGGGCAAGACCTAGGAAAGTGGAAGAGGTTTGGGGTTCGTGGCAGTCTCTTATGGTAGTGAGAGCAAAGCCTGTGAAGGAGATGTAGCAATCTCTCCTCGCAGCTGTCCTGTGGTCGCTTTGGCTGCAACGCAATGCGACAGTCTTTCATCAAGTTACCCCGTGTTGTAGGCTTATTTTCAATGCTATATTTGGGCATTGGCACCGTTGGATGATGTGTAACGAGTCTAGCTTCCCTTATTCGGCAACTCAGATGGTGCAATCGTCAACTTGGTTGTATAGGTAGGGGTGATCAGCTAGGTGGATCCTCGTGTGTGGCTTATGGGCCTTAGGTAGTCGTTTTATTTTTCCTCGCTGGGCAGCTTAGGGCTCTGGGTTTTCCCTTGAGTTGAAGTTGTCTTGTTGTACATTCTTTTCCTCTCTTCTGCCATTTTCCTAATGGCTTTAATAATATCTCCAGCTTATTAAAAAAAATAAATTGCTTATGTCAACAACCATCTATCTAACTCGTTCCTCCCCACGAGTATAGCCACGAAGATGATAGCATCATCTGCACCGAATTGTATGGAAACAAGGAATCTTTGCTTTTCATCCAATTCTGCCAGTGTGAAAATATCATATTTAAAGTACGGAATGCACAGAAAGCCCTTTGCTGAAACACCACTTTATTGCATTGTGTCCTAATTGTCCATAGCACCGCATACATCAGTGTTTTTCACATCTCATTAACCTGCTTTTGGGGAAAAGCCGCCAAACCGCTCCAACACTACAATAAGTCTGCCACTGTTCTCGGAGGCACCCACACTATCCGATTGTGTAAATATGATACAGACAATCCAACTGGTCGCCCGAGATAATTCACTAAGCGCTCGAAAGAATTTTGGTTTTCCTGTTCAGAAGAAGTATGGTGAGAGGATCTCCCCCAATATATATTAAATCAATTGTAACATCTGATTTGTGTTAAATGAAAATACCCATATTAAAAAATTAATTTCCAATGAAGACCTAATAATTTCATATTTTATGGAAGTTGAATTCAACATATCCAAATTTGTTAAATAATTTCATATTACAAAATGATTGTGGCCTAGCTAACCGACGACCTTAAAGTTTTTAGACCCTCTTTCTTTATATTTGTAATTAAAACAAAAGTAAATTTTAAGAACAAAAGGAAAGAATTCCTCCATAAAATAGAAAACTACCATGTGCATGAGATGTGGAAAATGTTGTTGCTTGTGGTATTATGGACAATTTGAATCCAGCGAAATAAAGTGATCTTTCAGCTAGAGGGTTTTAGCGAGTTCCGTACCTTAAATTTGATCTTTTCTTATTGGCAGAATTGGCTGAAAAGTAGAGACCCTTTGTTCCCCTACAATTCGGTGCAGATAATATTTTCCTCTTCGTGGCTATATTCGTGGGGAGGAACGAGTTAGTTAGATAGTTGTTTTCTTATTCATTATGTTGGGTTCGATTTTGCTAGTTCTATCTGTTTAGCTTGTTCCCTAGTCCTTCTGGGACTTTTTATCATTTTCTCATGACATTTTATCTAATATATCCCTCAGCTTATTAAAAAAAAATAGAAAACTACCATGTCTTAAAAAGTTATCAAAAGAAGTTTAAAAAGAATAAATGTTAAATTATTTTTATAAGAGCAATTGTAAACTATTTTTTATATCCATTCATAATATGTTTTTACTTCTTACATTTTCCTTCAACGATGCTTATTAGTAAACTACCTAAATCCTATTTGTATTTGGCAATTTATGAAATAGAATGACCTTCTAATTTTCATAACAAGAACTATAAACGACATGTGATTAATTATTTTCCGCTAAAATATGTATATTAAAAATGTGCAATTAATTATTAGACTAAAACAACCTCTTTATTAAGGGTAAAGTAGTCGGTTCAAAAGTGATATATGCGGATTCAAATAATACGGAAAATTATATGTTCAAAATTATATTATATTCTTATTGTGGATATTAAATATAAAAATTCATTTTCTATCCATTTATAATTAGATACGGTAAATAAATAATTAATGGATCTGATAGCAGCATATATCTACTTTATTCAATCCACTATATATCATCCCTATTGCTGGTGATTGTTTCTACCCGAATTTTGACATTTTTGTCGTAGCATTTTCGAATTTTCCTCGTTCGTCCTATTATTAACCATTTTTATGTCAGTCATATTTTTATTGTCGTTTATTTACTATTTTTATTTTGTTTCGTGTCATTTCATTTTATTCTATTTTTTTCATATTTTACTGTTTTATTTTGTTCGAACTTCTATTGGCTCCGAACGAGATCTCTCAAACCGTAGATCGAATCTTTCCGTCTATTTTCTATTTATTTCTATTTTGTTTCATGTCATTATATTTTAATATATTTTTGTTTGTATTCTCGTTCGAACTTCTATCAGTTTTAAACGAGGTTTTTCTGACCATAGATCGAACATAATAATATATGCTCGTCCAACTCACCTTCTCCATTTTTATTTTCCACGACCTCTGCAAATCTCAACCTCTTCAATCACCATTTTTCCTTCTCCCCTCACCGCATTTAATACATCCAACCTTCTCCCTCGCCATGTTTTCCTCATCTCTATAAATGCATCTCACCTTCTCCATCACTACCACTGCTCATCCTCACTCTCCCTTGCACCTCATGTTCACGATGGCCATGCACACCAACTCCTCAAGCTCACTCGCGAAAAATGCCCATAGATAGCGAGCTCCAAAGCATGAACTCTTCACCAATTCACGAACAAAACACTCTCTCTAAAGTTACTCTCTCTCTCTCTATGTTGCTCAATGAAAGGTTGAAGCTCTTTTTTAAGCTATTTAAATTTAGTTTTTAAACATTTTCTGCAATTCTTTTCAAAGAATTAATCGTTCGTGTTTTGAGGAAAATAATTATTGTTTTGCTTTTAAATAATTTCTATTGCTGCTCTAGAATAATCACATTGCTTTGCTTCACCGAATTGTTGATGATTCGAGTCAATTTCAAGTTTTTGTTTAATTAAATTTAATTCATTTTTAATTAAATTGAGCACTATTGTGCATGAATTAAATTGTTGTGTTTACATGATTAAATTGTTGTGGTTGTGGTGATTGTTTTGGCTGGAGTAGCGTAGAAGTTGGTGTGGTCGGTTTCTCCCTTGGCCGCCGGCAGTGGCACCGGCGAGCCAAGGAAGAAGATGATATTGTTTGAGAAATTGGAGGGAAGGTGATGACAGGCTTAGCCCTTGTCTTCTTTGATCTTGGTTGATGGGTCGTGCCTTGGCCCAAGCGGAAGAAGAGAAACACCCAGCCCATCTGCTAGGCTGGGCTAGTCTGTCATGGGCCCGCACTGTTGGGCCCAGCTAGTGGGTCCAGTTTCTCGGCCTAGTGGGCCGAGTTGATTTTTCGGTCCATCGCACTATTTTTCGCACCAATTAATCGTATGCTCGTACTGTTGAATTAATTATTTTTGCATGCTCTCAAATGTTTAAATAATTTTGTTGCTTGCGTTTAATTGTTAAAATTAATTATTTTTCTTACGCACGATAATCGTCAAATATTTATTCGCTTGTTTATCGTTTATTATTTACTCGTACTAATAATCTTACCTTTGTAGGGTATATCATCGACAACCCTTCACAAGTACACCTTTCTCACCCTTTTATTTATTTCAACGATTTTTCGTATATATACTCGTATGCATGATTATTTAGAAATGTTAGAATTTAATTCACCCAATTTGCATGATAACTAATTTAGAACTTTTGTGTATATTCAAGCATGATTTTAAACACCTCTTTTACCGGTAACATTTTTTGGATGAGACTCGGGTGCCAAACACCTTCCCGAGTCCATAAATTGACACTGAACTGTTGTTCTCGGGTTTAGACCCTTTTTGCCTTAGCTTTTTATTTTGTTTTCTATCATTTTATCAGAACTTAGGTTTCCCTACACCTTTAGAAATAAATAGGGTGGCGACTTCATTGCATTATGTGAGATAACCGTAAAAAAAAATCAAAACGGGGTGCGACAGTTTGGCAACTTCACTGGGGATTTTAGGGTCGGAGCCGGTTTTATTTTTGGAGGTGTTTGTTTTTTATTTTATTTATTCGCTTTGATAAATCGTTGTATTTTTTATGCATGACTATTGTTTTGTTACTCGCTTTGATAAACTGTCATTATCATGCGCATTTTCACGCATAATGCCCTATTGCCGGGCCTTTTCCAAATAAGATTAGGTTGGTAGTAGTGAAGTCCTGGGTCCCACGCCCTGGTAAGCTTTCATGAACCCTAACTCAGACTCAAACCCCTAAATGGATTGAGCGCCCGATTTCTTTTATGATTTGGTAAACGCTCTCATATCCATTTACTAAGGACCACTTTCATGGTATCGTCCGGGAGCCTTTCAGCCAGATAGAAATAGTTGATGTCACCCCAGCATGTGCATCATGATTTTATACATAGTCGCTTCATTATTGCCATTTATCTCCATTCAATTAATTGAATTTCGTCCTTGTCATTACTTTTATTAAATCATTGTTTTTATTTTTTGCCCATTCTGGATTTAGATGCTACTAACTAGTTTATTTTCTTTCCTTTAACAAAACAAATGCATACAAGCAAGCTTTGCCATAGTTGAGCCTACGACTATAAACAAGGGCGCTTCGTGGGAGGCAACCCACGTGTTCTTTTCAATATTTCTATTAGTTTTAATTTTTAAATTCTAAATTTTAGGATATCTTTTCCTTTAGCCTTACTAGTAATTCCCTCTTTATCTTAGGTGCAGTAAAGCTCATAAACTTGGGGGGCAAGCAGGTAAATGACGACCAGAAGAAAGTGTCAGGGAACATCAAAGGTTGAGCACCTTTTTTTACCGGGGGTAAAGTATAGGGAGTGATAATTCTCGACAAAGAGCTTTTTGCGTCCATCCTACCTTTGCTTCGTTCCATCACTACTCAGCGAGATAGAGGAGTCATCCTCCTACCAGCTCTTAAATGATTGTCCTTTCTGCCCTTGTTTCCCTACCCTTACTGCTTGCTGCACATATCCAGAGAAGCTCCACTTTCCTTTCTGCCTCTTTAAATTTTAGCCATTGTATAGTCATTCTACATTCATTTCTATACTGGGGGCAACTTTTTAAATTGTTCATAAAAAAATTTCGTAAGTGGTCACGCCCTCACGTTCTGTCTTTAAAACTGTTAAGATTTTTTTAGCCTTATAGTTGCGAATAAGATTTTTTTTATAAAAATCCACACTACCCTCAAATTTTCAAACCTTCCAAAGATTGAGCATGTTCATCATTTTACTGCATCATGGACAACCTGGGCATTCATTTAAAATTATATGACATGCATGATCTCACCTGCTTGTTATTATATCTACAACATGCCTTAGATGTAAGCAGTCACAAACACATCCCTGTGAGCATCTTGGGCCACCACACCTTATTTCTTTCATGAGCGCAAATGTCAAACCAAGTGGTAGTTAGATTTGCATTATATCCAGGGTACATGCACCATCAGACATGGGATAGTAGTGAAATGACATTGGAATTTGCTCTTTTCTTCCACATTCTTTTTTTTCTAACCTTTTGCCTTTCAACGCCTTTCTTTGCACATCATTTTGTATCTCTATTCACCTCTTTCATAAGCCACTTGTAAAATCTTTTATTTCCACTTGAACTTCCTAAATAATGAGCAGTGCCCAACTGAGGTTGTTAACTGGAGGTAAGGTGCACATCGAGCTTAGTTTGCGAAAGAGGGGATGCAAAAACAAAAGGGGAGAGAAAACCCCTTTGAAGATTGCTGATGGTTTACGCTGGAAGAAGGTCGAGAAAATCAAGAATTGAAGGCCTCTCCCTTAAACCAAGACTGAGGAAAGCATGTACTTGCTTTGCTTGCTGATGGAATTTTTAAAAAATGAAAATGAAAAAAAATTCAAAGAATAAAGATGTTCAAAGAACACAACAATCAACAAAAATCAGAGCAAGTACAAAAAATGGTCCAAAGTCAACAAAATGATCTCAAAAGGAGAAGAGATCATTCCCAACGAAGATTGAAGAACTTGGGCATTATGCCCTCAAAATGATCTCAAAAGAAAAAGAGATCATTCCCTGCGAAGATTCAAGAACTTGGGCGCTTCGTCAACAAGAAATGATCTCGAAGAAGGAGCATCCCCAACAAAGATTGAAGAACTTATGCGCTTTGCCCTCGCTACAACCTTAGTCGAGCACTACTCATTAAAACCTTTTTTCTTTCTACTAAAACGCACCCCTTTCTAAATAGATTCTTCCTTTCCTTCTTCCTTCTTTCCACCTACGTATTTCTATTCTCTTGAAAATTCCTCTTGATTATTAGAATGCCCATACATGTGCATCTTTCACTCGGATTGACATTGCAAATCTGATTTTTATGCTATGTTTATTGCATTTTTATGAGTGTAAACACTTAGCCTTATTTTTTAGCGTGAGAGCAAACACCAATGTTCGGTGAGGATTGCTTACATCTACATGTTGTGGTAAAGTCTTTTCCTTGAGGTCGTTATCTCATGAACAAGATGCAGATGCTTTCTAGGCTTATATCAAACGTGCTTATATGATAGAAATTGGATGACATGTTCTCCAAAAATGCTTAAATTTGTTGAACCTTCTCCTGATAGGGAAGTTGTTTTTATCTTGATGAAATTCTTGGGGGCAAACCTTAGGGTAGTGTGGGAATATTTGACAATTTTCTCATATATCATTTGCTTTTTTTTTCACCCATCAGAGATTGGATGTTGCTGCTTCGTGTTTGTTTCCTCCCTATTTTCAGGATACAGATATGCTTTGGTGGAATCTCACACTGTTAGACGGGTTTTGATGAGAGGATTATTGTCTTGCCCTCGTCATGAATCTCCGCCAACAAATCCATCCAAGACATCCGAGCAAAGTTATGTTGTCAAACCAATACCCGAATAAAGGTACATTACCACTTCACTTCCAACTCATTTTGTGCGGTGACTTGGTCACCCACGTTCAACTTAGTTCGTGTGACAACTTAGTCATCCACTTTCCAGTTATTTCGTGCGGTGACTTGGTCACCCACATTCAACTTATTTTGTGTGGCGACTTGGTCGCCCACTTTCCAGTTACTTTGTCTGACGACTTGGTCACCCACTTTCAACTTATTTCGCACGGTGACTTGGTCGCCAACTTTTCACTTATTTCGTGCGGTGACTTAGTCGCCGATGTTCAGTTACTTCATGCGGTGATGTGCTCGCCCACCTTTTCACTTAGTTTGTGTGGTCGCCCACTGTTCAGTTAGTTCGTGTGGTGACGTGGTCACCCACTTTTCAATTATGTCATGTGGCGACATGATCACCCACTTTTCAGTTATGTCGTGTAGCGGCGTGGTCGCCCACATCCAGTTGTGTAGTGTGGCGACGTGGTCGCCACTTTCCAACTATGTCATGTGATGACGTGGTAGCCCACATCTCGTCTTTTAAATGTTGTGATAGGTCACTTTACCACAACTTATCTTTTAAATCAACAAACATCCTGTCATCCTGTCTCCTTGTCTTTAAAATTTGCGAGTGGTCATGCCCCCACATCCTACCTCTAAATGAATTTTCTGCTTTACCCTCTTCAGTCATTTGATGTTCCCAACATATCATGTTGCATTTACATTTTCTACACCAACGTTCGAAGAGTGATAGCCTCGCACGGACATGCATTTATATTTTCTGCATCGACGTCTGATTGGTTGTCAAAACCGTCAAAAATAATGAAGAAAACCTGCTGGCTAATGCACAAATAATTGCGTACAGTGGTAACAGGGTCGAACACAGGGATTAGACGTAGACACTGACGTTTGCGTATAATGAGAGTAAACAAACCAAAATAGTAACCAAAGGGGGAGTTTTGAGAGTTGTTATTTGAACTAATTATTAAACTAAATAAAACGGATAAATAAAGATGTGAAATATAATAAGAGAACAATTCTGGCAGAAGTATATTCTCCGGTTGCATCTAGACCTAGTCAATCACAGGTGCAGCAGACATATTCTGTTCCTTGCTATAGGCACGCTATAGGGGCCAGATACGTTTAGGCCCCCTGCTTTTATTCGTATGAGAAGTTACCTTAAGGTGCGTTTATGAGGCAACCTTGACACTCTGTCGTCTCCCAAGGTACATTTATAGGAGCAATACTCAGAGATTGGACCAGTTCGACGTGATGACTCTGAACTAGTTGTCTGCTTTACCCTACAGCCTCACGTTAGTTATTACTACAAAGACGACTTTAATCACCTAAATTCAATTAAGAGTTGATCAGGCTTCTAATTAATCCTAGGCAAATTGACAAGATCTTGACAGGTGAACAAATACAACAAGGAATTTATTAAGCACAAATTAACCTCATGACTATCCTAAGTAACCATCGAAATACCTCTGCCAAAATAGAGGGGTTTAGCTACTCATGCTCGTAATGAAATAAACAAAATAAATAAAAGAAGAAGAAATAGAAGATGAAAGAAAATACTAAATCGTATTGAATGTTACCGGCTGGAGCTAGGGCTCCGGTTTATTACAAAACGAAAAAGACGCCAACGGCGGAGAGAAGAGTTCCTAGCTGAAAGTAGCTGAGAGTTTTGATAATGAAAAACTTACTTCACCCTATAATTAATAGCCACATATATATATATTGGCTACAAAAAAAGGAAGTTCGAAATAAAACCAAAAATAGGAATTCTATCCCTAATAGGATTGCGGGAAAAGACGATGAACTCCTCGCTGGCATAGAAGATCGCAGGAACGGGTTTCGCGCTTCGCTGGGATTCTTTATCTAACGTTTCCTTCTGTGTGTCGGAGTTGTAAGCATCTGCAGCGTCCTTTATCTAGGCCTAGACGATCTGCAGCTAGGCCTCGACACTTGCTGTTCTAGCGAAACTCGTCCAAAATCTGTGCATTCTGCATCTTTCTCTTCCTCTAGCCCAGATCTGCAAAAAGGTGGAAATAACGGCAAATCAGCAACATCATGTTCAAAATTGGGCAAAGAAAGAAGGAGAAAATATATACAAAATTACACCATATCAACGTCCGAATATTGCGGTGTCCCCGCTCGGATCTCAAGTCACCTCTGCATCGATATCTGAATATTGCGGTGTCCCCGCTCGAATCTCAAGTCACCTCTGCATCGACGTCCGAATATTACGGTGTCCCCGCTCGAATCTCAAGTCACCTCTGCATCGACGTTCGAATATTGTGGTATCCCCACTTGGATCTCAAGTCACCTCTGCATCGACGTCCGAATATTGCATTGTCCCCTCTCAGATGTCAAGTCACCTCTGCATCGATGTCCGAATATTGCGGTGTCCCGCTCGGATCTCAAGTTAGTCGCACCGGCGAGCCAAGGAAAAAGATGATATTTTTAAGAAATTGGAGGGAAGGTGATGACGGGCTTGGCCCTTGTCTTCTTTGATCTTGGTTGATGGGTCGTACCTTAGCCCAAGCGGAAGAAGAGAAACAGCCAGCCCATCTGCTAGACTGGTTTGGTCTGTCATGGGCCCAGCTGGTGGGTCCAGTGGGCCGAGTCAATTTTTCAACCCATCGCACTATTTTTCGCACTAGTTGATCGTATGCTCGTACTGTTGAATTAAATATTTTTGCATGCCCTCAAATGTTTAAATAATTATGCTGCTTGCGTTTAATTGTTAAAATTAATTATTTTGCTTATGCACGATAATCGTCAAATATTTATTCGCTTGTTTATCGTTTATCATTTACTCATACTAATAATCTCGGCTTTGTAGGGTAAATCATCGACAACCCTTCACAAGTACACCTTTCTCACCCTTTTATTTATTTCAACGCTTTTTCGCATATATACTCGTATGCATGATTATTTAGAAATGTTAGAATTTAATTAGCCCAATTTGCATGATAACTAATTTAGAACTTTTGTGTATATTCAAGTATGATTTTAAACACTTCTTTTATCGATAACTTTTTTTGGATGAGACTCGGGTGCCAAACACCTTCCCGAGTCCATAAATCGCCCCCGAACTGTTGTTCTCGGGTTTGGACCCTTTTTGCCTTAGCTTTTTATTTTGTTTTCTGTCATTTTATTAGACCTTAGGTTTCCCTAAACCTATAGAAATAAATAAGGTGGCGACTTCATTGCATTATGTGAGATAAGTCCAATTTTTATCTCACATCCGTCCGAACCGCGTCGAGTAAAAAAATTCGAAAGAGGGTGCGACAGTGATGATAAAGTACTAAATGAAAATTGTGATGATAATGGAGCAAATTACAAAGAATAAAATCTAGAGGAGAAATTAATGAATCATCTGTTGGAATAAGATTCTAATATAGAAATTTGTATCAGAGAAATTGTATAGTATATATACTATTTGTTGAGGTGTGCGAACCAAAGTATTACATCGAAAAGACAAGAGAAATAAATACTGAATATAAGAGTGATGAAACTCTTAATGTAATGAGACTTTTTTGGGCTCAGGCTCTAAGCGGGCAATATCTAATTGAACACCTATTTGGTATAAAATTATTATCTATTTCACTATTTTTAGATAATGATACTGCTGATATCTGGTGGATTTCCTCCCTTTTTGCAAAAATTGGTTAGAAGAACCAAACAAGAAGAAAAGGGACAGAAACACTAAGAAAATAGAGCAAACAAAAGATAGTGGTGAAAAAGAATCAAACAGCAGTGCAGGAGGTCTCTTCCCTGTTTATTTGCCCATGTTTCCTTCCTTTTTGCATATCTAGGTTAAAAGAGAGAAAGATGTTGAAATATGCGCTTTTTGGATGGAATTTTGACGGATGTTGAGCGTCTAGGCCTCGCTGCCAAATTCGTTGTCTTGGCCTCGATACCAATCGCTGCCAAATTCATCGTCTACAATGAATGGGTGCCCAGAATATTCCCTTTTCAGACCAAAGAGCTTTATTCCGTATTTTTGTAGCCCCTTAGCTGGATTTTGTCATTTTCTATATTTTAGGGGGGCTATATAAGACTTTAGTTTTTAGGGTTTCAATGCACCCATTCATTGTAGATCTTTCTTTGTGTGCTTCTCTTTCATTTTCTCCCCTCCTCCTTTTGGGGGAGACGGCTCAGACCATTTCCAGCAGCTTTTGTACATAAACCGGAGTTTTGCTCCGGCTGGTAATATTTAATAGTTTTCTATCTTCATCTCTTTATTCCTTTATGAAATCTTTCTTTTATTATTTTATTTATTTATTTTATGGCATGAGTAGTTAATTTCTCCATTCTTATAAAAGGTTATTTAAAGGTTGCTTAGGTTAGTTAAGAGGCCAAATTGTTCTTCATATATTTTTATTGTTGTATTTGCTTGTTTGTCATATTCTTATCATTTCTTTTGGGGTTTATTGGAAGCTTGATCACCTACTGGTCTACCTCTCTAGATTACCGTCATTTCTATAGTAATAACTAACGTGAGGCTATAGAATAGAAGTAGATAACTAGTTTAGAGTCATCACGTCGAACTGGTCCAATCTGACTAGGGCAAGCGACTAATTAGGGTAGAGATTCATGTCTCGCCCTAGACGTGTCTTTCCTCCTCTTAATGGGCTCTGAGTATTGTCTCCATAAACGTACCTTGGAGGACGGTGGAGCGTCAAGGCTATCCCATAAACGCACATTGGGGTAGCTTCTCATACGAAGGAAAGCAGGGGGCCTAAACGTACTTGGCCCCTATAGCACGTCTATGACATAGGAATAGAATATTCTTGCGCCAATGATTGACTAGGCCTAGATACAACTGGAGATGCACCTTTGCTAGGAATCTTCCCTCTGTAATTTTATTCTCTGTTTTTATTATGTTTCTTTTTGTTCTTGCTCTATTCAATTCGTAGTTAATCAAACAACCTCTCTCGGTTAATTTAATTAACCAACTAAACCCCCCCCCCCCCCCCCCCCCATCAACTCTTTTATTGTTTTATTTTATATCTGGCCTTGTCTAGTTTACGTCTTCACAATTCTATGTGGATCAAACCTCTTTTTTTTAGCAAGTGATAAGTTGTAATTATCTTTTAGTGTTTCGACAACACATTAGGGTCTCTTCACTAGACCTAGGAGAGCGTCAGCATAGGAGGACGATTTCAACTGGGCTTAAGAGCTAACACAGTGGGCCTGGGCCGCAAGTCAGAAAGCCTGCGTTTGCACTTCTACTTTTAGAGGACGCTTATCTAGTAAAGTTTGAATTTTGTAAAGCCTTCTAAGAGATGAGAACAATCAGTTTTATACTTTATCTAGAACTCTAAAAGATAGGAACAAATCTAGTTAGTTTTGAGATTATATAGAGAGGAGAGATGGAAGGAGAAAGGGTCTCTTCTTCTTCTCTCACGTTCTGTCCATTTTTCTCGGCAGTAGATAGAAACTTCATTATTTTTCTTCTCTCCTTGTCTTCTTCATTGAAACGAGGAGATTTCTAGTTTTATGCAATTACTTTTTATTCGATTTTATTATGTCTTTGTCTAGCTAATTAAATCGTTCCTGCTAAAGACTCCAAGGGTTATGATTTCATTATTGTGAGGTCAAAATGAATTTAATAAGTCTTGAATTTCGTATTTCTTCTCATCCGATTTCATTCCTAAAATTATTCTTGTTTGATTTAAGAGTGATCAATTGGATGAAAAGTAGAGATCCTCTATTTTCTTACAATTCAGTGCAAATGATGATATCTTCTTCGTGGCTATACTAGTGGAGAGGGACGAGTTAGATAGTTAGTTTTTTGAAGAACCAGTTGTTGGTTAATTATTACTTTTTTCCAGTTTGCCATGTGTTCTGATCCTTTGAGGCCTTTGGTCATGTTCTCATGATGCCTAATAATATATATTCTGCTACTTATTAAAAAAAAAATTAAGAGTGATCAACTTAAGTTTTAACTTGAATAAATTCCAACTTGTCTAACAACTTTGGGTCTACATTGTTAGAAGGAATTTGTAAGCAACTAACTTATGTCTGGATAGAACTCTTAGTGAACGAGCTGGACTCAGTTAGCGATAGAGAAGAATTAGGTTATATGGGCGAATGAACTGATCCCTAAGCCTAGAAAAGGTCTCTCCTTGTTTTTATCAACCAACCAGTTAAAATCCTATAAGTGAACCTTAGGATTACTAGGAAGGTTAGGGTTCTTAATAGAGGGTCTCTTTGAGAAACTTGATTAGGAGGAGAGTAGGAAGTCTAAGTGAACCTGATTTCTATAGCCTACCTATGAAAACTCAATTCTAAACATCTTTGTACCGATGATCAATATGTGTGAATTATAACCTTGATTATGTATTTACTAGGAATTTCTTATCATTTGATTTTATTCATCACTTGTTTGTTTACTGTTTTTACTGCATCCTATTTTGTTAATTAGTTACCACAAAACACCCCTCATATTGGTTACTACCATTATTTCAATCGGTCATATTCGGACACTAAAATTAGACTTAAATATCTATGGAACGAACCTCTTATCGCTTACTGTAATATTCTTTATTTCAGTGTGATAAGTTGTATTAATTTTATTTTTTACGGACTCGGTAACTATCAGTATCATTCAATTAAGAGACACCGGGTGACTTTTATTTCTCCAACAAAATACGATAAATCTCCCGGTCGAGCAAGAAAGTGTACATTGTGGGCCTCTTTGGCGGATAATGTGGTACATAGTTCGAGGGGGGGTTGTTGAGCCCTAGTGGCGGAATCGATGGTACTTCGTTCGAGTGGAGATTGTTGAGCCCAGGTTACGGGCTCAACAAATAAATATTGAATATAAAAGTGATAGAACTTTTAATGCAACGAGGCCTTTTGTGAAAACCCTTAAAAATTTGAATTAATTTAGATTATAAATATATTTCCTCTTCCCTTTAATCATTACATAAGAAAAACAGTGTTCAAAAATTTATTTAAGAAAATAATATTTATATTATCATTATAAATATAAATATGTATTTAGTAACATTCCATAATAAATTAATCATCACATAGTAAAAAAGGAAAGAATATAAAAAAAATGATACTATGTGGTTTAGTGATAATTCCAACAAAATAAAAAAGACAGATTCTTGAGGTCAACTCTCAATCTCCACATTTTTATACATGTCCAAAAAAAGTTACTATAATCAATTGTGAGTAAAAGGAGTTGAAAAATTAAAGAGTTCTATTTCTTATGTATATATTTGTAGAATAAATATAACAAATTTATGTAAACATGGATATTTGATAGTAGTATAGTTATCAAAACTAAACTGAATACTGAATTGGTCCATATTTTAGATTGGTGGATCATTAATTCAATCGGGTTCAATCAGATTAAATTAATGGATCGTTTTGAACAATATGTATATTAAATATCCAAGTATTAGTCATAAGTCACCGTTTCAACCGGATTTATACACTTATACTTGTCACACACCACATGTCAACCACATGTCAAAATAGCATCTTTAATGAATTTAAATTTTTCATATTTTAGACGAGGTATTAGGCCTTTAAATAATTTACTAAAAACAGAATTATTGCTAGATGCATTCTTTCTTAAGAGTTTTTGTTCTTAGCAAAATTCTTTCTTTAAGAGTTTAGTATGGTAAAAGAAATGGGTAAAAGCTATAAAAAAAACCTAGATTTTAATTTTTTAATTAATTATCCTTTTATACTTTTTTTTTAATGACTCATGTCGTTAAAAAAAACCAACGTGTCATACTTTCCGTTAAAAAAATCGCCGCATTAGTGAAAAGTTAAAAAGGGTCATTAATTAAAAAATTAAAATATCTAGGGTTTTTTTTAGCTTTTACCCTTTATAATTTTTTTATTTTTTTATTTTTATTATTAGTATTAGTATTTTTATAATTGGTTCTGGAGAGGTGATGGTTATGATGGGAATGAAAATAAAATTGGTGAAAATATAAGAATGTATGAACGGGTTGAAGATGAGATGGTAATGATGATGGATGAAAAAATTGAATATTGAATACTAATAATAATTTAATTAACTAATATTTTTGAAGGACAAAAAGAAAGAAAAAGAGAATATAGGAGCTAAGATGGGGAGGAAAGGAAGTGGCGGGGAAATTTAGAGGGTCATTAAACAAACAAATAATTTAGAAGGTGATTAATTAAAAAATTAAAATTTAGGTTTTTTTTATAACTTTGAACCATTAGGTATATTTCATATTTAAAATAAAAAATTAAATTTATTTCATTAAAAAGAAGTTATTCATTGCAAAATGGAGATATATATCATTATATTATGAATGTTATAGACATTCCAAACTGTTTGATGCTGACAAATGAATATATATTGGATTGGGTTTTAATAGAACGATCAATAGTTTAGCATGGAGAAAATGTTAGAGGTTAAACCTAAGAGACTAACGATAAAAGTAACAAAAAAATATATATGAAAAATGTATAATTCTCTAAATTTCAGAAATTCTAAAATATTTTACTAAAATTTACTTTTTTTCAAGTGGTTTATTTCATATACGTGAGAGTAATATATATATGAAAAAAGGGTAAAATTCACCCCTACATTTGTATCATATGTTAGGATAAGTCACTACATTTGTAATTGAGCCAAATAAACCACTACATTTATCCACTTGATCTACAAACCACTCCTTCCTAAAAGTAGTTATACATTGTTTCACATCTAGGGATGGTAATTTTACCTGTGGATATGGATACCTGTCCAATACCCGCAATGTCCAATACCCGCAATTATGGGTGGATATTACCCGTACATTGTGGGTATTTTGCGGGTATGAATATACCCGCACCCGTAAAATGCGGATATAGATATGAATATGGATAGTGCTTATCCGCTCCAATACCCGCACTAAATATCCACAAAATGCGGGATACCCGTTATAGTGTCCGCATGATTAGAAGTTGCAGATTAAGCTGGACCAGCCGTTCTTCCTCTGCTAACATGAATCTGCAATTTTTTTCCTTTTATTTTTCTCCATCTCTCAATCAACCATGGATATTATCAATCTCGTAATCCATAAATATGTCTTTCGTTCTATTATCTGTTTCTTTTAAAACCATAAAAATCTTATTGATATTTCATGAAAGCTATATTGTACCAAGAGCGGGCCAGAAACATGGATTGCCCTGTTCTTGAAATTGCCAAAAATGGCAATAACTTTTTTCTTTAATTTTTGTCTGTAAATCTAGATAGATTAGATTAGATGCTGGTCCATTTAATTCAAATCAATTTGTGGATTTTAAAAAAAAAACATTTGCGGGTATTTATGGGTATCCGTGGGTTATCCACGGGTAAAACTACTCTTCCTCTATCCGCTCCATATGGATACAGGTAATTTGCGAGTGCGGATATGGATAGTGCTTACCTGCCCCATTGTCATCTCTATTCACATCTAAAAAACAACGATTATGCTGATTTAGAAATCAAATTTAAAAATAAAAATATAAAAAATCGACATAAGCATATTCTTACGATGTATCCAAACAGGGTATAACTATTTTTAGGAAAGAGTGGCTAATGTAGATCAAGTGGATAAATACAGTGACTTATTTGACTTAATTACAAATATAGTAATTTATCCTAACATATGATACAAATGCAAGAGTAAATTTTACCCTTTTTTTTATATATATTTGTTTCATTTTCTTTTTCTTTTCTTCTTTTGAAAAAATGAGTGAGTGAGGACGTGGGACAAATCACAGCTACTAAAAGCTTGACCGTACTCTTGTTCATAACATGCAACAATTTCAAGTTTCAATCTAAGCCAACCCGGGCACCACAATGGTTAAGATTCATAAACCATGTAATCATTAACTGAAAAAAATTATTCTTATCAGTACCGGACCGAATCGTTCAGTTCAACCGTTCGGTCTAGTCAATCAAACGGGATGTGCAATATGACCGGATAATACTACCTAGTCAACTGGGCCGATTCTTGACATAACTAGTTAACTTCCCGGGTCAATGCATAACCGACTACTTCAGTTAAGTTAAAAAATGACATCAATTTACTTATTTTTTTAAACATATTACATCAAAAGGACGTCACTTTATCATTTTTTTATCATTTTTTTGGGAAAAAAAAAAGAGAAAAGTAGAGATTTATGAAAATTGGAATTTTTTGATATATTAGGTGGGTATGAATTATTGGGTTTTCATATTAAAGAAAAAAATAATATTAGTCAGCCAGTTCGATTCAATTCAACTTTTAAAGATGGAACGGTTCAATATTTGAATGGTTCAAAATGATTCAATGGTTCAACTTGGTTGAACACAATTAAATCAGGTTGAACTAATGATCTATTCATTTTCGATTCTTTATTCGATTTGGTTCTCATAAGACTAGAGAAAAAACCATGTAATTAATTAGGCAATAAAACAATTTTATGTTGAGGCCAAGTACATTGAGTCATTGACAACCATTGACGTTTCCAACCCATTGATGACACTCAAATTTTATTTCCAACTTTATTTCACTACTCTTAGGTAAAAAAAAGACCTTATTCTTTCAAACGCCGAGTTGGTCCAATGACGATAGATTATCAGGGAGATTGTGTAACCCCTTAATCTATTTTATTAAATCAACAACACCTATAACCCTGAATTATATCACACTAACAACAATTCATTTACAAATTTAATCATTTTTTTCACCAATCAATCATGTAAAAGTGACATGGGTAGTTTCATAGTTTACCACTGTTTCAACACAAAATTCTCATTCTAGCGAGCTCACTCATCGACCCTGTCGACACCTAAATCTGTGGAGGGGAAAAAATAATAGGGTAAGAATTTCTTTTCAGTGAATGAAGTTTAATTCAATGGTGAGAATTAACTGTGGGTTTTGTTCATTAAAAATAATAAGATCATCAAACATATATATATATATATATATATATACCATGTAATTCTCATATCATAAACATCCCTGGTAAGAAGGGAATACAAATTCACAGCCACGGGTGATTTCTGGTTGGTGGACGTGAGCCGGTTGTCCTCTATTTGGCGTGATATAATGGGTACTTGTGGGAGAACGTCTCTTAGCTTTGGGTTTTGGCAGAATCATGTGCGGGTGAAATTAGGAAGTGGGGAGGATGCTAGGTTCTGGTGGGATACCTGGGCGTATAAGGTCCCGTTGGCCTTGAAATTTCCGAGGCTCTACTCCCTTACCTGCAACCGCATGGACAAGGTTCATGATTTTGGCTACTGGGAAAATGGTGTGTGGAAGTGGAACTGGGTATGACGCAGGGGTCTATTCGAATGGGAGGTCGACGCCCTGGGAAACATGCAAGCCAGCCTTCCGCTGCCTCGCCACTCATTTGGTAAGTCAGAAGTGATATGGGAGTTAGAAAAGTCAGGGGATTTTAGTATCAACTCTTGGAGGGTGGGGATTGAGGCATATCGGCATGGCAGTGAAACCAACCAGGTTCTTAACTCTTGCTGGAAGGTCAAGATCCATTTTCGTATTTGCTTCTTCCTATGGTTAACCATGCAAGGTCGCTTAGCTACGAGAGAATACCTTAGGCATTGTCAGATAATTCAGCAATCCGAGAACTACTGTCCGCTATGTTTAGAAAGGGAAGAGTCTGTCCATCATTTATTTATACACTGCTCGTTTGCGAGCTTGTTATGGGATCACATCTCCCTTTGGGTTGGGTGTCATTGGGCAAGACCGAGGAGGGTAGAGGAGATTTGGGAATCTTGGTCGTCGCTGCTGGCAGTGCAGGAAAGGCAAGTGCAAGAGATGTGGCAGTCCCTCCTTGCAGCGATTTTGTGGGCGTTATGGTTGCAACGTAATGCAACAGTTTTCCGGTAGGAAGTTCCATGTCACTGACGTGTATTCAAGTCAACTTTCGCCCTTTGGCAGCGCTGGATTATCTGCATGGATCAGTCCTTCCCGTACAAGGCTGAGCAGATGGGGCAGTCCTCTGTGTGGCTGTATAGTTGGGGTTGACCGGCTCATCCGGTTTCGGGTTGTCTTGGGTTTGGGAGTCTGTCCGCGTCCTATTGGGTGGTCTGGGGTTCTGGGTTTAGCAGCAGCTTAAGGCTGCTGTTCTTTTGTACATTCTGTTCCCTCTTCTCTGCCATTTCCTTATGGCTTTAATAATAATTCTTCAACTTATTAAAAAATAATAATAAACCAAATATAAGTAATTATCAATAAAGCTTCTATATTCTTGCTTGAGATTCCCTTAGTTCATTCCTTGATTCATTTTTGAAAATTTTTATTATCCCAAATAAAGAGACCAATTTTAAGTCATTCTATTGTACTCCATGGACATTCGGATCCAATACATATGGAGATCCACCAAATTTTCTATCGGCTGTTAGTATTTGCCTTGCGTCCAAGGCTTCTCATTCTTGTTAGAATCAATGTCATTCTATTAGGTTAGGAGATCAAGCAACAAGAGCACAAATCACAAATCATATTGCTATACCACAAAAGTTCATACCATAATATATAAAATATGACATTAATAAAATTGATTGAGCTTAATTTGTGGTAGTTTTACCACCTGTTTTCATGCATCTTGAATGGTGATTCTACTGATTTTAGTATGATTTTCATGTTTTTTGCAGAAGCAGTCCTAAAGAGCAAAAATTTAAAAAGGGGTAGAAAATAGTCATTTTTGGGCAGAATGGAGCACACACCTTTCTTGAAGAGGAGTCGTCTTAGCTGTCAGAGAATCTGGTCCTTCCGAGCGATACTTGAAGAAGAAGTCTAATGCAATTGCGATTGTTGGTTTATGTGTGGAAGAGTTGGAGTTGCGTCCTCCCTTCTTTATTTCAGCTTATTAGACTTCTAATCGGAGAGGAAGAGTGATCAAATATAATTAAAGTTTAATTATGATTTATTTATTTATTTATTTTTAGAGATATTATTGAGGGAGAAAACTATATATAGTCTCCCTAGGCTTTTGATAAAGGAGTCTTCGTCCCTTCTCTTGGTTTTCACTTTTGTTCCCATATTCTAAAACCCGACTCTTTTGTTTCTTCACAAAAACGAAGGATTTTTATAATTTATTCTTTCTTTTGTTTTCTTCAAACATGAGTATAAGTAGCTAGATATATTTTTTCTAGTAGAAGCGTATGAAGCATGAGCATGTGTATGCATGAAATCTAATTGTTCTTTATTAATCTTTAAATCTACATTTAATTGATCTCCAAAATAATTGTATTGCGTTTTCCTTTTGATTTTAGATCAGGCTAGTCTAGAGTTAATTTGATCTCGCAAGTGTCATTCCTCTTGGTTACGACAAACTTTCTTGGGCCATTTACGGACTAAAAGGATCGAAGTAGACAGCTAGCTCTAAGAAGCTAGTGGGAAAAGTTAATCTGATTTAATCTCGATTGACAACCGAGGATCCTAGTTTTGGAGTTGTCTCCCCTAATTGATCATCAATCAATTTTAGTAAACCCTTTAACCAGTAGGTGCTAGTTGATTAGGAATCATCTCTAAGCGTACCTGAGATAGTTTTGATACATGAGGGAAGTCGGGGTCATAAGTGTACCTTGATCCTATAGTAACTCTATAAATTGAAGATGAATACCCCTGCATCGATGATTGTTACTCATGAATCATAACTTGTTAGCTTCTACTAGAAATTCTTTCTCTAATCGTTTCACTCCTGATCTGTTTCTTGACCTGGAAGTTTTACTTGCTTAATTTTCTTTTCAGTCTTTAGTTTTAAACAAAATATCCCCAATTTCACCTAAGTGTTACCACTGGTCTTTATAAAAATTCGCGAAATTATACCTTTACTCTCTATGGATGAACCTCTTACCTGCTATTTACAATTAATCGTGTGCTTAGTAGTGAGTTGTATTTATTATTTATTTTTGACGAATTTGACACACATAAAAAATAAAGCGAAGAAATGTTTCGTAACTAATATGAAAATGTCCAAGTTAATTCATATCTCCCCTTTTTATATATATAGAAAATAGCCTCACCACTTCTCAATCACAAGTACTTTACTTTCGTGAAAATATTCTTAGGTAGTATACTTAAAAGATACTTATGTATTTCGCTCTCTTTCGAAAACGGGGAGCACACATTGAATTAAAATCCACTCACCCACCTCAATAACCAAGATAACGAATCAGCGCAAGTAGTCGTCGATCCGCTCGTCCTCCACTTTAACTTCTTGTCCTAATTACTAAATTTAACATAACACCCATTATGCTAATTTCTAAAAAGAAATGCATTATGCATAACATTCTGCCATATATGTCAATCCTAATAATTTAATCCTAACGTAATGTGTAGTATATGAATTAACACTAGGATAGATTTAGTTAACATTGAAACTCATTCACTAAACTACAAATTTCTAGAAAATGAGGGCAAAAATGAGATTAAACAATCTAGTCATCTTCAACCTTCCAATTACACCCAAATGACCAGTGTTTTTGGAACCGGACCGGACAGCGAACCGGAAATGGAAATTTCATGGTTCGACCGGGTTCAACCGGAAAAAACCGGATTGAACCATTGGATCGTTTTGAACCGGACACATATCGAACCGTTCAATCTTAGATAATTTAACCGGATTGAACCGGATTGAACCGGCTGGTTTTTAAATTCTGATGGGCTGACCCATGCCTGTAATGGGCCGGCCCATCAAATTTTAAAAAAAAAATAAAAAAAATAACCAAAACCAAAACGGCGTCGTTTTGGCCAAACTAAAACGGCGCCGTTTTGGTTAGGCACATAAATTTTTCCATTTTAAATAAAAAATTAAAAATTAAAAAAAAATTAAAAAAAATAAAAAAATAAAAAAAAATTAAAAAATCAAAACGACGTCGTTTTACATTGAACCAGCCGGGTTGCTATTGAACCGGCCGGTTCGCCGGTTGCCAAAAAACCGGCCGGTTCCGCCGGTCCAACCCGGGTCACATGCATTTCGGTCCGATAGGTCGAATCAGACCGAAAACCTAAAAAATCCGGTTGAACCGGACCGAACCGGCCGGTCCGGTCCGGTTCCAAAAACACTGCAAATGACACATCTTCATGACTAAAGATTCATTCTTTCCTACAAGACCAAGATATGTTCAAAAATACTCCTATACCTAGTTACCCACAAATCTAGCATTCATTTATCACTTAAATTGTCAAAATACATTTACTTTCACTAATTAAATTAAAAGAAGAGGTTAGACTCAAGAACTTACCTTGATTCTTCCAAATTTAGAAATCTTACTTCTTAAATCCTTCTCCTTTCTTCAATTCACAAGACTCAAATGTGGGTTTTCCTTTTCTCTAAAAGAAATTGAAAGAATACCCAATTAAATCTTTTATCTTCATCCATCGCTCCATTTCCCTTCTTTCCTTTGGTATGGGCCGTATGGCCGAACCTACTCTCCTTTCTTTTCTTTAATTTCCAAAACCTAGTCTCTTCCTCTCCTATTCTTTATTTTTTCTTTTACAGCAAAGGATGTGGGCTCAGCCGTAATTGGCCCAATAACTAGCAAGTCTCTCACCTAACCTCAAATCCTAATTATCTTACCAAGCCCAATGCATTTTCTACCCCAAGTCTAACACAATATCCTTAAAATTTCTACTCACTAATTAATCTAATATCTTAATCTATTAACCTATTTATTAAAATATACTTACTTAATTATCTAACCTTAAATGACCTAAATAAAAATTAGGGGCATTACATATTGTGTTGTCACTCTGCGACAATAAAGAGAGTTTTTTCTTGAATCAAGCTCCACAACTCATCAATATGACGGTCCTCGGTTAGAGTTGAGCCAATAGCACAGCGTATCATGTACACCCCGCCAACCATCCCATGTGTCATGAAAGCTCGACCACTCTGGTTCAAAGCATCCAACAACTTCCGGTTCAATTGTGACCCATTGCATTCGTTGCGATCAGCAGCTGGTTTGAGCCTGAAGCAAACCAGTGAGAAACGCCTCGGTACAACCACTTCAAACCGGTTGTCTTTAGCCACCAATGACTTGAACCGCTTAGCCATGGCCACATCACTCCTTATGTGGCGCATAAGGTTAGCTAGCCCATGCCTCCGAATCACAATCCATAGCTTGATGGCTTTGAACCGCCGGCTCAGTGCAATTTGCCAATCTCTGTAGTCGATTACCTGATTTGATTCACTGGCCTCGTTTTTTAAGATTTCTGCATCGCCCGATAATGATTGTGTCAATGAAGTGGGGTCCCTAACCCAGAGACAACAACAACCCATGTTGGTGAGAAGCCATTTGTGTGGATTCATGCTTAGTGAATCTGCAAGCTCCACACCCTCCAAATACTGCCTATATTCAGGGCATATGCATGCGCTACCTGCACCATCAAAATTATCTCAATAATTGTCGGAAATATTCTTAATTAGTTTTGGATCCATTAATTATTTATTTAATGTTCCGTAATGTAGTTTTTATTTTTGTTTCCTTCTCCTTTTATATATACAAGCGAACAATTAATGAATTACATCCTTTAGTTTTTTTAATTTAATTTTTAAAACAAAAGTATTTAATTTTAAAAAAAAATTAATAGAGGGAAAAAGTAATAAGAGTTAAACTCTTACAATGGGAGAAAATGAAACTGTTAATTAGTTGTTTCTTAATCAATTATACTTCTTTCTTTTCAAGGATTAATAATAATATGGATGAAATTGTAACTTGGTGACACTCTTTGCAAAACAAGAAATGGTAACATCTCGAATTTGAATAGGCTAACTGCTAACTTGCAATTTTTGTTAATGACAAAAAATAGACATTAGACGAGGTATGTTTTACGGCTACATTTAATCAGAATTTTGAAAAAACGGTGGTGAGAAATAAAACAAGTAAAGTACTGTTTGGAAGCAAGCAATTGTTATATAATGTTGTATGGTGATTTCCTTCAATTAATAAAATGAAATTAACTCTTAGAGAAATAAATGTATGTATACCTGCATAAGCAGCATCAATATGGAACCACAGATTGTGTTCCCTGGCAACTTCCCCTAGCTCCTTCAAAGGATCAACAGCACCACAAGTTGTAGTCCCAACCGTAGCACACAGGTACAAGGGCAAGAAACACAACCTAACATCATTTTCAATGGCTTCTCTCAAAGTTTGAGGTGAAACTGAGAAGCCGGTAGAGAATGATGTGGGTAGGCACCGGAAGTTTGATGGTGGAATTCCGACCAGTTTGGTGCCTTTAAAAATAGTGTAATGTGTTTGGTCGGAAGCATAAACAACCAGCTTGGTGATCTTGTCTCCTCCAAACCTTGCCAACATCCGGTCTCTCACAGCAGCCAGGGTACAGACTACGGCCTCGCAGGTACTTCCATGCAAGACCCCACCTCCGGTCCCCGAAAACAGGAACGGAGATGGAAGTTTCAGCATCTTCCCTAACCAATCCATCACGATGGATTCCAACTCCGTGGCGGCCGGAGAAGAAATCCAGTTGAACCCCACAACGTTGAGGCCGGAGCAGAGCATTTCACCAAGGAAGCCGGCAGTGCTGGCGTTGGCTTGGAAGTAAGCGAAGAAGTTGGGGCTCTGCCAATGAGTGAGGCCTGGTATGATGCTCTCCGTAACATCTTTCAGAATCTCTTCTAAGGATTCTGTACGGTATGATGCGGAATCTGGCAATTCAGAGGCCAAATACCCTGGTTTCACTTGGCTTCGGACCGGGTATCCTTCTGCATTCTTGTAGTAGCTAGAGATGAAATTAACCATTTGTTTGGACTCGCTGCTGAATTCTTCTGCATCAAGAAAGCTGCTGCTGGACTCGTTAGCTTTCAAAGAACCCATTTCTGGATTATTTTTTGTCTTACTTTCTCCTTTATGCTAACTTAATTTGTATACAAACTATCTACGCCTGTACTATATATAAAAGGAAAACAATTAGTTTTAGGTCTTATAGGAGGGTCTAACGATGTTAAAATTTAGAGTTGGCTTCCAAAAATAAAATATAAAAAAATTGAAATGTCAATATTATAATGTTTAATGTGTTATGGTGAAATTCCCTAGAGTAAATAATAAGTATAAAAATATTTAAAGGAATTAAAATTAACACATCATAATACAAAATCAGTTCCAAAAATATTAATTATATTTTTTAATTTTCAGAAACTAAAAAAATTAAAATTAAATTAAAACAAAATTTGAACTGAACTTATATAATTGATTGTATCTTGAAACTTCGTGGCATGTTAACCTTTATTTTCTATTTTTAAAATATATATATTATATTAATATACTTATTTTTACAATGAAAATATATAATTTGAGTATGCTAATAATGTACGTAAATTTAGATCCCTCTCAACTATCAAAAGTATGGTTGTATGAACCGGATAAAACTGGTTGGTCCGACTGGGAACACCATGACTCGATTATGAGTCTAACCCCTAAAATCTTTACTATTCATTTCATGCAAAACACAATTTGATCAGGAGCCGGTTCGGCCAGTCCAGCGATTCTTTCTTTTTCTTTTCTTTGTCAATTTTGATTCAATTATTTAACAAAGTTTTGAGACTTTTTTACTTAAATTCAGTATTTTCCTTTTTCTATAATGATTTAGATGAAGACTATTCCGTTTTTGTTAGATACTTATTTATTTTCATATAAATTAACATTTATTTTCAATTACAATTAATGCATATTAAAGGAAGTAATTTTTCAAATTTTAAAATTAATTGACATTAAAGATTCAAAATCTCAAAACTGCTAAATATATATTTATTTAATTGATTTACAATTAATATCTATTGTAGTATTTAACTTTTAAAAATTAATAAATTAGTATTTATTTATGAATATAATCTAGATTTTCTACATATTTAATACTCCCTCCGTTCCTAATTACTTGTCACTAGTCACTATTCCTATCATTTTATAAAACGACCGGACTAGTAACTATATGACCTCGAAAGATTCTGAAATTTTTCGTCAACGTATATTAATCTTTCACGTACGTTGAAAAAAAATTTCGGATTTTTTCGAGATCATATAGTTGTTATTCCGACCGCTTTGAAATGCGCGCTGAAATAGTAAAGTGACAGGTAAAGTGGAACGGAAGGAGTATATTTTATCAATATAAAACTTTAATATATATTTTATTTAAAATCATGAAATTAATTTTAAAATATATCATAATATTATCACTGTAGACTTCATATTTAATTTATTATTTTTACATAATCTGAAAATTAATAAACTTAATTAAATTGATTGAAGTGCTTTTTTTTCATTCATTCTTGACAGGTAATAATTTTTTTAAAAAAAAGGCTTTATGAGGCCTCATGGTTATGAAAAAAACCATGACCTTGAACTGTAATTTGTTGATACATAAAATAAGTAAAAAAAAATTTTTTTTAGACGAAATAGATCTGGCGAATTTCGGATTTATCTCGATTTAGTTTCAATCTTGTCTAAATTGGGACCAATGAATTGAATATACTGATGTCGGTGTGGGTGAAGCGTAGGAAAGAAAGAGAGAACGAGAACGAGAGGCTAGAGATGAGTTCTTGAATCTTATTTTCAATTAGCATTTATTTACACAGCTAAAGACCATTTATTTGCGTGAGGGCAACGACTTCGGGACTAACACGTACCCGTAATATGAGTACACACACCGTCCCGTTTCGTTCATTTTATTCGTATACGATCAAGATAGTTCTGATAATTCTCGTTCCATAATCCCAAATAATAGGACGAAAAGTCGGTATTCCAGAAATCTTTGCGTTTGCATAATTATCTTTAATATATCTTTACATTTGCAATTATATTAAATAACAAGTGTCTCAAATAAGTCCAATTATTTAATTTAACTCATTTTTTTATTTTTTGAAAAATTCCAAAACCTATTTTCTATTATGAATATCTTATGTGGAATTGAAATAATAGTAAAGTATTGATGTTTGCTAAGGTGACAAAGTAATAAAAATTAATTTCTTCCTCATAAAGTGGGAGTCACTTGTGCCACATCAGCAATTGTGGCCCCACACGTCATCATCGGTTAGAGTTAATTAAGAAAAATTTCCATCTATAATGCACAAACACTTTTACTTTATATTGTTTGTCACGTCAATTTTGTTTATAACACCAACACATGACAGATATCAATACGAACACGGACACTGCGACACAAAATATATAAATTACAAGACACGGATACGACATATATATTTATATACTATATACAAATAAATTCTAAATTATATATAAATGTAAAATTAATATAGTTGTTGAGCAAAAATAATAATTTATTATTAATTAATATCATTCACAAAATTAAAAAAACTCGATCAATTTTAATTATAAATGTGAGCATGAATTTAATTGAAACATCAATTTCCAACTAAGTCTATTTTATAAATTCTTTTCTCAGCTATAATTTACACTAAATATCTATTTTACATAATTAGTTGATGAGAATTACGGTAAAAAAAATATGACACAAGAGATGGTAAGTCTGGTACTGTGTTGTATTGATGTCCGTCAAATGTTAATATCGGAAACAAATTTAATACGGACACAATATAAAATAGAAGTTTTCGGGATTCATAGATGATTTTTTTTCTAAAATAACTCTAATATGTGTTTTAGCATAAATAAAATAGAAAGATTTTTTTCTTAAAAAAGAGAATACATCCAGCACTTTTTATTATTATTAACACAATATGGGGTAATAAAAAAAGAACAATAGCACGGTATAAAATGGCGCAAAGCTCAATTAAGTATTTAACGGCTACAAAACCGTCCGCATAACATAGACGAACCCTTTTCTAAAGCTGACTTTATGGTAATGATGCTGCCCGGCGTAATTATAAAAATCGGGTCGGGCCAGCCGATTTGATCAGAACAATCGAAAATCACAAGGTAATTTATTCGATTCGACCTAATAGATCAGAAATGCAAAAAATCGGACTCGACTAATCGATTAATCCGATTTTTATATGAACCAGACGAACCGGGCTGTTTGCCTGTTCGTGCACTTCTTTTTTTAAACCAAAAGCGACTAAAACAACATCGTTTTTGGTATTAGATTGAAAAAAAAGGAACAAAACGACATCATCCATCGTCCTCCTCACCTCTGTTCGCGATTTCACGTTTCTGCCTACCTCGAATGAGCCAACTCGGCGTTGTTTTCTACCTTGCGGTGGTATCTTGAGTGGTGGAAGAGTGTCGATTCGTAGATCAGTGATTATTCTTTTTTAGTGTATGGATTTGCAGAAACTCCTTGGCATGGTAGCGCCAACAATGGAAATGTGTGGTTGCGCATGTTATCTGTGTATACTGTATACACGGTTGGCATGCTGTAGGGTTTGAAATTTGTAGGGGTGTAAACGATCCAGTTCTGGGCCTAGAACCGGGCAGAACCGGAAAATTTCCGTTTCTAATATAGCTAGAACCGGACTTTTCCGGTTCTGGTAGGCCTGGAACCGAACAGAACCGGACGGTTCGGTCTGGTTCTAGTTTTTGCATTTTTTTAAAATTTTGTTTAAATAATATTATAATTTTCCTGGTTCCGGTTTAATTTTATAATTTTTTAAATTTTTTAAAATAATATAATTATTTTTCTAAAGAAAGTTGTTAAAAGGAAAATTTGGGTGGGAGAGGATTCGAACCCCTTCCCTTTAAAATACATGTCAATAACTTAGCTACTAAACCAAAGTCAACTTTTGATATATATTGCATATATATATTTGGAGTTGGAATATAAGTTTTCGTTAAACACTAAAATGATGTATTTTTTGTTCAAAATGACGTAGTTTTGAAAGAAAATAGAAGGAAAAAAAGAATTCTTTTTATTTCTTAGTTTTATTATAGGGAATTTATATGTTTTTATTTTCTTTCAAGTGGTTTATTGGAATTGAAATTGTGTTATAATGATAATAATATATTTTTTAAAATGATAATATTATTGTTAATTATATTAATAGTTAGATAGCTAAGTTTTTAACAACATATCAACATATTATAAATGAAACTCTTATAATATATATTTTTCTATTGACAAGATTTGAATTTGAACCATATTTAATTTATTAAAAAATATAATAAATTAATATTTTAAAAAATCATGCTACATATCATTAATTGTCATTAAATATTACAAGAATATAAGTTACATTTCTCGATTTATTCAAAACGTTATTTATCAAGAATAAATAACTTATGGAAGCCAAAGTTAGTTTTTAATTGTATGTGTCAAGATTAGTATCATCTTTCAATTAACTATTTTCAATTGATCTATAGTCTAATATATAAAACCACGACTCCTTGAGAGTTTTTTTTCTCTTAATTAAATATCTTATTTTTTTTTTAAATCTAATTATACAAAACACATGTTTCATTTGATACTTTTACGAATTGTTTGGTTGCCTGTAATGAACCACAAGAAATGTGAATGGATTCAATGGAGGTAGGGAGTGAGAATTATGGAGTATATCTTAATGTGTTTAGTATCCTACCACTAGAAATGAGAATAAAAAAGTTTGAATGACTCTGATGGGTGCCGAGACCGTCAAAATATATTAAAGTACAATTTACCATGCAAGTATATAATTGGATTGCAGCAAGTGGTAAAAGGATCGTTCCTCAGAGATTCGGTGGATTAAAAGCAATTCTTTGTATTAAATTAAAGGGGTGGTAAATACCAATATGGGTTGTTGGTTGGTTGCATATAAATTAGATTAACAGAAATAAACAAAACAGGATACGCAGTGGG
The DNA here is from genome assembly GCA_963691705.1 of Viola odorata. Classification (NCBI taxonomy): domain Eukaryota; kingdom Viridiplantae; phylum Streptophyta; class Magnoliopsida; order Malpighiales; family Violaceae; genus Viola; species Viola odorata. The sequence goes on along the minus strand of OY829543.1, from coordinate 47,709,644 downwards.
TGATATTAATCAGTTGATAATGGCTTCCCAGTAAGGATTTCTTATAGCTCATGATTTGATTAAGTTGATCATAGATGCAAAAGTGGTAGACACTAGACTTATAGGAAGGCTATAGAGACCAGGTATTGGTCACCTAGATCTCCTACTTTCCTCCTATACAAGACTTCCAAAGAGACACTCTATTGAAAGTCCCTAATTATCCTAACAATCCTAAGAGACACTCTACAGGATTTAATCAGGGCAATTGATACACGCAGGGAAAGACCTAATCCCCGGCCTGGGATAGAGAATCGTGTCTATCCTATAAACCAGATCTGATTCTTCTTCTAGCTGTCACCAGCTAGTTGCCTTCGTATTTCTCTTGGCAATGTAGACTCCAAAGCCGCCAGAAAAGACTGTAATCGTCCAAACCTTATGTGAAGCTGATCAGACTTTACTAAGAACAGGGACAAACTGTCATGCAAACAAGAAGAACAAGAATACAAGTATAGTGTGTGTGAAGTGCTATTTGATCTCACAACCTAGGAATCATGGCTTCGAATCCTTACTAAGAAGAAGACGTTTAGCCTATAATAGACATAACAATAATAATAATAAAGAAACAATCATAAACTGGATCCGAATTATATTAAAGAGGGGAGAATAAGTTTAAACTGTGAAAATGGTAGAAAATTCGAGAGAGAAGAGATAAACCTCTTCTTCTCAGCAACAGCTTTAAATAGCAAAAACCTATCTCTGGCTCGAAATTCAAAAGACGAAGAGAAGATAGAAATCTAAATATGCGGGATTGTTTGTTTAAATACAAAAAGAGGGGATCGATTAGTTCTAATCAATCAAGGAGTTCTATTCACAGTTGAACTTCTTTTCTTCCTGAAGACTCCAGCTGGAATACTTCAAATCCGCTCACGGCCCATGAATCAATCTTGCGGCCCAGATAGCTTTTAAGTCGGTTGACTCTAGTCAACGCTTCCAAATCCTCGTCTTATCCCAGGTCTGGGATCCTATATTTCTTTGCTAAGCAAAACAGCTCTGATAGAGGCTCTTTTGGCTCCAATTGGTAATTTCTGCTTCTCAGCAGTCTCTGTAGAAAAGGAGTTAAAGAGCAACAATTAGCAGTATCATCATCCCAAAACAGAAGTAAAAGGATGATGAAAAGATGACTTTTTAGCGTTCTATCAAATCCCTCATACTATCTTATGCTTGCCCCCAAGCATTTCTAACCTAACACAAGACTCAACAAAACAAAACACATATAAACAAAGATCAATCAGCGTCTACTTCAGAGCACCCAGTTCATCACATAAGATCCACAGATACTTAAGCACATAACTCCATCCAATATTACCAAGGCTTGTCCAAGACTCGAAACTCACCTGATCTAATATAGTCCCATAATCGAGTGCTTAGCAATCGATCCCTGCAGTTGAAAACACATAGAACAATTCTCATTTCCTTCTACTACCCCCTTCACATTGACTGGATAGATTTTCAGCCTACCCCCTAGGCATTTCCTAATTTATTTTCTTAAATTTGATCAGCTGAAGTTTCTTAGTTACCCTGGCTTAAATTAGGCTTGGGTACCAAGACATTCTATTTTCCTTTTTTTTTAGAGCTGATTTTAGTTCCTTGGATATTCTTGCTTAAATTAGGCATGAATACCAAAGCAGCAACATAATATTTTTATTCAACATTTTTTTTTTCATAGCTGCTAAGCTTCTAAAAATGATTTCAGGGGTAGGCCTATAGAGATAGTCAATGTGTTGAAGGCAGCAGGGTAAAGAATGCCAGTTCTACATGCTTTCTCTCGCAAAATTCAATCATCAAGCCCAAGTATCATGACCCTATGTAGATTAAGTGAGTTTCACAAGTATTGGAAAAATTATACCTTGGTAATAAAACATGGACTTATGAACTCAAGCATCTTTTGTTTCCTATGTGATGTAATGCATACTCTGAATTTGATTATCAAAATCTTTGTTCGGACTCACAAAATGTATCTAAAAACATGCAAAAAAATCTAAATAAAACATGCTCAAGACAGACAGACACGACACTAAAGTAATAATTGAAAACAGACGCTATATACTTGTCGCGCCCCACGAAAATTAACAGAGGATGCTAATTCACGAGTGTGCAACGAAATTTGGGACCTTACAATGCTCGGCGTAAAAGGGACGCCTAGCAGCATGCAATGAAGTCGCCACCCTAATTTGGTTGCTAGGTTTAGGGAACCTTAATCGTCATGGCATAGAAAATATAATAAGTAAAAAAACTAAAGGCACAAAAAAGGGGTCTGGACCCCAGACAAAGGTTCGGGGTCGTATTATGGTCTCGGGAAGGTGTTAGGCACCCGAGTCACATCCGAAAATGGTTACCGGTTGATGAGAGAGGTGTTTAAAAGATGTTTGATAAAATGCGTTTTGAAAAGGGGGCCCTCAGAGGAATCGTCACTTTGGTCTTATCTATGATCGTAAGCGTTCAGGAATAATTAAGACGTCTTTCTGACGGGGTTACCGTTTATCAAGACCAATTGATTATTCCTGATCGTAACGTGATGGGACTGAAATTTCCGTAAGACTGAATGAGCGCCCTCTTATTTCATCATCGGGCCGTGCATGCTTAGATTAATTACTACGTGATGCTAACATGGATTGCTAACAGAGTACCATTTTAAATGATGGATTTAAAACGATAGTTTGTTGTGGGATCGAAAGTCCCCATGTACATGCAGTCAATATAAGCGAGAATTTAAAATCACATGAACGCGGCATTTCAAGAAAAGTCTTTAAACACGTTGTGTATGTGGGTTGATTTTAATTCTAGCAGTTCTATATATCATGCATACGATGGATATTTGCAGAAAGCATCGAATAAATAAAAGGGAATCGAATGGCGTACTTTCGAGCGAAGCTTGAATTTTAAAACCTACAAAATGAGAGTATTAGTGATAGCTTTGAGAAATAAATGGCAATTTTATGGGTGCAAGAATTTAAATGACAGTTGATGGTACACGAGAAATGATGGATTTCACGTATACGGAAATGAGATGCTGAGTTTGGTTGTATGCGAAAAATGATGGATTTTAAGCATACGAGAATTTATTGCTAGGTGATTACATACGAAAAATGATTGATTTTTCGTATGTGAGAATTTAAATGCTATTGATTGCATGCGAAAAATGATGGATTTTAAGCATGTGAGAATTAAAATGTTAGTTGATTTCATGCGAAAAATGATGGATTTTAAGCATGTGAGAATTTAAATGCTAGTGATTGCATGCGAAAAATGATGGATTTTACGCATGTGAGAATTTAAGTGCTAGTTGATTGCATGCGAAAAATGATGGATTTTACGCATGTGAGAATTTAAAAATGCTAGTTGATGAGTATAAAAAAATTAAATGTAGTTTGACAATTTCCAGGAAAAAGGTTTGATGATTTGCAGGGAAAAAATTGATTGATGATGCAGAGAATAAGCAGTTGGATATTTGCAGAAAATGAATGCGACCGACCATATAGGCGGTATATTGAATTTAAATTGCGGAAAGTAAATTGCAAAAAATTAAAGTGCGAAGAAGTAAAGTGCGGAAATTTAAAGTGCGGAAAAGTAAAGTGCGGAAAATTAAAGTGCGGAAATTTAAAGTGCGGAAAAGTAAAGCAGTTGATAAATTGCGAGAATTAAAATGCGACCGACCATGTAGGCGGTATAATGAATTTAAATTGCTGAAAGTAAATTGCGAAAATTTAAAGTGCAGAAAATTAAACAGTTGATAATTTGCGGAAGGATTTCCAGCAGTTTACGAAAATTTAAAATAGTTGATATTTTGCGAAAATTAAATGCGACCGACCATGTAGGCGGTATAATGAATTTAAATTGCTGAAAGTAAATTGCGAAAATTAAAATGCGACCGACCATGTAGGCGGTATAAGAAATGATTGAAATTAAACGGTTAGATATAAATGACTGAGGTAAGATAACATGACAATAAATATCACGATAAAGAATGAGCAATTCACGTATAAAAGCAATTCAAGACACAACTTGTTAAAAATTAAGCATATGAAATATTTTACGAAAAAAGTGAATTAAATAATTCATGTATAAAACATACGAAAAATAACACATAACATAAAAAATAAATATATGAAACATGCGAGCATCTTACGTAAAAAATGGCGACTCGAAAACCCGGAAAAATGCAAATGGGCTGGGCTTGACTTGGAAATTTGAAAGAAATGGGCCAGGAATTGTTCCTGGCCCAAAGGTAATTCATTTAAGTGGTGATGGGCCAAGCCCATCACCTTTCTTCCCTCTCACCCGAAGGGCCATGAGGCCCGTATTGCTTCATCTTCTTCCTCACGTCGCCGGCGCCACTGCCGGCGACGGAGGTCACGAACCAGGCGTCCGATTCGCCTGGTTCTTGGCCCAAACTGACCGTCTCCCCTCCCTCAATACAGAAACTCAATCACAACAGTAAAACGGGCCCAAAACAGTGACGTTTTTTGGAGAAAACCGAAAGATGCATTTTTACGTTTATTAACGAAACAATTAAACTAAGCCACGATAATTCAAACGAATGCTAGCATGGTGAAATTAGGTTGAAACTCAAGCAATTAGAACACGTTTGAGCAGTTAAATGGTCATCGAAGTCAAGAACAAAAATTAGAGAGAGAAACCGTAAGTGAGAGAGAGAGAAGCTTACCGTGGTTTGTCTCGAGAGGAAAGGATTGCGCAAGGAAGGGCTCAAATGCTCGTGAATTGGACCGAAAAATAGAGAGGGAGTAGTGTGGTTTTTTTTGGGTGAAAATTCAGCCCCGTGAACGTTGTGAATGATGGCTATTTATAGCCGAAGGAACCGGGTGGTGGCCGGACGCGGGCGGCGCGTGGAGGAGCTAGGGGAGGCTACGGCTAGCCGTGATGATGGCGGAGGGACAAGAGCTACCGGAGCAGTTGGCTTGGGCGAGGGCTGCTCCGCTGCGTGTTGCTTGGCACTGTGCATGTGCATTATGCACATTAATTCAAGGGCCATTGATTTGGTTGACTTTCGTCGGTTGACCAGATCAATGGCCATGATCAAATGGCCTTTCATCTGATTTAAATGGCCTCGAGCCGGTTCCGGCGAGCAAACGTTTCGACTTTTCGAGCCGAAGGTACCGGCGCGTAGAGAAAAATACGACGGTTTTAACCGTCTACAGCGAACGATGAGAACTTCTCGTTTAACGTGTTTATTTTAGTGTTCAAAGACGCGAAACGCGGGAACGAAAAAAATAAAGCGTTACACCAAAAATTACGCGAAACGCTGTAGACTGTTGCGACCGGAAAAAAATCTAGCAACTAGTTGATAGAAAACATTTTAAAGTCGAGCTATTGTCCGAGCAGACTTACTCGGGTCCAATAAAAGCTCGAATAAAAATAATAATAAAATAATAAAAATACTAAAAAATGTGCGAAAATATGAAAAATCCTAAAATTCATGTGATGACCTAAAACAAAGAAAAAATTAAGAAACGACTGCCAGATAATTAAAAATGTGATTTTTAAGGCTAAAAATAATATTGACAATAATAATGAAAATATGTGCCGAAAAATTAAAAATGCGATTTCGAAAGCTGACGACACTAATGATGATGCTAAAATGAAACGAAACACCTAAAAATGTTGGCGACCGTAAATTGACTGAAAATGACTGTAAATTAACTAAATAACAGAAATGCTAAAATTAAATAAAAATGGCGTCAAAATTCGGGTATCAACAATTGCCCCCTCTTTACTGTCTTATCGAAGTATTTGATAAGCAGTAAAGACAGTTGCCCCTAGATATCCGGATTTTGGCGACACGACAGGTCTTACCTTAGGTTTGTAGGGATGACGTCGCTCTGGGAGGAGGAAATTAATGTTGTCGCTCTGGGAGGAGATGATTGGTTGATGTCGCTCTGGGAGGAGAAGAATGCTATCACTGGGGATTAAAAAGGTGTCCACGGAACTGCCGATGTTGCTCGTGGATGTCGCTCTGGGAGGAGGAGATTGCTGTCGCTCTGGGAGGAGAGAGGTTGTTGATCCTGCAAAGGTATGAGCTTAGATCTACTCGGGTATCGAGAGAACATAAATTGCAGGAAACGTAAATGACTACTATTTTGAAAAAAATAGTTTTACGAAAATGTAAATGACTGCTCCACTGGGGGGGTCTGACATGCAACAGACGTTGCCTAGGGAGGATAACGCGCTATTCGCAGACGTATGAACGATTTGGCCTAATGATGTCACTCTGGGAGGAGGGGATACGAAGGAGGTCACTCTGGGAGGAGGAAATAATTATGCAGAAATGTAGAATTATGTGAATGATGTCCCTCTGGGAGGAGAAAAAGTGCTAAGGCTAAGAAGGTGAAATTAGCCATGCTATCACTCTGGGAGGAGAAGAATGCTAATGCTGGAATGTAAACAAACGTCGAAGACGCGAAACACGGAAATTGAACTACGGTCACTCTGGGAGGAGGGGAATGCTATGCTAGAAAAGGTAAACTATGATGTCACTCTGGGAGGAGGGGAATATTATGCAAAAAGGTAAATGCTGTCACTCTGGGAGGAGGGGAATACTATGCTGAAATCTAAATGCTGTCACTCTGGGAGGAGGGGAGTACTATGCTGAAAACTAATTGTTGTCACTCTGGGAGGAGGGGAATACTACGCTGGAAAACTAAGCTATGCTATCACTCTGGGAGGAGGGGAATACTATGCTGAAATCTAAATGTTGTCACTCTGGGAGGAGGGGAATACTACGCTGGAAAACTAAGCTATGCTGTCACTCTGGGAGGAGGGGAATACTATGCTGAAATCTAAATGCTGTCACTCTGGGAGGAGGGGAATACTACGCTGGAAAACTAAGCTATGTTGTCACTCTGGGAGGAGGGGAATACTATGCTGAAATCTAAATGTTGTCACTCTGGGAGGAGGGGAATACTATGCTAAAAACTAAATGCTGTCACTCTGGGAGGAGGAAATAGGCTTTTGTCACCAGTGGCGTTGATACGATCCTAGAAGGCGTCTGCATCCTGCTCAGGAGGTAACGACCCCAAGGGCAAGACTTTCCCGCGATTTGCAGCCGTAAGCAATCCTCGCCTGATGTTAGTGTTTGCACTCACACTCTGAAACAAGGCTAAGTGTTTTACGCTCATAAAGATGCAACTAACATGATACATAATCTACAGTTCGCAATGTCAATCCGAGAGAATAGACTTCGAATGAAGATGCACATGCATGGGCGTTCTAATAATCGATGGGACTTTTACGGAAAAGAATGAAAGGACATGAAAAGTCCGGAAAGAAATTTGTTTTGAAAAAGATTGCTTTGCTGAGGAATTGGAAGGCTTTTGATGAAGGTGATGTTTTGTTGATCGGCCCTGATGTGGGCGAGGTGTGCGAGCTCTCTCGCTTTTTGCTGTGGGTGCTTTCTGGACGGAGTGTGTGAGCTCCGGGATCCTTGCTGGGGGTGCTTTTCCGGCCGGCCAGGGGCCTTTTCCTGGAGTCTTCATTGGGGGAGTTTCGTCGCTGTTCTTTTTGCGACTCACTATTTGAGTTGTCCTCGGGCCCTTTTCTTCTCGGGTCCTTACTAGCGATGCTTGCTCTGAGGTTTCTTGAGTTGGCCTTGGGCCTCTTTTGCTTGACTTCACTGGGGAAGGTTGCTTTGGGATTTCTCGAGTTGACCTCGGGCCTTTCTACCCGAGTTCACTTGGGGGAAAGTTTTCTTCGAGATTTCTCGAATTGAGTTGTCCCCGTGCTGTGCTTGCTTTGGCTCTCTTGATTGCTTGTATATATTTTTTCTCTCTTTTTTTGATTTTTTTGATTTTTTTTTTTTGATTGATGATGATGATTTTTTTCCTTTTTTTTTCTTTTTTTTTTGAAATGCATCAGAGCAGAGCAAGCACAGGCTTCATCTTGATCTCTTCCCCTTCTGTCTTAAGGCCTCGGCCTTCGTCGTTGCCGCTTCTTTGGTGATGGTGCCTAGCGATCTCCTGGAGACCTTTTCCGTCTCCTTTATCGTGCTCTTGGACTCGATGTGCTCACGCTTCCGGTTGGCAATCTTGGCTGACATTGCTCTTTGGCTCCCGGGGTATGAGTGATAGCGAAGGTTTGGGGGATTAATGGCATATATGGGGGAAAGAGGGAAGAAACGAAAAAAGTGGAGAAGATCATAAAAGTCCCATGTCATTTTATAGCTATCCTATGTCTAAATGCGCATGTACCCTGGAAATTATGCGAACTCAACTAGTATCTAGTCAGGCTTCAACACTCATGAAGGATATGCCGCGATGGCTCAAAAATGCTTACCGGGATTCGTTTGTGACTGCTTACGTCGGAACAAACCGTGGATATAAGAGCAAACAGGTAATATCATGCATGACACGTAATTTGGATAGATGCTGGGTTCAACAGAGGGATTGAAAATTTCTGACCTATGCGATGCATGAAAATGCTTATGAGAGTAGTATGCTTTTGTTTTAGCTGGGCTAAAGAGGAACTTTGATTGATGTTTGATTTTTGACTGATTGATGATTTGATTGCTGGATGGTTTGATTGCTAGATGGTTGGATTGCTAGATGGTTTGATTGCTAGACGGTTTGATTGCTAGACGGTTTGACTGCTAGATGGTTTGATTGCTAGATGGTTTGATTGCTAGACGTTTGATTGCTAGATGGTTTGATTGCTAAACGTGGGGGGACGACTTATTTGCAACGTTCTAATGAGTCATAGGTTGCCCCCCAGTGGGCCAGACGACCGTACTTGATTTAAATCTAACAAAGCGAGCAGAAATGAAAACAAATTTAAATACAGGGGGAAGAAAAAGAGACTCCCCTGAGACGTGCAACGGGGCGGCCAGGGCGTCTTCCACAAGCTTTATGCGGATGACAACTAGATGATTCGCGTCCCTGCGAGATAAAGAGGGGACAACAGAGTAGAAAGGGAAGTTAATCCGAAAGTGAAAGCGAAAAAGGTTCAGGAATTCTCCCTTTCCTCAGCCTGGCTTTCGAAGGTGTCTATGGTGTGGTCCCAGCTTAGGGACGCTTTGCTCTGATTGGTTTCTTTTTCAGCTACTTGGCAGGAATTGCCGATCTCAGTCGGAATGAGGACGAGATCTGCAGTTGGTTCACTTTGCTTACCGGTCATTGCTGGACCTTTGCTGATTGGCTTCGTGATTGCTTTAGGGTAGAGGGGGAAGACCCTCTGTCCCTGAAATGTGCAGCGGGGCTGCATGGGCGGACGCTTACCGTTCTTATGCAGGCAATGAATGGGCTACCCAGTTCCTGAAAAAAGACAAGGCAAGAACAAATGAGGAGTAAATGCAAGGCAATTTTTGGCAAAAGTAAGGTAATTGATAAGTTTTTAAGCTCTCCCTTTTAGACGGGCCCTCCATGGGTCACCGTGGTGTGACTCGTGTCGGGTGTTTGTTGGTGATGGCTTTGCTCTTAGAGGCTTGATCACAGCTCTCATCTTGGCTCAGGTGATATCGTCAGCCAGCAGCTGGCGGCCCACAAATTAGAGGATTGATCTTCCTCGTGCGGATGTTGGATCCTTCTTGAACAAGACCGCATTAAGTATGTTGATGGTGATCCTAGGGGGACAGCTTTTCGTCGTGCTTTTCCCAGGAGTTGTTGCCTGTGAGGGTGCGCTGGGCGACCATGGAATTTTGGTGATGAACTCCTCCGAATAGATAAACGGAGATGGGAGCCAATGTTGCTAATGTCTTGACAGCTCAGTCGGCGTTGGACGGGCTTTGTGACTTTGGTCCAGCATTCAGTCTTTTGAGACAGGTTGTTTGCGATGTTGGTCGTGCTGATATCACTGCGAGGAAAAAGAATTTCGCTTTAGACAAGATAGTTTGTCTTAAAATCTTTCCTAATTTGCTCTTGAAGGTGGCCTGCTGCGGCCAATCAACAACTCCTATGAGCGGAACTCTCTGGTTCTATCGTGATGACGAGCTGAGGCGTGAGACCTTACGTCCCTGCAAAACTGAAGATTGATTAGTGGCATTAGTCTAAGTGGCGCGTCTTACGTCCCGAGCTACTCCTAGGGAGCCATCCATGCCATGCCTCCTTTTGTCATCTCACAAGTTTTAAGAAAAAAGCAAAGGACAACAAATTCTTTTAAAACAATAAGCATCTCTTGAAAAAACTTATTTTATTAATTTCGGGACAAATGTTCGTGCCAGATTGTCATGATAAAACCCTATGTCTTTGGTCTGACCGGGCGGCGGTTCGTGACGCTTCAGGCGTAATATGTCTTGACTGCATCGGCGTTTACCGGTCTTGGGAGATCATCTCCGTCCATGTTGGTTAGCACTAGGGCACCTCCTGAGAATGCATTCTTGACCAAATACGGACCCTCGTACTTTGGAGCCCACTTTCCTTGACTGGCCTCCTGATGAGGGAGAATCTTCTTCAACACTAAATCTCCAGTCTTGAATTGGCGAGGCCGCACTTTCTTGTTATAAGCGTTGGCCATCCGTTGCTGGTACAACTGTGCATGGCAGATAGCAGCCAGGCGCTTTTCGGGAAGGAGGTTTAGTTGCTCGTACCTCACTCTTGCCCAATCTGATTCTTCTACTTCAGACTCTGCCAGGATTCTGAGAGAAGGGATTTCTACCTCGAGGGGAATTACGGCTTCCATGCCGTAAACTAACGAATAGGGAGTTGCCCCTGTGGATGTGCGAGTTGTTATTCGGTAAGCATGCAGCGCGAAGGGAAGCATGTCATGCCAATCCTTGTGAGTGATTACCATCTTTTGGATGATCTTCTTCAGGTTTTTGTTTGCTGCTTCGACCGCGCCATTCATCTTTGGTCGGTATGGTGATGAGTTTCGGTGCTTCACTTTCCAACGTTGGCAAAGACCGTCGATCATTTTTCCGTTGAGATTGGTGCCGTTGTCCGTGATGATGGTTTCTGGGACCCCATGACGGCAAATGATATTCTTCTCAATGAATCGCATGGTCGTCTTCTGAGTGATGCTGGAGTAAGAGGCGGCTTCTACCCACTTGGTGAAGTAGTCGATGGCTACGAGGATGAAGCGATGGCCATTAGAGGCTGTTGGATGGATTTGGCCGATGATGTCGATTCCCCACATCGAAAAAGGCCAAGGCGATGTCATGCTGAAGAGAGGGGCTGGAGGGACATGGAGATGGTCCGCGTAGATTTGGCACTTGTGGCACTTCCGGAAATGGCCGATGCAATCGCGCTCGATGGTGAGCCAAAAATAACCTTGCCTCATGATCTGTCTGGCCATCATGTGCCCACTCGCGTGAGTGGAACAGACTCCTTCGTGGATCTCTGCTATAATTCTCTTTGCTTCGGCCATGGTGACGCAGCGGAGCAATGCTCCATCAACTCTCCTTTTATACAGAACTTCGCCGTCGAGGTAAAAGTCTAATGCTAAGCGCTGGAGGGTTTTCTTGCTAACCCGGCTTGCCCCCGGTGGATACTCCCGGTTCTTGATGAACTGTACCAAGTCGTAGAACCATGGCTTCCCATTGGGTTCTTCTTCTAAGACGACGCAGCAAGCCGGAGTTTCCCTTACCTCTACTCTCAATGGCTGAAGCATCACTCCGCATTCTAACTTGAACATTGATGCCAATGTGGCCAATGCGTCTGCGAAGCGATTTTTTCTCTGTCGACTCGGTCAAACTTGGTTTCCTCGAATTCCCGTGTGAGCTGGGTGAGTAACTTTTGGTAAGGGATGAGCTTAGAATCCCGTGTCTGCCAGAGATCCTGGGCTTGATAGATGACGAGTGCTGAGTCGCCAAAGATTTTGAGCTTCTTCACGTTCAAGTCGATTGCTGCCATCAGACCGTTGATGCATGCCTCGTATTCGGTGATGTTATTGGTGCATGGGAAGTTCAGCTTGCACGCTATGGGGAATTGATGACCGTCTGGGGATATGACCACGACTCCTACTCCCTTGCCCGAGAGATTCACCGCTCCGTCGAAGAACATGGTCCACCAGTCATCTTCTCGGAGATCTTCCGCGATCTCCTCTTCAATTACTATGATGTCCTCATCATGGAAGTCAAAGCTCAATGACTCATACTCGTCTGAGGCATGATCAGCCAAGTGATCGGCGAGGGCGCTTGCCTTAACCGCTTTCCGGGTTACATAGATGATCTCGTGCTCAGCTAATAGGACTTGCCATCTATAGATACGACTCGATAGATACGGCTTTTCGAAGATGTATTTCAGGGGATCCATGCGGGAAATTAGCCAAGTCGTGTAATACAACATGTACTGCCGAAGCCTTCGGGCGCACCATGCTAGGGCGCAACAAGTTCGTTCCAACATGGAGTAGCGCATCTCGCACTCGTTGAATTTTTTGCTGAGATAGTAGATGGCTTGTTCCCGCCTTCCTGATTCGTCATGTTGTCCCAGGACGCAGCCCATGGCGCTAGCTGTGACTGTCATGTACATGAGCAAGGGTCGCCCTGGCGTTGGGGGAACCAGTACTGGTGGGTTTTGCAGATATGTCTTGATTTTCTCAAAGGCTTGCTGGCAGTCTTCATCCCATTCTGCTTCTCCGTGTGTCCTTAGCATTTTGAACATCGGCTCACAAGTGAGTGTTAGATGGCTGATAAAGTGAGCGATGTAGTTGATACATCCTAGGAAGCTTCGTACTTCCGTTTCGGTGCTGGGAGCGGGTAGCTCTTGTATTGCTTTTATCTTATCAGGATCCACTTCTATGCCTCTGTTGCTGACGATGAATCCTAACAATTTTTCGGAGGTTACCCCAAAGGTGCACTTGGCTGGGTTTAGCCTTAGCTGAAACTGCCTCAGCCTCTCGAATACCTTCTTCAAGATGTCCACGTGGTCTTGCGTTCCACGGGATTTGGCTATCATGTCGTCGACATATATCTCCAATTCCTTATGCATCATGTCGTGGAAAAGGGTGACGGCAGCACGTTGATAAGTGGCTCCTGCATTCTTTAGTCCGAAAGGCATCACTTTGTAGCAGAAGGTTCCCCAGGGTGTGATGAAGGTCGTCTTCTCACTATCTTCAGGTGCCATCTTGATCTGATTGTACCCCGAAAATCCGTCCATGAAGGAGAACATGTCATTTCTGGCGGCACTATCTACCAATATGTCGATGTGGGGAAGTGGGAAATCATCTTTAGGGCTGGCTCGGTTAAGATCCCGAAAATCCATGCACATGCGGACCTTCCCATCTTTCTTAGGTACTGGCACTATGTTGGCGATCCATTCCGGGTATTCGGCAACTCTTAGGAAGCCCGCCTCTAGCTGTTTGGTAACTTCTTCTTTGATTTTTAGAAGGATGTCTGGATGCATTCTCCGAAGCTTTTGCTTGACCGGTTTGAACTCAGGCTTCAATGGGATGCGATGCTCAACTATCCCAGGATCGAGACCCGGCATATCGGCGTATGACCATGCGAAGACGTCAGAGTAGTCTTTGAGGAGAGAAATCAACCTTTCTCTCTGAGTCACGTCCAAGGTAGTTCCGATCTTGACCAACTTCTGATTCTCGTTGCTTGCCCCCAAGTTTACTTCGTCCAATTCCTCCCGATGAGGAGTTATTTCCTTTTCTGAATTTTCTAGTAAACGGGCTAGTTCGTTGGAGATTTCGGCTTTATCTTCAGTTGTAGCGATGATTTTTCGCTGGTAAAGACATGGGTTTTATCAAGACAATCCGTATTAACATTCATCCTGAAATTTAAAATGCGAAAAGAAGAGATGCGTAAAATGAAGATTGCATATATATTGATTTTTAACAAAAGGGAACATGAGTCCCTACAAAAGTGTCTTCGTAAGAAGACGTGCAAAAACGTAGATATTTTCGAAAGGAGTGATTTATGGAGAGACATCTGGAAGCATGGTGATGGTCCAGTTGCGCACAGACTCCCCTGACTTCTTTACGAAAATGACTGAACTAGGCGACGGCTCTTCTTCACCCAAAGTGCAAATACGGAGGTCCGATACCGGGATCGGATTCTCATTGATGGTTTCGGCCGCGAAGGGGAACGTGGTCCTGATATGGGGGACTGACATGTTGCTCTCTGGCGCAGAACGTCCAAACAGCTTAGCCAGTTGCTTTTCTTTCTTTTCTCGGGCAATCCTGACGAAATCGGCCTCGCTGGGTTGGTACCCTAAACCGAAGCGGTCTCCGAAGCTTTTCGGAGGTGCCCAACCTCTCGATCCTTGTAACTCGGTTCCTAGCCGTTTTCCCAACTGGAAACTTCCCTCTGGTGTTGACTTAGTGGTTGCTTCGGTTATCTCAGATTTTGAGGTTTTGCAAATGGGGGATCCTTCCTCGATCCAGTCCGCATTGACGATTTTGAAGGCTTAGAAAGAGCTCTCCAAGGTCTCGGCAGCTTCGATGTAGGGCACAGATGCATGCTTGGCCAAGATCAAGGCTTCTTCTGCCTTTATCGTGACAAGGGCGTTGTCCTTGACGTATTTGAGGCATTGATGCAGAGAAGATGGGACAGCGCCTGCTGAATGGATCCATGGCCGTCCCAGAAGCATGCTGTAGGCAGGCTGGATCTCCATGACCTGGAACGTCAAGGTGAAAGTGTGGGGCCCGATGACTATATCCAACTCGAAGTTTCCGATGATCTCTCGAGTGGTGCCGCCGAAAGCCCTAGCCATCATTCCGCTAGGCTTCATGTGAGAGAGATCGACTGGTAGTTGTTCGAGGACATGCTTGGGCATGACGTTCAGTGCTGAACCGTTGTCGATTAGGGCTTTTGCTATGACGTGCCCCTTACATCCTACTGTGATGTATAGGGCTTTGTTGTGATCTTTTCCTGCGGGGTCAATCTCTCCCTCGGAAAAGGAAATGCTGCTCAAGGCTTGAATTCTCCCAACGAGGTTCTCTACCCCTTCCGTGGTGATATCTTTAGTCACAAAGGCTTGCTTCAGGACTTTTAAGAGAGCTTGGCGATGAGGCTCTGAGGTGAGGATCAACTCCATGATGGAGATGCGAGCTGGAGTTTTCTTTAGCTGTTCGATGATGCTGAACTCGCTCTGTTTCACGATCTTGAGGAACTCGGCCGTCTCGTCCTCAGTTACCGGTTTGCTCAAACCTTGCGTCTCTTCTATCATCTCTTCGCGGATTACAGGATTTTTCCCTTTGGCTTGCCTTTGCTTTTCTACCTCCTCTGATATGTAGCATCTTCCTGTGCGATTCATGCCCCCTATATGAGAGGTTTCACCGATAGTCAGCTCTGTTGGTGCGATTGCAGGAGGGGTAGTGACCACCGTGTATCCGTAGTCGAATGGGACTGCGTGCAAGTCTCGACTAGGAGTATTTACAGCCAATGTGAACACTACTTTGCGAGGGGTTATAGTTGTATTCCCTGTTTGGGCCATGTATTCGAAGGAATACGGTGCTGGAGGATTATCCTCGATAGCGTTGATTGCTCCTCGGGTTTCCCCTTTGGTTTGGATGATCCCGAATGCTGTGAGTTGCTTGACCTTCTGCAGAAAAAGTCCGCAATCCTGGATGTCGTGCTTGCTCTCCCCCTGGAAGAATAGGCATTGATCCTGATTATTCCCTGGGAATGGGAGATAAGCGTTGTCGACTAACGCGAGGAACAGTTCTTCATTGGGTGTTCCTTCCATCGAAGGGGGAGGAACGTCGATTCCAATGGAAGCAATGTCGTTCATCCTCGGATTATGGTGCAGTGGAGTGCTAGCTGTCATATCAAGGCCCTCTGCTAAACCTTTGGACGAGATTCGTCCTTGTTGGGTTAGGTGCTCGACCTTCTCTCTAAAGGCGTAACAATCCTCCAGGGAGTGTCCTCGGGTTCCGGCGTGATATTCGCAGCTGACCTTCGGATCATACCAGCTAGGGTAAGGAGGCTTGCGTAGATTTCCTTCAAAGGAAATAGAGGGAATGACCATGTCGGTGAAGGGTATGACTCGGAGTCTGAGGATTCCCAAGAAGATAGCAATGGTGCTGCACTAGAATGGGAAGGTGGTGCCGAATACCTGACGAGGTAATCGAATTTCCCCGAAGGTTGGCCGAGAGTGTCTATCTCGTGGTCTCCCTCGTCACGACGTCTGGAGAATCGTTTACCTGACGAAGTAGATCTTTTCTTTCGGATGATTCGGGGTGGGGTTCCCTGGGCGTTATGTGAGATAGGAGATCCTTCTCCGATGGTGCTAATGGATCCTTCCTCCTGGGCCGCTTTCTGGGTTTGGATTACTCCGAGACTCGAGAGTTGTCTCACCTTTTCTGCGAACAACTCACAGCTTTGGATTTTGTGACCGTCGTTTCCTTTGCAGTACATGCAATAACTTGGATTGTTCTCCGAGTGTGGCACATATCCTCCTCGAGCTAAGGCCAGGAAAAGTTGTTCCCGTGGCCAGCCTGATGCCGAAGAAAAGAGGTCGTTGCTCTCTCCTGCCGAGATGGTGTTCACTCCTTCTTTTCCTTAGGAATGATCGGGGAGAGGATTGGTGGAGGTGTTGGGTCCTTTTGCCGCCCCTTCGAAAGATACCCATCCACTTTTGATCAAGTGATGGACTTTCGTTTTGAATGCGAAGCAGTTTTCCAGAGTGTGTCCTGGAGCTCCAGCGTGATACTTGCATCTTGCGTTGAGATCGTACCACTTCGGGTATGGAGGCAATTGAGGCTGAGCTGGAACCGGTACGATCTGTCCAGCTGCTAGGAGATGCTTGTAGATTTCTCCCGCAGGGAGGGGAGAGGAGGCAAAGGCTCTCGATTCCACCGATTGTTTGACGTGTTTTGGTTATTTGGGTATTTTGGTGGTTTATATGGCTTGGGTTGTATGGGTTGTGATGTTTGCACTGGAGGTTGCGAGAAATGTGTTTGATTTTGAGGTGCGTTATTAGTAATGGGTGGCGAAGTGAAAGGAAAGAAAGTGGGTTGATACAGCGATGGCGGATGATAGGGCGCTGGCGAAAGATAAGGTGGAGGTGGTGGAAATGGTTGCCCGTGATAAGCTTGGGGAGCCACAAATCCAACATCCCTTTTTACGATGGCCGCTTTCTTGGGCGCAGATTCTGGTGCCGGAGGCGTGATTCGTCCAGACTTAATCCCCTGCTCAACTCTTTCGGCAATTAGGACCATGTCGGAGAAGCCGTTCGAAGGGTTCGAGATCAGGTAGGTGTAGTAAGGAGCCTTGAAGGTGTGCAGGAAGATTGACAAGAGTTCCTTGTCGCTCAAAGGAGGAGCGATCCTGGAGGCCAACTCTCTCCATCTCTGAGCGTAGGTCTTCACGGACTCGCCAGTTTTCTTTTCCAAATTTTGCAGGTCGGCGCGGTCGGGAGCTACCTCCATGTTGAACTTATATTGCTTGTAGAAGGCATCAGACAGGTCTCTCCATGTCCTGATCCTAGCTCTATCTAGACCCATATACCAAGTTAGGGCGTGCTTGGTCAAGCTTTCTCGGAACAGATGGCTCGTTGTGGATCATCTCCGCCATCTTGTTGTGGATCATCTCCGCCATCTTGTTGCAGTATGCTCGGAGGTGGGTCTTTGGGCACTCCACACCAGTGTACTTTTCGAAGTCGGGGATCTTGTACTTTGGGGGTATGATGATCCCGGGGACCATACACATGTTGGCGGGACCAGTAGGGTCAAATGGATCAGTCCCTTCAATTGCTCGGAGTCTTTCCTCGAGCAGATTCAGTCTGTCACTCTTTGGTCGCTCAGCCTGGATGGGGTTAGCACCGAAGGATAGCGGCGGTTCCAACAAGAACTGAGGTGGTACTGGGTTGAAGGCAAAAGGCTGAGTTCCCATATGTCCAGGAACGGTGCTTGGAGGAATGGGAGGGAAATACGAGGCCTCCGGAGGGCCTGACTTCGGCCGGAGCCCACAGCAGGGTTGATCGACAGCTGCTGTAGTGATGCGGTGATTTCTTCACCCGAACTAATCGAAGGGTTTGCTATAGTGGGTATAGTAAAGGGGCTAATCTATTTCCACTGGCCTTCAGGGCCCGAAGGTGGTGGGGGTACCGAAGATCCTGCGATGACAAATGAAGAGGGTGGTCCTGCTGTTGGAAGAGGATCAAAACCCGGTGGGAATTCGGTGGTAGCTTCATCCCTTTCCTTTTCGGCCCTGGTGGCCCTTTCTGTAGTAATCCTAACTTGCTCTTCTAGTTCGGCAATTCTGGCCGTTAGTACCTCGTCGGCCTTAGCCTGTTCAGTCATTTTTCATTTTTAAAGCCGAGTTACAGGGAGCTTGTGTGGAGTAGCGTGCTTCCGAGGAGCTATTGTGAACCTAAAAAGGGAAAAAACACAGAAAAGAGTAAATACAAGTGAGGATATACAGGTGATGTGCAATCCCGAGGCCTCCACGTTTGCTCAATCGCTTTGCTCAATTGCATTTCTATCTCAGCCTCCAAAGCAGCGATTCGTTTCTGTAGTGCCTGATTCTTCCTATCCCCCAAGTCTGCGCGAGTAGTCAAGACCCTTATCGTTGAATCTCTGTCTTCGATTATGGCGCTTGACGCTTCTCTCTTGCGGTTTTCGCTGCTCAAGCGTTCCTTGAAGGCCCTGAGGGCCACTTTCTTCTGTACTGCTTGCACACGGATGAAATCCCTGTGTTGCTTGTCCAGTTCATTCATCTGGACTTCCAGGCCACATTGACGAGCTTCAGCGATATCCCTTTCCTCCGTCATCAGATCTCGCTCTTCTTGCGCTGCTCGCATCTGTTCTACTACTTGAGCGTAAGCCATGGCATCCATTCCTCCACTCACTTGAGATTCCCCTTCCTCTTCTACCGGTTTTTGATTTTCTGGGCGAGGTAAGACGTTGCCGTTGACTCGCCTCATCCTCCACTGTGGGTATTGTGGTATTGTTGCCGCAGGGGCTACGCGTCCTTTGAGACAGTAGGGGTGGGCCCAGTCTTGAGTGTACAGCTGTATGTTCTGATTTTCTCCGGTGTGGGGTAGATCTGATTTCGTCATGCCGAATGTTATCGGAATGATTTGCGTGATGCAAAACTGCCTGAGTACGAGGGCAGGGCAATAGTGAACACATCCCCATGCTCCGATCAAAGGAACCCAAGGTAGGGGCCCACAGCAGACGATGGGATTAGAGGTTCGCAGCCACTTGGCATGCCAACTGAAATCCTCTTCGGAGAGGTTGATGAATCGGTCAGTCCAGACGTCCTTGTTTTCCATTTCCCATCTATCCGTGGTCATTGCGTTGATAACTCTGAGTAGAGGGCATGACCTTATGTAGCTTTCGAAGAAGATGGTCTGATCAGGAATCTATTTGAAGTGGCCGACCAACCATACTGTCAGCAACTGGGTGCAATAGGTAAGTCTCCCTTTTCCTTTTCTTCGACAAGAGTCCAAGGAACGAAAGGTCTCAGCCAAGATGGCTGTCGTAGGATTGATGGAATTAACCTCCATCTCGTAAAAGATGTTGGCTGCTGAAAAGTCGATGGCGTTCCTCATCCTCGGAAAAAAGACGAATCCTACGATGGCGAAGGCCAGAATCATTAAGCGCTTCACTCCATTAGATAGCTTAAATCGTGCCTCGATATCTGACCAGCACCAGAAGTAGTCACCCTCTCTGACACGAGTAGTGATTCCTAATAGCTTGTCGGCCTTATTTTGACACCCGCAGAGTCGAGTCGGACGTTTTGGTATATGGCCGAAATGGGGGATGTGAAGCACATCAAAGCCGAGTACTCCTCTAGCGTGGGAGTCAAATCTACTTCTTTGTCGAAAGAGAAGCAACGATAGTAGGGGTCCCAGAACTTCAGGGCTGCCCGGATGCAACCCCAATCAGTTTTCACATCCACTAGGGTCAGTAGCTTGCCATAACTACCCTCAAACTGTATCTCCTCGTCTTCAGTCAGCTCATTTCTTAACATCCAAATCCTAGTCAAATCAAAGTCTACAACCTCTACTTTGATCTTGGTAGCGATATCAGGGGCGAACCCACGTTCCAATAGGTCTCCTCGTGCGGCCTGATCGTCGAAACTTCATCCCCCGAAAATATCAAATGAAAGTAGCGTAGGTGTTGACATAGCGAATGAGCAAATGGGTCCTTGATAAGATCCGAGACCTCTTCTGAGCGGAACGGCAGCCACAGGTGGTCGTACAGGAGGTGGTCGACGTCGAAGGTACCTGCAAAGTGCCGGAGGGGGACTCCGGCGTAGACACTCCGATGCTTAAGTCAGTTCAAGTTTTCAAAGTAGTAGAGTTTCTCCAAGATGATCTCGATCCCCCCTTCTGTTTGGTAAGGTGGGGGTATTTATAGACCGAAATTAGCGATACCTGACAGCGATAGGGGTAGACACCGTCTGAAGATATCGCTGCGAGCGATATCAGGTCCGTCATCGCGGGCGATAATCGAGTGAGGCCTATCTGGGGCGATATATTCTCCGATCCCCTAGGATGGGATGACGCCGTGCATGTAAAGATGCGTGAGTTCCCCCCCGCTGAAGTCGACCATCCTAGGTAACTTCCACCGGCCCCGGCGATAGGTTGGAATTTCAGGGAAGCGTTTAGAAACTTGTCCAGGATAGATGTCGTAGCCCCAATGTTGCCGTCAGGAGCATTTCAATTGTTATCATAAGCCCAACTGAAAACTAGCCCGAGTGTTCACCAAGGGCTATCCATGTCTGATATCTTAAAATAGGGATCTGCTCGGTCATGAGGCGATATTAATCTTCCTGGCCTCCCGATAGGGCTTACGAAGTCCCCGCTTCGTTCAAGTCATAGAAGGACCGTTGGTGGGTCACCTGCGGTGTTGTTACGGTTATTCGACCAGGCCGTGCCCTAGGCTGGCATATATTCGGAGCTATCGTCCTTTCGAGTGTACTGCAAAGATACAGAGGAGATAGATACTTATACAGAGGTTAGCAAACCTTATACTTACAGAGGTCTGAGGTCACACGAGCCCCAATTTATTCTTTACGCCCGAGAGAGTAGCGGTATCAACGCGGCTTTACACCATCAGCTACCTTATGGTTATCGCGGCTTCATACCACCAGACGCCTGTGATGCCAACGCGGTTTTACGCATCTAGGGCCACCGGTGACATCAACGCGGCCTTACACTATGGATACCGGTAACCTTATGGTTTTAGCGTCAGGGCTACCAGTGATATCGTGTCTTTTGGCGTTTTTCCAGACTCTGCCTCGTACTCCTTCCAGTATCTATATCGCGACCGTTACCCCTTCCTTCCGTTCTTGGCTTATCACTTCTTGAGGATATCGGGGCGGCTCGTCTTTTGAGGACCTCAATTTCTTTTTCCAAGGCCTCCCTTCAGTGGAGCCTATAAATCGGTGAGTTTTCCCAACCCACGTTCTCCTCATCTCCATCAGTCAGCATCATGGATAATTTGACTAAGAATTTTCTTCTCTCCAAGGGTCATTCGCTCAGGAACCTCAATGACGGTGACGTCGGTTTCCTGGAGAACATGCTGGTCAAGACTTCTGAGGATATTCTGGAGCTGCAGGGGATGCTGACTCCGCTCTATACCCGGCTGGGAGCCATCTCTCTGGAGGACTTCAGTCCTTTGGAGAGCGTTTCAAAGCTGTCTGCTTCCGTCTCTCGGATTCAAGTGGTGATCGCCATGCTGCAGCAGCGTAAGGACATGTTGGGGTGCTGCCTGAAGGGGATGAGAGCCACTTCCCACGATCTGGTTCTGGTTATGGATTCCCTGAGGGATCTTCCTGAGGTGCCCGAGGACACAGGCTCTGACGCCTGATAGCGGTGGCTCCCTTTGGGCCTTTTCTCTTTTCCCCTTGTCTTGTAAATGTACCTTCCAGCCACTAGGCCATAATAAATAAAGTGTTTTCATCATTCCCTCTCGCAACTGTTCTTCTTTTTTACTGCGCTCTTTGTCATTTTCCAAGGAATATTCTTAGCCCAACTGAAAACAGTCTTGCCATTGGGCAGCTTTTCTGTTGATCTTTCTGCCTTAACTCCACGCCGTCTTCATTATAACAACTGATCGGCAGATATTACCATTATTCTTGATTTGCACGAGATTTCAACAGGCGTGACTGCAAATCTACATTTGCACTTCAGACTGTACACGTGCCAATCTCCAAGAGTCGGGTTGGAGGATCGAAGAGTCTCTTTTCTTCTTTTCCCGGCTATTTAATGAGGCTTTTCCTCCTTCATTCTTATCCATTTATTTTTTATTCCTTTTTCTTCGTTCGTGCGAGATGAAGCGTATATTTGCTACATCGCTTGACCTATTCCGCACATTCTTTGTCTTGAATAGCCACAACTGTCTGGTAGATATTACCCCTAGATGGGGCGATGTCATTGTGCAACTGTTCTGGCGGAACTTTCAAGGTTTTGAAGAAAACGTAGACGACTGGAAGTCTGGGTTTTTCACCCTCCGTTTGCCGTCACGACTCTGGCGCGGGGGTTTCAATCGAAGAATCCACGGCGGCGTTTGGAAAAGACCGGACACGCTGTCAAGCCAGGATGTTTCTAACGTTAGTGCCTTGTTAGAGATAGAAGGGTCTTTCCGCATCCGGGAGTTTGCTCAGTTCAGGCCTTTGCCAGAGTGCGTTGTGGGTGAGTTCCCTTTTTCCGCTTTATCGCTTCAAATTTCTTACTTTGATAACATGCTTTGTTGGCAGGTAACGCTGAGAGTAGTTCCTCTGGGGAAGGTGACGCCCCTTGAACGTAATACCTCTCCAGTCGCTGCCTCCTTCTCCACCCGCGAATTCTCATCGCCCACCTATTTCGCCTAGGAGGAGAAGGAATAAAACCATCGCTACTCGCAGGACCTCTGCTCGGCCTTCTCGTTTTCTTGAAGATTGGCTTCCTCCTCGCGGCAAGAGAGTAGCTCGAAGCGATCCTGTGCCTGAGAAAATTGACAGTGATAGCGAGAGCATGGACCCCGGTCCCGAGTTACGTCATGCTACTCTTGCTCAACGGATGAAACTCAGGTCGAGGAGGAACGACAATGCGGCGGAATCCACTGAGGACGATAGCGAGGAGATTGCAAGAGAGACGGAACGTCTCGTGAAGAGGGTTCGCAAAGAGAGGACCGACCCGCCGGTTTTCCCTTCAAAGGAAGCTAACGTGGTCCCCACTGAGGAAGTTAGCGCTTCTCATGTCGCGAGCACTTCACAAGTGGCGGAGGTCGTCGAAGTGTTTTCCAGCGTTCCTTCTGAAGATAACGAAACCCCAGCGGCTGCGGCCTCTTCTTTGTCATCGGACCCTCCTACTTCTCCGATAGGTTCCTTTATCCCAGAAGTCGCGTTACCAGTTTCAGAGTCAAGTGCTCCTCCTAATTCTTCTCCACAGAATCCCCACCCTTTATTCCTATCTTCGATTTCGGGCATTGGCGATTCCGCAAAAAGTTGTTCCCCTCCTTATATCGCCAACCTCTCTCCTCAGAGTCCTCAAGGCCCTACTGGATATCAGCTGGATTTGTCCTCTTTTGGCACCGACGGGCTCCGCGTCTTGGGGATATCGGATCCGTTATCGCGAGAAGAGCCTGTGGGTCCAATAGTGGGCCAGATGTTTACTTCCTCCAAGGACAAGGAGGAGTTTTTACGGCATGCCCTCGAGACACGACAATCACATATTATGAACAACATGCTGGCTAGCTTTCGGAAACTTCATTACTTCCTTGAAGATCAGCGTAGCAAAACTCGGCCCTCTTCCGCTCTGCAGGAACAGTTAGATGCGGCTCAGGCGAAGGCGAAAGAGCTATCACAGTTGCAAGAGCGAACCCAGGCAGAGTTAGCTGATTGTCGTGCGGAGCTATCACGAGAAAAGTCAAAGGGGAAGGCGAAAGCAGAGCTACTGGAGGCGGAATTAGTGGTGGCTGATAAAAAGAACATCTTCCTCCGCGAAGAGTTATCATCTCGTGATGCCGATTTGGCCAAAGTTCCCTCAAGGATAACCTGGTGGAAGAATAAGACCATCGAGGTCTGTATCGCAGGATTTATGGATCTCCATATCCGCGGGGCCGTCAGTTCATCCATGCTGGCCGATTATGCTTCCCAAAAGATAAAAGATCTTGGCGAAAGCGAAAAGGATTTTTCTTCTTCTGGGGGGAAGCAAGGGAACGATCACGGCGAGGCACATGATGACTCTTGATTGATCCATTAAAGGACCTTACTATTTGTTTTTCCTGTCTTGTAATAATTCCATATCGCTTGGCGATATCAGTACATTGTCGTTTGGGCGATATCTTGTTTATTTCGCTTTCTCGCGTTGTCTTGAGGGCTGCCTTTTAATTAACGTCGTCTTTCGTCGTTTCCTTTCTTGTAATATTGCCTTTGTTTTTCAGAAAGTCACATCTGCTTTTCAGAGCATTTATTGCTCGCGACCCTTCCGTCAGTGCACGGGAAAAGTCATGATGGTCTAGGCACACGTGTCCGTTTCTTCTGCCTCTTCACCTTTGTTTAAAACTTTTGACAAAATCGAAACGTTTGTTGCGCTTCTCTAGAGTTGTACTCATTGCTTGAGTCTTATCCCTCATTCCGCTCCAACACAACGACTGTAGCATTTGCCGTTTCCTTTTAATTACTAGGGTTATAAACCGTCTTTATTTCTTCCCTTTTCTT
The DNA here is from genome assembly GCA_963691705.1 of Viola odorata. NCBI lineage: Eukaryota > Viridiplantae > Streptophyta > Magnoliopsida > Malpighiales > Violaceae > Viola > Viola odorata. The sequence continues at coordinate 47,685,121 of OY829543.1, read as the reverse complement.
TTTCACTCCCCTTTCTGATATTATTTCCCCGCCGTCTTGTTCTTCTTACCTCTACTCAGGCTTTCGAAGTTCTTTCCTCTTAAAGGTACTTTCTTCTACTTTCCTTCATCTTCTCGATTTCTATTTCTTTGCTTCTGCCATGGCAAAGACTCGCCGTTCTGAGTCAAAATCCATAGATGAGAAGAAAATGGATACCACAGTTAGTGTGATTACTACCGAGGCCATTCTCCGGGAGCACTTGGCCACTCACGGTGCCGTTATTCCTGATGGCTACCAAGCCATAGCTGCCCCTGGGTCAGTATGTTTGAACAGCGTTCTGGCCGGCAACCGTAGGGTCTTATACGCCCAGATGTTTCGCTATGGTTTCCGGCTCCCTATCGATCCTTTCGTCAAAGATTTGCTTATTGCTGGCAATTTTAATCCTGCCCAGTTAGCCCCAAATGCATATTGCTGTGTTTATGCCTTCTTGGAACTTTGTAGATATAAGGGGATTACTTCCCCTTCTCTTTTGTTGCTTAGATCCCTTTTCAAATTGATGAAGTGTCGGGGTGTGATAACCATATCGCCCCGCTTTGACGATGATTCTCTCAAGTCTTTTACTTGGAAATTACTCCATATCGAGTCTTCTGTCGAGGCTTGGAAAAAGGAGTTCTTTCTGGTAGATCTTCCTGACACTCCTGGTCTCGAGTGGCGCTCTGGGTTTAACCAGGACGTCCAGGATGGCCTTTGGAGTCGGCCAGAGACACTTCCCGCTCGTGAACAAGGATGGTTGGACACCTTACTCCAACTGGAGATTAGCGTTCACATTCGACTTGCGGCCTGTAGAACGGCCATTCAAGATTGTGTTAGGCGTGAGTATCGCGTTACTCTTTTTCCTTTCCTCGCTAATACTAACGCTGACATCATTTTGCGGTTTGCAGCGACGGATCCTGCTTACAGACCAAAGAGTGTAAGAAGGCGTTTAAAGAGAGCTCGGGACAGGGAAGACAGGGAGAGAGCTGCTTCGGAAGCCACTGATACTCCTTCTGAGTTACCGGCTACTTCTGCGAATCTCGCTCAAGTATCCTCCTCTTCTGTGGGTGAAGGGAATACTGACATTCCTGAAGGTGTGCCCATCGTGACCGTTGCTGCTCCTTCGTCTTCTCAGGCCCCTAAGGCCATTGCCAGAGGAAAAAGGAAGAAAAGAACGAGAAGTATCGCCACTCTTACTCCTTCTCCCGACGCTGCGGGCTCTTCGGAGGCACCTCCTCCTTCCAACACTGCTACCGTAAGCGTGTTTTTAATCGCGATATGTTACGCATCGATATTTATCGCTATCTGATTCATCTTTCTTTCCTTTGTAGGAAACTGTTGTAGTTGCTGCTCCCATTCCCTCAGGCGATATGGATCTGACCTATGTGCTGACGAGCGCCTCAAAGAGGGCCCGTATAGAGGGCGAGGGTGAGAACATATCCTCTTCTAACGTCGCGAGGGAGGGCGACCCTGTCACTGCTCTTGATTCTGCCACGGTTCCTCCACGTGGACATTCTATGGAAGTTTTGGGGAATCTGGGTGGTGTTGACCCCTTTGGCTCTTCGCCCAATTCCTTTGGTGGGCCTGTCCATTCATTTCCCTCTCATTTAGGCTATCAGGACGTCCTGTAGGATTTCGCGGGCTATCAGCCTCATGGTGTTTTCCTGGCTCCGGGCAGTTCTTCCTCACAGGTCCGCGCTCCCGCCCCCTGGCTTTCACTCCTTCAAGCGTTCCTTGGCGGCAACGCTATGGTGAAGGCGGAAGCACTTTTAATTTTGCGGCAGATCTTTGCCCGCTAAATGGGGTTGGCGAAGTGACCCATCAAATTGAATTATTCGATTTCCGTGCCCGTGGCTTGGCAGCCATCGGGGGCGATGGTTCAGATGAGGTTTCTGCCCTGCTGGCTTCTCAGATTCTAGCGTCATCTGCGGAACGGGAGACCTTTCTTTCTCTGACTGATGACGATAAGGCGAGCTTCCTCCGCACTGGCCTCTTCTCCAGTATGATGAAATTCCACTATTGGGCTGAGGAGGTGAAGCGTCAACTTGCTACCCTTCGTTCCGTCTCAGCGGAGCTATCCCAGGAGCGGAATGATAAGAAAAAGGTGCTGGAAGAGCGTTCCAGAGTTATACTAGATCATCAGGATCTACAAAAGCGGCATTCCGCGCTGGAAAAAGCTTTGGCAGAGGAGCAGGCCAAAGTGACTGCTTTGGAAAATGAGAAGTCAGCGTTGGAGAAGGAGAAGGCGACTTTGGCGGAAGAGTCAGCCGATATGAGCTGGTGGCATGCCGAACAGACTGCCAGTGTTCTGGTTAAGTGTTTCGAGGAAATCCACGGGGTAGATGCCTACAAGGGCGAAGAGGTTGCGAAAGCCTTTCTACAGAAATCTGCCTATATCTAGGAGGCAGGCTATCGCCAAGCCAAAGCCGCGGGTTGGAAACGAAGAATCCCCGAGAGCTGATATGTCATGGCGCTCTGCCGTTCCTTCTAGCGATAAGCATCGCCTAGTTTTTGTCTTTTATGCCTACGGCATGATCATTTTGAACATTGGATCTTTGTAAATCCTTGAGATGCCTTTTAATATATCTAAGCAATCTCTTATCACTGTTCTTCCTTTGTATTTGTCTCCTCACGAGACTTCTTTTATCACTGAGGTTGACTTATCCTCATAGTGTGCTTACTTTGTCGAACAAACCCTTAGTATTTCCACCAAAATGACTAAGGTCTATATCGGGTAGGCCTTTCGATAAGCTTATCGATGTCGTGACCACAACTCCTTCCGCTGTTCGGGAGTATTCTGCACATTTCTAATTGTAGATCATCAGTAACAAAACGAGTTTTGAGAGAGAGTGATTTACCCGTAGGAGCCTTTCCGCTGCCGTCACAGGGCTTTATCACGGAACCCGTTTCGAATCGCGTTTCCCCTCAGTTCTATACTTCGCCAGGGATACTCATCCGGTTACTAACTGGAATTACGCGATTCTCCACGTTTCCCTTATCTCTCGATCGGCCTCAAAAGTGCCTCATCTCATGAGCAGTCGGATCAAGACTCTCACAAGGCTAGGAATTTTCACTTTTAGGCGTTGACCTCTTGTTTAGAACCGTGTCCTTTCTTAATGGTTTAGCTATACTAGCCCGACCGTTAAGATAGGATTCTTGTTTCTAAACAGAGTTTCTATTTCTTTGGGACGTGTCTTGTCTTGATGTACCGTCTCCACGAGAACGACCAGCACAAGAAAAGAACTTTTCACTCCCAAAGATTCCGGGCAGTGCCCTCACTTAGTGAGCCATCTGATCAAGATCGGTCATCACAAGGATAGGACTTTTCACCCCCGGGAGCGTCAAGGATTTTTCTATCCGACGCTAATCAAGGATACACTGGGTCGTGCCCTCACTTAGTGGGTCATCTGATCAAGACCGACCATCACAAGGATAGGACTTTTCACTCCCATGGTATCCCTTTATCTGCACAAAAGCAACCACAAACCCACGAAAACTCTCATATCGAGCGTTAGCCACGGTTAGGGTTGTCATAATTCAAATAGTGCAGATAAAATTAAACTCTAGAGTAATATAATTTCAAACGAGCGATATTCCAAGAGTTGGATAGGGGTGTACCGTCAAGTGTCTCCAGGCGATAGGCTCCTCTCCCCACAACGTGGGTGACGTGATATGGTCCTTCCCAGTTAGGGCTAAGTTTCCCCATTCGCTGTCCAGCCGCTCGCCGGTCTCGGAGCACCAGGTCACCAATTTTCAGCAATCGCTCTTTCACATGCCTGTTATGATAACGGGCCATTTTTCGTTTATAATACTGCGTTTTCAGGAGGACTTCTTCTCGAACCTCTGGTAACGCGTCCAGGTTAGCACGTAACCGTTCCTCATTTAGTTCCTCACGAAAGTGAGCCACCCGTAAGCTCATGGCCCCGATTTCCACTGGCGTTACGGCTTCAGTTCCGAAAGCCAACGCGAAAGGCATTTCTCCAGTGCTAGTTTTCACAGTCATGCGGTATGCCCACATCACATATGGCAGCTCGTCAGCCCACTTCTTTTTAGACCCCTCCAGGTTTTTCTTGATACCACTGAGGATGCTCCTATTAGTTACTTCCGCCTGTCCGTTGGTTTGTGGGTGAGCCACAGAAGAAAATCGCTGCTCAATCCCAAATTCCGAGCATTGGTCTTTAAAGAATTGGCTAGTAAACTGGGTCCCGTTATCGCTGACAAGGATACGAGGCACCCCGAATCTCATGATGACTTGGTGTTTGAAAAAACGCCATGTTTTTTCTGCCGTGATTGTGGCAACCGCTTCAGCTTCCGCCCACTTTGTAAAATAGTCCACAGCCACTATTACAAATTTCAGTTGGGATCTCGCCTTTGGAAATGGACCCAGGATATCAATCCCCCATTTGGCGAAAGGACAAGGGGCGATGATTTCAGATATTTTAGTGGCTGGACGTCGAGGAATTTTGGCGAATTCCTGACACTTGGGACAAGTTTGCACGTACTTGTGGCAATCCCTTCGTATGGTGGGCCAGTAGAATCCTGATCTGAAAACTTGTGCCGCCATGGTGCCGCCCGACACGTGCATTCCGCATATCCCTTCATGGATTTCACGCAGGGTGTGAAGACCCTCTTGTTCAATTATACATTTGGTGGCGGGGTGAGAAAAACATCTCCGAATAAGCTTCCCGTCATAGTACGTGCAGCGAGCAGCCTGTTTCAACACTTTCATCTTTTCAGCGTTACCTTCAGGTAGCTCTTTGTGTTTTAAGTACTTTATTACTGGAATTCGCCAATCATTCTCGAGCTCATTCACACATAAGGAGGCTTGTTCCTCCATGAAGGACGACACCGATAGCTCACGATAATACACACCCTTTGGTATTGATGCTTCCGGGTTTGCGGCCAGCTTGGCAAGGTAATCGGCTTCAGCATTTTCCTCTCTAGGAACGTACTCGAAGCTGATTTGCATGCCCTCTTTCTTTATCTCCATTAACTCTCGCGTTACCTTAGCGAGGTACTGCACCATGATAGGTTCTCGGGCCTGAGAGTGTCCTGAGACCTGGTCAATTATTAATTTGGAATCCCCATAAATTTTCAGACGCAGGTCTCCTGTCTGGCCAGTATCGCGCCTCCCTTTAGAAGAAAACTGTCGCCCTATTCTGAGTCCAGCTAGCAACGCCTCATATTCGGCTGCGTTATTGGACAAAGGCTGTAAGATTCGAATAGCATACCGTATCCGCATATCGTGCGGCCCGTTTATGAAGATTCCGGCCCCCGCCAATTCTTGGTTCTTGGCTCCGTCCACATGAACGATCCAAAGGTCCGTATATGTTTCAGGGAATGGGAGATCCATATCGTTCCATTCCGCTTCAGGTACACCACTCAGAGGGTCCTCCGTGAAGGTACATTCCGCTATGAAGTCAGCCAGGACCTGAGCCTTTACGGATGGTCGGGACTGGTATCTTAAACCATACTGCTCGAGCTCTAGCGCCCAGATCAGCATTCTGCCTGAAGATTCAGGCTTTCGAAATATCCTCTTCAAGGGTTGGTCTGTAAGCACAATGATAGGATAAGACTGGAAGTATCGGTCCATCTTACGGGCGGCCTGTATGAGGGCGAATGCTATTTTTTCAATGCGGGCGTATCGCAATTCCGCGTCCTTTAAAACGTGACTCACAAAATACACTGGGCGATGAGAGTGGTTATCGTCTCGAACGAGGACGACACTGACCACTTCGTCCGCTGCGCCCAAGTATAAGTATAAGGTATCGCCTGCCTCAGGCCTTGTCAATAATAAATCAGATGATAAATATTCTTTCAAGTCCATGAACGCTTGTTCACATTCCGGGGTCCACCCAAACGTGGCTTTCTGGCGTATGACTTTAAAGAAGGGGAGGCACTTTTCTCCTTGCTTGGAGATGAACCGTCCTAGGGCGATGACGCGCCCTGTCAGTCTTTGTACTTCCTTAACGGTTCTTGGCGATATCATGTCATGTATGGCCTTAACCTTGGAAGGATTAGGCTGGATACCTTTCTGGCTAACCACGTAGCCCAAGAATTTACCCGTCTGAAATGCAAACATGCACTTTCGGGGATTTAGCTTCATGCGATATCTTTTCATCACCTCAAGAACTTCCTTTAGATCTCGTAGGTGATTCTGAAAATTAGCGCTCTTCACCAGTATGTCATCAACGTATGCTTCCACTTTTCTCCCTATTTGTTCCTCAAAATTTTTATTGGCCAATCGTTGAAACGTGGCTCCAGCGTTCTTCAGCCCAAATGGCATCGCTGTATAACAATACGTGGCTTTAGGAGTAAGGAAAGCAGTCTTCTCCTCATCCTCCAGAGCCATAGGGATTTGATGATATCCAGAGTTGGCGTCCAACGAGCTTAGATACGCATACCCGGCAGTTTGGTCAACCAACTGATCTATGCGAGGGAGCGGGTAGCAATCTTTAGGACAAGCATCGTTCAAATCGGTGAAGTCAATACACATACGCCAATCTCCATTGGGCTTGGGAACGAGAACCGGGTTGGCTAACCAAGTGGGATACTGTACTTCGCGAATGAAACCCGCGTTAAGGAGCTTAGCAACTTCCTTTTCTACGGCTGACGCCTTTTCAGTAGAGAACGCCCGTCGTTTCTGTTGGACTGGCCTAGCGTTAGGGTCAACGTTAAGCATATGCTCGGCTATTTCTCGCGATATACCTGGCATATCGGCGTGTTTCCACGCGAAATTTCCTTGGCATTTGTTCAACAATCGTGCCAGTTGAAGGCTTTCTGCCGGGCTGAGCTTTTCGCTCACCAGGAAACTGGTCTCCTCTTTTCCTATCACCGGCACAGATATCATCTTGTCAAGGGGCTGAGCGCGCTTTTCATCACCCTGCTCATAAGGGTCAGCCGCTACACACGCATACTTATCACAACTCTTCTGAGTCATGAGCGAATAGCATTCCGCGGCTAATTTCTGATCGCCTTTTATCGACACCACTCCATCCCAGGAAGGGTATTTCATCTTTAAATGTTTTTGCGATATCGCCACTCCGAAGCGGTTGAGGAAAGGCCGTCCGAGTATGACGTTATAAGGCAGATTCAAGTCCACAACAAGGAACAGCAGATTCTCTGATCGTTTGAAGGTGTCTTCTCGAAAGTATACGGGTAAGGTGATTATCCCCGTGACCGGGATAGGAGTCCCATCCACCCCGACTATGGGTCTCTTACTAGGCGTTAGCTCATTATTGGGGCGTTTCAGGAGATTGTAAGCTTCCAGCGAAAAGAGGTTGACAGCACTCCCGTTGTCAACAAGAGTCCTTCTTATCCCATGACTGGCAATAATAGGTGTGACTACCAGGGCGTCATTATGAGGATAGATAACGCCTTTTTCGTCCTCTTCTGAAAAGGATAAGATCATGCGATCAAGTATGCCTATCGCTCCACCTTTCTTTGTCATACCCTATCGCGTACGCTTTTCTCCTTTCGCCACCATCGACTGTTCTGATTCATCTATATAGGGGATCCCTCCCGCTATGATGTTAATCATCGGGAGGTCATCGTCATCCATCACGAAAGTTTCCTCACCCTTTCCTTCCGAAGCGCTATCAGGCTGTGGGACCCGAGGGGGTCTTGGCCGTTCGTCTGTCGCTCTTCTTACAGGATTATTTCGGGCATCTTCCCTCACTTGAGTCGCGAATTCTCCCAAATATCCTTCGTCCACCAAGCGTTCTATCGCCCACTTCAACTCTCTACAAACCTCGGTGGAATGTCCCCTAGCTTTATGGAATTTACAGTAGGCATTTTCTCTTTTTCCCAAGAGCACTCCAGGTTTCGTGGGTGCTGGATAACGGATAGGAAGATTTCGGTGTTCTGCTATCGCCAGGATCTCGGCTCTTGGTACGTTCAGGGAAGGAAAGTCTGGATCATACGCCCGATTTTTATGAGCGTTCCCTTGACGCTGACGAGGGGAATCACCTTGTTTTCCTTTCGAAGAATTTCCTTTCTCCCTATCTGAGGTTTTTGGAATATGATCTTTTCGTCGGGCGTAATCGTCAATGTAGCGATCATCGATCAGAGGATTCGCAGGAGCGGCGGGGATGTGAGGTGCTCCAAGTGGCATATTAAATGTTCTATCTCTGTTCTCTTCTTCTTCCATTTTTGCGTAATTGTAGGCCTTGAGTCTTAATGCGTCCAGAGATATCGGAGGATCCACCATTAAAGCCTCTTTCAGCTTCCCGTAATGGCAATTTCTTTTCAGAGCTTCTATGGCGAAATCGATAGTGACACCCGGCGTTAACGACATTTCCAAATCGAATCGGCTGAGGAATTCTTTCAAAGTCTCTTGAGGCTTCCGTTGTAGGTCAAATAACGCCGCGGCAGATTTCCGAATGGGAATTGCCGTACTAAATCTGCTCCGAAATTTAGATTCTAGCTGTGTAAAATTACCAATGGATCCACTAGGAAGACCTTCAAACCAGAGTCGTGCCACTCCTGATAAGGTCATGACGAATATCTGACACAAAGTTGCGTCACTGTGGGTCTGAAACTGAACGAAGTCCTTCACTTTATTAATGTGCGAAATAGGATCTTTAGTACCATCGTAAGTATCAGCGGGAAGCTTCACTCGCCTGCTGACCCTATGTCGCCTTACGCAACGACTGAAGGGATGTCCAGAGGTATCATCAAGAATCTCACGCGCATGACGTGGGGGAGATGTGTCCCCTTGCCGCCCCCTTTCTCGGGGTTCAGGTGTATGATGTCGCCTAGGAGACCGACTACGACTTCTGGGCGAACGACTTCGATACCTCCTGCTACTGGATGTTTCACTGTATTCGGGAGATAAACTCCTGTTTGTTCCTTCCCTCCGTCCGGCCCAACGGTTCCTTAACGCCTTAAGTTGCCTGTCTTCCTGGGATAGAGTCTTTGCGGCATTTGTGGTACATAAGCCTCTACTCTTCCTTGAGTGAGCTGTACAAGACTAACCGGGGGATCTCCCGCTGACAGAGGCATTTGGGAGTTTTCTGGAAACAACGGGGGCAAAGGTCGATCAGCAATAATAGATGGTGTGAACGTGATGCGAGGAGGAACATTAGATCCAGAAGCGCCAGGCGTGATTCTTGTGACCATGTCAGTCAAATATTCCAAGCGGGAATGTAGAGCCGCTATTTCCATAGCAAAGGGATTATTATTACTAGGCACAAATCCTCCTGAAAGAGGTGTATAAAGATCAGATCCCACAGTCTGTGATGAAGAAATAACCGTCTGCGAAGAGACAGATCCTCCAGCGATCCCGACCGAAAGGTCCAGAGATCCCAAAATAGTTGGTTGTGACGTCATAGAGAGATCAGCAGTAGCAAAGGGGAACAACCGCCTGCGTGTTGAGAAAGGAATATTAGAGAATGTCTATCGGACCGGCTCCGATCCGGCTGTCATAACCGTTCCACTCTTCCGACCGAACAGAGCTTGGCTATTAAGGACGCTCACTTAATACACCAAAGCTCTCAACGAAAGTACCATTTGATAAGATCCGAGACCTCTTCTGAGTGGAACGGCAGCCACAGGTGGTCGTACAGGAGGCGGTCGACGTCGGAGGTACCTGCAAAGCGCCGGAGGGGGACTCCGGCGTAGACACTCCGATGCTTAAGTCAGTTCAAGTTTTTAAAGTAGTAGAGTTTCTCCAAGATGATCTCGATCCCCCCTTCTGTTTGGTAAGGTGGGGGTATTTATAGACCGAAATTAGCGATACCTGACAGCGATAGGGGTAGACACCGTCTGAAGATATCATTGCGAGCGATATCAGGTCCGTCATCGCGGGCGATAATCGAGTGAGGCCTATCTGGGGCGATATATTCTCCGATCCCCTAGGATGGGATGACGCCGTGCGTGTAAAGATGCGTGAGTTCCCCCCCGCTGAAGTCGACCATCCTAGGTAACTTCCGCCGGCCCCGGCGATAGGTTGGAATTTCAGGGAAGCGTTTAGAAACTTGTCCAAGATAGATGCCGTAGCCCCAATGTTGCCGTCAGGAGCATTTCAATTGTTATCAGTCCTGTTGGGACGAAAGTAAATTGTGTGCGTGAACAATCCGCAGGTTGTATAACAGAAAAATCAGGTCAAAATGCCATCAAGACAAATAGAGCCACGAAAAACAGTTATAATCATGATGCACGTGCTGGGGCTCTGATTCCGACATTTCTAACTGGCTTGAACGGTCCCCGGATGATACCATGAAAAGGTCCCTAAAGTGTCGTCCAGCCGCCCGATTCCTTGCGAAATCGTATAACCTTTCGACTGGCTTTAGGGGTTCATCCGAGTTGGGTTTGGTGAACACTACCTAGGACACGTGTCCTAGGGCGTCACTACTACCCTCCTATTTTGGTAATTGTCCCCTGGGTGTAGGGCGCTATGAAATGCTTATGACAGTTGATAAAGCAAATAAATAAACAGACCAGCAATTGATCAAAGTAAATAAATAAATAAACAAATAAACACCTCTCTAAAAAGATAAAACCGGCTCCGACCCTAACAAGTCCCCAGTGAAGTCGCCAAACTGTCGCGCCCCACGAAAATTAACAGAGGATGCTAATTCACGAGTGTGCAACGAAATTTGGGACCTTACAATGCTCGGCGTAAAAGGGACGCCTAGCAGCATGCAATGAAGTCGCCACCCTAATTTGGTTGCTAGGTTTAGGGAACCTTAATCGTCATGGCATAGAAAATATAATAAGTAAAAAAACTAAAGGCACAAAAAAGGGGTCTGGACCCCAGACAAAGGTTCGGGGTCGTATTATGGTCTCGGGAAGGTGTTAGGCACCCGAGTCACATCCGAAAATGGTTACCGGTTGATGAGAGAGGTGTTTAAAAGATGTTTGATAAAATGCGTTTTGAAAAGGGGGCCCTCAGAGGAATCGTCACTTTGGTCTTATCTATGATCGTAAGCGTTCAGGAATAATTAAGACGTCTTTCTGACGGGGTTACCGTTTATCAAGACCAATTGATTATTCCTGATCGTAACGTGATGGGACTGAAATTTCCGTAAGACTGAATGAGCGCCCTCTTATTTCATCATCGGGCCGTGCATGCTTAGATTAATTACTACGTGATGCTAACATGGATTGCTAACAGAGTACCATTTTAAATGATGGATTTAAAACAATAGTTTGTTGTGGGATCGAAAGTCCCCATGTACATGCAGTCAATATAAGCGAGAATTTAAAATCACATGAATGCGGCATTTCAAGAAAAGTCTTTAAACACGTTGTGCATGTGGGTTGATTTTAATTCTAGCAGTTCTATATATCATGCATACGATGGATATTTGCAGAAAGCATCGAATAAATAAAAGGGAATCGAACGGCGTACTTTCAAGCGAAGCTTGAATTTTAAAACCTACAAAATGAGAGTATTAGTGATAGCTTTGAGAAATAAATGGCAATTTTATGGGTGCAAGAATTTAAATGACAATTGATGGTACACGAGAAATGATGGATTTCACGTATACGGAAATGAGATGCTGAGTTTGGTTGTATGCGAAAAATGATGGATTTTAAGCATACGAGAATTTATTGCTAGGTGATTACATACGAAAAATGATGGATTTTTCGTATGTGAGAATTTAAATGTTGTTGATTGCATGCGAAAAATGATGGATTTTAAGCATGTGAGAATTAAAATGCTAGTTGATTTCATGCGAAAAATGATGGATTTTAAGCATGTGAGAATTTAAATGCTAGTGATTGCATGCGAAAAATGATGGATTTTACGCATGTGAGAATTTAAAAATGCTAGTTGATGAGTATAGAAAAATTAAATGTAGTTTGACAATTTCCAGGAAAAAGGTTTGATGATTTGCAGGAAAAAAATTGATTGATGATGCAGAGAATAAGCAATTGGATATTTGCAGAAAATGAATGCGACCGACCATATAGGCGGTATATTGAATTTAAATTGCGGAAAGTAAATTGCGAAAAATTAAAGTGCGAAGAAGTAAAGTGCGGAAATTTAAAGTGCGTAAAAGTAAAGTGCGGAAAAGTAAAGTGCGGAAAAGTAAAGTGCGGAAATTTAAAGTGCGGAAAAGTAAAGTGCGGAAAATTAAAGTGCGGAAATTTAAAGTGCGGAAAAGTAAAGTGCGGAAAATTAAAGTGCGGAAATTTAAAGTGCGAAAAAGTAAAGCAGTTGATAAATTGCGAGAATTAAAATGCGACCGACCATATAGGCGGTATAATGAATTTAAATTGCTGAAAGTAAATTGCGAAAATTTAAAGTGCAGAAAATTAAACAGTTGATAATTTGCGGAAGGATTTCCAGCAGTTTGCGAAAATTTAAAACAGTTGATATTTTGCGAAAATTAAATACGACCGACCATGTAGGCGGTATAATGAATTTAAATTGCTGAAAGTAAATTGCGAAAATTAAAATGCGACCGACCATGTAGGCGGTATAAGAAATGATTGAAATTAAACGGTTAGATATAAATGACTGAGGTTAGATAACATGACAATAAATATCACGATAAAGAATGAGCAATTCACGTATAAAAGCAATTCAAGAAACAACTTGTTAAAACTTAAGCATATGAAATATTTTACGAAAAAAGTGAATTAAATAATTCATGTATAAAACATACAAAAAATAACACGTAACATAAAAAATAAATATATGAAACATGCGAGCATCTTACGTAAAAAATGGCGACTCGAAAACCCGGAAAAATGCAAATGGGCTGGGCTTGACTTGGAAATTTGAAAGAAATGGGCCAGGAATTGTTCCTGGCCCAAAGGTAATTCATTTAAGTGGTGATGGGCCAAGCCCATCACCTTTCTTCCCTCTCACCCGAAGGGCCATGAGGCCCGTATTGCTTCATCTTCTTCCTCACGTCGTCGGCGCCACTGCCGGCGACGGAGGTCACGAACCAGGCGTCCGATTCGCCTGGTTCTTGGCCCAAACTGACCGTCTCCCCTCCCTCAATACAGAAACTCAATCACAGCAGTAAAACGGGCCCAAAACAGTGACGTTTTTTGGAGAAAACCGAAAGATGCATTTTTACGTTTATTAACGAAACAATTAAACTAAGCCACGATAATTCAAACGAATGTTAGCATGGTGAAATTAGGTTGAAACTCAAGCAATTAGAACACGTTTGAGCAGTTAAATGGTCATCGAAGTCAAGAACAAAAATTAGAGAGAGAAACCGTAAGTGAGAGAGAGAGAGAAGCTTACCGTGGTTTGTCTCGAGAGGAAAGGATTACGCAAGGAAGGGCTCAAATGCTCGTGAATTGGACCGGAAAATAGAGAGGGAGTAGTGTGGTTTTTTTTGGGTGAAAATTCGGCCCCGTGAACGTTGTGAATGATGGCTATTTATAGCCGAAGGAACCGCGTGGTGGCCGGACGCGGGCGGCGCGTGGAGGAGCTAGGGGAGGCTACGGCTAGCCGTGATGATGGCGAAGGGACAAGAGCTACGGGAGCAGTTGGCTTGGGCGAGGGCTGCTCCGCTGCGTGTTGCTTGGCACTGTGCATGTGCATTATGCACATTAATTCAAGGGCCATTGATTTGGTTGACTTTCGTCGGTTGACCAGATCAATGGCCATGATCAAATGGCCTTTCATCTGATTTAAATGGCCTCGAGCCGGTTCCGGCGAGCAAACGTTTCGACTTTTCGAGCCGAAGGTACCGGCGCGTAGAGAAAAATACGACGGTTTTAACCGTCTACAGCGAACGATGAGAACTTCTCGTTTAACGTGTTTATTTTAGTGTTCAAAGACGCGAAATGCGGGAACGAAAAAAATAAAGCGTTACACCGAAAATTACGCGAAACGCTGTAGACTGTTGCGACCGGAAAAAAATCTAGCAACTAGTTGATGGAAAACATTTTAAAGTCGAGCTATTGTCCGAGCAGACTTACTCGGGTCCAATAAAAGCTCGAATAAAAATAATAATAAAATAATAAAAATACTAAAAAATGTGCGAAAATATGAAAAATCCTAAAATTCATGTGATGACCTAAAACAAAGAAAAAATTTAGAAACGACTGCCAGATAATTAAAAATGTGATTTTTAAGGCTAAAAATAATATTGACAATAATAATGAAAATATGTGCCGAAAAATTAAAAATGCGATTTCGAAAGCTGACGACACTAATGATGATGCTAAAATGAAACGAAACACCTAAAAATGTTGGCGACCGTAAATTGACTGAAAATGACTGTAAATTAACTAAATAACAGAAATGCTAAAATTAAATAAAAATGGCGTCAAAATTCGGGTATCAACAATACTGACTCTAACAAACAATCAGAACAGATCATCGACACAAAAAGTCTCCCCCACACTAGATGACACTTTGTCCTCGAAGTGTGAGAGAGTAAAAGACTCAACATTTAACTAAAATAAAATAAATAACACGGAAAAGAAGTACCCGGGGCAATCATGGGTTGGGTGGGAAGGTGCTTTGCATGAATTTCTCCAGGAGCTGCTGTTGGATAGCGTTTGAATGCTTTTGGTCCTCAATCAGCTTCTGGACCTGGGATCCTAGCTGATCAGCAGTCTTCTGCAGAAGCTCCTGGCGGGCCATCATTGTGGTCATCATGGTTGCCATGCTTTGTGTCTCTCCCCCAGACCTGGGAATGTGGTTTTGTGGTGGTTGCGATCCCTGGTCTGATGTAGAGGGTAGTTTCTGCGCTGGAATTGTTTTCCCTGCCACAAAGTCTTTTTCAAAAATGAAGATCCCTTGATTCTTCTTTGAATAGATGTGGTCTTCAATGGGAGTGAAACCTGTGTTACTGCGCAGCACACGATTCTCATCCAGGTGAAAGTATCCCATGGCATCCAAAGATTTTAAATCTAAAATGCGCAAGTCAGATGATTTAAATAGATCGCAAGCAGACACATCTAGACCCCTGTGTTTGACAGCAAAGGCAGTGATTAAGGATCCCATTAGCATCTTATTCTTAACAGATTTAAATTGCTTGCAAAGCCAATATCCTAAGTTCAATTTATGCTCATTGACCATACACCAGAGAAAGAACAATTCCTGCTTAGAAATCACCCCAGTAATACCAGATTTTCCAGAAAAATTAATAGCTAAAAATCTGTGAATGATCCTAAGAGATAAATCTGGAATGGCATGTGCCTTGGCATGGCTATCATCAAAACGTGCAGCAGGATCCTTAGTGATTTGTTTCCATGCATCTTGCTTATCAAACATTGGAAAATCAGGATAATCAGTCAAGCAATTTACATACCAGTCAGCAGTCAATTCTTCCTTAGACACAAAACCGATAAACTCATTAAATTCATCCATGGTATAGTGGGCATATTTGTTCATTAATCTGAAGTTAACCTCTTTAACACCTACTTTCTTCTTAGTATTCATCCAAAAGGATGTATAAAATTCTAGTGTGAGATCAAAGTAAGTAGGGTGCTCAAGGAAAAACAAGGGCTCCCATCCTATATTCTGGATATACTTAGTAATGGGGTCTATCAGGTCAAGGTCATCAAGCAATTGGTAATCACATCGTGTACATGCAATAACCTCATCCTTAACTCTAATAGCTAGACGTTCCATAGATTCAAAATCATCAAAATTAAGCCAACCCTTGAGATTCTCAAGGGCTGGTACCTGTTTTGAAGATCGCCCTCCTTTAGCTCTGGACTTGATTCTCGCATGGCCCTTCTGTTCCATCTGTACTGGCTGCTGAGAAGGCATCCTAGGCTTTTGTACCTTGGTGAGGGGTATGTGGATGCTTTTCTGTTCAGGCCTGGTGTTGGATGCATGTGCAAGGGTCTTGGTCCTTTTTGGCTTGGCCTGACTGCCACTGGCTTCCTCATCAGGCCTAATGGAAGCTTCTTTCTCCTGGACCTCTGGGATTTGGTCCGCTGGTTCTTTCCTCTTCTCCCACACACTGGTCTTCTTTGGGGTTGGATTTTTAAGGACTTGGCTTTGCTTCCCTTTTCTCAGGCGAGATAGGGGGATTTCATCAGATTCTTCATCGCTCTCCTCCACGACTTCTGCTGGCTTGATTTTATATGTGGGATCAGAAGCGATTTCTTCCCCAGAGCTAGTGGAGTTATGCTCTGGAGATTCACCCGTCTGATCAACGGTCGGCTCAGCTTGCTCTACTCCTTCTTGAACCGATTCCTCTACCTGACCTGATGGTTTTGGTTTTGGAATCTCGAGAACAGGCTCCTCAACCTACTCTGGGATTTGCTCTTGAGGTACCTCGTCGACCACTGGAGAAGATGGTGGTGGCGACTGTTCTTGAGGACCAAGCGAGGCAATAGGTGTGGGGTTTTCGGGTTGTGGCGGTGGGGTTGCATCTCTTGCCGGAGGAGGAGAGGGCGGTGCGGCAGGAGGAGGTGAAATCTGGGCTTCTTCTACCACTGGTCTGCCTGAACTCTCGATCAGTGGTGAACGAGGAGGAGTATCAATTATCACAGCTTTTGGTTTGGTTTGGGGCTTTGATTTGGCTGCCCGTTTGGTTGGTTTTCTTGGAGTGGCTTTGGAATCTTTTCCAGCTCTGGTTAGAACCATGGTGAGATTATGCGAATTTTTGGGTCTGGGATTGATGAAGAAGTAGAGAAGAAAAAGAAAGATGATGGTGGATTTGCTAGATTAGGGTTTTTCTTTATGGGAAAATTAGGGAGGAGTTTTAGTTTAGTTGGGAATAATGATCGGATTTAGGATAGAGGAAGAGTTTTGGTTTGGGTGGACAACGGTCATATTAATTAAATAATATTACCGTTGGAAAAATAATGATGGGATATTTTTCTCTTTCCTGGTATGCTTTTTACTTTATTTTGCGAGTTCCCAGACTTATCTTTCTAAGACTCTTTTCCCTGCCCTGGGATAAGAGTACTTCTACCCACTCAAAATTTGCTTCCTAAAAATCTCTTATCCCCGACCTGGGATAAGATCAACGTCAACTGTAACTGCTTCCTGATTTTCCTGATAAAAGAAATCAAACGAAATTCCATCAGGTCCTTAATCTTTTATTCAAACTAAATAAATGATAAGTTTCAAAATGGAGCAAAAGCATGGGTTGCCTCCCATGTAGCGTCCTTCTTTTATGTCTTGGACTAGACATTGAATTAATCATTTATCCAAACAAGGGTGGACTTGAACTTGCTCCACCGTGTGACTCTGAAATCCTTCATGGTAAGGTTTAAGCCTCTGGCCATTAACTTTGAACGTTATTCCCTTCTTCGTGTCCTGTATATCAATAGCACCATAAGGGTAAATGTTAACAACAATATATGGACCCATCCATCTAGATTTTAATTTCCCTGCAAAGAGTCTAAATCTAGAATTAAATAGTAACACTTTCTGGCCCACATGAAAGTTTTTATCCTTAATGATACTGTCATGGTATTTCTTGGTTTTAGCTTTTACGAGTTGGGAGTTTTCATATGCATCTCTGCACATCTCTTACAATTCTTGGAGTTGTAGTTTCCTTGCTGCTGCATCTCTTTTTAGCTCCAAGTTACACTGCTTTATCGCCCAAAAGGACTTGTGTTCTAGTTCGACTGGAAGGTGGCAAGCTTTTCTATATACTAGATTGTAAGGAGTTGTGCCTATGGGAGTCTTAAATGTCGTCCTGTACGCCCACAGAGCGTCGTCTAATCTTTGACTCCAGTCTTTTCTGTTTGGATTAACTGTCTTTGCTAGGATGGCATTCACGTCTCTGTTTGAGACTTCTGCTTGCCCATTGGTCTGGGGGTGGTATGCTGTGGACACCCTATGATTGACCTGATATTTTGCAAGTAAGGCTGTAACTACCTTATTGCAAAAGTGAGTCCCTCTGTCACTGATTAACACCTTGGGGACTCCAAACCTGTTAAGAATGTGAGACTTTAGAAAAGAGACCACAGTTTTGGCATCATCGGCTGTAGTAGCTTTGGCCTCAACCCACTTAGATAAGTAATCAACAGCAAGTATAATGTACTGGTTTCCCCCAGACCTGGGAAAAGGACCCATAAAGTCGATTCCCCAGACGTCAAATACTTCACAAGAAAAGATGGGGTTCAAAGGCATTTCATTTCTAGCAGATATATTGCCAACTTTTTGGCAGCTAGGACAGTTCATGCAGAAAAGATGGCAATCTTTAAAGAGTGTTGGCCAATAGAAGCCACATTCAAGAATTTTTAATGCTGTTCTTTTAGGTCTGTAATGACCTCCACATGACTCTATATGGCAGAATCTCAAAATAGATTCAAATTCATTTTGGAGACCACATCTCCTTAAAATCTGATCTTTTCCGATGTTCCACATGTAGGGTTCATCCCATACATAAAATTTGGAATCTCTCCTTATCTTTTCCCTTTCTCTGTATGTCATGTCCTGATCAAACTTACCTGAATGCAGGAAATTGGCTATATCTGCATACCATGGTCTTTCCACCAGGGCAAGGATAAGGCTCTCATCTGGTCCTTCTCCCAGGGCAAGGAAAAGGGCTTCGTCTGGAAATTCCTCTTTTACTGGTTCATGGTCTGGTTTCACGAGTAATCTGCTTAAGTGATCTGCTACTAGATTCTCCTTGCCACTTTTATCTTTAATCTCTAGGTGGAACTCCTGGAGCAGTAAAATCCATCTGATCAACCTCGGTTTGGCTTCCTTTTTGACTAGCAAGTAGCGTAACGCTGCATGATCAGAGTAAACAACAACTTTAATTCCTAATAAGTATGCACGGAATTTATCTAAAGCAAAAATTATGGCAAATAATTCTTTCTCTGTTGTTGTATAATTTTTTTGTGCATCGTCAAGCATGCGAGATGCATAATAGATAACGTGTGGATCCCGTCCTTCTTTTTGTCCTAAAACAGCACCAACAGAATTATTGGAAGCATCGCACATAATTTCAAATGGTAAATTCCAGTTTGGAGCTTTAATGATGGGGGCTGTTGTTAACTTCTTCTGCAATGTGTCAAAAGCAGCCTCACAATCAGAGTCAAATTTAAACTCTGTCTCCTTCTGTAGCAACCTGCAAAGTGGGGCAGCAACTTTCGAAAAATCTTTAATAAATCTTCTATAAAATCCTGCATGACCTAAGAAGGAGCGAACTTCACGCACGTTAGTAGGATATGGCAAAGAGTCAATAACATCTATTTTAGCCTTATCTACTTCTATTCCTTTTTGAGAAACTATGTGGCCTAAAATCAGACCCTGATTAACCATGAAATGACACTTCTCATAGTTTAAAACAAGGTTTGTTTCTAGGCAGCGTTTTAGAATTTTCTCAAGATTTTCTAGACATTCATCAAAAGAATCGCCATAAACAGTAAAATCATCCATAAAAACTTCTATTCCTTTTTCTATGAATTCAGAGAAAATACTCATCATACACCTTTGGAAAGTTGCAGGTGCATTGCACAATCCAAAGGGCATACGTTTATACGCAAAAGTTCCAAATGGACATGTAAAAGTAGTTTTGTCTTGATCCTCAAAAGCGACGGGTATTTGGTGAAAACCAGAATACCCGTCAAGGCAACAATAGTGAGACTTACCTGACAGTCATTCAAGCATTTGATCGATGAAAGGGATAGGAAAATGATCTTTCCTTGTCGCTGAATTGAGTCTCCTGTAATCGATGCATACTCGCCATCCATTTTGTACTCGAGTTGGCACTAATTGTCCTTCAGCATTTTCCACTACTGTCATCCCCGTCTTCTTTGGGACTACCTGTACTGGACTAACCCAAGTGCTATCAGATATGGGATATATCACTCCAGCACTTAAAAGTTTTAATACTTCCTGTTTGACGACGTCCATCATAGGAGGATTAAGTCTCCTTTGTGGTTGCTTCACTGTTTTGCAGTCTTCTTCCAGGCGGATCTTGTGTGTGCATATAGCAGGTGAAATTCCTTTTATGTCAGCTATAGTCCATCCTATAGCTTCTCTGTTGTCTTTCAAGACTCTCAGGAGTCTTTCCTCTTCTAGCTGAGATAGTTTGTTTGAGACTATCACTGGCAGTCCTTCTCCCTGGCCTAAGAAACAGTACTTCAAGTGACTGGGAAGTGGCTTCAATATCAGGTCTAGGGCCTGTAAAACAGAAGGGACTAAAGAATTATTAGTCACAGGTAAATCTATAACTTTCAGATTTACTTCTATTAATTTGGCCGTATCCAGCTCATATACTGCTTCCTCAATCTCTTCCCTGACTTCCACTTTGCTTTCTAGTTCCTCGAGTTTAAAGTAATCAATGCTTTTTGTGAGAACATACTCAAGGGGATCTGCATTGTCAATTTCATAAATATCTTCATCATCCAGATCAACGACATTAATAAAATTTAGACAATGTAAATCCTCTGGATATCGTATAGCATCGTACATGTTAAAAGAAATTATTTCTCCCATGAATTCTAAAGTTAAACAGCCACCAAAGACATCAATTTTAGCTCGAGCAGTCCTTAAGAAAGGTCTGCCCAATAATATCTCAGTAGATTTAGTAGTCTGTTCGTTACCCATGTCAACTATATAGAAATCTGCAGGGAAAACAAAGTCATTGACTTGTACTAAAACATCTTCTACAACACCTACAGGGTAAATTATAGATCGATCTGCTAATTGAATAACAAGCCTTGTTTCTTTCAATTCTCCAATGTTCAACCTGTTAAAAATTGTCAAAGATAACACATTTATGCCTGCTCCCAAATCACATAAAGCCTTCTCGATCTTCTGTTCTCCAATTTGGCATGGTATCACGAATGTCCCTCCGTCTTTACATTTGTTTGGTAGCTTCTTTTGGAAGACGGCTGAAACATTCTCGTTCATGTTTACCCTCTCTATCCCTGCAAGTCTCCTCTTATTAGTACAAAGCTCCTTTAAGAATTTTGCATATTTTGGAACCTGTGCTATCATATCTAATAAAGGAACGTTAACTGCTACCTTTCGAAATAGATCCAAAATTGCTTTTTCTTCCTTAACCTTCTTGGTCTTTTCAGACCTGTCAGGGAAAGGAAGGCGAATTACCTGGTCCTTCTTGATGGTAGCTGCTTCAGGAGTAGGAGTTGTATGTACTGGAGTTTCTGGAATTACCTCAACTTCTGCTTCAATTTGGTCTGATATAGGTGTATCTGATTTCTTCGTTCCCAGCCCTGGGTCTCTGTGCCGCTTCTCAACGTCATAGCTGAGACGTTGTGCTTTGGGTTATCTACTGTTGATGCTGGTAACCTTGCTCCCTGCTCATTGCTGTTTATATTCAGTTGTGTAATTTGTTTCTCAACGTTCGAAAGAGACGCTTGAGTTGCTTTCATAAACTGGCTAAGAGTTTCCTTTATTCCATCCACTGTTGTTGCAAGTGGCTGTTGGGGAATGGGATTTTGGGGAGCATTGGGTCTGGGCACGAAGTTTTGTAAGTTCATGGGAGGAGGAGGCATTTGATTTGGGTAGGATTGGTTCTGGCTATAGTTTGGCTGAACTATGGTGTTGGAATTCGTATATTCCTTCCAACCTGGGTTGTTATTGTATTGATTAGGATTGAATCTTGGCTTGTGAGGTGGGAACCTTCCATATTGTTGATTGTATTGATTTGCTGCACTGACTTCTTCGGGTGTTCCAGTAACTAGCAAGCATTGATCCGAAGAATGTCCTTGCTGGCAGCATAAACCGCATGAGATAGGTTGAATTTGTTGTACCTGAACCTGTTGACCTGCTTGGAGACAATCTAAACGGTTAGAAATCTCAGTAAATTTCTGCTCAAAGAAAGATACATTACCTGTACTCGTGCCTCTGTCAGCTGGTCCATTTTGGTAGCAATTTTCTGCCAGTGTCTGAAGTAGATTGTTGGCTTTTGTCAAAGTGCAATCCTGGAGGGCACCTCCTGCTGCTCCATCTAACATCACCTTGTCCCTATGGATCATACCATCGTAGAAGTACTGGATCAGATTTTGATCCGAGACTCCATGATTCGGACAGATCTCTTGTAGGTCTTTATAACGTTAGTAGTACTCTCCAAAATCCTCGCTCGGATCCTGGTGAATGGATACGATGTCCTTTCTGGCATTTCCAACCTTGGTGGAAGACCAATATTTATTCAGGAACACTGTCAACATTTGGGGCCATGTTGTGATAGAGTTGTGCTGCAAACTTAGAAACCAGTTCCTAGCCTTGTCCTCAAGAGTCCAAGGAAAAGCTCTAAGTTTGGCTCTGTTGATATCCACCCTAGGTGGTTTGAGGGTTTCACACTCCCAATGGAGGCTTTGAAGGTGTTTAAACGGGTTCTCACTTGGCAGGCCATAGAATTTCTTAAGGTTGTGAATAGTATTGGGTTTTAAATTCCAATCATTTTCAGCTGGTGGGTATTGGATACAGAAATAGGTATCTGGGGGTGGTCCATCATTGTGATACTGCCTAAGAGTCTGCTCAGGTGGTGGTGGTGGTGGTGGTCGTGGAATATTTTCCTCTTGATTTGGATTGGGGTTTTCCATTTCTAGTTGGTCTGGGACAGGGTTGTTTCTAGGTGCGAAGGATGAACCTTCTCCCTGGTCTGGGATAGGGTTGAACGAGTGCGATTGCTCAGAGCTTACTTCTGGCTCAGGCCTCTGTCTCTTGGTGCGCTTCCGATATTGCGTTTCCTCACGTGTAATTTCTGGGTTGTATTGGATTAATGGCTCACCGGAAGACCTAGTCATAAACAAACAAAGAAATTAATTTAATACCGTTGAATCCCCGGCAACGGCGCCAAAATTTGATGGGTGCCGAGACCGTCAAAATATATTAAAGTACAATTTACCATGCAAGTATATAATTGGATTGTAGCAAGTGGTAAAAGGATCGTTCCTCAGAGATTCGGTGGATTAAAAGCAATTCTTTGTATTAAATTAAAGGGGTGGTAAATACCAATATGGGTTGTTGGTTGGTTGCATATAAATTAGATTAACAGAAATAAACAAAACAGGATACGCAGTGGGTGATATTAATCAGTTGATAATGGCTTCCCGGTAAGGATTTCTTGTAGCTCATGATTCGATTAAATTGATCATAGATGCAAAAGTGGTAGACACTAGACTTATAGGAAGGCTATAGAGACCAGGTATTGGTCACCTAGATCTCCTACTTTCCTCCTATACAAGACTTCCAAAGAGACACTCTATTGGAAGTCCCTAATTATCCTAACAATCCTAAGAGACACTCTACAGGATTTAATCAGGGCAATTGATAGACGCAGGGAAAGACCTAATCCCCGGCCTGGGATAGAGAATCGTGTCTATCCTATAAACCAGATCTGATTCTTCTTCTAGCTGTCACCAGCTAGTTGCCTTCGTATTTCTCTTGGCAATGTAGACTCCAAAGCCGCCAGAAAAGACTGTAATCGTCCAAACCTTATGTGAAGCTGATCAAACTTTACTAAGAACAGGGACAAACTGTCATGCAAACAAGAAGAACAAGAATACAAGTATAGTGTGTGTGAAGTGCTATTTGATCTCACAACCTAGGAATCATGGCTTCGAATCCTTACTAAGAAGAAGGCGTTTAGCCTATAATAGACATAACAATAATAATAATAAAGAAACAATCATAAACTGGATCCGAATTATATTAAAGAGGGGAGAATAAGTTTAAGCTGTAACAATGGTAGAAAATTCGAGAGAGAAGAGATAAACCTCTTCTTCTCAGCAGCAGCTTTAAATAGCAAAAACCTATCTCTGGCTCGAAATTCAAAAGACGAAGAGAAGATAGAAATCTAAATATGCGGGATTGTTTGTTTAAATACAAAAAGAGGGGATCGATTAGTACTAATCGATCAAGGAGTTCTATTCACAGCTGAACTTCTTTTCTTCCTGAAGACTCCAGCTGGAATACTTCAAATCCGCTCACGGCCCATGAATCAATCTTGCGGCCCAGATAGCTTTTAAGTCGGTTGACTCTGGTCAACGCTTCCAAATCCTCGTCTTATCCCAGGTCTGGGATCCTATATTTCTTTGCTAAGCAAAACAGCTCTGATAGAGGCTCTTTTGCCTCCAATTGGTAATTTCTGCTTCTCAGTAGTGTCTCTGTAGAAAAGGAGTTAAAGAGCAACAATTAGCAGTATCATCATCCCAAAACAGAAGTAAAAGGATGATGAAAAGATGACTTTTTAGCGTTCTATCAAATCCCCCATACTATCTTATGCTTGCCCCCAAGCATTTCTAACCTAACACAAGACTCAACAAAACAAAACACATATAAACAAAGATCAATCAGCGTCTACTTCAGAGCACCCAGTTCATCACATAAGATCCACAGATACTTAAGCACATAACTCCATCCAATATTACCAAGGCTTGACCAAGACTCGAAACTCACCTGATCTGATATAGTCCCATAATCGAGTGCTTAGCAATCGATCCCTGCAGTTGAAAACACATAGAACAATTCTCATTTCCTTCTACCACCCCCTTCACATTGACTGGATAGATTTTCAGCCTACCCCTAGGCATTTCCTAATTTCTTTTCTTAAATTTGATCAGCTGAAGTTTCTTAGTTACCCTGGCTTAAATTAGGCCTGGGTACCAAGACATTCTATTTTCCTTTTTTTTTAGAGCTGATTTTAGTTCCTTGGATATTCTTGCTTAAATTAGGCATGAATACCAAAGCAGCAACATAATATTTTTATTCAACATTTTTTTTTCATAGCTGCTAAGCTTCTAAAAATGATTTCAGGGGTAGGCCTATAGAGATAGTCAATGTGTTGAAGGCAGCAGGGTAAAGAATGCCAGTTCTACATGCTTTCTCTCGCAAAATTCAATCATCAAGCCCAAGTATCATGACTCTATGTAGATTAAGTGAGTTTCACAAATATTGGAAAAATTATACCTTGGTAATAAAACATGGACTTATGAACTCAAGCATCTTTTATTTCCTATGTGATGTAATGCATACTCTGAATTTGATTATCAAAATCTTTGTTCGGACTCACAAAATGTATCTAAAAACATGCAAAAAAATCTAAATAAAACATGCTCAAGACAGACAGACACGACACTAAAGTAATAATTGAAAACAGACGCTATATACTGACTCTAACAAACAATCAGAACAGATCATCGACACAAAAAGTCTCCCCCACACTAGATGACACTTTGTCCTCGAAGTGTGAGAGAGTAAAAGACTCAACATTTAACTAAAATAAAATAAATAACACGGAAAAGAAGTACCCGGGGCAATCATGGGTTGGGTGGGAAGGTGCTTTGCATGAATTTCTCCGGGAGCTGCTGTTGGATAGTGTTTGAATGCTTTTGGTCCTCAATCAGCTTCTGGACCTGGGATCCTAGCTGATCAACAGTCTTCTGCAGAAGCTCCTGGCGGGCCATCATTGTGGTCATCATGGTTGCCATGCTTTGTGTCTCTCCCCCAGACCTGGGAATGTGGTTTTGTGGTGGCTGCGATCCCTGGTCTGATGTAGAGGGTAGTTTCTGCGCTGGAATTGTTTTCCCTGCCACAAAGTCTTTTTCAAAAATGAAGATCCCTTGATTCTTCTTTGAATAGATGTGGTCTTCAATGGGAGTGAAACCTGTGTTACTGCGCAGCACACGATTCTCATCCAGGTGAAAGTATCCCATGGCATCCAAAGATTTTAAATCTAAAATGCGCAATTTTTGGGCCTGTAGCAATTTTTAATCGTTTTACATGTTTTTCGTTTTTTTTTAAATTTTTTTATTATGTATGTTTTTATTAATAATGGAAACAAGACTATTAGCAGTAAAAATATTGCAAGCATATTACACATTAAAAAATATATATATTTTGTAAGTTCTTAATAATTATTTTTAATTAAATTATTTAGAAAATGAGTATATATATAATGATTAAAATTATCAAAAAATTATAAAATCTACGATTTTACATTTTCGATTTCACCTATTCATTTCGAATTTACTTAAACTATCGATTTTGAAAACATTGATTAAGAAGGTACATCGTAGAGAGAGGAAGAGAAAGATGAAGAGAAAGGGTCAGAGGTAGGCCCTACTTTTTTTCTTTCAATTTTTTATTAATTGTAAAAACACACGTAAGAAAATCAATATTTATTAGAATAAAATTGACCATAATTTAAGATGGAGGGTTCAATTGAGTGTATTTGAACAAATATAAAGGTAAACAGAAGATTTCGTTAATGCATAGTGTTATTCGGAAACGTTTTATAAACGCGGGTGGCAAAAATGTTGTTTAGTCTATACTAGCTTATTTATTAATACTAACTTATTAACTTTAATAAAAATATATGTATAAATTTGTATGTATATATTATATTCTATAGAAACTAACCGATTGAACCAGTGAATCAGTTAATCATGAGCTAAGCAGTTCGATGTACAAACGGTTCTAAAACACGATCCGGTTCAACCCAATTAAACCAGAGAATCAGCGAATCATGACCTGACCAATTTATTGTCCGTCTCGATACTGATAACTTTGTTGTCAAGTGCTATCTAGCATAAAGAATTAGTAGCTAAATTGCACTATAAATCCCTCTATTATAATTATTTGGATATATTTAACCATCTACTTACGTATTCGACACATTACATCTCTTTATTTATAATCTGGGAATACTTTAGTTCCATTTTGCTTAGGTCCATTTTGCTTACGTGGCAAGCAACCCATAAAATTTTTCCAGCGAAATAATGATGCGTCATTATTAAATATTATTATTTGTGCCTCATCAACGTGATTTACACAGAGAAAATAATTTTCCATTAAATATCTAAAATATAATTTTCTTTTTCTTTTTCCTCCCTTCCTTTTCTCTTCTTCCACGCACTCCCCTCTTCATTCTTCAATCCACCACAACCACCATAACATCTCAAATCTTTTACCAAAATCTTTAATTTCACACGCAATCAATTTGTTATTTCATTCTCTACCACATTCTCATGCCAATTTCATCATTTTTTCTCTACTTGCAAGGCAGCCACGAGGGTGACACTTGATGGGGGGCAGATTAAATTTATTTTCGATGTTATAGATTGAGACATATAACGGAGTTCTAGTGTAACGGTGGTGGTGACGGTGGTGATGGTGATGGTGAAAGATGATGAAGATGGTGAAGGAGTGAAAATTGAAATTCTAGAAAAAGTAATGTTAGAAATATAATTAGTGTACTTTTCTTAAATGACACTTCTTAATTATCTAAGAGTAGTTATTTATAGAAAAGATTTTGGGTGCTAATTAAGATAATATTGAATTGATTGAGTTGTGATTATAGTTAGGAAATTCCTTATAATTATTGGGGTAATTTTTAGGTAATAAAGGTAAAGATATTAAGTTGTTTTTTTGAATAAAATATTAGTTTGAAATTAAAAAAACTATTAAAAATGAAGATTTAAAATATTTTTCGAAAATTAAATATCCGTGTGTCTAGTCAGGGACGGATCCAGGAATTATTTTCAGGGGGAGCGGGGGTTCGGATTTTTTTTTAGAGTATTTTAAAGGGAAAGCAAGCGAGCTGAACCAAAAATTGAACAATTGCTTAAAAGTATTTGTATCCGTCACTAAATAACGAGCTGAACGATTTTTTTTTAAGAGTATTTTAAAGGGAAAACAAGCGAGCTGAACGAAAAATTGAACAAATGCTTAAGAGTATTTGTATCCATCACTAAATAACGAGCTGAACGAATTTTTTTTTAGAGTATTTTAAAGGGAAAGCAAGCGAGCTGAACGAAAAATTGAACAAATGCTTAAGAGTATTTGTATCCGTCACTAAATAACGAGCTGAACGAATTTTTTTTTTAAGAGTATTTTAAAGGAAAAACAAGCGAGCTGAACGAAAAATTAAACAAATGCTTAAGAGTATTTGAATCCGTCACTAAATAACTAGTGGAACGAAAAAAAATTAGAGTATTTTAAAGGGAAAAAAAGCGAGCTGAACGAAAAAATTAACAAATGCTCAAGAGTATTTGTATCGAACACTTCTACATTGAATAGATTTTTTTTTTCATCCAGCCCAGGGTGGGCGCTTGCCTACCCTCGCCTGGGCTGGATCCGTGCCTGTGTCTAGTGAGGTGGAATAAGAATAAAACTAATATTAAATGCTGGCTTGGATGACTCTTTGCTGGGAAAAAACTGACTATTTCTTATAAAACGAGATGAACCTAAAATGTTCCCGAAATATAAACAAAGGAGTGTAATGTGTTCAAAACGTGTAAATATAGAGAGTTAAATGTGTTCAAATAATCATAATAGAAGGGCATACAGTTCAATTTAACCAAAAACACGATAAGCAATTTCGTCTTAATATTTTAGCATCATGCATTATTTCAATTATTCAACACACTTCTATAAATAGTGTTTCCATTTAATAACTCCCGCCTAACATTATTATAAACCAAAAATACAATCACAATGAGGATTTCAAGGATATCCCAACTTTTATTTTTGCTAGATCAGAATATTTAAAAAATTTACAAGAATTGAACGAAAATATATTTTTCCCGACCTTAAAGAGGCAAAAGAAAAAAGGAGTCCAAATTATTCCAAAACTATACTAAAATTGACCTGAAAAGGCAAGTTTTGAGAAAAATGGAAAGTACACAATCAAACTTATCCTTAGATGAAAATTACTAAACTTTCAAAAAATAAAACCAACTATTTGTGCTCGAGTATGAAAAAGTAGAGTTTAAGAACCTTCAATCAAGTATAGAGGTGTGATAAATAGCTGTGTCGGATACGAATAACGTTGAATAATTATTTCTCAAAAACCACGTGTTACTCTCGAACTAAATAGACCAAATAATTGCATATAAAATAATCACCTAAATTTGTAGAATGTTCCTTGAAGAGGTGATAGTGAAATGATCGCCAATCATCACCATTAAGGATATCCCAACTACCAACAGATAGTATTATATAGTGCTTGGTGCTGCTGACTTAGACTAATGGAGCATATAAGTATAATAAATTAATTAATCAGACAAAAAAAATCATGCAACAAGAATTTTTAAATAGAAAAAAATATAAAACAATTCTGGATTTTAAGATTTTGATTAATCGCAATCCTGTCATGTGGAATCTGACATGGTATGTTGCAGATGTGGCGAGCTGACGTGGCACATAACGTCGTTCAACTGTGCCACGTCAGATTTCTGTAACGGTAGGAGGGTGATTGAACAATAACTGCGACGACTAAGGGAGTAATTAAATAAGAAAAAAACTAAAGGTTGCGATTAATCAAAATATTAAATTCAGGTTGTTTTATGTATTTTTGCTTATTTTTTTGGTTGAAAAATCAAGAAATAAATAGCTCGAAAGCAACAGCATAAGCGTGATTCGCGTGAAGACTGAAATGAAATCCCACATTGTCTTTAAGGGGGTGTTTGGTATCAAAATCATGCTAGAGTTCAATTCATTTCATTAATTCAATTCAATTAGAATTCAATTGAATTGAATTAATGAATGAACTTTAATGATTGGTATAACCACATAAAATTGAAAGAATTCAATTAAATTGAAATGAACACATTGTTTGGTATCGTTAAGAAATGATTTCATTTTACTTATTTGACCATTATACCCCTAAATTAAAATTTACCCATAAAATAGAAGAAAAAAAATTATAAATGTAAAATTATAAAAAAATGACATGAAAGAAAAAAGGAAGCAGCTAAAACTACATGTATTATATAAGCTAATATGGCATTAGATAAAATTTAATGCAGTAAATTGAATATTATCATTCTTTTTGGTCTCGTTTTCGTATTTCACAGCAAGGAAAGTGATTTAAGCTTGGATTTCTTTCTAACTTAGTGGTATGAATTATGAATGAATGATCAGATAAGGGATCCAGATGAATGTGCACGAACATTAACCAGAAGAACAATAATTTACACAAATCCCATATGAAACACTGCGGCGTCTCAGTATAATCTACAACCATCACTAGAAATAGGAAAGCAGCAAAAATGTAACTCGTTCAGAAAACTATTTTTTCATATCAAGTTTAGGTAGTTTCTCAGGAAAGAAACAACATCTAACCTCTTGAAATACAAAGAATCCTAAAACACTGTAGTGCAGAGACGACTGCATTTACATTTATGCAGGTGGGTTAGGATATACTTTAGGTTTTGGCTTGACTTCTATCTCGTTCACGCTGCGCACGAAGATGGAATCAGGTTCATGGCTGCAAAATGAACACAAATTAGTATTCAGCACCAATGTGAGAGAACAAAGAAAACAGAGAGAGATGAGAAGAAAAGCTCTTACGGTTTATCCCCCTCTTCAAACGTGTAACTTGAAGCCACAGCTAACAGGCGGCCGTCTCTACTAAATGAAAGTGCAGCAACACTCGATGGATACTTTGAGTACTGGAAAACAAGAGCAATTACGATTACAGTTTGCAACTAGCTAATCTCGTCACAAATGTAGACTACAAGTGGCAAATGTAAATCTTTACCTGATAAAGCCTCTTCTTGTTGTTGCCATCCCAGACATTCACAAAACCATCACAGCCTCCAGTTGCAAAAGTGCCATAACTGAAGAGTTTTTGGAAGCAATGAAGGAAAGGAAACAAGTAGTTATAATCACCAATTTTAAACAAAGAATACTGTTGTTATGTGCAAGAGTTCGTAAGGCAAAACATAAAAGAAAAGGAGACCCAATTAAAGGTTTCGCCAATACATAGCAACAATGCCTATGAAATAGTAATGGCAGGTGCAGTTTTAAAATACTGTATTTTATGGATTTTCAAACTCAAAAGACAGGAAAAAGGTTCATCCGGGAGACAGTGAGCTCCACAACAAGAGCACTTATTAGCTCAGTCAGCAAAAGTTTTTGCACAATCTACCACCACATATCAGAGTAAATATAGGTCTCACCCTAACATGAAAAATATCATATACTGGTTGGATATCAAAGAAGACTAACTCACGAGATTTTCAGGTCAGATAAACATTTGGCATACATTACACCACTCCTTTCATTACAGAGGGAATACAGGGCAAAAATATATTCCTGCCTTGCCTAATCAGGGAACAATATAATCAGTTGTCTTCAACCCACAAATGAAATCACTACTCTTGCATGTGTCAATAAAGTTAGTGGGACTGGGATCATCATATCTATGCATTCAGACAGATGGTCGGTTCTAATGGCTTAAAGCTTATTAAGCTACAAAAACCATGGGTTTAAACATAAATATTTACCTCAGGCACATAGTCCCATCCCAAGTATTCAAGCGGCGCCTCCAACTATGAAACTTCCTGGCAGATGAAAGTTTCAATAGAATTAGGTCTTATTAAACAGTATTTCTCATCACTAAAAAGGTCTGCTAAAAATATGCACCGCTGAAATAAGATGTTGGGCATTAAAATAAAGCAATACAGAATAAATTTGACAAACTAAACATCATCTGTAATTCCAAATAGTGATTACATAATTTTCCAGAAACACAAATTACACAATAAATACATAGCTGGGAAAATCAGATTGTTGCTCCCAGTTCTGTCATTTCCAATTCAAATTAAAGAAATAAAAGGGAAAAAATCAAGAAATCCTTAAAAACCCAGATGGAGAAATGAACAAAAAGAAGAGAAAGACAACCTTGGACAGCATTTTTGAGAGTGAGAATGTGGCTGCAAACGATGAGGACGGCGCCACTGCTGTGTTCTCTTCGCCTTTCTCGCGTTCTCTCTAGATGCAAAAGCTATGAGTCGTATGACAGGCAAAGAGTAGGTTTTAGAGAGGGGTAATTTTGTAATAAGATAATTAATAATTAAAAAACTGATTGAATTCTTCCACAATCTCACCTATTTGGACTAGAATTCTCAGCTTCTTTAATTTTTCAATTTCAATTCAGAGTGAATTGAATTCATTTTTAAAATATCATACCAATCACAAAATTTATTATGATTTCAGTTTAAATGAACTAAATTCTATCTAAAATTTGATACCAATCAGGCACTAAGTCTTTTTTTTTTCAATTAAGAACAATGTAAAATGAGTGTGATGGATATATTTTTACCGATTATATATTTTTCAATCGATATTTTAGTCATTTTTTATATATTTTTATTCTCCTTACGATTTGACTCGTTTTAGCGTTATAGACACTTAAACTCGTGCGTTCTTACTAGTGAAAAGCCCGACTTTTGCGAAAAAGGTTCTGATGCTTTGAAACTTTTAGGCTAACAAAACCTGGCTGGCGATAATGATTTGACACTCTTATATTTTATCATAATGTATAAAAGCATTTACCCTTTGTAGGTCAATATAGTGCAAACAAAATCAATAATAACTCAATAATAAACTGATATTATGTAGCTTATTGGTTGTCTTGGTGGTGATAATGGTATCAGTATGGTCTCGAATTCAAGTTCAAATCTCATTTCTACTATATATATATATATATATAAACTCAAGATTGTGATAAAACCTTAAATGGTACAGAATTTTGCTTACTTTTTGTTAGAAATGAAGGGTATATGCCGACTAAAACTGATCATTTCGGTACACACATTTTTGCTCCTTGTAGACAAGAAAACGTTCCCAACAGAACAATTCAACATTTGGTTAGTAGTAACTCAATTTAAGTCAACCATGAAAGTATGAACCAAGGCAGCAGACTTTTACAGTTTTACAACAAGAAGCCACTTTTTTTCTGTCTAGCTACTATGTGCACTTGGATTTGTTTAGGAAGATCACATCCATTAAGGTTTTAGATTTCCACCCTATCATCCTCATTTTCTCTGCCAGAGATCATATTCATGAGTGTTTTAGTGGCTTGCCCAACGGCCCGAGAAGTCTTCTTTGCAGCACCAGTGACCACGGGTCGCAGGGAGATGATAGGCAGGCTGGCTCGTTCTTGGATCATCGCTACGGCAAACATAACAGGCATAGATTATCAATTCCGGGTGTGGATCAAGAACAAAACAATACAAATGACTGATGTGGTAAAGAAAAATGATGAACGCAAAAACGTAACTTACACACGGTATGGTGGTGAGCTAGTGAGCCAATCTGTCTAATTCCTGCTTCTGCTGCTTGAACAGCTTGAGCTGATTTATTAACCCCATCAGCTATCTCTTGGCTGTGTATCAAGGGAGATAAACAATATTAATGTCCACAAATAAATAGATGAAGCTGCCAGTGTAGCTTCGATTACCATCTCTAGAACTAATGAACAACGACCGCACTGCTACTGTACACTATACAGGTTAGGCATTGCAAAAGCTGAAAAATATCAACTTGTTTTCCTTCAAGTGCAACCAAGGTAAGGATTTCATGGCTTTGGATGAAGGAAATTAATAGAGAACCAGAAGAATAAGCCATGTTAATAGAAATAACTTTTTTTGGGGTGCTTTTTCACCTTCAATGAACCATAATGTCAAAGTGCAAATGACTGGGAGGTAAAGTGCACAGGGCGATTCCTAGGTAAAGGATATCATACTTGCCTGTTATGCAAAGGTTCTATTAAGCGGTACAAATATTGCGAAAACCATTCCCACTAATTAAAGAAAATGAAAACAAAAACACTAACGAAGTAAAGAGTCAATAGTAAGGATTGGGTTACCACCTCAGATCACTTAATTCCAGTGTAAGGTCGCTGATCTCCATGCCAGAAAGCCTAATTGCAGCCATTGTACTTGGCAGTTCCTCTCGAGCAGTATCTGCTAATTTTGAAAGGGAAATTGCAGCTTGCCTCATTGCCTACAGAACACAAAGTATATGGATTTAGAAGGGGCTGGTGTCTGTAAAACAAAATATTAAACTGCATACTACAATTTCTGTAAAACCAATAAATAAATAAACAATTCGTGGTATATCACAGCTTCTAAACAACAGGATAGAAATAAAAAGGAAACTAGCAGACCTCAATTCCCTTCTTCCTTTGTCACAGAAAATGTAAAACTTTGTGTACTAACTACTAAGGAAAATCGGATCTCAACTAAAGAGAATGGCCAACTGATCAATGTAAAATGTTTTCATATGCAAAGAAATCATAAAGCATAAACATATGGCTAAAGCGTTTCACACCAGCATATGTAGGGTTTCCAAATGCAAAAGGAGATAGTCAGATAGACCACTCTTTAGAGAATATAGACCCAAATGCAAAAACCCCTTAGCCATAAAATACTTCTGTACTACCAGTAAATTTGCAGGACAGATATGTAGAACTAGGTTACACATGCTTATCCACTTACAAAAATCACAGAATTTTGAAGATTGTAAAAGAAAAGAAGAAAAAGGAATTTCAAAAAAGTTTGAGACCAAAGATTTGAATTTTGTTGTGCCTGCCATTCTCTCTCGAGATTTTAAGCCTTGCACCCAGCACCCAGCAGGGTGCCAAAGAAGCATTAGTCAGGAGGGGCAGATTGACATTTTAGGTAAACAAGGGGAAACAGGTAGAACCAAGACAATGTGGTAGGAAGTTATAAGTAAGGACTTAGACTCTATAATTGTTAGAAAATTTAGTCAATGATCTCAACTCTTAGGACTAAGACTAAGTGGATCTAACTTATTCAGGACATGGATTCGCCTACGAAATGCCTAATCAGGAAATGGTTCCATACAGGAGGAATTCAGAAAGCTCTTCTTTATTCAGCAACAATATCTATCCTTTCCCCAAAATTCCATAATGAAATGCATTAGATTTATATCAATGAAGTAGACAACGAAATGATCAACAATTATTGCATTTGGGGATTTCCTGCCGTTTTCAGGATTAGTTTTCTAGGCGCTGAGCTTATTGGTTTTGCATGTGATACTGAGGATTCACAGTATGATGTCTAAAATCAACCATCTTTCTTCCTTTTCACCATTACTACTCGAATTTACTGTTCATGAGTACTGCTCACATCCCCAGGACAGCCCTCACTATCAGTTATAACCACCAAAACTCACTCAAGCTAGCCAACTATTAATCTAGTTGAAACTCTAGTACTGTTTTTCATCGAAACACTAACAAGGAACCTAAAAACTGTTATTCTTATACAGAGGCAGTCTCACTTTTGTGCATGTTTGCATGAGGACATTGATCTTAAGAAAGGGGGAAGCCCACTGCAGTTTTAGCATTTCGAAAACAAAATAAGAAAACTGTTCACTACCTCCACAAAACACAATGAAAAAAAAATCATGTCGTATTTATTTTCTAATAGCACTTATATTTCAAGCATTGAATTTATATCAATATCAACAGTGAAACCTAGTGAGTAGTAACTACTACTTTAGCTGCAGTTAAATGGTAACGAGTCATATGCAAGGTAACTTTCATAGAATCTGTATTTCACTTACAAAGAGTGTTGGGACTGCGGCAATAATAAGACTTGTAAACGCTACTGAAGTCTGCATGAAACCAAAGTTAGATATCAGCAACGAGGCAATAAAACCATTGCCAATGAATTCAAAAGCGCCAAAACGACAAGGAAAAGATGCAAAGATTTTAAATCTCGACTGAAGACATCAGTGTTGAACCTTCTTGCTGATACAGTAGCAAGTGAGCAGCTAGCTTGGTAACAACAATCACATGCTAATATGAATAACAATGTTTTTACCCAAATACCAAAACAAACAACTTTTTCTCATAGAAAACTCAAAATGCACAAATACCCGGCAAGGATCGAAACTTCATAAGCATCCAAACTCACTAAAACCATACTAAGCAGTGAACGATAGAATCATAACCTCCAATTAGCAGGAACCCAATAAGAAAACTAGAAAGAAGGTCAATTTATGATATAATGACGCAATAGTATACCCATTAAGTCCCAAAAGCAATGAAGCTACTAAAACAAAAAAGCATAAATCGAAAAAGAAAGGAGGCTTTACCGTGCAAGCAATAAACGATAAGAGCAAGAAAGCTTGGTCGCTCAAACTGAGCTTAGTTGAGAACTGAAAAAAGGAAGGCACAACTGGGTTTCCCACTTGGACATTCAAATTCTCCACAAATTCCTCTTCCCCGATAATATGATTTGAATTCCCACCACCCAATTTGGAATTGGAATCGGACGGAATTTCGCTAGTGGAATCGGATTGCTTAGCGGGATTTGAGAAGCATATCGGAATAAAACGAGAAGGCTTTGATGAGTGGCGATGGGGATGAATTAGGAAGAGAGAGTAATTGGGGTGTGGATTTGAAGGTGTGGGAAATGAAAATAGATAAGGAATTGAATTCCTCGATGGAATTACGGAATTGAAGTATAGGGAATTGGAGGTTATGAGATTCAGTTTCATGGTGGAATGGGTTAGTTTTCAGATGAAAAGAGGAGCAGAAGTACATATACCATCTTCGTTTCGTTCCTCTGGTTTTAAGCTCTTTAGACAAGTCACCATGTACTGTACATTTTTTACACGTTTCACAATCTACTTAGATCTTTAGTTTCTATCCTCCATTTATTATTTGTATAAAATAATTGTAACATTAACTTTTAATTGTTTAATATTGCTATTACTTCTTGTATTTTCTTTTATGCTTAGCATGAGATGAGGGAAGGGAAAAGAAAGGAAAAGAAAAGAATGGAATTTTGTTAAAAAAAATTTAGGAAATAAAAGTGATAGGTGGAAAAAGAGAGAAATGAGTGAAAAAGAAGGAAAATTTTAGAATTTAATTTTTCTCCTAATTTAAAAAATATTTCCTCCCATGAATGAAAGGAAATGGAAGGAAATTAAAATTTTAACTTATATGTTCCTATTTTAACCTTTTAGATTCAATTTTTTTAAAGTTAATCAATTAGATATAAAAGTAAATTCACTAATCATTTTTCTTCTCATTTTCTCTCTTCTTAAAATGGCACTCATATAAAGGAAATAAAAAAATTATTTACATTTTTTTCCATTTCTTCTTTTTTCCTATTAAATTTCCTTTGCTTTCTCTTGCTAGGTTCCATTCTAAGCGTTAAGGTTTGTGGTTTTAATTCTCCATTAATCATTTTTCTCCACCACTCTTCGTGATCTATTTTTTACTTACCTAATTGTTAGTTTCTTAATCTCGTTTGTCTCATCCATTACTTGATTAATTTATTGTTCTTTTTCTCTAGTGTTATATTTTTTATCTTGAGATTTTAGTTTTCATTTGTCTCTTCTTCGTCTTGCTCTTAAATTATTATTTTTTTATTATTTTAATTACTTAAAGTTCCTCACTTAATTGCACTTCGATTTCTTTTAATTTTTGTTTCCCTAAAAGTTTGTCCTTTTTCCTGTAAATTTTCTCCTCCAATTTAATTCTCAATATTCTTTTAATCCTCTATCATTATATACTACATACTTCTTCCGATTTTTATTAAGTGTCGTTTAGGAGCTAAGTATAATATTTTAAAAAAATTATTTTTTAATAAAAGCTCAAAAGAGAAGTGCTAACTTGATGAAGAAAAAAGTGTTGATTTTACAGCAGCACAGCGAAAACAAAAACAAGGTTTGCATTAATAAAAGACATATTTTATGGTCCAAAATGACATTTAATAAAAATAGGAAGGAGTATGGTGTAACCATTGTATAATTAAATGTGTCATTTTATAGCTTCCCATTAATAACTTATATTTATCAACATTTTTATTACCCCTACAACTTAATTTGATCTTCCATGAATTTTATAAATTTTAGGGATTAAATATTACAATATTTGAAACTTTTAGGGACTTAATTGTAACATACAGTTTATGAATTTGCCTTGAGGAAAAGGCAACACTAACTCCATACAAACAGCAATTAACCAATCTAAAATGTTACATCAGAATCCTTTCAAATTGCGAGAAATTTTCCCATATCAACCGCATGTTGTCCTCAAGCATAGTAGAGAGATTGAATCACTGCTAGTCATTGGTTCCTGAAAATTGATTTGAAAGGCAAATAGTTACGAGACACGAATTGGAGCTTAAGATTGCGAAACTGTCCGAGAGATGAATGCCAAACCCAGTTATGAGAACTTGCCTGCAACAATTCAGAAACTATTCCCTTCAACTTCAAAACAACTTCTCTTGAGTGTTCCGGTCCTAAAATCGAATCGATCAGCATGTCTCACTTTGAGCCTAGGCGATGGATTTTTATAAGCTTTATGTGTTAAGACTCTCTTGGTACATAGCATAATCCTGAGGTCCATATTCTTATGGAGACATAAAATATTTTAACCATCTGACGAACTTGGTTTAGTTCAACCTGCAAGAGAAATATTTTAAAGCAAACAACGTATTACCGGAACCAACTTTTAAAACATTATCCAAAATATAACAGACCTAGGGAAGAAACTTAGAAAACCTGCCGTGCAGAGTAGAAGCTTTCTATCTTCTTTCACACTGCATTTGCACGATAAAGTTGAATCTGGTCACGAGTTATCAGACAGCTGCAAACAGGAAAGTAGGAAGGCAGGAGAAACAAAAAGTCGTAAAAAGAAAATTGAATCAGGCTTTAGCATAAAAATTTGTTGAAAGAAAAAGCAGAAACAAAAGTAATTGCAGACTTGCAGTAACACCTTAACATGGTAAATTTCCTTTTCCTCTTCAAAGTCAAGACCAATCTTCATGATAACCCTATTTGTAATGTACTCCATGTAAGAAGAAGGCAAGTTTGTGTAGAATGATCTTTTCAACTGTCGTAAAGTGGTTTCTGCGACCTGATGTCGATCAAGATTCCTCAGACTCAAGGAATGGCTCCTGCATCACAAAGATTATAATAAATAATAACTGTTTCTTACCATTTCTGGGTAACAGATGGAATAAACATGCTTCTGATGCAATAAAATGCTCCACACAAACTATAATCATAATATTCACTGAATCACCGTTCACTCCCGATCGATCAAGAAGGTGAAATCTGAAAGTAACTTCTCATCCTGGTAAAGAAGCATTCTCCATGAGTCCAGTATTCACTGTAAGGCATAAGCATTTACAACACATTAGTCACCTGTTTGAGATGGGAACGATAAAACTTTGGCACAACTGAGGTAGATTTTTGCAGAAAAAAGCTGAAAGAAATACCTTCAGGTAGATTTTTGTTGACCAACATTAGAGGTTTTTTCCATCATCACTCTCATCATGTATCGGCTCAAGATGAGCATAGCAAGGAAAATGCCCATCATCATCGATATCGAAACCAACAGCGAACCATTTGGGTATGGCCTGCTCCGCATAAATAACTTTTCCGCTCCTGGCGAACCTCCTAAACGGAGGAATAAGATCGTCTGGAATTGGGGAAGGCCTCAACTTCTCGTTCGAATGACAGAAGCACTCCAAAAACCCAACTTCCTTTTTTATCAACAAGTCTCCTAATTTGAGCATCTAAACAAGAGTGGTATCATCAAAACAGAGAAAATCATGACCCAAACCTGGAAATGAAACTAAAATGCACATCAATATATATTTCTATCAGTCAGAGATTATAACAATCACTGATTTCACTGATTTTTTTTTTCATGTAAATCACTCTTTCTTCTTCTATTAACAACATTTCTCAACTGGGAAACAAAAAAGGTGTGCTAAAACATCTAACTTTCTTGGATAATCTTGAATGCAAACCAACCACTACTAAATTTAGATTAGATGAGCATCCTTCTGAGAACTACAACCACGACAAGAACTGAATACCCAGAAAACTCTAAAACCAAAAATAGAAAACAAAGCTTAGCCGAAAGTTGAAAGCTCAGAGCATCTGTGTGTACAACAGTTGGTTTTGGTCACTAATAACTCTTTACTCTTCATCACTTCAACTTCACTGATAATAAGAGATTGATCTCATCACTTTGGAAAATAAAGAAAAGTAATTGCTGTCAAACCAAACGTCAAGTTCACTTTGGAAAAATAAAAGAGATTTTTCAGTATCGTGCCTCGGAGATGCTTGCACAGCGGCTTTAGGTAACTAAATTTCATATCTATATTTAAAAGGAATGAAGGTTTTGAATTCACTATTTTAGTTTGGAAAATTAGAAATTTTGACATCTGTACTCCATTTAAATGATTAATTCGTCATCTTTCTTTTTTTTGCTTTTAAATGACACCTGTACTAAAAAAAATCACATTTGGTACTTCCCCTCACACCGTTAATCCATGATCATTATCCATCCTACGTGGCATAACACATCGGACACCACGTCATAGGCTGTTGACGTGTCATGTGTGGCGTCCAATGCGTCATGCCACATCAGCAAACTCGATTCGGATTTTTTTTTAAAAAATGGGTTGTGTGATTTGACAAAAGTAATGTGTCGTCCACTTTTGTTCAAAGGAGTGAACAACTACTGATTTCAAACACCCTTCCCTTCGACGGGTCGATCTTCTTTCACTCTTCCCTTCGATCTTCTTCCCCAATCTAAACCCTAGAATTCTAAAAAATTCCCAAATAAATGTTGATGTTGGAAACGAGTTTAGCACGTACACCACATAAGAAAATGAATTGTCCATATACTTGAAGTATTTTAACTTGTAAATTATGATGGATATACTTGAATTATTTATTGTTTCTATGTAACATTAAAAATAAATTTAATTGTGAAATCTTTACGTCTAAAGAAATCTTTTTGATAATTTAGTTATATAATAAACTCAAACTAACCTACCATTTTATTGTGTCCTTATGTATTGTATATATAAGTACATGTATATAAACTTCTCCGTACAAAGTTAAGGGAAAAACATATATATATATATAGCACAATTATATTGGATGATTTTAAAATACCAATTTAATACTATTAAGTAAAAAGAATTCAAATAAATTTAGCAATTAGAAGGATCTCATATAATTTTTTAATAAGCATATCATAAAACAGGTAATTCAAGTTTTAGAAAGATTGCGTGTTAATGAAAATAAATTTAGTTTCATTAAAACTATTTTTTATTTGCATATTTTACCTTAATGAAAAAAGATAATACAGTCTAATTATAATTATTATTTTAATTTTATATTTTATAAATAGAAAAGCACGTTAGTCTATTTAGTAGGGTATTGCTTTCTATTTTATTTCTTACGTTGATTTTAATAGTACACGATTCCAATAAAAATACTAATGTTTCTCTTTTATTATTTTATTGTGCTTCTTTTCTAACGTAGTTTTAGAAATAAAAACAAACAATAAAAAAAAATTGTTTTTTTATTTAATAAATCGAGACATCAGAAGTGATGTTCTTTTAATTTTTTAATAACTAAAAAGGTCAAAATTGCGACTTTTAAAAAATTATAGAATTTATATTGTAAATTTTTAAACTATAAAGGTCGAAATGAAAGTATGAACTATGAAAGTAGAAATAGACTCATCGGGAAAAAATCTTGACCTTTTTATTTAATAAATTAGGATTTTGGAAGTGATGTTCTTTTAATTTTGTAACAACTAAAAATGTTAAAATTGCGACTTTTAAAAAAATTAAAGAGTTTATATTGCAAGTTTTTAAACTATAGAGATCAAAATAGAAGTATGAAAGTAGAAATAGACTCATTCAACCCAACAACTAATTTATGACTTCATATATATTAGTATATGTATATAAGTTTCACATATATATAAACCTTTGCGTACAATATAGAGGAAAGATATACAAAAATATATAATAGTTTTAGGATTTATTGCATGAAGGCCCCCTATACTATAAAAAAAACAGCTTTCTCCCCTTAATTTTAAAATTTTAAATACTGCTCCTGAACTCAAAGTCAATTGCAAAGGTCAGTCCCTCCGTTAGTCAATGCTGACGTCTGTCTATTTTGACCTCGAATAGTAGGTTACCAGGTTTTTCCCTTTTTTTTTCCTTTTCTTTGAATAGTAGGTTACCAGGTTTTTCCCTTTTTTCTTCCTTTTTCTTTTCTTTTCTTTAAAAATTCAGAAAAATAATATAATTAATTTACAAAATCTAGAAAAATAATATAATTAATTTAAAAATAAAAAAAATAATGTAATTAATTTAAAAATCCAGAAAAATAATATATTTAATTTAAAAAATAATGTAATTAATTAAAAATTGTAAAAAATAATGTAATTAATTTAAAAAATTCTGAAAATAATGTATTAATTTAAAAAATTTAGAAAAATATTTTATATTATTTTTAAAAATTCAGAAAATTGTAAAAATTCCAAAAAATGTAAAAATTCCAAAAAAATGTAAAAATTCCAAAAACAATTATAAATTACAAAAAAATGTTTTCTTTTCAGTAATAATAAATAATATAAAATTTAATTGGTCTTATTTATTTTACTCCTTTTTTTAATTTTAGTTTCAGCAATTATTTTAATTTTTGTTTACACAAAAAGATAGTTTAAAAATAGTATTCATAAATTAAAAAAAGAAAAGAAGAAACTAAACATTTTTATTTATGGCTACCCAGCAGCCAATCTACTCCCAAATCCTACAACCCCAAAACATCATCTTCTTCCCTCAACCAGCACTGCAGCCACCACCTCTTTTCTCTTTTCTTTTCTCTTTCTACTTTTCTTCTCTTCTCTTCCCTTTTCTTTTTCTTTACTGTTTGGATTGGGTTGAGTGTGTGGTGGCTGTGGTGTTGGGTGGCGCGTTGGAAGTGTAGGCGACGGAGACGGAGTGGACGGAGATGGTGACGTGGAATCCCTCCTCCAGGTGCTTCTTGAGATCCAGCAGAACCCTAACTTCTGCGTCCTCGATTCCCACTACATCATACCCCTCTTCTCATTCCGCGACCTCTCCCCTCCTCCTCTCTCCTCCTTCAACCAATCCTACCATGTCGGCGCCCCCAACGAGTACTCCCTCTTTTTTGCCAACTGCGCACCCGAGACTCGCGTTTCCATGGCCGTGCGCACCGAAATCTACAACCTCGATGTCGATGGTGCCAAGGATTACCTCTCCGCTGGGCTAACGCACCTCCCCTCCTTGTACTCGTTCTATTCAGTTGTTTACATCGCCTTCTTGGGGCTTTGGATCT
The DNA here is from genome assembly GCA_963691705.1 of Viola odorata. Taxonomy (NCBI): domain Eukaryota; kingdom Viridiplantae; phylum Streptophyta; class Magnoliopsida; order Malpighiales; family Violaceae; genus Viola; species Viola odorata. The sequence continues at coordinate 47,642,343 of OY829543.1, read as the reverse complement.
ATGTCTCTTACACCAACAGAACATCCATCCACCGGATCCATTTATTGATGTCTGTGCTGCTTTTGATGAAGGCGCTTAACTTGATCTGCGCTGCCGAGGATAAGCATTACGTTAAAGTGACCAGTACACCTCACGGCTGGGATGTGCTGTTTTACATTTTTCAGTTTATTCGTGTTGTTTTGCTGTTTACTATTGTTTTGATCGGAACTGGGTGGTCGTTCTTAAAGCCATTTTTGCAAGAGAAGGAAAAGAAAGTGTTGATGATTGTGATCCCACTCCAGGTTTTAGCTAATGTGGCATCTATTGTGATTGGGGAGACTGGTCCGTTTATTAAGGATTGGGTGACTTGGAATCAAGTGTTTCTGTTGGTGGATATTATTTATAGCTGCGCCATCATTTTCCCAATTGTGTGGTCAATCCGATCATTGAAGGAGACTTCTAAGACTGATGGGAAGGCTGCCAGGAATTTGGCCAAGTTGCAGCTGTTTAGGCAGTTTTAAATCAAGTGGGGTGCTTAGCTGATCTAGGTTTTCTCTTTTCTTTTTTTTGCTCCTCAACCTGATTCATATGCAATCAAATGTTATAAATTCTTTGATTGGGCAGCTCTCCAGTTCTTAAATTTGTAGGTCATTCAAATTGGGTATTTTAGGGAAAGAACAAGAATGATATTGACCAGTTAATGCATATGGAGGTAACCAATTTTGGTGTGAATATGAAGAATTCTTAAAAACACCAGAATTAATTTTTTTGAGTGGAACAAATCATGTCTTTGTTTTTTTAGAGGATTGACATTTTTCTGGATTTTTTAGAAAATAATATAATTAATTTTCTGGATTTTTAAAATTAATTATATTAATTTTCTAGATTTTTTAAATTAAATATATTATTTTTATGAATTTTTAAATTAATTACATTATTTTTCTAGATTTTTTAAATTAATTATATTATTTTTATGAAATTTTTACATTTTTTTGGGATTTTTATATGTTTTTGAATTTTTACAATTTTTCTGAATTTTTAAAAATAATATAAAATATTTTTCTCAATTTTTTAAATTAATACATTATTTTCAGAAAATTTTAAATTAATTAAATTATTTTTCAGAATTTTTAAAATTAATTACATTATTTTTTACAATTTTTAATTAATTACATTATTTTTCTGGATTTTTAAATTAATTACATTATTTTTTTGATTTTTTAAATTAATTATATTATTTTTCTAGATTTTTTAAATTAATTATATTATTTGTTTAGATTTTTTAAATTAATTATCTTATTTTTTGAATTTTTAAAGAAAAAAAAAAAGGAAAAAAAAAGGGAACAACAGGTTTTTTTGTTGTTGATAACCTACTATTGAAGGTTAAAACGGACGGACGTTAAAGTTAACTAACTGAGGGACCACCATTTACAATTGACTTTAGGTTCAGGGAGTAGTATTTGAAGTTTTAAAGTTGAAGGGAGGAAGCTATTTTTTTTTTTTAAAGTATAAGGGGTCTTCATGCAAAAAAAACCCATAATTTTATAATAATAATTTGATGTTACTAAAAAAATTTAAAATTGGAAAATATATAAAAAATTACTATAGTTGATAAACAGTTTCATTTCGACCCTTACAATTCTAAAACTTGCAATATAAACCTCATAATTTTTCAAAAATTGCAATTTTAACCTATTTAGTAGTTCATTTTTTGCAAACGAGTATGAAAACTAGAGAGAAAATGTATAAAATATGGTAGGGGCCACGATAATGAAAAATATTTTTTCAACTTCTTTAGAATTATTTTTGTTTTTTATGTTTTTTTATATGACCCTCACTAATTATTTCATTTTTTTCTTACATTTTCCTCCATTTTAATTTCTTTAGAACTCTTTTTCTTATTTTTTAAAATTTTTGTATACTATCCTCATTAATTATTCTTACATTTTTCTCCGTTTAATTTTAACCATTTTTTATGAATTGTTTAACCATTAAAAATAATAAAATTGTAACTTTTAGAAAATTATAAATTGTAAATTTAAAAAATATAGGACTGGGGTGGTTGATTTTAGAAACCATAGTGTATTTAAAAGAAGCATAATTTACCCAATCATATAATATAGTTTACTAGAATTTTACATTTATTTAACCGTCTTCTTGAAGTAATTATTACTTTAAAAAGTTTATTATAAAATTTAATTATCAATTCAATATTTTTTTTGTTGGAAAAATCACGAATTAGTTGTAATCCTTAATCTATTTCTGTAAATTTCATAGTTTTATAGTTATCAATCCACTAAAATACTTTCATTAGAAACATATTATTATTCATATTGTATAGTGTCACGTGCAAAGCAATGTCGAAAAAACTTATTATCATTACGCGTGTATATTATTATTCTACTCTCTATTAATAAAATTTAAAAATTAAAATTATTATATAATAAAATGTATTTTTAGTACAGTATAATACTCCCTCTGGCACGAATTATACGACTTCCTCGCATCCCAATATTCAGTAGGGAACGCATATCGAGGAGGCCGGATGAGGTACTATTTGACCCCAAAAAATTCCGTACTTTTTTTCGAACGTACGTTAATCCTTAACGTACTTCCGAGAAAAAATTCGGGGCAAAATTGTCTCAAATAGTGACTGTTCCGGCCGTCTTAAGATACGTTCCAAAACAGTAAAAACAAATGTTAAAACGTCATATAAAACGTACCGGAGGGAGTACATTGTTAATTTTAATTTTTTAAACATTTTAGTATACACATATACAATATAATTTTGAAATAGTTATAGTCAGAATTATTAATGCAATATAATATAGAACTTAACATTATTACAAAATATTTAGTTTACTATTTTTTTAGTGATGTTTTTATGTTTATATGCAATATAGTCTAGTCTACATACATATCCATCGTTTCAAAAACCTTTATTAAGCATTAGCATTTCCGGGTCCACCTTTCTCTTAACTCTTTTGACCTTTTATGGAAAGCCCTAGATAGTGAAAGTATAATATCCACAAGTTAACTAAAATAGTAGTTGATTCCAAAAAATAGTAGCTTATTCCAAAAATAAGGTCAGATCATGAAATAAGGTAGTTTGGTAAAAGAAAAATAGTAGCTTATTTCGAAAATAGTGTTTGTTCATTATCATTTGTTTCTAATTATTTTTTCTGAAAGAAAAATATAAAACGTATTTGATAAAATATTTTTTTAAATGAACAAGGTATGAAAACAGAAACAATTTTAAAAACTAGAAAAAATAGTTTTTTATTTTCTGTTTTGTATTTTAAAAGTTAAGAAAAAAAATATAAATAAAAAACAGAAACCATACCCAACAACAAGCTTGTTATAACAAGTACAGATATTTTAACCCAACATTTTTTCTTTATTAATGGGCATTGAGAGAATTAATTGCAATAATGGTGAGATTATATTATTATTATTATTATTATTATTTAAAAAGGATAGTGCTGGACAATTACTATAACAATTCATTATTATTATGATTTGATAGGACTAGTGTTGGACAATTACTATATGTAATTTATTGATTATCTTATTGGTGTTAAAGGTATTTATAAAATCTCAAATTAAATTCAAATTTCAAATCCTTCTATAAAAAATAAAAAAAATAAGCACTTCATTAAAATGTTTTAAAATTAAACCGGCAACTTTTAGTATACCGGTTAACCTAAACCATGTTATCCTTTTCTCTCTCTTTTTTTCCAATCAACCCTCCCAGATTTCCCTCTCAAACTCGATTTCCCTCTAATTGTCAGATAATCAATGCCTTTTTATCAATGTTTTTTTCACTGCGTTCTCGTTTGAATGACGCTTGTTTGGAGGAATGTAAGCCATTTGATTGATGGCAGTTTTTAACTTTGAGCATTTAAACGAGTCAGAGCAGAGGTATTCATGATCCATAACTGGAAATGGCACTATAAGATGAATCTTTCCAAATCTTGCCACCAATGTCGGCTTAATTTTTTCCAATTCATTCCTTAAGAGTTAAAAAGAGGACAATAGGTCTTGCTGCACTCTTTCTGCTATAGTTGCCCATGGATTCCGTGAAGCATCCTTCAAGAATCCAGTATTATCTACATGGCATAAGCATTTATAGAAAAAAGAAAAAGAAAATCAATTACAGCACATTAATCACCTGCTCACAGTTGGAATGATAAGACATCGGCAAAAATGAGGATAATCACAGAAAAACTGAAAGAATAACCTTCAGGTAGATATTTGTTGACCAACATTAGAGGTTTATCTCCACCATCACCCTCATCATGTATCGGCTCAAGATGAGCATAACAAGGAAAATGCCCATCATCATCAATATACAAACCAACAGCGAACCATTTGGTTATGGCCTTCTCTGCATAAATAACTTTGCTCAAGGCTATCTGTCTAAACTGAGGGATAAGCGACTCTGGAATTGGAGAAGGCCTCAAATTCCCGCTTGAATGTCGTTTGTGTGGAGGGATGTAAGCCATTGGATTAAATGGCAGTTTTTGCAACAAAGAGCAGAAACACTCTAAAACCAACTTCCTTTATCAAGAAAGCCGCGTTTGAGAAATTAAACAAGAGTAGTAACATCAAAACAGAGAAATTCATGATCCAACGCTGTAAATGAAACTAAAATGCACATCAATAATATTTCTGTCAGGGATTACAATTCGCCATTCACTGATTTTTTTTATACATATGTTCTTTTCTAATAACAACACTTCTCCAGTGGGAAACAAAGTAAGAAAGGCTGCTGAAACATATTGGATAATCTTTTGACATTAAAGCTCTCAAGTAATAATATAAAAAAAACCAACGAATTAGAATAGATGAGCATCCATCTCAAGACAAAATAAATAAAAATAAAAATGAATTTTTTCATAATCGCCAGTTAACCTCACGCAACGCAACATATTGAGCAACACCTTAATCAAATTTCTCCAGAACCCAGAAAATTTTAATTTATAACTATTCCAAAGACACCCAATTCCTACCCAAAATGTATAAATATCAAAATCAAAATAGACAAACGCGAAAGTTAAAAGCAACATAAGTATGTAGTGCAGCAGTAGCGCAGTTGGTTTGCTGCCCTGACTTGATCAATGACGGATACCGAGAAGAGGAAGAGGAAGAGGCTTCGACTGTGAGAATTCAGAAGTAACTGAAAGGAGATTGATCTGATCACTTCTCGGAAAAATAAAGAGAGAATTGATTGCTGTCAAACCGAACGTCAGTAGTTTAGTCCTTTCGATTGAGTGCAATTTCTGTGCTAAAGACTAAAAGTGCCTTTATATTTTCGCAACTAGTTTCGGCTAATTTTGAAGTACTATTTTATTATATATTATTAATCTTTCTACATATTTATTCAATATACTTTCAATAAAAAAATATTAACTAGTATAATAGTAATAATATTAAATAATAATGATCAAAATATATTCACATTTATAATATTCATATTCAAATACTTATTACTCCGTCTGTCTTTCAATAACAGACGTTTTAGAAAATTGAAAACAATGATCTTTGATCTTATTTTATTTCATATTGTTTCATTTTTTCTCCTAATTTCCACTCAAATTATCACACCATCATCAAATTGGGTTGATGCATAATTTTTTTTTGTTATTTGTACAAAATATATATATCGAAATCGATAAAATGACAAGTAAGAATTCGTAAAAAAAACAACAATTATTATAAAACAGAGGGGCACTTTTTAGATTGTAATTGCTGCCTTATTAGCTTTAGTATTAGGTTTAATTATTGCATCTTATTTCATGTATGAAGTATAATATCAATTAAAAAATAATTAATTGTTAATAATCAGAATATTTAAATAATAAATAGGAACTAACTAGGAATGAAGATAGATATATATTATTCAATTTCCATGCATTAAACTATGTTAAATACCATTCTAATTAAATTTTAAATTTTGAAGCCTTATTGATGTTTTATTTCCCATTTCATTAATGTTTTTTTTTAAGCAGAAGAATATGTAATATATATATGAATGGCCATGAAGGACATGGCAAAACCAACCAAGAAAACAGCAGCCTGGAACAAAGAAACCAGCTGCTGCAGCCTCACACCAGGAAGCTAACAAAAGCCCCTGACCAAAAGAAAAAGCGAAACCGTATTACAAGACACGAGAGCAACAACTCTCTCAGAAAGCCAGAAGAATCACGAACCTATCAACCTGGCCGAAAAAACAAAACAAACCGGGATGGAAAAAAGAAAAGAACCTGACGAGCCACATTAAAGGCCACAGATCCAAGCAGAAGACTGCATCATATCAGTCACGCTGTAAGCGAAGGAGTGGTCTTTGCTCTTCAACCACCAATGCCACATAGAAAAAATCATCTGGATACAACCAAACTCCGTATACTCTCATTTGTCTAAATACCATGTCGTTCCGCTGCTTCCATATAGACCAAATGATCGCATAATACAGAGTAATCCACATCTCTCTAACATGCTTGCCAACAGATGGTATTATACTCGTCCAAGACTGCCAAAGATCAGCTAAATCCCTCGGCTGACACCACTTTACCCGAAGCCACCTCATGAAGTAATCCCACACTTCTCTAATAATCCCGCACCTAAGGAAAAGGTGAGTGACATCCTCCGAATCCCTTCTACATAATGGGCAGAAATTCTCACTCGCAGGGATCATGAAACGACTCTCGAGAAAACTCCTGGTAACAATTCTTTCCCTAATCGATAACCAAAGAAAGAACTCAACACGAAAAGGAACCAAACCAGTCCAACAAGAGTGTAACAGAGGCATTTTAATGAATTTCAATTCCTCCCAACATTTATATCCTGATTGAATCGTGAAGGAACCAGATCTGTCCAAACTCCACCGCAAATCACTAGGCTGAACCCCCTTGGAAGGAGTCTCGAGATGCTCACAAAGGTTCGTCCACTCCTCCACTTCCCAATCAAAAAGCCCTTTTCTCCACTCCCCACGCCACCTCCAAACCGCCTCCCTCCATTCCCCGAATTGACTTACCATCCCTTCCTGATTTGTAGATAGGTGATATAATCTAGGGTAAAGCAGAGCCAAAGGTTGCCTATCAACCCACGGATCCCACCAAAAATGGGTGGATTCCCCGTCACCCACGCTCATGGATAAGTGATCAGACCAGACTTGAAAGAAATCACTCCCCCTCCCGCACACTCTAAAGATATCCTTCCAAATAGGCGATAGACCAGCCTCTCTTAGCCGCCATAAATCACCTGCTGAGCTGATACCGTACTGTTTTCGAATAATCTCGACCCACATCTTCCGACTGCCATTGATCAGCTCCCAAACCCACTTAAATAACAGCACCACGTTGCGCTCCTAGAGATTCCCAATACCCAAACCTCCAAGGGAGGTAGACCGCGAGACCTCTTCCCATTTCACCTTATGCAAACCCTTCTTATCATCCTTACCACTCCATAAGAAGCGACGCATAACCCCTTCACATTTCTTCAGGATCGTCTTTGGCATCCGGTAAATCGACATATTGTAAATAGGGAGGCTAGTAAGTGCTGATTTGATCAAAGTGACCCTACCTCCCACAGAAAGGAGATGGCCTTTCCAAGTAGCTAACTTCTTCCGAACTTTTTGGACAAGGAATTGCCAACCCGAAATCCTTTTCCTATTAAAACCCACCAAGGATCCAAGGTATTTGAAAGGAAGAGCTTCATACCTACAACCTGCCCGGTTAGCCAAAATGGATCCGATCTGGTCATTAATGTTCACTCCAACAAGGGTACTTTTGTGAAAGTTTACTCTAAGGCCAGAGTACGCGTCAAACCACCTCAGAATACCCTTAACACCCTGGATTTCCTCCTCATTATTGTTGACAAAAATTAAGGTATCGTCCGCAAATTGAAGATGACTCAGATTCCATCCATTAACAGGACAACCTATCCCGTGCAAGATCTCCGCCTCCTCTGCTCTGACAAATAACCTATGAAGACCCTCCGCAGCTATGTTGAACAAAAAAGGAGACATTGAGCAACCCTGACGAAGACCCCTCTCCACATCAAATTGCTTGAGGGGGATCCATTGATCAAAACAGAAACCTTGTTCGAACTAATACATTGCCTAATCCAGCCCCTCCACTTAACTCCAAACCCCATAATGCGCATAACATCATCTAAATAAACCCATTCAATGGAGTCATAGGCTTTCTCGAAATCTAGCTTGAGAAGCAGCCCCTGTTGCTTACTATTCCGCAAGTGATGAACAACCTCATTGGCTGTCATAACACAATCCAAAGTGTGACGCCCCTTGATAAAACCATGTTGAGTTTCGCTAATCATAGATCCAATCACCACACTGAGCCGCTTAGCCATAATCTTCGACACTACCTTATAGAAACTACTCACCAAACTAATCGGACGGAAGTCTTTGAAATGCTTAGCTTCAGGAATCTTAGGAATGAGCGTCAAGAACGATGAGTTTGCCCCTGCAGGGAATTTGCCTGTCTTGAAAAATTCTTGAATCAGCCTAGAAAAGTCAACCCCGATGATGCTCCACGCTTTCTGAATGAAAAGAAGAGAGAAGCCATCAGGTCCAGGAGATTTATGCCCATTACATCCCTGCACCGCCTCCCACACTTCAGAATGTAACACCTCTTTTTCTAAGCCCTCAGCTTCCTCCTGACTCAACTTAGAAAAACCCAAATCCGGAATCCTAGGACGATTCCAACTAACCGCCTGAAAGAAGTCCCTGAAGTACTGGGCTGCTGCTCTTTTGATCTCTAGCGGGGTGTGGAGCGTAGTGGTAGATACTAAAATCTCCCTAATAGAGTTTTTCCTCGAAGAAATTTTGGCCATCCGGTGAAAATAAGACGTATTCCTGTCTCCGTAAACATTCCACTTCAGTCTGTTTTTATGCTGCCAAAAGTTATCAACCTTCTTCTGCTGATCCCACATCTCAATCTTAGCCTTGGATAACTCTACTTGTTCTTCCACAGTCAAGGGACGATTATCTGCAAGACGATCCAAATCCTCGAATCTCGACTGCACAATACGCAAACTAGCCTCAACGTTGCCAAATACCTCTTTATTCCACACCCTAATCTTCTTCTTAAGGAATTTCAGCTTCTGAATAACCCTGAAGACTCCCGAAAATTCTATACCTGCTTCCTGCCACCAGCCAGCCACCAAATCCTTGAAATCCCTCTCCTCCCACCATACAGCTAAATCTCTAAAGGGTTTCGGACCCCAGTCAACCAACTCGCCTCTAAGAATCAGAGGAACATGATCAGAGCCATTCCGATCTAAAGCCGATAGCTCACAGTCCCGAATCAAAGTCAACCATCCAGCCTGAGCAAACATTCTATCAATTCTACTTCTACTGTAGGAATTTGACCACGTAAATCGTCTTCCCACTAGCGGAATATCATGGAACCCACACCTATCAATCCACTCCTGAAAAGAAATCATGCCTCTCGAGTACCCTTCTCCACTGGAACGATCAGAGGGGGTAAGAGTCTCATTAAAGTCTCCCGCTAACAGAACAGGGACCGCACTGTTTTCAACTCTCACGGCTAACTCCTCCCATAGAACATCACGGGAGGCAGCAAAATTAGGCGCATAAACATTAACCACCGCACAACGCGTACTGCTATCAATCACTTCTCCCTCTATCCAAATAAATCTATCACCTACTACGGAAGATTCCAATTGGAAGGAATTAGTTTTCCATAACGTCACCAAACCACCCGACCTCTCGACTGCAGGAGCAAAAACACACTTCGACTCATTGCCTCCCCCTAACCCATTGAAGAGGAGATCGTCCACAACCTCCCTTTTACTCTCTTGAAGAAGACAAAAAGTCAGCTGATCCCCACAAAATAGATTCTTAATAAAGAGTTTCTTTCTACTCGACATCAACCCTCTGCAATTCCATGAAAACACTTGGACCATTGGAAATAAATCGAAACGCGCTGAACTATCCCTAACTTCGGATGTTGTTCAATTCCACTTCAAATCTCTCCCTGTTAAAGATCCGAAGGGCCTCCTCATTAACTTGATCAGTAAGGGCCATTATACGCCCGACCTCCCAAGTTTTCGTCTCCACCATGATGGTTTCTCTCAATCTGTTCATGGCTGCAATCTCACTATCATCTGCGCGGAATACATCCTTCATATTATTTGTCGAATTACTGGCTGTATGAAGATTCCCAGAAGTAGCTATGATCTGCTTGACTTTCTTGTCCTTTCGTCTCCGGGTAATTAAGGGAAGAGAACCCCTCGGAATGTCTGCTGTAACCGGAGGAGCTCCCTCCTCGACCCGATGAACTTGTCTGCTTGAAGCAGCCGTGCTTAGGTGTTCAAGCTCCTCCCCCTCCGAGGTTTCCACCACCTACCCCTCGGAATACATCCTTCATTTCATTCATGTTAAGTCTGCTAATATGGAATTTTTATTCTTCATGCAATATCAATTTTTTTGAAAAAAAATTAGAAGAATAAAAAAGGTAGGAAAAAAAAACAAGAAAAAAAATTTCAAAGTAATACTGGTTTTTAAAAGAATCCTAAAAAAATTATATAATTCATAAAAAAATAAGAAAAAAATCCAAAAAAACAAAACTTAAAGATTTGAACACATTAAGTGTGATTTCTTATTTAATTTATTGCATTTATTAATTTTTCTTTAATAACTATATTTTTAAACCTAAAATAATTCATTTTGATTTTGGTCGTTATGGCTTTTTAAGAACAATAAATTAAAGGATCTTTTTCTATGGAAATCAAAATATCTTGATTAACTTTTTTCTTTTCTTTTTTAATCATCGTTACAATATGGGAGGATCGAACCTATAATTTTACGTTATAAAAATGACATTTACTAACCATATTAAAAGAAAAGAAAACGGAAAGATTGCAACATTGATTTTGTTATGTTTATTTCTTTTATTAGGATAACATTATTTCCTTTTACCTACCTATTTCTCTTTCTTTCCAAAATGAAAAATTGATGATGGAAATACGGAAAACCGTCGTAAGCTCGTTGCTCTTTCAAACTCATTCAGCACATGAAAAACTGCCAATGGGTAATTAGGTGAAAAGCACATGAAAAACTGAAAGGTTGGGACCTCGAAGACAATTCAAGCAATGTCGAGCTCGTATCTTCCCTGGGAAATGGTAACCCAGATTCTAACTCTACTTCCGGTGAAGTCACTGCTCCGATTCAGGTGCGTTTCTAAACCCTGTAACTCCTTAATCACTAGTCCCAACTTCATAGCTAAACACCTAAACCACTCAACTCGAGAGGGGAACAAGTATTTCATCTTGGGTGCTCATTTTAGTGATGGAGATGCTGCCGTTCCGGCTATCTCATATGACGACGATTCACCTGAACAAATTTTTGATCTGGGTTTACTTTTTAATGGTCAATCTGAGTCTGAGTATGTAGAAACTGTGGGTTGTTGCAATGGGTTGGTTTGTTTAACCGAGGTGGGTGATGGGTCGTTCAATTTCCTGTGGAATCCTGCAACCAGAGACATCAGGTCCTTGCCCAGATCTCCACTTGGCAATCCTGATAATTCTGTCTCTGTTCTTGCCTTTGGTTTTGATTCTGATAACCAAGATTACAAATTGTTGAGGATGGCTGTTCAACTTATACCCTCAACGTCGCCTGTACTTATCGAATTATACGCAATGAGCACGAATTCTTGGAGGGTAATTCACCCTGATTTTGCATTCATACCAGATGTTACATGTTCATCAACTTTGCTTCATGGATCTTTCCATTGGTGTGATGTTAGTGATGAGATGGATGGGTTTATTGTTTCGTTTGATATCGGCAATGAGGTGTTTCAGAAATTGCCATCAGTGGATTTTAGAGAGTTGCAAGGAGGAGATGAATGGATGCTTGATGTAATGAATGGATCTCTAGTTATGGTTTCTTATCCAGTGAAACAGGAGATAGCCATGAAATGTTTTCAGGTATGGTTAATGCATGATTATGGTGTGAATGGATATTGGACGAGGCTACTATGTATCGGTCCCTTCTCGAGACTAGCCTGGCCAATCGGAATTTGGAAAGATTGTGAGCTTCTCCTGCAATTTCCGGAGACGAAGGAATCTTTCTCCTTCAACTTGGCTGAGAAAGAAATGAGTTCTCCATCACTGATCCTTGAGGATTGGTGCGGAGTTTACAGTTACGTGGAGAGCCTGGTAAAGACTCGTTTTGAGTGACTAGGTAGTTTGGGCACGTGCAAGCAATTTTTTATATGAAATTAAATTATTTAATTTAGATATTATTTATAAATTAATTTTGGTCATTTGAAATAGATAATGTCACTATTTAAATATTGTTATAAAATAATATAATCGAACATATAAATCATTAAGCATACTAATAATAATTATTAATAGATAATATAGCTTAATAGTATTTAAATATTGTTCTAAAGTATTATAACCAACCATATAAGTTGTTAAGCATACTAATAATAATTATTAATTATAAAGCGTTTTTACAAATTTTCGTACTCGATCTTTTTTATTATGGGCTCATACTTAGGGGTGAACAAGACCCGGACCGGCCCGGAAATAAAACCGGAACCCGCTGTTTTTTGACCCAGACCGGACCGACCCGTTTTTTTTTTTAGACCCGGCCAGGATCGGTCCGGTTCTCCAGCTTCTCAAACCCGAGAGCTGGCCCGGAGGACCGGAAATATAAATATATAAATATATATATGCACTATAATATCAAAGTTTCCATTTGGTTTGATGGTTAACTCTTTTTCCTTGGTTTTTAAAAATCAAAGTTTTCATTTTTTCCGCCGACCTTGGCTAAGAAATCAAATTCCTTGTCCTTGCAGGATATCATTTTTCTATAGTGTGGCGACTTTTCTTTTTCATGTTATATTGAGAATAATATTAGTATTTTTTCTGCAATAAAATAACTTTAGTATCACTATTCTAAAAGAATTACCTTGTCGTCAACTGATTCTTTGTATTTCTTGATGTCACAACCAATTAGTGTTTCTGTCTCGTCAAATAGAACAATTGTTGCTTCATTCTCACCATCATTAACTTGTAACCTCAACATGTATCTGAAATTCTAAGTTGAGTTTTAGTCATCTTATTTTAGATTTAAAATAATTAAAATATTAATTTGTTTAGAATTACCTTAAAAATTGTCTCAAAGTAATTGTTACACTTGTCGCATGTTGCTTGACCCTCACCCTTGTCAAGTAGTTTTTTCCAGCACTTTTTACATGATTCATACTAAGGTTGTCTTTTATTGATCACTTCGGTAATAGTTGCTGTTAGGATGTAGAAAGACTGCAAAGTAATAATAAGAGTTAATGTTAATTTTTTTAGTTATGCTCATAACTAATTATTTTGTTATGGTTGGTACCTGTTGTTTTGATGATGCAATTTTGTTAGAAATTTTGTTAGCAATTTGTTCTACAGTTGCTTTGCTCGCATTGTCCATTCTCTTTGAAGGTGATTTGATTATCTTCTGGGTATCTTCTTGTTGAGTATAGGTCAAGTTGTGGTTTATAAATATTTGTAAAGTTAAATGGAAAAAATATTAACTTAAACAATGGATAATGGTAAAATAATCTTATATATATATATTCTTACCATTGTATGATTTCATCTGCTTCATATGTTATGCATATAACTTCATTTACTGTCAATAAATCTTTAAAAGACTTTGGCCCTTTAACATGATTCAATAATAACCTTAGAAAATATCTTTCTCCTTCTTTTAGATTTGCAGTATTTACACAGCCAATCATACCCCTCGTTGATTCTCTTTTTTTCCATGCTTTTCCATTAGATTGCTAGACAAAATGCACAAGAAATTTCCTGTAGTAAAAATATAAGAAATAATTATGTGAAATATATCATATTGGAACATTAATTAATGTAATATATCTACAAATATAAATAAATAATATAATATATATACTAATAGTGACATTGGAAAATAAATAAGCAAAGAAATAAAATTTTAAGAATAAAGTTTTTTTCTTGACTGTATAAATATTGTCTTTCATTTGGATTCTCAGAACATGTTGTAAAGAATTCTGTAAGCATTGTCTTTGATACATGCTCCCAAAGTACCACTTCTTGCAAATTTTGATTCTCCCAATAATAGACAGCCTGTTAATTAGGCAAATATAATTGCAAATTTATCACCGGAGGATTCATCTCGTTTAAATTGAATTCATATATCCTCCATACAACTTCTTGTGAAGAGACAAATCTCCCATCTTGAAATTGTTCTATCTCATCAACCAAATTATTCCCATCATTTGATGCAATGTATACAGATATTTTGTCATGCCCTTTGTATACACGTACTTATAAAGATACTTCACTGATTTAATATTGGGGTAGATCTCAACATTTATGTGGCAACCATATCTTGTAAGCAAGTAAGAGTTATACGGCACCACCCATCGGTTATCAAGCTCTTTGTTCTTCTTAATTATGTTTTCTTTCTAATATTTATACTTGCTTGAAGAATTAGATTTAGGAAAATTAAGAACATTAATCAAAAGGATAAATAGACAAGAAGTTTAATTACTAGAAATGGCCTGATAAGGAACAGTGCCGTTGAGACTGTTGTTGTAGAGACTAAGATACTGAAGCTCTTTAAACATCCCTATTTCGACAAGGACATCACCTTCGAAAAGGTTGTTGCTCAGGTCCAAGCTAATGAGCTTGGAAAGATTGCCAAAGGCCGACAGTATCGATCCAGTAGTGTTGTTATTCTAGAGGACAAAGTTTGTGAGGTTAGCGAATAAAGTGAAGTTGAATTGGTCGAGGGTCCCCCAAAATGCTAGACCAAGGATATCGAATCAAGATATCATCGTCGCATATCTCGTGGCCCTCTAACAAAAGAGGCAGAAAGGATTAATCTTTTTCCCACTTCACTTCCTCTAGTTTCTCCTGCATGACACTATCATCAATACCTTGGTACAATTCATATCAGATTTTTGCTTGCTGATGACTGAAGAAATCAAGTCTAGTAGCATAGTTATCAGAACCGGACCGGACATCGAACCATTTTCGCTAATTTGGTGGTTCAACCGGGTTCGACCGGATTGTAGATGCTGGTCCGTCCGGAACCGTTTACACATTAAACCGGTAAATCTTAGACGATAAAACCGGATTGAACCGGCTGGTTTTTACTGTAGCATTTTATAATATATCAAAAAATATTATTAAAATTGGAAAAGTCCAAAAACGACGTCGTTTTGGTTGCCTCTCTGATGGGCTGGCCCATGCCTGTAATGGGCAAAAAAAAAAAAAAACCCAAACCAAAACGACGTCGTTTTGGTTTGGCTCATCAAACCGGCCGGTTCGCCGGTTACTTAAAAACCGGCCGGTTTGACTGGTTGAACCCGGTTCACATCCTTATCCGGTCCAATAGCTGAATCGAACCGGAAACTTGAAAAACACCGGTTGAACCGGACGGACCGGCCGGCCCGGTCCGGTTCTGATAACTATGTCTGGTAGTCTCCAATTTAATGTACATGTCTACAACATATTGTTGGAATAGTCTACCTGATTGCTTGTCGAGGGCATCAAATTTAGTTGTATAAAATATACGAATTTAGGGGTAGGAATACAACTTATCACTCGTCCATAAGGAACTTGTAGATCGTGGTAAGAGGATCGTCCATAGAGATCTTTCGAGAAATTGTAGTTTTGACTCGACTTCCTCGTCACTGGAGTTGAGGGTTTTTGTTTCTGCAATTAAAATAAACAAAGCAATAAAAAGTAACAAAGCAAAAATTAAATAAAGAAGCAATCTTAGGCAGAAAGGAATCTTAGCTAAGATTGCTGATTGAGATTGGTTGTGAACTGATGTGGGGTAAACTCCTGGTAAGGGTGAATTCGTGAGCGCATTCCTTGTTTAATCGATCATCGACCTTTAGATTTTCTCCTTCTCTCTCATAACTCTGCTATATATTCGGAGGAACTCCTTTCCAATCCTACTTTCCTCCTCTTGAAACCACTTGGCGGGAACTCCCTTTCCTAGTGATCCTATCCAGTGGACACCTTGTTGGTTAATGGGTTTATCCAATTGGCTGCTGGCTTGAGGCACATGTGTTTTCTTAATGGCGTAGGGAAAGATAGAGTCTAGGCCAAGCTACTCCCAACTCGGAGCCCTAGATTGTCAGTCTGGTTAGGCCTATATCAATCCAAGTCACTTCGGTTTCGCTCGTCCCCTTCGAGACTGGCTACAAATTCATCGTCTTGCCTAAGATTGATCAAGTCTGATCCTAGACGGGAATCGGTTTGTTAAAACAGAACTCGAATCAATTACGAACGAGAGGATAATAAGAACAGATCGGTCTCACGAATCCCAAGTACGCTCACTCAACCCTTACCAAGAATTGGGTGTTTAGCTACTAGACATAATAATTAAGAAAATAAAGAAATAATTGAAGAACATGAAAATAGAATTAAAATGCGATATTCCAAAGAATTATCGCAGCAAAGTGTTTACAAAAACATAAGTTGGAAGCAGAAAGATCCCGTAATTGACAGCCTTCCCTAACCTTTAACAAGGTTAGAGTCCCCATCAATCACGTTCTTTTCCAAATTCCAAACTCCAAAAAGATAGGAGATAACACTAAAATCTCCAAATGTTCAAATTCAAAAATAAGATAAAATAATAAATATTAAACAGATTGTTTTTGTTCAAATTGGATTACATCCAAGAGTCATTCTAGTGGACGCAACAACCAGCTGGTTTCTCAATCAAAACTCATCTCCCTTGAATCCATGATCAGCACGCCTTGATAGCATGTTTTTATGCACGATTTTCTCCCCATTTTCTCACCCATTTAAGGCATGATTCTGCTAATTTACCCTTGTTTTCACTACTATTGCAGATCTAGGCCTAAAATGGGGGTTTATGCAAAAAGGTGCGTTTTTTGAGCATTTTGTGCAATTTTGAGCTTCAAGACCAAAGTCGAGGTCCCGAGTCCAAAGCAGCGTTCAAGGTCCCGAATCGGATTCTCCATTCGGGACCCCGAAGGGCGAAGAATGACATTTCCACGTGTCCTCTTGCCAGAGCTTCCATGTGCCTCATCTGACACTGTTCCAGCAGTCTGCACTGACCACCAAATACCTACCGCCCTGACCATCTCAGCCCTTGAGCCCAGTCTAGACCTACCAAAGCTGGGAAAATCAGACAGCTTTATGCTTTTTCAGCTTTGTGCTTTAGGGAGCATGGATCCATTATAGTAGGCTTTCATTTAATGCATTTTGTCCCTAGTTTTAGGCTGAAGATATTTTGTGCTTGGAGCTCTAGTATTTAAGGAGCATCCAAGAGTAGTTTAGGACATCTCTTATCACTTAGCATATTTTAGAAAATCATTTAGCTTTAGTTTTCTTAGACTTCTCTCTAGTTTATCTCTCTAGTTCTTGTTAGCTCATCTTCCACCTTGCCGCTGGGCTTCAAACGGTTTTTAGTAACAAGTTTTCTTCCCTTAATCTATTTATTCACTTATTATGCTTTCTTCAATTGTTATTTATTTATCTCCAATCATGAGTAGCTAAATCTTTAATGCTTAGCAAGGGTTATTCAAGGGTTGCAAGGGCAGATTCGAGGCCTTAATGCGCTTAATATATTCTTGTTGCCATATTCAATTACTTATCATTTTAATTACATCTTTGCATGAAATAATTTGAGGCTTGATCAACTGATTATTATTTTGTGTGAATGCTGCCATCTTTGTGATGAATACGGAAGGAAAATTGCATGGAACAAGTAGGCATCTGTTTAGTCTTGACTGCGCTGAAGTGGTCTCGAATAGATAGGGTTAGTAGTTGATTAGAGCGAGGTCACGAGCCTGACAAACTGAGGGACTTTTAGCTCTAGATCTGTCTTTTCTTATCTTCATGGGCGGTTTGAGTATGGCCCTCCCGCATTCGTGCCTGGAGGGATGGCAAACCGTCAAGACTACCTCATATGTGGAAACGAGGGATAGTTTCTCTTAAGAGAAAAGTAGGGGATATCCGAGGAATCTGGTCCCCATGTCATTTCTATGACGTCTTGAATAGAATATTTCTGTGCTGATGACGATCGAGCCCCCGAATGCAACCCAAGAATGCCTTTGCTGAGAATCCTTCTTTATTTGATTATTTGTGACTATTTCATCTTTGTTTGATATTTCTGAACTCATTTACTGATTTGCTTACTTTACCATTCGGGACCTCGAACGTGACATTCGAGACCCCGAATACTGCTTTCCTAGATAGAAATTGTTAGCTCCCAAATCTATCTTGGCTAACTCGATTAGCCAAGTAAACCCCCCTGATTGTTACTTTTCGTGCTCTTGTCCTGCGATTTCACTCAAGACCTTAAACCAGTCTCTCACAATCCCTGTGGTCGACCCCGACTACCACTGTACACATTATCCCTTGTGCATACACATTTTTGGGCATTATAAATCTGTATTTGACTAACGATCAAATTGGCGCCGTTGGAATTCCTGGGAAAACTGAGGTCAATCCAATACAAAAAGTCTGTGCTATGACCCTTCGCAGTGGCTATCTTGTACCTCCTCGTGAACATCCAGGCCTCGACAACGAGTCGATTGAATCTTCCCTTCCAGGTCTCGACCCTTAAACTGTTGTCAAGCCCTCGAATACTGTCGAACCCTCGACCAAGAAAAAGGAACCCAAAATTCCAGAAGTAATGGAGGATAGTGCCCACTCTCTCGAGGGCTCCCTAAAGAAGGATGACAAGCCACCAGAGTTCACTCAAGAGTATATTATCAAGATACTCGAGCCCCCGTTCCCTCAACGGCTAGTCAAGCCCTCGAAGAATGGGGAGGATCGTAAGATTTTTGATATGTTTACTAAAGTTCATGCTAACATCCCTTTGTTGTAGGCTATAAAAAATGTCCCCCGTTTTGCTAAATTGTTGAAATTTTGGTGTGCTAACAAATGTAACATGGCAAGTGTGAAAAAAATTAGCGTAAGTTCTAAGGTCTCGACTGTCATCTAGGGCAAGCTGCCAACCAAGTGCAAGGACAAAGGTATGTTCTCCATTCCATGTAAAATCGGTACTACTAATATGGGTAGAGCTATGTGTGATTCTGGTGCAGGTATCAATGTCATGCCCTTGACTATCTACAACAATCTAGGACACGGGCCCTTGAAGGCCACCGGGACCACGATCCAGCTAGCTGACAAATCCATCATCCACCCCGAGGGTGTTATTGAGGATGTTCTGGTGCAAGTTGGAGATTTCATATACCCAGCTGACTTCTATGTGCTTGACATAGGGGACGCCCAATCTGTCAAGGCCTCGGACATGCTCCTAGGCAGACCATTTCTTAGGACCGTAAGAGCTAAGATTGACGTCCATGAAGCCTCAATTACTCTTAAGTTCGACGACGAGACCATTAAGTTCACTATGGTTGATGATATGAGACACCGCACTGAGCTTTCTAGCGTAAAATCTATTGATATTGTTGACCCTATTGTTGGTTTCGAGGTCCCGAAGCTGAAACAGGTGTCAAGGCCTCGACTGACGGATCCGCCTCAACATGTTTGTGAACTTGCCCCCGATGATTTTCTGCAACTTGCCCTAGATAGGAGTATTCCACCCACTACGCTGGATATCATGGCCTTGACGCTCGAGGTCCCGACTCCACCTAAGTTGCACGAAGTCGCCACTGCTCTCGAGGAGCATTCTGTTACCCCTTCTCTTTTTTCCATTGATCACACTATGCCCGTCGTAATGGACGTCGAGGCCTCGATTCGGGACCCCGAGTTGGAGTCAAAGAACTTGCCCTCGCATCTCAAATACGCCTATCTTGGCGAGCATGACACACTCCCTGTGATCACCTCTAGCAAGCTTGATCCCGCTGCAGAACTAATGACCACACTCAAGGCCCCGAGCCTTCCAACTCACACTACAGCCAGTGTCGAGCCCTCAACCAGTGAGGGCAAGATGCCCAATGCTAACCCAACTCCACGGTCTGCCCAAGACGTGACCAAGATGAATGTTTATCATGATGAGTTTCTCTCTCCTAAGGCCTTTACTACTGGACAGAAAGTTTTACTCTACAACTCTCGTCTTAGGCTCTTTTGCAGAAAGTTAAAATCTCGATTCAAGACCCCGAAGGTGTATGATCATGACATAGATTTGATTCAGAATATAGGCACAGGCCGCACTTTCAAAGCACAAGACCACAGATTGGAGCTATTCCACGGAGGTTCCTATCCACTCGAGGTCCCGAACCCACCTGACTAGGCCTAATCAGCCTAGCCAACGTCGAGGCCCCGACTATAAATAGGCCAAGTGTGGAGACATTCCACGATGTTCCACCTTCTCTTTAATTCTGCTGTTCTTTTTAATTTTATTTCCGTATGAACTCCTTTTTATTTTGTGCCCTTCTCGCATTGAGGACAATGCGAAGCCTAAGTGTGGGGAGGGTTTTATCTGCTTTATTTGTTTACTTTGCTTGACTGCATGTTTATTTTTCTGCTTGTTGTATGATTTCATGATTTGTGCGTTTTTAAATTTTCAGATTTTTATTTTTAATTGCTGCCAATTTTTGAAAACCCCCCAATGGTGGACACACACTTGACTTGTGCACATAGAATAAAAATGTTGTCCATATTCAAGATCCCGAATATCTCATTCTTTGCCTGTTGCACCATATATCTGCTTCAAGACCTAGACACCAGTAGTCAAGAAATAGCACCTCGTGAGCACTTGAGCCTTCATGCCTATATCTATTGTTTGAGTGAATGCATGACTAGGTACTGGCTGGGTTTGCATGATATCCATGGGTATAGACACATCTAGACATAGGAAAGCAGCAAAAAGATTAAGTCTTCGCATCAAATTGTTCTCTCATTTTTTTCTATTCTATTTCTTTCACCTTGACCCCGATCCTCTCTTTTTCCTCCATTCTAACCATTTGAATTTTCTTTGATCTTCCTCTTGGCAGGTGAGCGGTGTTTTTGGGAGCACCATAGAAGGCTAGACTAGACAAACGAAGCAGCAAAGGTGAAGTGTGGGGATCCTCCAAATTCAAGACCTCGAAGCTAAACAAAGAAATCAAGGGCAAAACAGAACGAAAAATCACTTCCCACCCACAACAAAACACAAGTGTGGGGAAGTGAAATCAGAATATCCAGCCCCCGAAGAACAAGGTCTTAATCCTCAATCCAACTCTCTCTCTCGAAAAAAAAATAAAAAAATAGAAAAACAGAAATATAAATAAAAGAGAGAGAGAAGAGACCAAATTTCATGAAGAAGAGGAAAATCAACAGCCAGCGTTCATTCAAGGTCCCGAGCCAAGGTCCCGAATGGAGAAAACAAGGATCCCCCTCGAAGAAGAAAAGCCTAGTCTAGCATTCGCCCTCAGCAACATTGTCTCACCGTTTTGATTCTTTCCTGTCAAGGGAGCGTTCCAGATTTGAGTTGGTTTCACCACCTTCTCATTTCACTCCCTTACTCTCCCTCTTCTCCATTTTTTCTTCTCAATATGCTTCTCCCATTTTCTCTTATCATTTATTTTCTTTGCTTCCCCTTCTTGCCCCGGATGCGAAGTCTTTTAATTGCTAAATTGCCTATGCATGTGTCTAACATACTCGGATTGATATGCAAACTTGGTTTTGTGCTGCATTTTATGCATAATTGAGTGTTTAAACACCTAACCTTGTTCACGAGCGTGAGTGCAAACACCGATCCCTATGAGGACCGCTGGTGAATAGGTTGATGTGGAAAAGTCTCTTCTCAAAGGTCGTTATCCTTCTGATTTGATGCAGGTGTATCTAGGCGGAGTCTATTTTCATTCGGGGTCCTGAATCCTGACAAGCATGCTTATTCTCTGTGCTATGGTCTGGTATGTCTGTTCTGTTTTGGGGCTGTTTTAAATTTTGTGAATGCTCGAGGGCGAGCATTGGGCAGTGTGGGGATTATTTGATAGCATGTTTTTATGCACGATTTTCTCCCAATTTTCTCACCCATTTAAGGCATGATTATGCTAATTTACCCTTGTTTTCACTACTATTGCAGATCTAGGCCTAAAATGGGGGTTTATGCAAAAATGTGCGTTTTTGGAGCATTTTGTATAGTTTTGAGCTTCAAGGCCAGAGTCGAGGTCCCGAGTCCAAAGCAGCGTTCAAGGTCCCGAATCGGATTCTCCATTCGGGACCCCGAAGGGCGAAGAATGACATTTCCACGTGTCCTCTTGCCAGAGCTTCCATGTGCCTCATCTGACACTGTTCCAGCAGTCTGCACTGACCACCAAATACCTACCGCCCTGACCATCTCAACCCTTGAGCCCAGTCCAGACCTGCCAAAGCTGGGAAAATCAGACAGCTTTATGCTTTTTTAGCTTTGTGCTTTAGGGAGCATGGATCCATTATAGTAGGCTTTCATTTAATGCATTTTGTCCCTAGTTTTAGGCTGAAGATATTTTGTGCTTGGAGCTCTAGTATTTAAGGAGCATCCAAGAGTAGTTTAGGACATCTCTTATCACTTAGCATATTTTAGAAAATCATTTAGCTTTAGTTTTCTTAGACTTCTCTCTAGTTTATCTCTCTAGTTCTTGTTAGCTCATCTTCCACCTTGCCGCTGGGCTTCAAACGGTTTTTAGTAACAAGTTTTCTTCCCTTAATCTATTTATTCACTTATTATGCTTTCTTCAATTGTTATTTATTTATCTCCAATCATGAGTAGCTAAATCTTTAATGCTTAGCAAGGGTTATTCAAGGGTTGCAAGGGCAGATTCGAGGCCTTAATGCGCTTAATATATTCTTGTTGCCATATTCAATTACTTATCATTTTAATTACATCTTTGCATGAAATAATTTGAGGCTTGATCAACTGATTATTATTTTGTGTGAATGCTGCCATCTTTGTGATGAATACGGAAGGAAAATTGCATGGAACAAGTAGGCATCTGTTTAGTCTTGACTGCGCTGAAGTGGTCTCGAATAGATAGGGTTAGTAGTTGATTAGAGCGAGGTCACGAGCCTGACAAACTGAGGGACTTTTAGCTCTAGATCTGTCTTTTCTTATCTTCATGGGCGGTTTGAGTATGGCCCTCCCGCATTCGTGCCTGGAGGGATGGCAAACCGTCAAGACTACCTCATATGTGGAAACGGGGGATAGTTTCTCTTAAGAGAAAAGTAGGGGATATCCGAGGAATCTGGTCCCCATGTCATTTCTATGACGTCTTGAATAGAATATTTCTGTGCTGATGACGATCGAGCCCCCGAATGCAACCCAAGAATGCCTTTGCTGAGAATCCTTCTTTATTTGATTATTTGTGACTACTTTATCTTTGTTTGATATTTCTGAACTCATTTACTGATTTGCTTACTTTACCATTCGGGACCTCGAACGTGACATTCAAGACCCCGAATACTGCTTTCCTAGATAGAAATTGTTAGCTCCCAAATCTATCTTGGCTAACTCGATTAGCCAAGTAAACCCAGCCCCCCTGATTGTTACTTTTCGTGCTCTTGTCCTGCGATTTCACTCAAGACCTTAAACCAGTCTCTCACAATCCCTGTGTTCGACCCCGACTACCACTGTACACATTATCCCTTGTGCACACACATTTTTGGGCATTATAAATCTGTATTTGACTGACGATCACGCCTCTATCTCTACAATCTTGGCCAAGCCTGCGGCCAAGATTGCTACTCTGTCGCTCAAGGCATATGTTTCCTTCATTTCTTCCCTTGCCCAAGACTTCCTTCAAAAGATAGCAAATTGACGTGAAAGAGATTATTTTTACCATAAATAAGGTAGTTTAAGATGGTAAAAATACATGGAAATTAAAACCTCACCACACTTAAACAATGCTTGCCCCCAAGCATACTGGACTCTTAACTAAGAAAATAAAAGAAAGACTCAAAATTGGGAAAATAAAAGAAACACACAATGGCAAATTTCCGGGACAAATACCCTTAGCCAATCCTTTTACAACTTCATACCTATGACAGTCAGCATACTTCTCAATGGATCCCAACCCTTATGAGCATGACCTATTCAACACCCCAAACATCCGAATTCCACATGACCATAACATCTTTGCATTCCACAACAGACTTAACAAGACAAGACAACCACCGACTTGGGTATTCTCCCCTTAATTCAACTGCTCAACATCATCATTCAATTGCCTTGTTCTGAAAATTTTATATGCCAGTATTGCTATAAGTTTCTTGAATATTAATGCTTAGTGAGGCAGAAATATCAAGACATTATATATATATATATATATATATATATATATATATATATATATATATATATATATTTTAGAGCATGCAATTACTGGGCATAAAAGTAGTTCTCTACATTAGAGCAAATTCAGCACATCACAAAGCAACTAACTCCATTAACCACTTAGCAGTTTTCCTTAAGGGGATATTAAATATTTTTAGTGGAAGCTTGTCTATTTGTCAAGTCTGTTACGCAATGCTAGACCTCATGATCATGTACAAGATGGATGCTTAATGGGTACCAGGACCCGTACCCTTACGGGTGTTGAATATGTTAACCCATTGAAATGCCTTGTTCAAAAGTTAAGGGGTCACAAGGTGAAGGATGCTAAAGATCAAGGTTAAAACATTAAGAAAAAGGCCTCAAGCATAGTCCAGACTTTTGTCGACACTCAATCAAAATAGAAAACACACATGCCTAAAAACACACATAAAAACAACAAAAATCATGCATCAGACTCTAACTAGATACCTAACTTAGCCTAGATTCCAAAAAATTTCATGCATAAAGGAAAAGCACACAAATAACACAAAAGAAACATGTATATACAGATAAGAAACATAAAAACACCCTCACCACACTTAGAAGACACATTGTCCTCAATGTGTAAATGAGAGCAAAATAAAAATAAGAATAAAAAGACTCAATAAATGGAAAAAAGAAAAGAAAGGAAAAGAAAAAAAAACACGACCTGGGGGCATTTACTGAGTTGCTGGAGGTGGAGGCTGAGGTGGATTAGGCACTGACGGAGCAGAACCATCTCCTTCTTCAGAGGAGTCACTGGAATCACTGCTGCTGCTGCTTCTAAAATGAGAGTTGACCTTGTTGCGTATGTTGGCAACAACTTTATCCATGGCTTGGATAAACTTGAAGGAGACCTCAAGGAGATTCTGGATGCGCTGGAATTTGTTCTCTTGTTGCACCAGAAATTTGCTGAGTTGTTCCTGCTGGGTTTTCTCGATATGCGTAAATAGGGCTTGTTGCTGATCAACCACGTGCCTTAATTGCTCCTTAGCATCCATCTGATAATCATGGAACAAATATTGGTTATTTGTGAAAATCATGAGCTGTTCAGCTTGCAGGCGCAGGAGTTTATCGGCCCACTCTGGGAGTAAAGGATTAGTAGAGTCATTTGCTGGTTCAGCGGTCTTGGCATCTTGCCCAAGACTGGGCTCTTTGTCTGCACTGCTGGAATTGGAAACTGCATCATCAAGCTGGATTGGCCGCAACTTAAAATTGCCATTGATCCTCTTTCCGTAGAGGTGATTTGCTACTTGTGTGAATCCTGTATTAAACAAAGAAAGCCTTTTTCCTCGTGGAAATGACCCATCTGGTCAAAAGCCCTAAGATCTATGATTTTAACGGTACAGGATTTATGCATGTTTAAAGAAGTCAGATCAACACCTCTAGCAGTTGCAGTGATGTGAGAAATAAGAGTGCCTAAGATCAGTTTAGGGATGCTATCACATGCTTTAATCTGCCTAACAATCCAATAGCCTAAATTAACCCTTTTTTTATACAGCATACACCAAAGTAGAAAGACTTCTAGCTTAGAAATGTTGCCTGAGACAGTTGTTTTTCCAGAAATTTTAATGGACAAGATCCTTTGGAGCATCCTCAAAGTAGGATCTCGGATCTGGTGGGCTTTAGCATTTTTAACAAAATTCCCCTTAGGGTCACCAATTAATTCTGTGTAGGACACTGTCTTATCCCAATCAGGGGGATAATCAGTCAAAGCATTTCTATATTCATCAGAATTAAGCTCATCCTCTTTAACAAATCCAAGCAAAAGATTCAACTCATTCACAGACATATGAGACCAAATATCAAGCAATCTGAAATTTACCACATCAGACGCGCCAAGATCAGGATTGGCTCTACCATTTGCATACATCCTATCCTGATCAAGCCAGAAAAAGGCATGAAATTCTAGACACAACTCAGCATACACATGCATATCAAGGTATAAAAGACATTCCCAACCAAGATTAATAATGTACTGCCTAATCCTGTTGCCCACACCCAAGGCATCCAAAAATGAAAAGTCAAGAATAGCAAACTGGGTAACTTCACAAGCATGCTTTTCATTCAATCTAGCCCTAAGATCAGAGGTATCAGGCCTCAAATAACCATTTAAATAGCTTAAGGGGGGTAGGAATACCTTGGAAATCTTGGCCGCAGGCTTGGCCAAGACTGCAGCCGCTTCTGTGTCAGAGTCTTCTTCAGGCTCAGCTTCCTCAATCTTTTTCTTTCCCTTCGCAGCCGCAGAACGTGTCTTCTTGGCTGGCACCGCTTCTTCATTAGCAACCTCTATCTTCCTCTTCCCTATTTTCTTCTCTTTGGTCAAACCCTTTTCACACAGAGGTTCAGAGTCAGCACCCTTCTTCCCAGTTTTTTTGCGAGCCACCTATTTGGCTCTAGTAGTGGGCTGCACTTTCTCATCGGAATCAGTATCCGATATCTCTTCCACTTCCAGGCTGCCCTCTTTGCTAACCCTAGATTGGGTTTTTGGCTCTTTGGTGAGGAGAATATTCCTCTTGATCGGGAGAGTTCCCTGAGGAGACCCAGAGGTCTGTACTGGAGGAGGAGGAGTGGATAAAATTCATTTTGCATGTTGGCTTGGAGAACCAGAGTGGTCCTTGTCCATGGACATGATTGTTCTTGCTATGCTAAGTGTTTCGTCAAGATTATGTGGTAGATCTTTTTCTGAATTTGAGAGAGAAGGAGATTGCGAAGAGGTAGGGGATCCTTGCTTTTTCGGAGGGGATTTTGGTACGGTTGATTTCTTGGAAGATTTCTTGGATTTCACCATGGTATAAGGAGAGTTGATCGTGGAGTGAAAGTCAGAAGGTGGAGGAGTTTTAGCTGAGGAGGTGTTTGAGAGATTTTCGGTGAGAGAGAGAAAAATAAGGGAATTGAGGGTTTAGTGGGAGATAAGGAGTCTAACTCATCATAATCCTCTATTAATTAAAATTTGAAAAATTAATTTCCAAATTAGAATTAATTTTCAAATTATAACTGTTACTCCCACTTTTTCTCCTCCTCTTTACACGTTTTCTGCTCCTTTTTTCCCTTTTTCTCCGCGTGTCCTTCAATTCTTGGCCGAATAAAGTGTGGCCTAGATCAAAAAGACTTAGCCAAGTTCCCTCACCACACTTAATCCTCGTAAACTCTCTAGAAAACTCCAAGAAAAATACCTGAAAGAAGATCAGTAAGAGACTTTGGGAAAAATTTTGAACAGACAATTTATTCATAAAAAATTGAAAATAAAAACAAAAACAAAAACAAAATAAAAGAAGAGAGGAGATGAATTAAAAAGCATGGGTCGCCTCCCATGTAGCGCTTTAGTTATAGTCATAGGCATGACTCTGCTTTGCTTTTCACTGAATCTCAGGTGGGGATTCAATCACCTGGCTTTCCTCGTATGTTGGAAACCCTTCCAGGAATGGTTTGAGTCTCTGTCCATTGACTTTGAACTCAGTACTTGTCTTCTCATTCTTAATATCCACTGCACCATAAGGGTAGATGTTAGTGATAACATATGGACATTCTCATTTAGTCTTAAGCTTACCAAGGAAAAGCTTAAATCGAGAATTGTACAGAAGAACCTTCCCCCTAAGCTGGAGGTTTTTCTCGACTATCTTTTTATCATGGTATGCTTTCATCCTGATCTTAGCTAAGAGCTGGTTATCATATGCTTGGTTCCTCAGTTCCTCCATTTCGTGGATTTGAAGCTTCCGTTCCTCACCTGCCTGATCGTGCCTTAGATTGCATTTCCAAATTGCCCAATAAGCTCTATGCTGCATACCTACTGGCAGATGGCACGCTTTCTCGTACACCAATTTGTACGGAGTCATTCCTATAGGAGTTTTGTAGGCGGTCCTATACGCCCACAAAGTATCATCCAACCTTTGGCTCCAATCTCGCCGATCTAGGCCAACTATCTTAGCTAAGATCGACTTGACCTCCCTATTTGATACCTCCGCTTAGCCATTTGACTGAGGGTGATAGGCAGTGGAAACTCTATGCGTTACATCATACTTCCTGAAAAGTGAAACAATAATCCTATTGCAAAAATGTGTTCCACGGTCGCTAATGAACCCCCTAGGCACACCAAATCTGTTCAAAATGTTAGTTTTCAAAAATGAACCAACAGTTTTAGCATCATTGGTCCTAGTCGCTTTCGCTTCTATCCATTTAGACATGTAATCCACAACAAGCAATATATATTATTTTCCATTTGACATAGGAAAAGACCCCATAAAATCAATACCCCATAAATCAAAAATCTCACAATTTAATATAACATTCATGGGCAATTGATTTTTAGCGCTTATGTTCCCTATCCTTTGGCATTCAGGGCATGTCTTACAGAATCTATAGCTATGATCGTCAGTCAAATAGAGATTTATAGTGCCTGAAAACGTGTGTGCACAAGAGATAAAGTGTACAGTGGTAGTCAGGGTCGAACACAGGGATTGTGAGAGACTGGTCTAAGGTCTTGAATGTATTCGGGGGAGAGGAGCACAGAAAGTAACAATCAGGGGGGTTTTACTTGGCTAAACGAGTTGGCCAAGGCAGATTTTGGGAGCTAACAATTGTTACCTAGGTCTAGGAAAGCAGTATTCAGGACCTCGAGGTGTCAATTCGGGGGTCCCGAATATAAAATAAAGCAAGCAAGTGAATAAATCCAGAAATAAAACAGGAATGAAACGAGCTCAAACAATCAGATAAAGAAGGATTCTCAGCAAAGGTATTCTTGGGTTGCATTCGGGACCAGATTGTCATCGACTCAAGGGTATTCTATTCAAGACATCATAGAAATGACATGGGGACCAGATTCCTCGGATATCCCCTACTTTTCTCTTAAGAGGAACTACCCCCCGTTTCCACATATGAGGTAGTCTTGACAGTTTGCCATCCCTCCAGGTACGAATGTGGGAGGGCCATACTCAAACTGCCCATGAAGATAAGAAAAGACAGATCTAGAGCTAAAAGTCCCTCAGTTTGTCAGGCTCGTGACCTCGCTCTAATCAATTACACACCCTATCTATAGGAGACCACTTTGACACAGTCAAGACTAAACAGACGCCTACTTGTTTCATGCAATTTTCCTTCCATATTCATTACACAAATGGCAGCATTCGCATGAGATAATTATCAGTTGATCAAGCCTCAAATTAAATCATGCAAAGATGTAATTAAAACGGAAAGCAATTGAATATGGTATCAAGAAGATATTAAGCACATGAAGGCCTCGAATCTGCCCTTGCAACCCTTGAATAACCCTTGCTAAGAACTAGAGATTTAGCTACTCATACTTGAAGATGAACAAATAATAATTGAAGAAAGCATAACAAGTAAGTAAATAGGTTAAGGGAAGAAGACTTTGTTACTAAAAATCCATTTGAAGCCCGGCGGCAAGGTTGGAGATGCTAACAAGAACTAGAGAGAGAAACTAGAGAGAAGTCTAAACTATTTTCTAAATTATGCTAGGTGATCCTAAGATTAGGAAGAAGTGACTAAACTATTCTTGGATGCCCTTTATATAGTAGAGCTCCAAGCACAAAATATCTACTGTCAAAAACTAGGGACAAAATGCATTAATTGAAAGCCTAAAAAAATGGATCCATGCTCCTTAAAGCACAAAGCTAGAAAAGCATAAAGCTGTCTGATTTTTCCAGCTTTGGCAGGTCTGGAGTGGGCTCAAGGGCTGAGATGGTCAGGGCGGTAGGTATTTGGTGGTCAGTGCAGACTGCAGGAACAGTGTCAGAGGAGGCACATGGAAGCTCTGGCGAGATGACACGTGGAAATGCCATTCTTCGCCCTTCGGGGTCCCGAATGGGGAATCCGATTCGGGACCTTGAACGCTGCTTTGGACTCGAGACCTCGACTCTGGGTCTTGAAGCTCAAAACTGCACAAAATGCCCCCAAAATACTTCTTTTCACATAAACTCCCATTTTAGGCCTAAATCTGCAAAAGTAATGAAAACAAGGGTAAATTAGCAGAATCATGCCTTAAATGGGTGAGAAAATGGGAAGAAAATCATGAATAAAAACATGTTATCAAATAATCCCCACACTACCCAATGCTCGTCCTCGAGCATTCACAAAATTTTAAAACAGTCCCAAAACAGAACAGACACACCAGACCATAGCACAGAGAATAAGCATGCTTGTCAAGATTCGGGACCCCGAATGAAAACAGACCCCGCCTAGATACACCTGCATCAAATCAGAAGGGTAACGAACCCTTGAGAAGGAACTTCTCCGCATCAGCCTATCAACCAGGGGTCCTCACATGGATCGGTGTTTGCACTCACGCTCGTGAATAAGGTTAGGTGTTTAAACACTCAAGTATGCAAAAACGTAGCACAAAACCAAATTTGCAAGTCGATCCGAGTATATTAGACACATGCATAGGCAATCTAGGAATCAAAAGACTTCACATCGGGGGCAAGAAGGGGAAGCAAAGAAAATAAATGACAAGAGGAAATGGAAGGAGCATAATGAGAAGAAAAAGTGGAGAAGAGGGATAGTAAGGAAGTGAAATGAGAAGGTGGTGAAACCAACTCAAACCTTGAACGCTCCCTTGGCAGAAAGGAATCAAAACGGTGAGGCAATGTTGCTGAGGGCGAAAGCTAGACTAGGATTTTCTTCTTCGAGGGGGATCCTTGCTTTCTTCATTCGGGACCTAGGCTCGGGACCTTGAATGGATTCTGCTGCTGATTTTCCTCTTCTTGTTTTTCAAGGCTTAGTCTTGCTCTCTTCTCTCTCTCTTTTATTATTTTTAATTTTCTAATTTTTTCTTTTTCTTTTCTTTTTCTCGAGAGGGAGAGAGAGCGCGAGACTTGGATTGCTTGAGGATCGAGACCTTTGTTCTTCGGGGGCTGGAAATTCTGATTTCACTTCCCCACACTTGCGTTTTGCTGTGGATGGGAAGTGATTTTTTTTGTTCTGGTCTGCCCTTGAATTCTTCATCAAATATGAATTTGCGGGATCCCCACACTTTTCCTTTGCTGTTTCGTTTGCCTAGTCTAGCCCTTGATAGTACTCCCAACAACATTGCTCACCTGCCAAGAGAAAGATCAAGGAAAATTCAAATGGTTAGAATGGAGGGGCAAGAAGGGGTTCGGGGTCAAGAAGAGAGAAACAGAACAGAAAAGAATGAGAGAGAACAATTTGATGCGAAGACTTTATCTTTTTGTTGCTTTCCCATGTCGAAAAGTGTCTATACCCATGGATATCATGCAAACCCAGCCAGTACCTAGTCATGCATCAACTCAAACAATAAACGTAGGCATGAAGGCTCAAATGCTCACAAAGTGTTAATTCGTGACCACTGGTGTCTAGGCCCTGAAGCGGATATAAGGCATAACAGGCAAAGGATGAATCATTCGGGATCTTGACTAAGACAACATTTTCATTCTATGTGCACAAGTCAGGTGTGTGTCCATCATTGGTGTTTTCAAAACTAGGTAGTAAGCTAAAATCCGAAAATAAAAACTAGAAATTAATTCATGCATAAGCTTAGGAAAAATAAACTAGATAATAATTATAGCTTAGGAAAAATAAACTAGAATATAATTATAACATGCATAATAAATACTAGTAGTTAAAACTCCTCCCCACACTTAGGCGGCGCATTTTCCTCAATGCGGGAAAGAGACAAAAGAGATAGCAGTTCAAACGGAAAGCATAAATGTAAATTGTTCAACACAGAGAATCAGCCCACGCAGGGGCAAAGGGTTTGAAAATGTTCGGGATCAGGGGTGAGGTGGGTTGGAAGACGTGGAGGTGTGGGGAGAGAGATGGGAGCTGATCTCCTCGGGCTTCGTCCGCCACGTGTCGCACCGGGAGAGGACGCGCAGTGCCAAGGGCAGCGTGCGCCTGCACCTGCACGGGAAACGGAAAAAGTAAATCAGCTTTTAGGATTTTAAAAATAGGAGAGAGGGGAATAAAATCAAAAAAATTAAATAGGGGCTAATAAAGTAGGGGACAAGACATTTAATTGGAGAGAGGGAGAGACAAAGGAGTTAAGGGAAAGAAGATAAAGAAAATTTAAATTTCACCTAGGTAACATAAAAAGTGTGCATAAAAAATTTGAAAAACTAGAGTTGACTCTAATAAAACCAAGGGACAAAGGGGAATAAGAATAGACAAAATTAATTAAGACTACCTAGGGAAGATAAGAAATGTGTGTTGGGAAGAGAGAAGAGGATGTCGGACTCAGAAGTTAGAGATAAGAAAATTAAAGAGAGAGGGTTAGAAATTCGGGGGCTATCCCCACACTTGGCCTTGATTATCATCTAGGCCTAGACGTTGTTTCCTCATTCGGGGGTGTTGATTGCTGGGTCCTCAACCCTTGCTTCTTCGGCAGTCGAGGGCTTGAATCCTTCACAGAAGGGTTTCAGCCGATGACCGTTCACCTTGAATGGCTCCCCATTGTTCAGATTCTGGATTTCAACAGCCCCATGATCAAACACTGCTGTGATTTGATATGGTCCCGTCCATTTGGACTTGAGCTTTCACGAGAAAATCCGTAGTCTTGAGTTGTATAGCAAAACTTTCTGCCCAACAGTGAAGTTCTTGACTACGAGATGTTTGTCATGCTGGGCCTTGGTCTTGCCCTTATAGATCATTGAATTTTCATAGGCATCCCCCCGAAGTTCTTCAAGCTCTTGGATTTGCAAACATCGGTCTTTCCCTGCCAAGTTTAAGTCCATGTTGACCTTCTTGATTGCCCAAAAGGCCTTGTGTTCTATCTCGACTGGAAGATGACACGGCTTGCCGTAGACCAACCGATATGGCGTCATGCCGATCGGGGTCTTGAATGCAGTACGATAGGCCCATAGCGCGTCTCCCAGTTTGAGACTCCAGTCTTTTCTTGACTGATTCACGGTCTTCTCGAGAATAGCCTTGATCTCCCGATTCGAGACCTCAGCTTGCCCATTGGTTTGGGGGTGGTAAACTGTGGATACTCGGTGAGTCACTCCATACTTATTAAGTAATGAAGCGACTGTCCGATTGCAAAAATGAGTCCCCCGATCACTTATGAGAGCTCGAGGGGTCCCGAATCGGTTAAAGATGTGGGTCCGGAGAAAATCAGCAACCACCCGTGAATCATCTGTTTTGGTGGCCTTAGCTTCAATCCATTTGGAGACATAGTCCACTGCGAGCAGGATGTATGTATGCCCGAATGAATTCGGGAATGGTCCCATGAATTCAATACCCCAAATATCGAAGATTTCGCACGCAAGGATGCTGGTCAAGGGCATTTGGTTTCTAGCTCCGATGTTTCCCATGGCTTGGCATCGAGGGCAGGTTGCGCAAAATAGATAACTGTCCTTGAAGATTGAGGGCCAATAAAGACCGGCTTCCAAGACCTTGAGTGCGGTTTTCTTTGCAGCAAAATGTCCCCCTTCCATTGTCGAATGACAGAACTTGAGGATTGATGGGACCTCATCCATGGTGACACAGCGCCTAACGATCTGGTCTGAACAGTGCTTCCATAAGTAAGGGCTGTCCCAAACATAGAACTTGGCTTGCTTGCAGATCCGGTTATGTTCCGCACTCGAGGCCTTGACTGGAAGTGCACCAGTGGCACAAAAATTAGCTATGTCCGTGAACCAAGGGAACTTTGCGGTGTCAACTAAGCACAAATGCTCATCTGGGAACGTCTCCCGAATGGCTGCTTGGGAGTCGTCTTCTTGGTTCGAGAGCCTATTGAGGTAGTCTGCTACGCAATTCTCGGTCCCCTTTTTGTCCTTGATAGCAAGGTTGAACTCTTGAAGTAGGAGGATCCAGCGGATGAGCCTAGGCTTCGCATCGGTCTTCTTGAGCAGGCATCGAAGGGCGGAATGGTCAGAATACACAATCACTTCTGTACCCAAGAGGTACTGCCGAAACTTATCAAGGGCATAAACAATCGCCAAAAGCTCCTTTTCCGTTGTTGTATAATTTTGCTGCGCGGGATCCAGCAACTTGGATGCATAGTAGATGACGTACGTCTCCTTGTCTTTCTTCTGACCTAGAACGGCTCCCAAAGCCTGATTGCTAGCATCACACATGATCTCGAAGGGGAGAGTCCTGTCGGGGGCCTGAATGATAGGAGCAGAAATGAGCTTGGCTTTCAAGGTCTCGAAAGTCGTCTTGAATTTTTCATCAAATATGAAGTCCACATCCTTGTGTAACAGCTGGCACATTGGCTGGGCTATCTTGGAGAAGTCCTTGATGAACCTCTTGTAAAATCCTGCATGACCAAGAAAAGAGCGCACATCTCGAATATTCGAGGGGTAAGGCAAGGTCTCGATAGCTTGGATTTTAGCCTTGTCCACTTCGATACCCTTTCGGGACACGATGTGGCCCAAGATAAGCCCTTGGTCAACCATGAAATGACATTTTTCAAAATTAAGAACAAGGTTAGTTTCTACACATCTTTGCAGAATTTTCTTTAAGTTCGAGAGGAATTACCATAGACCGTGAAGTCGTCCATGAATACCTCGATGCATTCTTCCACAAATTCTGAAAAGATGCTGACCATGCACCTCTGGAATGTGGCCGGGGCATTGCATAACCCAAAGGGCATGCGTCTGTAAGCAAAAGTCCCGAATGGGCATGTGAAAGTGGTCTTCTCCTGGTCTTCAAGGGCTACTGGAATCTGGTGGAATCCCGAATACCCATCCAGGTAGTAATAATGCGTCTTGCCCGCAAGGCGCTCTAGCATCTGATCTATGAAGGGCAGTGGGAAGTGATCTTTTCGGGTGGCTTCGTTCAAGCGTCGATAGTCAATGCAAACACGCCAGCCATTCTGGATTCGGGAGGGAATTGGCAGACCCTCGGGACCAGGAATGATGGTGATACCGATTTTCTTGGGGACCACTTGGACGGGGCTGACCCACGGGGAATCAGAAATGGGATAAATTACCCCGGCATCGAGCAGCTTCAGGACCTCCTTCTTAACTACCTCCATCATGGGGGGGTTCAAACGCCTTTGAGGTTGTCTGATTGTCTTGGAGTCCTCTTCGAGATGTATGCGGTGAGTGCACAAGGACGGTGACAGGCCCTTGAAGTCGGCAATCGTCCAACCGATGGCCTTCTTAAAGCTCTTGAGGAGATTCACTAGCTCAGTCTCTTGATCCTCTTCTAGTTTGTTGGAAATAATGACTGGGAGCGATTCTTTCTCCCCGAGGTATGCATACTTCAAGTGTGAGGGCAGTGCCTTAAGTTCAAGGTCTGGGGCATGTACCAGAGAGGAGGGTAGTCGTTCATGATCTGTATATTCGGGGGACACGCTCGGGGGTTCGAATAATAAGACAACATTTTCTTCGAGAGCTGCTGCTACCGCGCTCAGTTCAGTGGGAATTGTAATGGACGCTGTCATTTCTTGCAAAGATTCGGGAGTGAGGCTCTGGTCAAGAATCAGTTTCAAGGGCTCAATAGAATTCAGCTCAGCAACATTCTCCACTAGGGGGTCTATTACGTCAATAAAATTGACACTCGAAAATTCGGGGGGGTACTTCATGGAATCTAGCATGTTGAAATGGATGATTTCCCCGTCGAATTCGAGGGAGATAGAGGCCTCATAGCAGTCAATCTTTGCGCGGGCAGTGGCCAAGAAAGGGCGTCCCAAGAGTAGATCTGAAGCCTTGGTGTTCGTGGGATTTTCCATGGAGAGAACATAGAAGTCCGCTGGAAATAGGAATTCGCCAAGACAAGGACATCCGTGATGATGCCTTTGGGATATACCACCGAACGGTCTGCCAGTTGGATTACAAGCGTGGTTTCCTTCAAGGGCCCGAGTCCGAGGCCATTGTAGATGGTCAAGGGCATAACATTAATTCCAGCTCCCAGATCGCACATTGCCTTCCCAATATCGATGGTCCCAATCCTGCACGGGACCGTGAACATGACCTGGTCCTTGCACTTGGGTGGAATTTTGTGCTGGATATGGGCAGACAAGTTAGCTCCCACACTAATTCGATTCACCTCGGTGAACTTGTTCTTGTTGGTGCAAAGCTGTTTCAAGAACTTGGCGTATCGAGGCATGTTTTTAATGGCCTTGAGGAGCGGAATATTGATGACGACCTTGCTAAACATCTCAAAGATGTCCCAATCTTCCTCTTCTTTCTTCTTTTTGATCAGCCGCTGGGGGAACGGGGGTTCGAAGACTTTGTTTATGAATTCCTGGGAGAATTCTTCCTCCTCAATGGGCTGTTTCTTTTTACATCGTGACTTCTTGCTGGAGAAGAAGTGGTCTAGAGCTGCGTCGCCAAATCGAGATTTCTTGGGCTGTTCGGTAGGCGGTTCACATTCGGGGGCTGGAACGGTAGTCTCAGCCTTAGGGGCTGGGATGTCTTTTGCAGGCTCGGGGTCTGGATGGACACGAGAAGGGATTTTGAGACCACTGCGGAGGTTCATGGCACACGCCTCATACTTCAGGTTAGGTTCCGTCTGCCCTGGAAATCTCCCTCCATTCTTCACTTCCTTCATTTCGGCCATGAGGGTCCGAATCTATTTTTCCAGCTCCGCAATTTTCTTCTTATCAGGGAAGGATTCCTCATTCAGGGGCGCTTGCATGGTGAAGTTCTGGTCCGCAGGAGGTTGCCTCTGATATTGATAATTCTGAAAATTGGGTCTGGGCTTGAAAGTTTACATGTTGAAAGGAGGGGGGTGATTTCCGTATGGATTCTGCCCATATTGATGGCTGGGTCCGGCTTGCTAGTTGTTGTTCCACCCATAGTTAGGTTGCTTCCAGCCTGGATTGTGGTGTTGGCCATACGGGGCATTGAATCCTCCTGCTGCATTGACCGGCATTTCTTCGGGGATAAAGGGGCAAGCATCTGTGGGATGGTCCGAAAGCTAATAGATTTGGCAGGCCTTGAGCTGGACTGGATGTCCTGAAGCTATGTTCTGCAACATGCCTATGATGGCTGCCAATTGATTCTCCATAGCAGCCGAACGAGCGTCTTGAATACTAGTAGAATTATTGAGCTGGAGGTTGTTCTTGGCCATGAGCTCAATAGTGTCCTTGGCAGCAACCAAAGTAAGTCTAGTAATGGATCCATTAGCAGCAACGTTCAACAAGGCCTTGTCCCGACCGTTGAGTCCTTCACAAAAGTATTGCATGAGGGCGTGTTCGGACAGATTATGCGAGGGGCATAGAGCTTTCATCTTTTTAAACCGCTCATAGTATTGCTCAAGATCTTCCGAGTCTTTTTGGAGGATGGACACGAGCTGCTTTCGGGTTACCATTGCTATAGACACGGGGTAGTATTTGTCCGTGAAAGCCTTGGACATCTCGGCCCATGAATTGATGGATTGCGGCTGCAAGTCATAGAACCAGTCAAGAGTGTCGTCCTTGAGGGGCCACATAAAGGCACGGAGCTTAGCATGCTCGACAGTAACGTTGCGGGGCTTCATGGCCTCGCAAATGGAGTGTAGCTGCTGGAGGTGGCGATGGGGATTCTCCTTGGCCAATCCTCGGAAGAGGGGCAGATGATGCATGGTTGCAGACTTGAGTACCCAG
Organism: Viola odorata; assembly: GCA_963691705.1. Classification (NCBI taxonomy): domain Eukaryota; kingdom Viridiplantae; phylum Streptophyta; class Magnoliopsida; order Malpighiales; family Violaceae; genus Viola; species Viola odorata. The sequence goes on along the minus strand of OY829543.1, from coordinate 47,604,562 downwards.
TCGTTCGGGACCACTGGCCAAACAATGCAACTAGTCGGGGCCTCGGGGGCAGCATTGAACTCATCGATGCTCTGGATCGGTGGGGGGAGTGGTGGAACATTATTCCCTTCGGGGCCGTGATTATCTATGTCAGGTCCTTCTGGATGGACCGAGGGTAAGTTCTCGGGGTCTGGATAGTCTTCTAGGTCAAAAAGACGTTCGAGGTCCCGAACACAAGGATTGGAATTTCCTCATGCCAGTCGTCGAAGTCCTCGTTCAGCTCTTCCTAGCTCGTGATCAAGGGGCAGTAATTCGGGTGCAGATCTCCTGGTCATACAAACAAGAAAATTAAATCAATCTTGAAACAATCCCCGGCAACGGCGCCAATTTGATCGTCAGTCAAATAGAGATTTATAGTGCCTGAAAACGTGTGTGCACAAGAGATAAAGTGTACAGTGGTAGTCAGGGTCGAACACAGGGATTGTGAGAGACTGGTCTAAGGTCTTGAATGTATTCGGGGGAGAGGAGCACAGAAAGTAACAATCAGGGGGGTTTTACTTGGCCAAACGAGTTGGCCAAGGTAGATTTTGGGAGCTAACAATTGTTACCTAGGTCTAGGAAAGCAGTATTCAGGACCTCGAGGTGTCAATTCGGGGGTCCCGAATGATAAAATAAAGCAAGCAAGTGAATAAATCCAGAAATAAAACAGGAATGAAATGAGCTCAAACAATCAGATAAAGAAGGATTCTCAGCAAAGGTGTTGTTGGGTTGCATTCGGGACCAGATTGTCATCGGCTCAAGGGTATTCTATTCAAGACATCATAGAAATGACATGGGGACCAGATTCCTAGGATATCCCCTACTTTTCTCTTAAGAGGAACTACCCCCCGTTTCCACATATGAGGTAGTCTTGACAGTTTGCCATCCCTCTAGGCACGAATGCGGGAGGGCCATACTCAAATTGCCCATGAAGATAAGAAAAGACAGATCTAGAGCTAAAAGTCCCTCAGTTTGTCAGGCTCGTGACCTCGCTCTAATCAATTACACACCCTATCTATTCGAGACCACTTTGACACAGTCAAGACTAAACAGACGCCTACTTGTTTCATGCAATTTTCCTTCCGTATTCATTACACAAATGGCAGCATTCGCATTAGATAATTATCAGTTGATCAAGCCTCAAATTAAATCATGCAAAGATGTAATTAAAATGGTAAGCAATTGAATATGGTATCAAGAAGATATTAAGCACATGAAGGCCTCGAATCTGCCCTTGCAACCCTTGAATAACCCTTGCTAAGAACTAGAGATTTAGCTACTCATACTTGAAGATGAACAAATAATAATTGAAGAAAGCATAACAAGTAAGTAGATAGGTTAAGGGAAGAAGACTTTGTTACTAAAAATCCGTTTGAAGCCCGGCGGCAAGGTTGGAGATGCTAATAAGAACTAGAGAGAGAAACTAGAGAGAAGTCTAAACTATTTTCTAAATTATGCTAGGTGATCCTAAGATTAGGAAGAAGTGACTAAACTATTCTTGGATGCCCTTTATATAGTAGAGCTCCAAGCACAAAATATCTACTGTCAAAAACTAGGGACAAAATGCATTAATTGAAAGCCTAAAAAAATGGATCCATGCTCCTTAAAGCACAAAGCTGGAAAAGCATAAAGCTGCCTGATTTTTCCAGCTATGGCAGGTCTGGAGTGGGCTCAAGGGCTGAGATGGTCAGGGCGGTAGGTATTTGGTGGTCAGTGCAGACTACAGGAACAATGTCAAAGGAGGCACATGGAAGCTCTAGCGAGATGACACGTGGAAATGCCATTCTTCGCCCTTCGGGGTCTCGAATGGGGAATCCGATTCGGGACGTTGAACGCTGCTTTGGACTCGGGACCTCGACTCTGGGTCTTGAAGCTCAAAACTGCACAAAATGCCCCAAAAATGCTTCTTTTCGCATAAACTCCCATTTTAGGCCTAAATCTGCAAAAGTAATGAAAACAAGGGTAAATTAGCAGAATCATGCCTTAAATGGGTGAGAAAATGGGAAGAAAATCGTGAATAAAAACATGCTATCAAGCTATCATGAAATAGAGTAGGCTAATAAAATCCCGACTCAAGAACTTTTAAGGCTATCCTCTTAGCTCCAAAATGTCCACCACATACATAAGAATGACAAAATCTTAAGACAAACGGGATCTCACTTTCAGAAATACATCTCATAATCAATTGATCAGATCCAATTTTCCAAAGATAAAGGTTATCCCAGACGAAATACCTGCTGTCATGCTTAATCTTTACCTTTTCTTGAGCCGTTAAGTCTTCATGATGCTTACCCGTGGCTAAGAAATTGACGAGATCAGCAAACCATGGTCTAATCGCCTGGACAGCATATAGGTGTTCGTTTGGGAGATCATCTCTGATTGGTTCCGAATCTCCTTTTACAAGGCATCTACTCAGGTGGTCCGCGTCTAAGTTTTCCTTTCCTCCTTTGTCCTTAATCTCCAGATTATATTCCTGTAAAAGTAAAATCCAGCGGATTAGTCTTGGCTTAGATTCTGATTTGGTCAGGAGATACCTCAAGGTCGCATGGTCAAAAAAGACTATGACTTTTGTTCCCAACAAATATGATCTGAATTTATCCAATGCAAAGATTATTGCAAACAACTCCTTTTCCGTTGTGGTATAGTTCTTTTGTGCTTCGTCAAGCATCATAGAGGCGTAGTAGATCACGTGTGGATCTCTACCCTTCTTCTGCCCTAGAACCGCACCAACCGCTGAGTTCCTAGCGTCACACATCAACTCGAATAGGAGATTCCAATCTGGTGCTTGTATGATTGGGGTTGTTGATACCCGAATTTTGACGCCATTTTTAATTGATTTTAGCATTTCTGTTATTTACTTAATTTACTGTCATTTTTAGTTAATTTGTTGTCGTTATCATTTTTAAAATTTTCATCGCATTTTAGCATCGTCATTATCATCGTCAGCGTTCGAAATAGCATTTTTAATTTTTCCTCACGTATTTTCATTATTATTATCATTATTATTTTTAGCCTTAAAAATCACATTTTTAACTATCCGGTAGTAATTTGCTAGTTTTTTCTTCGTTTTAGGTCATCTCATGATTTTTAGTATTTTAGCGCATTTTTTTAGTATTTTTATTTTTTATTATTATTTTCGTTCGAGCTTTTATTGGACCCGAGTAAGTTCGCTCGGACAATAGCTTGAATTTGAAATGTTTTCCATCAACTAGTTGCTAGCTTTTTTCCGTTCACAACGGTCTACAGCGTTTCGTGTAATTTTCGGCGTAACGTCATTATTTTTCCGTCCGAACGTTTCACATTTTTGAACGAGAAAATAAACACGTTAAACGAAAAATTCTCATCATTCACTGTAGACGGTTAAACCCGTCGTATTTTTCTCTACGCATTGGTACCTTCGGCTCGAAAAATCGGAACGTTTACTCGCAGGAATCGGCTCGAGGCTATTTAAATAAGGTAAAAGGCAATTTGATCACAACCGTTGATCTGGTCAACCAAGAAAAGTCAACCAAATCAACGGTTGATAATTAAATGTGCATGGTGCACATGAACAGCCAGAAGAGCATGCAGCGGAGCAGGCCACTGAATTACCTGCTCCCATCGCTTCCTAGCTCGAGCCCGTCGCTTCCTGTCCCGTTCAGCCATCATCACGCCTCCCCTAACCCCGCTAGCGAACGCTCACAACCACCACGCGCAACCCTCGTCCTCCCGACCACGCGATCTCAAGCCTATAAAAGGCCCCTCCCTCTCAACATAAAAGGGGTACCAATTTTGCAAGAGAAAGCTCTGCCCCTCCTCCTTCTTAACTGATAGCTCATGTAGAGCATCAGTTGCCAAGTTCCAAGCTTTTCCAGTAAGCTTTTTCAAACTTTCTTTTCTTTCATTCTTATGCGTTTTTCTTCTTTAATTCGTTTGGCTTGATTTTGAGTAGATAAATTACTTATTTTTATGCCATTAATTCATGTGCATGATGTAGGTTAAATACCCATTTTCAATTTAAGAAATCGTTAGCTAGATTGTGTGAATTAATTAGTTTTCGATAATTAACGGTTTCGTCGTTTTTTCAAACTTAAACTCCGTACGGTTTTCGCTAAAATTCGAGGTTAGTACGGTCGGGAAGCCGTCGAGGAGACGACGTCTCGGTATGAAGATTTTTTGAAACAGTCACCTGTGGCCGGAGCTTGGCCGTCGGCGCCACGGGAGAGGATAATAAATAGTGTCCCTTTGGCCTATTCAACGTATGAAAGGTGATAGGCTTGGCCCATCACCATCCTTTCATTTTTTTATGGGCCAGGCACTATTCCTGGCCCATTTCCTTGGCATTTTTTTTCAATTTGGGCCCAGTCCATTGTCATTTTTCTCTCTCGTAATCGTGTTTTTTTCGTAAAATATTCGTATGCTTCGTATGATTATTTTTCGTACTAACACTTTAATTTTCTGTACCAATCAACTGTTTACATTATTCGCACTTTAATTTTTCGCAATTTACTTTCGGCAATTTAAATTCTATTTACTGCCTACATGGTCGGTCGCAAAAATCAACTGCTTATTTTCTGCAAATATCAACTGTTTACATTATTCGCACTTTAATTTTCTGCAATTTACTTTCGTCAATTTAAATTCAAATTACCGCCTACATGGTCGGTCGCAAAAATCAACTGCTTATTTTCTGCAAATATCAACTGTTTAAATTTGTCGCACTTTAAATTTCCGCAATTTACTTTCGGCAATTTAAATTCAATCATTCATTTTACCGCCTACATGGTCGGTCGCATTTTAATTTTTGTAAATATTCAACTGCTTTAATTTTTCGCAAGCTGCTGGAAATTCTTCCGCAATTTATCAACTGTTTTATTTTCTGCAATATCAACTGTTTTATTTTCTGCAATATCAACTGTTTTAATTTTCTGCAATATCAACTGCCTTAATTTTCTGCAATATCAATTGCTTTAATTTTCTGCAGTATCAATCATTAAAATTTTTGCAAATCGTCAACTGTTTTAATTTTTTTTGTAAATCATCAACTGCTGTTTATTGCAGAGACTTTAAGCGTACCTGAATCCTATAACAACTTTGTAAATTAAAGATAAATAATTTTGCATCAATGATTGGATACTTATGAATCATAGTTCGATTTAGCTTCTACTGAGATTGTTTCTACTCTTGAACACACTCTCTAATTTAATTGCTTTCTTCTTATTTTCATTAATTTTTATTTTCGTATGCGTTAAATCAATCATTTCTCGCAAGCAATCAACTCAGCATTTAATTAATTTTCGTATGCGTTAAATCAATCATTTCTCGCATACAATCAACTCAGCATTTAAATTTCGTATGCGTCAAATCTATCATTTCTCGCATGCAATCAACTGTCATCCTTTAATTTCCTGCACTTATCAAAATCAGCATTTAATTCTCATATGCGTTAAATCCATCATTTCTCGCATGCAATCAACTGTCATTATTTAAATTTTCGCACTCATAAAATTTCTTATTTATTTTTCGAGCTATCACTAACACTCTCATTTTGTAGGTTTTAATTTCAAGCTTCGCTCGAAAGTACGCCTTTCGTTCCTTTTTATTTATTCAACGCTTTTCGTAAATATCAATCGTACGCATGATATATAGAATTGCTAGAACTAAAATCAACTCACATGAGCAACGTGTTTAAAGACTTGCTTAAAATGCCATGTTCATATTTTAAATTCTCGCTTGTATTGACTGTATGTACATGGCGACTTTCGATCCCACATCAATTTATCATTTCAAAAACCTTTCATTTAATCTGTACTCTGCTAAGCTATCCATGATAGAATCACGTAGTAATTAATTTAATCATGCATTGGCCTGATGATGACATAGAGGGCGCACATTCAGTTTTACGAAAAATTCAGTCCCATCACTACGGTCATGAATAATCGATCGGTTCAACGATCAATTATTCCTGAACGGTCCCGATTGTGGAAAAGACTAAAGTGACGATTCCTCTGAGGGCCCCCTTTTCAAAACAAAACGCATTTTCATCAAACACCTTTTAAAAACACCTCTCTCATCAACCGGTAACCTTTTGTCTGGGGTCCAGACCCCTTTTTTGTGCCTTTAGTTTTTTTACTTATTATATTTTTTATGCCATGACGATTAAGGTTCCCTAAACCTAGCAACCAAATTAGGGTGGCGACTTCATTGCATGCTGCTAGGCGTCCCTTTTACGCCGAGCATCTGAAGGTCTCAAGTTCGTTGCACACTCGCGAATTTTTAAATTTTCGGGGCGCTACAGTTTGGCGACTTCACTGGAGAATTTAGGGTCGAAGCTAGTTTTATCTTTTTAGAGAGGTGTTTTATTTGTTTATATATTTTCTTTGATCAATTGCTGGTCTGTTCATTTATTTGCTTTATCAATTGTCATATGCATTTCATAGCGCCCTACACCCAGGGGACAATTACCAAATTAGGAGGGTAGTAGTGACGCCCTAGGACACATGTCCTGGGTAGTGTTCACCAATCCCAACTCGGATGAACCCTTAAAGCTAGTCGAAAGGTTACACGATTTCGCAAGAAATCGGGACACTGGACGACACTTTAGGGACCTTTTCATGGTATCATCTGGGAACCATTCAAGCCAGTTAGAAATGTCGGAATCAGATCCCCAGCACGTGCATCATGATTATACCTGTTTGTCGTGGCTCTATTTGTCTTGTTGGCATATTGACGTGATTTTTCTGTTATACGAACTGTAAATTTTCTTACACGTGCAGGTTACTTGGCATTTAAAATTTTATTTTTGTCCCACAGGACCCGTTTTGCTCATTCGATATGTCGGCACCTACACTACTTTCACTTGATATTTTCGGGGAATGAAGTTTCGACGATCAGGCACTGCAAAGCCGGATTACAGCTTTAGAGGCCGAGATAGAAATGCAGAAAGGGGAGATGGCCTCAATGGAATACCTTTGGTAGGAGCAAGAAAATTCTGACTTCCATGGTTAACACCTTTATGGAAAGACTCGAATATCGACAGCCCCTTTTTCTCTTTTTTCATGTAATTAGGATCCCTGATTTCATCTATCTTAGCCATTTTTGATGAATTTAGGAAATCGGTAAGTTTACCACATTTTGTAAACACTTTTAATAAAGTCATACTCTTCGGATATTTATTAAAAAGCGCTTCAACTTTCCATATCAATTTTCCATCCAATACAAATCAAAAGACTATCGCGAAGAGAGCGAGAGAAAATCCCTCCGGGATAAACACAATCGTTTCACCAAAAAAAATCCAAAAAAAAAAATCATACCAAATATCCGAAACATTCGAGTACTGCTCATTCAGGGCCATGTCCTCTTAGCTTATCTAAAAACTCCAAGTTCATAGCATAGATCGTTATCCCTCCCCTTGGTTGGGTTCACCAGGCATCAGGCCCTACATCGTTTGAAAGCGTAGTGTAAAAGAGATCTTCCTAGCATAGCGGCATTGGTTGCCCCTGCTGATTTGGGTTTCGCAGATAGCATCTCCGACTGCTTCACATCGTTGGAATGAATAGAGGCTTCCTTCGCATCTTGTCAATAACCGGGATATCTCGCCTCTCCGACCGCCCTGAAATTATCAAGTGAAAGTGAAGCCGGAAAAGTGAATGAGCAAACGTGGAGGCCTCGAGATTGCACATCACCTGTGTGTCCTCACTTGTACTTACTCTTTTCTGTGTTTTTCCCTTTTTCAGGTTCACGATAGCGCCTCGGAAGCACGCTAATCCGCACAGGCTCCCTATAACTAGACTTCAAAAATGAAAAATGACTGAACAGGCTAAGGCTGATGAAGTACTAACGGCTAAAATCACAGAGTTAGAGGAGCAAGTTAGGATTACTACAGAAAGGGTCGCCAGGGCCGAAAAGGAAAGAGATGAAGCTGTCACCGAACTACCACCGGGTTTTTATCCCACTCAAATAGGAGGACCTCCCTCTTCGCTCACCGTCGCAGGTCCTTCTGTACCTCCGCACTTTCTTGCCCTGAGGGCCAGTGGAGATGGATCAGTCCCTTCACTATACCCACCACTGCAAATCCTATGGTTAAGGCGGGCGAAGAGATTGCCACGTCACTTCAGCACCTTTCAACCAACCCTGCCGTGGACTCCAGCAAGAACCAGTCCCACCTAGAGACCTCGTATCCCCCTCCCATTCCTCCAAGCACAGTTCCCGGACCTGTGGGAACTCAGCTTGTTGCTTTCAACCTAGCACCACCTCAGTTCTCGTCGGAACCTCTGCTACCCATCGGTTCTAACCCCATCAGGGCTGAGCAACCGAATAGTGACCGACTGAATCTGCTTGAGGAAAGACTCCGAGCGATTGAAGGGGCTGATCCATTTGACCCTACTGGTCCCGCCGATATGTGTATGGTCCCCGGGATCGTTATACCGCCAAAGTACAAGATCCCCGACTTCAAAAAATACACTGGGGTAGAGTGCCCAAAGACCCACCTCAGAGCATACTGCAATAAGATGGCAGAGATGATCCACAATGAGCCGTTGTTGATTCATCTATTCCGAGAAAGCTTGACCAAGCACGCCCTAACTTGGTATATGGGTCTGGATGGAGCCAGGATCAGGACATGAAGAGACCTATCCAATGCCTTCTCCAGGCAATATAAATTCAACATGGAGGTAGAGCCCGACCGCGCTGACCTGCAAAATCTGGAAAAGAAAGTCGGCGAGTCCGTGAAGACCTATGCTCAGAGATGGAGAGAGTTGGCTTCTAGAATCTCTCCACCCTTAAGCGACAAGGAACTCTTGTCGATCTTCTTGCACACCTTCGAAGCTCCCTACTACACCTACCTGATCTCGAACCCTTCCAACAGCTTCTCTGACATGGTCCTAATTGCCGAAAGAGTGGAGCAAGGGATTAAGTCCGGACGAATCATACCTCCGGCGTCGGAGTCTGCGCCAAAGAAAGCATCCATCGTAAAGAGAGATGTTGGATTTATGGCTCCCCAAGCTCATCACGGGCAACCATTTCCACCACCTCCGCCTTATTTATCGCCACCGCCCTACCCTTCGCCAGCACTATATCAACCCGCTTTCTTTCCTTTCACTTCGCCACCCGTTGCTAATATCGCGCCTCAAAATCCTACACATTTCTCACCGCCTCCAGTACAAACATCACAACCCATGCAACCCAAGCCATATAACCCACCAAAGGACCCAAATAACCAAAACACGTCAAACAGTCGGTGGAACCGAGAGCCATTGCCTCCTCTCCCTCTTCCCGCGGGAGAAATCTACAAACATCTCCTAGCGGCCGGACAGATCGTACCGGTTCCAGCTCAGCCTCAATTACCTCCTTACCCGAAGTGGTATGATCTCAACGCAAGGTGCGAATACCAAGCTGAAGCCCCGGGTCACACTCTGGAAAATTGCTTCGCATTCAAAGCAAAAGTCCATCACTTGATCAATAGTGGATGGGTATCTTTCGAAAGGTTAGTGTCGCGCCTCGAAAATTTAAAAAAAATTCGCGAGTGTGCAACGAAATTTGAGACCTTCAGATGCTCGGCGTAAAAGGACGCCTCGCAGCATGCAATGAAGTCACCACCCTAATTTGGTTGCTAGGCTTAGGGAACCCTAATCGTCATGGCATAGGAAATATAATAAGTAAAAAAACTAAAGGCACAAAAAAAGGGGTCTGGACCCCAGACAAAGGTTCGGGGTCGTGTTATGGTCTCGGGAAGGTGTTAGGCACCCGAGACACATCCGAAAACGGTTACCGGTTGATGAGAGAGGTGTTTAAAAAGATGTTTGAGAAATGCGTTTTGAAAAAGGGGGCCCTCAGAGGAATCGTCACTTTAGTCTTTATTATGATCGTGATGGGACTGAATTTTCCGTAAGACTGAATGAGCGCCCTCTTTTTTCATCATCGGGCCATGCATGATTAACTTAATTACTGCGTGATCCTAACATGGATTGCTAACAGAGTACCAATTTAAATGATTGATTTTAAAGTGAAAAACTGAAGTGGGATCGAAAGTCCCCATGTACATGCAGTCAATACAAGCGAGAATTTAAAATCATATGAACATGGCATTTTAAGCAACTCTTAAACACGTTGTTCATGTGGGTTGATTTTAATTCTAGCAGTTCTATATATCATGCATGCAGTTGATATTTGCGAAAAGCATCGAATAAATAAAAGGGACTTGTGAGGCGTACTTTCGAGCGAAGCTTGAAATTAACCTACAAAACGAGAGTGTTAGTGATGGCTTGAGAAATAACTAAGCAATTTTAAGAGTGCAAAAATTTAAATGACAGTTGATTGCATACGAGAAATGATGGATTTCACGCATACGAAAATGAGATGCTGAGTTTGATAAAAATGATGACAGTTGATTGTATGCGAAAAATGATGGATTTCACGCATACGAGATTTAAATGCTGAATTGATTTGCATGCGAAAAATGATGGATTTTAAGCATGCGAGAATTTAAATGCTACGTTGATTGCATGCGAAAAATGATTGATTTTATGCATACGAAAATTAAACGTTGGGTTGTTTGCATGCGAAAAATGATTGATTTTAAGCATACGAGAATTTAAACGCGAGGTTGATTGCATGCGAAAAATGATTAATTTTACGCATACGAAAATGAAATGCTGTCTTGATTGCATGCGAAAAATGATGGATTTTACGCATACGAGAATTTAAATGCGAGGTTGATTGCATGCGAAAAATGATTAATTTTACGCATGCGAAAATGAAATGTTGTTTTGATTGCATGCGAGAATTTAAAGGCTACATTGATTGCATGCGAAAAATGATTAATTTTACGCATACGAAAATGAAATGCTGTTTTGATTGCATGCGAAAAATGATGGATTTTACGCATACGAGAATTTAAATGCGAGGTTGATTGCATGCGAAAAATGATTAATTTTACGCATGCGAAAATGAAATGCTGTTTTGATTAGTGCAGAAAAATTAAATGCTGAGGGCAGAAAAATTAAATGTAGTTGACGATTTACAGGGAATAAAAAAGTTTGATGATGTGCAGAAAATAAAACAGGTTGATAATGCAGAGAATAAACTGTTGATATTTTCAGAAAAATAACAGTTGATAGATTGCAGAAAATAAACAGTTGATAAATTGCAGAAGAATTTCCAGCAGTTTTGCGAAAAATTAAAGCAGTTGAATATTTACGAGAATTAAAATGCGACCGACCATGTAGGCGGTATTGAATTTAAATTGCCGAAAGTAAATTGCTGAAATTTAAAGTGCGGAAAAGTAAACAGTTGATAATTTGCGGAAGGATTTCCAGCAGTTTTGCGAAAAATTAAAGCAGTTGAATATTTACGAGAATTAAAATGCGACCGACCATGTAGGCGGTATTGAATTTAAATTGCTGAAATTTAAAGTGCAGAAAACTAAACAGTTGATAATTTGCGGAAGGATTTCCAGCAGTTTTGCGAAAAATTAAAGCAGTTGAATATTTACGAGAATTAAAATGCGACCGACCATATAGGCGGTATTGAATTTAAATTGCTGAAAGTAAATTGCTGAAATTTAAAGTGCGGAAAAGTAAACAGTTGATATTGCGACCGACCATGTAGGCGGTATTGAATTTAAATTGCTGAAATTTAAAGTGCGAATAATTAAACAGTTGATATTTACAGAAAATAAACAGTTGATATTACAGAAAATTAAAAGTGTTAGTACGACAAATAATCATACGAAGCATACGAGTATTTTACGAAAAAAATAAATGAATTAAACAATTCGTGTATAAAACATACGAAAAATAGCACGTATCATGAAAAACAATTATACGAAGCATGCGAGCATTTTACGTAAAAAATAACGACTCGAAGGCTCGAAAAAAATATAAATGGGCTGGGCCCAGCTTGGAAATTTGAAGAAATGGGCCAGGAACAGTTCCTGGCCCAAGGGAATTATTTTAAATGGTGATGGGCCGAGCCCATCACCTTTCTCTCATTTCCTCACGCGAAGGGCCATGCGGCCCAAGTCATCATCTTCAACCTCCCATCGCCGGCGCCACTGCCGGCGACGGAGGTAGCGAACCAGGCGACCAACTCGCCTGGTTCTTGGCCCAAACGGAGCCTCTCCCTTCCAACAACACAATCAAGCAATCACAGTCACATAAATCCCAGCCAAACAGTGGCAATTGCAACGGTAATAATAATGCACATTAATTCATTTAATTAGCAAATAAATACCCCAAGTGTTCGAACAATTCAATCACTGCTAGTGTGATGTAACTAACTTAAAACTCAAGCAATTGAACATATTTGAGCAACCAAATGATCGTCTAAGGCATGTACAAAAATCAAAGAAAGAAACAGTGAGAGAGAGAGAAAGAACGGCTTACAGCGGTGGTGCTGCCGGCGGACGATGCCGATGAATGAGAGTGAGGGTGAGCGAATGGGGTTCAAGAGTGCAGGAATTGGACCGAAAAAGGGGGAGAGAGCAATGCTGTTTTTTTCAAGATTTTCGGACCGTTTTGAACGAAGGGAGCGCAGCTATTTATAGCCAAAAGGGTCGCGTGGTGGCCGGACGGAGGGGCTGCGCGTGGAGGAGGGGCTGGACGTGATGATGGCGGAGCTAGGGAGCTACGGGCTAAGACGTGGCTGTGATGGGAGCAGGTGGCTCGGGCGAAGACGTGACTGTGGGTTCTCCGGCACTGTGCATGTGCATTATGCACATTAAATCAAGGGCCATTGATCTGGTTGACTTTCGTTGGTTGACCAGATCAATGGCCATGATCAAATGGACTTTCATCTGATTTAAATGGCCTCGAGCCGGTTCCCGCGACCAAACGTTCTGACTTTCCGAGCCGAAGGTATCGTCGCGTAGAGAAAAATACGACGGGTTTAACCATCTACAGCGAATGACAAGAATTTTTCGTTTAACGTGTTTATTTTTGCGTTCAAAAACGTGAAACGTTTGAACGGAAAAATAAAGACGTTACGCCGAAAATTACACGAAACGCTGTAGACCGTTGCGAGCAGAAAAAAATCTAGCAACTAGTTGATGGAAAACATTTTAAAGTCGAGCTATTGTCCGAGCAGACTTACTCGGGTCCAATAAAAGCTCGAATGAAAATAATAATAAAATAATAAAAATACTAAAAAATGCGCTAAAACATAAAAAATCCTAAAAATCATGAGATGACCTAAAACGAAGAAAAAACTAGCAAACGACTGCCGGATAGTAAAAAATGTGACTTTTAAGGCTAAAAATATTAATGATGATAATAATGAAAATACATGCCGAAAAATTAAAAATGCGATTTCGAAAGCTGACGATGCTAACGATGATGCTAAAATGCAACGAAACACCTAAGAATGCTAGCGACATTAAATCAACTGAAAATGACTGTAAATTAACTAAATAACAGAAATGCTAAAATTAAATAAAAATGGCGTCAAAATTCGGGTATCAACAGTTGCCCCCTCTTTACTGTCTTATCGAAGTATTTGATAAGCAGTAAAGACAGTTGCCCCTAGATATCCGAATTTTGGCGACACGGCAGGTCTTACCTCAAACTTACAGTGATGAGGTCGCTCTGGGAGGAGGTAGTTGCTTGATGTCGCTCTGGGAGGAGGAGATTGATTGATGCTGTTACTGGGGATACCAGGTGCTTGCTTGACGTCACTCTGGGAGGAGATAGGTTGTTGATCCTGCAAAGACGTAAACTTAGATCTGCTCGGGTATTGAGAGGCACATAAGTTGCAGGGAATGTAAATGACAACTACTCTACCGGGGACGGAAAGTAATTTTACGAAAATGTAAACGACAGCCCCACTGGGGGGATGATCACTTGACATGTGACTGATGTTGCTTCAGAAGATAGTGCGCGATTCGCAGAAGTATGAATGATTTGTCCTAATGATGTCACTCTAGGAGGAGGAAAATAATTATGCAGAAATGTAGAATTGTATGAATGATGTTGCTCTGGGAGGGGAAGAAATGCTAAGGTTGAAAAAGGTAGAACTACGCTATGCTATCACTCTGGGAGGAGAAGAAATGCTAAGGTTGAAAAAGGTAGAACTACGCTATGCTATCACTCTGGGAGGAGAAGAAATGCTACGCTGGAAACTAAATGCTGTCACTCTGGGAGGAGGAGAAATGCTACGCTGGAAACTAAATGCTGTCACTCTGGGAGGAGCAGAAATGCTAATGCTGAAACTAAATGCTGTCACTCTGGGAGGAGAAGAAATGCTAATGCTGAAACTAAATGCTGTCACTCTGGGAGGAGAAGAAATGCTACGCTGAAAACTAAATGCTGTCAATTCCCGTAAGAGAAAGCGCGAGATGTGGAAATTAAACTAAGGTCGCTCTGGGAGGAGAAGAATGCTAAGGCAGAAAATTTAAACAACGCCGATTCCCGTAGGAGAAGGCGTGAGATGCGGAAATTAAACTAAAGTCGCTCTGGGAGGAGAAGAATGCTAAGTGCTGTCGCTCTGGGAGGAGAAGAAATGCTAATGCTGAAACTAAATGTTGTCACTCTGGGAGGAGAAGAAATGCTACGCTGAAAAGTAAATGCTGTCAATTCCCATAAGAGAAAGCGCGAGATGCGGAAATTAAACTAAGGTCACTCTGGGAGGAGAAGAATGCTAAGTGCTGTCGCTCTGGGAGGAGAAGAATGCTAAGGCAGAAAATTTAAACAACGCCGATTCCCGTAGGAGAAGGCGCGAGATGCGGAAATTAAACTAAAGTCGCTCTGGGAGGAGAAGAATGCTAAGTGATGTCGCTCTGGGAGGAGAAGAAATGCTAAGGTTTGAAAAAGGTAGAACTACGCTATGCTATCACTCTGGGAGGAGAAGAAATGCTACGCTGGAAACTAAATGCTGTCACTCTGGGAGGAGGGGAAATGCTACGCTGGAAACTAAATGCTGTCACTCTGGGAGGAGCAGAAATGCTAACGCTGAAACTAAATGCTGTCACTCTGGGAGGAGAAGAAATGCTAATGCTGAAACTAAATGCTGTCACTCTGGGAGGAGAAGAAATGCTAATGCTGAAACTAAATGCTGTCACTCTGGGAGGAGAAGAAATGCTACGCTGAAAACTAAATGCTGTCAATTCCCGTAAGAGAAAGCGCGAGATGCGGAAATTAAACTAAGGTCGCTCTGGGAGGAGAAGAATGCTATCGCCAGCGGCCTTGATATGAACCTAGAATGCGTCTGCGTCCTGATCAGGAGGTAACGACCCCAAGGACAAGACTTTCCCACGATTTACAGCCGTAAGCAGTCCTCACTTGATATTAGTGTTTGCACTCACGCTCTGAAACAAGGCTAAGTGTTTTACACTCATAAAGATGCAACTAACATGATACATAATTTACAGTTCGCAATGTCAATCCGAGTGAATAGACTTCAAATGAAGATGCACATGCATGGGCATTCTAATAATCGATGGGACTTTTACGGAAAAGAATGAAAGGACATGAAACGTTCGGAAATGAGTTTGTTTTGAAAAAGGTTGCTTTGCTGGAAGGTTTTTGATGACTGATGCTTTGCTGATGAGGGCGAGGTACGTGAGCCTTTTCACTTTTCGCTGAGGATGCTTGCTTGACAGAGTGCGTGAGCTCTGGGATCCTTGCTGGGGGGTGTTTTTTGTTCGGCCTGGGGCCCTTTTCTTGAGTCCTCATTGGGGAGTGTCGTCGCTGTTCTTTTTGCGAATCACTACTTGAGTTGGCGTGGGGCCCCTTTCTTCTCGGGTCTTTACTAGTGATGCTTGCTTTGAGGTTTCTTGAGTTGGCGTTGGGCCTCTTTTGCTTGACTTTACTGGGGAAGGATACTTTGAGATTTCTCGAGTTGGCCTTGGGCTTTTCTACTCGAGTTCACTGGGGAAAGTTGTCTTCGAGATTTTCTCGAATTGAGTTGTCCCCGGGCTATGCTTGCTTTGGCTCTTCGATTGTTTGTAGTCTTCGAATGTCTCTGAGCATTTCTCTCTTCTTCTTTTTTCTTTTTCTCTCTTTTTCTTCTTTCTTTTCTTTTTTCTTTTCTTTTCCTCTCTTTTCTTTTCCTTTTTTTTCTCTTTTTCTTCTTTTTTTTCTTTTTCTTTCTTCTTTTTTTTCTTTTTATTTCTTCTCTTTTTGATTTGATTTGAAATGCAACAGTGCAGAGCAAGCACAACCTTTGTCTTGATCCCTTCCCCTTTTGTCTGGAGGCCTCGGCCTTTGTCGTTGCTGCCTCTTCGGTGATAGTCCTTAGCGATCTCCTGGTGACTTTTTCCGTCTCCTTCATTGTGAACTTGAACTTGGCGTGCTTATACTTCCGGCTGGTAATTTTAGCTGAAACTGCCCTTTGGCTTCCGGGGTGTGAGTGATATGGATGGTTTGGGGAGTGATGACATATATGGTGGAAAGAGGGAAAAATGAAAAAAGTGGAGAAAATCGTAAAAGTCCCATGTCACGTTATAGCTATCCCATGTCTAATGGCGCATGTACCCTGGATATTATGCGAACTCAACTAGTACCTAGTCAGGCTCTTACACTCATGAAGGATATAAGAGCAAACAGGTAATATCATGCATGGCACGTAACTTGGATAGATGCTGGAGTTATCAGAGGGATTAAATATTCCTATCCTATCCTATGCATGAAAATGCTTATGAAAGTAGTATGCTTTTGTTTGAGCCGGGCTAAAGAGGGATTTTTGATTGATTTTTGATTTTTGATTGATTGGTGATTTGATTGCTAGAGGGTTTGATTGCTAGATGTTTGATTGCTAAAGTTTGATTGTTGGATGTTGGATTGCTGGATGTTTGATTGCTGGATGTTTGATTGCTAGAATGTGGGGGACGACTTATTTGCAACGTTCTAACGAAAACCTAAGGTTGCCCCCCAGTGGGCCAGACGACCGTACTCGACTCAAAGCTAACAAAGCGAGCAGGAATAAAAACGAATTTAAATAAAGGGGGAAGCAAGAGGGACTCCCCTGAACAGCGCAGCGGGGCTGCGCGGGCGTCTTCCACCAGCTCCATGCGGATGACAGCGAGATGCTTCCCGTCCCAGTGAGATGTAGAGGGGACAACAGGAAGGGAAATTAATCTGAAAACGAAAATGAGCTAAGTTCAGGGATTCTCCCTTCTTTTAACTCGGCTTTTCGAGGGTGCCTATGACATGGTCCCGGTTCTGGGACGTTTTGCTTTGATGTGCTGATTGGTTTCTTTTTCAGCTGCTTTGAGGGAACCGCCGATCTACGCCGTAGTGAGGACGAGATCCGTATTTTGTCCGTTCGCTTACCAGTCTCGGCTGGATCTACGTTGATTGGCTTCTTGATTGCTTGGGGATAAAGGGGAAAACCCTCTGTCTCCAAAATGTGCAGCGGGGCTGCAAAGGCGTATGCTTACCGTTCTTATGCAGGCAACAAATGGGGGTAACCCGGTTCCTGAAATAGACAAAGTGATGACAAATGAGGAGTAAATGCAAGACAATTTTCAGCAAAAGTAATGCGATGGGTAAGCTTTTGAGCTCTCCCTTTTAGACGGGCTATCCGTGAGTCATCGCGGTGTGACTTGCATCGGATGGGCTTTGGGATTTTGGTCCAATGTTTAGTCCTTTGAGACCGATTATTTGCGATGCCGGCTGCGCCGGTAGCACTGCGAGGAAAAGAAATCTCGCTTTAGATGGTGATGGTTTGTCTTAAAATCTTTCCTGATTCGCTCTTGAAGGTGGCCTGCTACGGTAATTCAACAGCTCCTACGAGCTGAACTCTCTGGTTCTATCGTGATGACGAGCTGAGGCGTGAGACCTTACGTCCCTGCAAAACTGAAGAATGATTAGTGGCGTTAGTCTAAGTGACGCGTCTTGCGTCCCGAGCTACTCCTGGGGATCCATCCATGTCATGCCTCCTTTTGTCATCTCACAATTTTAAGAAAAAACAGGGGACAACAAATTTTAAAACAAAGCATCTCTTGAAAAAAACTTATTTTATTCATTTCAGGACAAATGTTTGTGCTAGATTGTCATGATAAAACCCTATGTCCTTGGTCTGCCCGGACGCTCTGTCCACGATGCTTCAGGCGAAGTATCTCTTAACTGCATCGGCATTTACCGATTTCGGGAGATCGTCTCCATCCATGTTGGTTAGCATTAGGGCACCCCCTGAGAATGCACTTTTGACCAGGTACGGTCCCTCGTACCTTGGGGCCCACTTTCCTTTGCTGGCCTCCTGATGAGGGAGAATTTTCTTTAGCACTAAATTCCCAGCCTCGAATTTGCGAGGTCGCACTTTCTTGTTATAAGCGTTGACCATTCTTTGCTGATATAATTGCGCATGGCAGATAGCGGCCAAGCGCTTTTCGGGAAGGAGGTTCAGCTGCTCGTACCTCACTCTCGCCCAATCAGATTCTTCTACTTCAGATTCTGCCAGGATTCTGAGAGAAGGAATTTCTACCTCGAGGGGAATTACGGCTTCCATGCCGTAAACTAATGAGTAGGGAGTTGCCCCTGTGGACGTACGGGTTGCTATCCGATAAGCATGTAGTGCGAAGGGAAGCATGTCGTGCCAGTCTTTGTGAGTGATTACCATCTTTTGGATGTTCCTCTTCAGGTTCTTGTTTGTTGCTTCGACTGCGCCATTCATCTTTGGTCGATATGGTGACGAGTTTCGGTGCTTCACCTTCCAACGTTGGCAAAGATCGTCAATCATCTTTCCGTTGAGATTGGTGCTGTTGTCCGTGATGATGGTTTCTGGGACCCCATGACGACAAATGATATTTCTCTCAATGAATCGCGTGGTGGTTTTCTGAGTGATGTTGGAGTAAGAGGTGGCCTCTACCCATTTGGTGAAATAGTCGATTGCTATGAGGATGAAGCGATGGCCATTAGAGGCTGTTGGATGAATTTGGCCGATGATGTCGATTCCCCACATTGCAAAAGGCCAAGGCGACGTCATGCTGAAGAGAGGGGCTGGAGGGACGTGGAGATGGTCCGCATAGATTTGACATTTGTGGCACTTCCGAAAATAGCTGATGCAATCTCGTTCGATGGTGAGCCAAAAATAACCTTGCCTCATTATCTGCCTGGCCATCATGTGTCCACTTGCGTGTGTGGAACAAACCCCTTCGTGGATCTCTGCTATGATTCTCTTTGCCTCGGTCATGGTGACGCAGCGAAGCAAAGTTCCGTCCGCTCTCCTTTTATATAGAAATTCGCCGTCGAGGTAGAAGTCTAGTGCTAAGCGCTGGAGGGTCTTTTTGATAACCCGGCTTGCCCCCGGTGGGTACTCCCAGTTTCTGATGAACTGTACTAGGTCGTAGAACTATGGCTTGCCGTCAGGTTCCTCTTCCAAGGCGACACAACATGCCGGAGTTTCCTTTACTTCCACTCTCAATGGTTGGAGCATTACTCCGCATTCTAACTTAAACATTGAGGCCAACGTGGCTAATGCATCTGCGAAGCAGTTCTTTTCTCTGTCGACTCGGTCGAATTCGGTTTCCTCGAATTCCCGTGTGAGTTGGGTGAGTAGCCTTTGATAAGGGATGAGCTTGGAATCCCGTGTCTGCCATAGATCCTGGGCTTGATAGATGACGAGTGCTGAATCGCCGAAGATTCGGAGCTTCTTTACTTTTAAGTCGATGGCTGCTGTCAGACCACTGATGCATGCCTCATACTCGGCGACGTTATTGGTGCATGGGAAGTTCAATTTGCATGCTATGGGGAATTGACGGCCATCTGGGGCTATGACCACGGCTCCCACTCCCTTGCCCGAGAGGTTCACCGCACCGTCGAAGAACATGGTCCACCAATCGTCTTCTCGGAGATTTTATGTGATCTCATCTTCAATCATTATGATGTCCTCATCGGGGAAGTCGAAGCTCAACGACTCGTACTCGTCCGAGGCATGATCGGCCAAGTGATCGGCGAGGGCGCTTGCTTTAACCGCTTTCTGAGTCACATAGATGATCTCGTGCTCAGCTAATAAGACTTGCCATCTACAAATGCGACTTGACAGGTACGGCTTTTCGAAAATGTATTTCAAGGGGTCCATGCGAGAGATTAGCCAAGTCGTGTAATACAACATGTACTGCCGGAGCCTTCGGGCGCACCATGCTAGGGCGCAACAAGTTCGTTCCAACATAGAGTAACGCATCTCACATTCGTTGAATTTTTTGCTGAGGTAATAGATGGCTTGTTCACGCCTTCCGGACTCGTCGTGCTGTCCCAAAACGCAATCCATGGCGCTAGCCGTGACTGTCATATACATGAGCAAAGGCCGTCCTGGCGTCGGAGGAACTAGTACTGGCGGGTTTTGCAGATACGTCTTGATTTTCTCGAAGGCTTCCTGGCAGTCTTCGTCCCATTCTGCATCTCCGTGCTTCCTTAGCATTTTGAACATCGGCTCGCAAGTAAGTGTTAACTGGCTAATAAAGCGAGTGATGTAGTTGATGCGCCCTAAAAAGCTTCTTACTTCCGTTTCGGTGTTGGGAGCGGGTAGCTTCTGAATGGCTTTTATCTTATCAGGATCCACTTCTATGCCTTTGTTGCTGACGATGAATCCCAATAACTTCCCGGAAGTCACTCCGAAGGTACACTTAGCTGGGTTTAGCCGTAGCCGAAATTGCCTCAACCTTTCGAACACCTTTCTCAGGATGTCTACATGATCTTGCGTGCCGCGAGACTTGGCTATCATGTCGTGGACATATATTTCCAATTCTTTATGCATCATGTCGTGGAAAAGGGTGACAGCAGCACGTTGGTACGTGGCTCCTGCGTTCTTTAATCCGAAGGGCATCACTTTGTAGGAGAAGGTTCCCCAGGGCGTGATGAAGGTCGTCTTTTCACTGTCCTCGGGTGCCATCTTGATCTGATTGTACCCCGAGAATCCGTCCATGAAAGAGAACATGTCATTTCTGGCGGCACTATCTACCAAGATGTCGATATGGGGAAGAGGGAAGTCGTCTTTAGGGCTAGCTCGATTGAGATCCCGAAAGTCCACGCACATGCGAACCTTCCCATCTTTCTTAGGCACTGGCACTATGTTGGCGATCCATTCTGGGTACTCCGCAACTCTCAAAAAACCCGCGTCTAGTTGCTTGGTAACTTCTTCTTTGATTTTCAGAAGGATGTCTGGATGCATCCTCCGAAGTTTTTGCTTGACAGGCTTAAACTCAGGTTTTAACGGAATACGATGCTCAACTATCCCGGGATCAAGACCTGGCATGTCGGCGTATGACCATGCGAATACATCGGAGTAGTCCTTGAGGAGAGAAATCAACCTTTCTCTCTGAGTCGTATCCAGGGTAGTTCCGATCTTGACCAGTTTTTGATTCTCGTTGCTTGCCCCCAAGTTTACTTCGTCCAATTCCTCCTGATGAGGGGTTATTTCCTTTTCTGAACTTTCTAGTAAACGGGTCAGTTCGTCGGAGACTTCGACCTTGTCTTCGGTCGTAGCGATGATTTCTTCGCCAGTAAAGACATAGGTTTTATCAAGACAATCCAAACTAACACTCATCCTGAAATTAAAAATGCGAAAAAAAGAGATGCGTAAAATGAAAATTTGCATATATATTGATTTTTAACAAAAGGGAACTGGAGTCCCTACAAAAATGTTTTCGTAAGAAAACGTGCCAAAAACATATATATATTTTTCAAAATGAGAAATTTACGGAGAGACATCCGGAAGCATGGTGATGGTCTAGTTGCCCACAGACTCCCCTGACTTCTTAACGAAAATGACTGAACTAGGCGACGATCCTTCTTCTCCTAGAGTGCAGATACGGAGGTCTGATACCCTGATTGGATTTTCATTGATGGTTTCAGCGGCGAAGGGGAACATGGTTCTGATATGGGGAATCGGCATTTTGCCCTCTGGCGCAGAACGTCCAAATAGCTTAGCCAGCTGCTTTTCTTTCTTTTCTTGGGCGATCCTGGTGAAATCGGCCTTGCTGGGTTGGTACCCTAACCCAAATCGATCTCCGAAGCTCTTCGGAGGCGCCCAGCCTTTCGATCCTTGTAACTCAGCCCCGAGCCGTTTTCCTAATTGGAAGCTTCCCTCTAGTGTTGACTTAGTGGTTGTTTCGGCTACCCCCGATTTTGAGGCTTCGCAAATGGGGGATCCCTCCTCGATCCAACCCGCGTTGACGATTTCAAATGCTTGGAAGGAACTCTCCAGGGTTTCGGTAGTTTCGATGTAAGGCACGGATGCATGCTTGGCCAAGATCAAGGCTTCTTCGGCCTTTATCGTGATGAGGGCATTGTCTTTGACGTATTTGAGGCACTGATGCAAGGAAGAGGGGACGGCTCCCGCTGAATGGATCCAAGGCCGTCCTAGAAGCATGCTATAAGCGGGTTGGATTTCCATGATCTGGAATGTCAAGATAAAAGGGTGGGGCCCGATGACCATATCCAACTCAATGTTCCCGATGATCTCTCGAGTGGTGCCATCGAAAGCCCTAGCCATCATTCCGCTAGGTTTTATGAGGGAGGAATCGACCGGCAGCTGTTCAAGGACATGCCTGGGCATGACATTAAGTGCGGACCCATTGTCGATTAGGGTCTTTGCTATGACGTGTCCCTTACATTCCACCGTGATGTATAGGGCCTTGTTGTGATCTCTTCCCGAGGGGTCGATCTCTTCTTCCGAGAAGGAAATGCTGCTTAAGGCTTGGATCCTTCCGACAAGGTTTTCCACCCCTTCTGTGGTGATATCCTTAGTCACGAAAGCTTGTTTCAAGACTTTTAAGAGAGCTTGGCGATGCGGCTCTGAAGTGAGGATCAGCTCCATGATGGAGATATGAGCTGGGGTTTTCTTTAGCTGTTCGATGATGCTGAACTCGCTCTGTTTCATGATCTTGAGGAACTCGGCTGTCTCGTCCTCAGTTACAGGTTTGCTCAAACCTTGCGTCTCTTCTACTATCTCTTCGCGGATCACAGGGTCTTTCCCTTTGGCTTGTCGTTGCTTTTCTACTTCCTCCGAGATATAACATCTTCCGGTGCGAGTCATGCCCCCGATATGAGAGGCTTCGCCGATAGCGACTGTTGTTGGTGCGACTGCAGGAGGGGTGGTGACCACCGTGTATCCGTAGTTGAATGGGACCGCGTGTAAGTCCCGGCTGGGAGTATTCACAGCTAATGTGAATACTACTTTGCGTGGGATCGTGGCTGCCTCCCCTGCCTGGGCCACATATTCGAAGGAGTAAGGTGCTGGTGGATTGTCCTCGATGGCGTTGATGGCTCCTTGGGTTTCCCCTTTGGTTTGAATGATCCCGAATGTTGCGAGTTGCTTGACTTTTTGCCGAAAAAGTCTGCAATCCTGGATGTCATGCTTGCTTTCCCCTTGGTAGAATAGGCATTGGGCCTGACTATTCCCTGGGAATGGCAAATAAGCGTTGTTGGCTAATGCGAAGAACAATTCTTCATTGGGTACTTCCCCCATCTGTTGCTACCCGATTTTTGACTTTCTATCACAACCTTTACGTTTTGCCACTTTTTTAGCTTGTCTAGATCAAAATTCATGTCGATTCTGGTCCTAGGCTAATTTGTTTAAATTTTCTTGTCATTTCGTGCCTTTTTAATTTTTTCGTACTTTTAACTGTCTTTTCTCGAACTCCTATCGGTCTCGAGTAAGGTTCCCGGGACCGAGTGCAGAACGCCCTTTTTTCGTTATTTGATAATTACGTGTTAATTTTCTATTTCACACCACCGCGTTACGTTTCGTTCAATTTTTGTCGTAAGGATATTTATTTTGCGCGTGAACGTTTTGTTATTTCCGAAGGAGAAAATACAGGCGTCGAAATAGTTTTCGCATATTTTCACTGTATATTACTTTTCTCGTCTTATTTTTCTGCACGCTTTGGTTCCCTCGGTTCGGGTTTATTTTCGTTCTCGAGCGTCTTCGCTCGTACCAAAATATCCTGTTCGTATGGGAATTAATGCATTTTAATGCATGTTTATCATCCTCGTCACTTTTCCTCGTGCTGCCCTGGTCGACATGATTTATCATATTATTTTCAAAGCCTGTTTCCCACTAACACAGAACCCAAAGCTTGGAAGACCACGCTGGAATGTTTGGTTCTCCATTCACGGTTTGAAGCTCGAGCTCACGCCGACGTGCGCTTCACTTCGACCACGTCTCTTGTCCTATAAATAGCGAGCGGTTCACCATCACGCGGGAGGGGTTGCGCACCTATTCATCATCAACTTCAGACCAGAGCAAAGAGAGCGTTTAAGGTAAGAGTTTGAAGCTTTCTCTCTCTAACCTCTCTCTTCGCAAATTCCAGTTTATGCATGTTTTAATTAAATCAGTGGTTTAAACTTGTTTTAAACGATTTATTGTCAAGTTATATGGTCCGTTCTTGCTTCAATTTAAACGTCTACGGCTCGAGCTAATTAATCATGAATTATTGACATTAATGCATGTTTTTTTTGCCATGAGAAATTACCTACGGTTGATGGTTGGTTGAGCTAGTTCTTGATAGGTTTCGTGCGTATGATGGTCCTGATACTTCCCTGCACATTAGGAGTCATTTTCCTGTCAGTTAGTTGCTTGTTCTTGTCCGTGTTGCTGTTGTTTTCCGAAGGGTTCGCGCGAGCCCTTTTTCTTCTGTTTTACTTGATATTTGTCTACTGTTTTTGAGTGATTTTGCTGCTGTGTTGTAGAATAATATTTCTGGGCTAGTAGGGCGGTATTGGAGGCTCGTTTTCGTGTTGAATAGTTGTTGTTTTGACCTTTGTTTTTATGCCCGTTTTCCGCAACAACCGCATGCGTTTTCCTTCTGTTTTACTTGCTGTTTTGCTACTGTTTTGGCTGGGTTTTGTTGCTGCTATGGTTAGTAATTTTTCTGGGTTAGTTAGGTTGGTGTTAGAGGAGGATTAGAGCTTGGTGTCGCCGGCCATGGAGCGCCGGCGACGTGAGGAACAAGAACAGCCACGGTGGCTGTTCTTGCGAGAGTGACGAAGGTGACGGGCTCGAAGCCCGTCCCTTCCCTCATTTAAATGCCTGATGGGCTTGGCTTGGCCAAGCCCATGTCCCTTAAGTGTTATTTTTCTCAATTTAGTCCTTGCGTACGCCGATTTAATTTTCGTTAACTCGTTTGAATTTTTCGTATGTTTAACATGTTTAATTTGCTAAAATTACTACGTGACCAGTATGCTGTTTTATTTGTTTTTACACCAAGTATGGAGTTTTATTTAATATACCATGTATTTTACCATGATTTAAATTGTATGTTTTACATGATGTTTAATTTGCTATGTATTCGTGCTAATTTGTGATAAAAATTGTAAAATGCTCACATGTTGATTTATTTATTTTCATGACTGTTTTGTATGAAATAAATGATGTGTGCGTTTTTTATTATTTATTATCTTAAGATTCGTACTAACACCCTCACTTTGTAGGTATAAATTTCAAATCTTTCGACAAAAGTACGTATTTAATCTTCTGTTATTTAATTTGATTGTTTTCACTAAGTATTTTGCATGCATAATATCCAAAAATTAGAAAACCAAGTAATGGGCTTAACCCGGCCCATTAGAACTAAAAACATCATTTTCACGCATTCGTATGTGTTAATTAATCGTCAATTATTTTAAATCGCATGTTGGAACAATAAATTAATTACTAAACTTGTTGTAATAGTTAATTACTCATTATCAACTTGTTGTAATTAATTAGCTATTTTAATTGTTGTAATAATTATTTAGATAATTATTCCGACCTCCAATTTGTAATAATTAGGTAAGTAGTTTTTATCATGAATCGTGGTTTGTAATATTTAGATAAGTAGGTTATTATTATGAATTGTGGTTTGTAATAATTAGTTAAGTAGTTAAATCGTGTATATTTATGTAAATTGTCATTTAACGTTGGTTTTGAAGGGATGGATCGATCAGGGATCGTCCAAAAAGGTAAGATTACCTTAAAACGCTTCCTTGTATGTTGATAACCAAGGTCCAAAGCCTTAATCGCAAGCATGATCACTTAGGAAACAATAGGACCACCCAACTGTAAGCATGACATATAGAATTGCTAAACAAATAAAATCAATCTCACATGCTTACGTGTTTATAACACCTGAGTTAAATGCCATTAGATAAATTGCCTTTCTTGTTATGTGATATGCATGATGGCTCCAGAGGCCATGCCAACCTACGTGCATCCATTAAAAATGTACTTTGCTAGTTTTTACCATGATAGATCACTTAGTAATTAGATAATCATGCATGGCCTAATGAAAAAGGTGAGCGTCCGCTCTAGCATCGAGACAAAATGGTAACCCCATCCCTCGAACCCCAAACGGAAATAACATGACCCAAATGCTAAGATGTAACGTCACCTTAGAGGGCCAAATTACATGTTCAAATCTTTTCAAAAACACCTCACATACCGGTAACCTTTTTAGGATGTGATTTGGGTGCCTAACACCTTCCCAAGTCCATAAATACGACCTCGAACCATCGTTCTTTGGTTTAGACCATTGTGCCTTAGTTTGTTTATTTTTAAGCCATCGATTAGGTTCCCTAAACCTTAGAAAAATAGGGTGGCGACTTCATTGTATTATGCGAAGCATCCATTTATGCTTAGCATCCGTCCCGAACCTTAAACTCGTTTTCAACGAAAAAGGGGGTGCGACACCATCGACAGGTGAGAAAGGTCAATTCCAATGGAAGAAATGTCGCTCATCCCAGGATTATGGTGCGTTAGAGGACTGGTTGTCATATCAGGACCTCTTGTCAAACCTTTGGACGAGATTCGTCCTTCTTTGGTTAGGTGCTCGACCTTCTCTCTAAAGTCGTAGCAGTTATCCAAAGTGTGTCCTCGGGTTCCGGCGTGATATTCGTAGCTATCCTTTGGATCATACCAGCTAGGGTAAGGAAGGGATTGAGGCGAGAGTGGGGATGGTGTAATCTGCCCGTCTGCCAAAAGGCTTGCGTAGATCTCTTTCAAAGGAAACGGAGGAAGCGACCATGTCGGTAAAGGGTATGACTCGGAGTCTGAGGATTCCCAAGAAGGCAGTAAGGGCACTGTGCTAGAATAGGAAGGTGGTGCCGAATACCTGACGAGGTAATCGAACTTCCCGGAAGGTTGGCCCAAGGTGTCAATCTCGTGGTCGCCTTCGTCGCGGCGCGCGGAAAACCGCTTGCACGATGAAGTCGATCCTTTCTTCTGGACCATTTGGAGTGGGGTTCCATTGGCGTTATGCGGGATAGGAAATCCATCTCCGATCGTGTTGATGGATCCTTCCCCAGGGGTCACTTTCTGGGTTTGTATTACCCCGAGACTCGAGAGTTGTCTCACCTTTTCTGCGAACGACTTGCAGCTTCGGATCTTATGACCGTCGCTTCCTTTGCAGTACATGCAGTGACTCGGATTGCCCCCTGAGTATAGCACATATCCCTCTCGAGCTAAGGCCTGGAAAAGCTGTTCTTGTGGCCAACTCGATGCGGAAGATAAATGGTCGTTGCTTTCTCTTGCCGAGATGGCATTCACCCCTCCCTTTCCTTGGGAATGATTGGGAAGAGGGTTGGTGGATGTGTTGGGTCCTTTTGCTAATCCTTCGAAAGATACGCATCCACTTTTGATCAAGTGATGGACCTTTGCCTTGAATGCGAAGCAATTTTCCAGAGTGTGACCTAGGGCTCCAGCGTGATATTCGCATCTTGCGTTGTGATCATACCACTTTGGGTAAGGAGGCAATTGAGGCTGAGCCGGAACCGGTACGATCTGTCCGGCCGCCAGGAGATGTTTGTAGATTTCTCCTGCAGGGAGAGGGAGAGGAGGTGGAGGCTCTCGGTTCCACCGATTGTTGGTCGTGTTTTGGTTATTTGGGTCTTTTGGTGGGTTATATGGTTTGGGTTGCATAGGTTGTGATGTTTGCACTGGAGGTAGTGGGAAATGAGTAGGATTTTGAGGTAGGATATTAGTGATTGGTGGTGAATTAAAAGGAAAGGAGGTGGGTTAATATAGTGATGCCGGCTGATACGGCGGTGGTACCAAATAAGGCGGTGGTGGCGGAAACGGCTGCCCCTGATTAACTTGGGGAGCGACAAATCCGACGTCCTTTTTCACGACTGATGCTTTCTTTGGTACAGACTCTGGTGTTGGATGCGTGATTCGCCCAGACTTAATCCCTTGCTCGACTCTTTCGGCAATTAGGACCATGTTGGAGAAGCTGTTTGAGGGGTTCGAGATCAGGTAGGTGTAGTAGGGAGCTTTGAAGGTGTGCAAGAAAATCGACAAGAGTTCCTTGTCGCTTAAGGGTGGAGAGATTCTCGAAGCCAACTCTCTCCATCTTTGCGCATAGGTCTTCACGGACTCGTCGATTTTCTTTTCCAGATTTTGCAGGTCGGCGCGGTCAGGAGCCACCTCCATGTTGAATTTGTATTGTCGGTAGAAGGCATCGGACAGGTCTCTCCACGTCCTGATCCTGGCTCTGTCCAACCCCATATACCAAGTTAGGGCGTGTTTGGTCAAGCTTTCTCGGAATAAATGGATCAACAACGGTTCGTTGTGGATCATCTCTGCCATCTTGTTGCAGTAGGCTCTGAGGTGGGTCTTCGGGCATTCTACCCCAGTATATTTTTCGAAGTCCGGAATCTTGTACTTCGCAGGTATGACGATCCCGGGGACCATGCACATGTCGGCGGGACCTGTGGGATCGAATGGATCGGCCCCTTCGATTGCTCTGAGTCTCTCCTCGAGAAGATTCAGTCTGTCACTTTTGGGTTTCTCGGCCCCGATGGGGTTAGAACCGAAGGGCAGCATTGGTTCTGATGAGAACTAAGGTTGTGCTGGGTTAAAAGTGAGGAGCTGAGTTCCCACGGGTCCGGGAACTATGCTCGGAGGAATAGGAGGGAGATACAAAGCCTCCAGGTGGGCTTGGCTCTTGCTGGGGTCCACGGCAGGGTTGATTGAAAGGTGCTGAAGTGACGAGGAGATCTCTTCACCCGCCTTAGCTGTAGGATTTGCAGTGATGGGTACTGTGAAGGGATTATCCCATCTCCAATGGCCCGGGGGACCAGAAAGTGGCAGGAGTACGGAAGGTCCTGCGACGGTGAGCGAAGAGTGAGGTCCTTTTGTTTGAGGGAGATCAAAACCCGGTGGTACTTCGGCGACAGCTTCATCTCTTTCCTTTTCGGCCCTAGTGGCTCTTTCTGTAGTGATCTTAACTTGCTCCTCTAACTCTGCGATTCTAGCCATTAGTGCTTCGTCGGTCTTGGCCAGTTCAGTCATTTTTCGTTTTTGAAGTCTAGTTAGGGGGAGCCTGTGCGGAGTAGCTTGCTTTCGAGGAGCTATCGTGAACCTGAAAAAGGGAAAAACACAGAAAAAGTAAATACAAGTGAGGATATACAGGTGATATGCAA
This sequence comes from Viola odorata, assembly GCA_963691705.1. Taxonomy (NCBI): domain Eukaryota; kingdom Viridiplantae; phylum Streptophyta; class Magnoliopsida; order Malpighiales; family Violaceae; genus Viola; species Viola odorata. The sequence goes on along the minus strand of OY829543.1, from coordinate 47,575,235 downwards.
TCCCGAGGCCTCCACGTTGCTCATTCATTTTCCGGCCACACTTTCACTTGATATTTCCAAGGAGGTCGGTGAGGCGAGGAATCCCAGTGGTTGACAAGATACGAAAGAAGCCTCTATACATTCCCCTGATATGAAGCAAACCTGAGATGCTAACGGCGAAACCCAAATCAGCAGGGGCAACCAATGCCGCCATGCTAGGAAGATCTCTTTCATACTGTGCTTGCAAATGACGTAGAGCCTGACGCCTGGTGAACCCAACCGAGGGGAGGGATGACAATCAATGCCATGAACTTAGAGGTCGTGATAAGCTAAGAGGACAAAGCCACGAGTGGGCAATACTCGGGTGTTCGGTTCTGATCTTTTGGAATTTCGGTGAGATGATTGCGTTTTATCCCGGAGAGATTTTTTTTTTGTTTTTTTTGTTTTGTTTTTTTTTGTTGTTTTTTGTTGTTTTTTTGTTTTTTTTGTCTTTTTTGTTTTTTGGTTTGTATTGGAGGGATAGTTGATATGGAAAAGATGAGGCGATTTAATAAATATCCGAAAGAGTACGACTTTATTAAAAAGCGTTTACAAAATATGGTAAACTTGCCAACTTCCTAAATTCATCAAAAATGGCTAGGATAGATGAAATTAGGGGTCCTAGCTAAAAAGAACAGATGGGCCGATCTCCGAGCCTTTCCCTAAAGGTGTCATTCCTGGGCGTCCGAGTCCTGCTGCCAAAGGTACTCCATCGAAGCCAACTCCCCTTTCTTCATCTCTAACTCAGCCTCTAAGGCGGTAATTCGGCTTTGCAGTACTTGGTTGTTCCTTTCTCCCAAGTCTGCGCGAGTAGTCAAAACCCTTATCGTTGAATCCCTGTCTTCAATTATGGCACTTGATGCTTCTCTTTTGCGTGTTTCACTGCTCAAGCGTTCCTTAAAGGCCCTAAGGGCCACATTCTTTTGTACTGTTTGTACGCGGACGAAATCCTTGTGCTGCTTGTCCAGTTCATTCATCTGGACCTCTAAGCCACATTGACGAGCTTGGGCCATATCCCTTTCCTCTACCATCAGATCTCGTTCTTCTTGTGCTGCTAGCATCTGTTCTACCACTTGAGCGTAAGCCATGACATCCATTCCTTCGCTCACTTGCGATTCCCCTTCTTCTTCCATCGGTTTTTGATTTTCTGGGCGAGGTAAGACATTACCATTAACTCATCTCGACCTCCACTGTGGATATTCTGGTATTGTGGTTGCAGAGATGCCGTGCCCTTTGAGGCAGAAAGGGTGGGCCCAGTCATGGGCGTACAGCTGAATGCTCTGATCTTCTCCAGCGTGTGGCAGGTCTGATTTCGTCATGCCAAAAGTTACTGGAATGATTTGGGTGATGCGAAACTGTCTGAGGACGAGGGCCGGACAATAGTGAACGCATCCCCATGCTCCGATCAAAGGAACCCAAGGTAAGTGTCCGCAGCAGACAATGGGATTGGAAGTCTGCAGCCACTTGGCCTGCCAACTGAAGTCTTCTTCTGAGAGATTTATGAATCGGTTGATCCAGACATCCTTATTTTCCATTTCCCATCTATCCGTGGTCATTGCATTGATAACCCTGAGAAGAGGACATGACCTTATGTAACTTGCGAAGAAAAGGGTCTGATCAGGAATCTGTTTGAAGTGGCTGACCAACCATACTTTCAACAACTGGGTGCAACATATAAGTCTCCATTTCCCTTTCCTTCGACAAGAGTCCAAGGAGCGAAAGGTCTCGGCTAGAATGGTTGTTGTAGGATTGATGGCATTTTGTTTCCATCTCATAAAAGATGTTGGCTGCTGCAGAGTCGATGGCATTCCTCATTTTCGGAAAGAGGACAAATCCTACAATGGCGAAAGCCAGAATCCTTAAGCGTTTCTTCCCGTTGGACAATCGAAAGCGTGCCTCAATATCTGACCAGCACCAGAAGTAGTCCCCCTCTCTGACACGAGTAGTGATTCCTAACAACTTATCGAGCCTTATTTTGACACTTGAGGAGTCGAGTCGAACATTCTGGTATATGGCCGATATAGGAGAGGTGAAGCACATCAGAGCTGAGTACTCCTCTAGCGTAGGGGTCAAGTCTACCTCTTTGTCGAAAGAGAAGCACCGATAATAGGGATCCCAGAATTTTAGGGCTGCCCGGATGCAACCCCAATCAGTCTTTACGTCAACTAGGGTCAGTAGCTTTCCATAGATACCCTCAAACTGTGTCTCTTCGTATTCACTCAGGTCATTTCTCAACATCCGAATCCTGGTTAAGTCAAAGTCCACAACTTCTACTTTGATCTTGGTGGTGATGTCAGGGGCGAACCCACGTTCCAACAGATCTCCTTGTGCGGCCTGATCGTCGAAACTTCGTCCCCCGAAAATATCAAATGAAAGTAGTGTAGGTGTCGTCATGTTGAATGAGCAAAATGGGTCCTATGGGACAAAAATAAAATTTTAAATCCGGACGAATCGTACCTCCGGCGTCGGAGTCTGCGCCAAAGAAAGCATCCATCGTAAAGAGAGATGTTGGATTTATGGCTCCCCAAGCTCATCACGGGCAACCATTTCCACCACCTCCGCCTTATTTATCGCCACCGCCCTACCCTTCGCCAGCACTATATCAACCCGCTTTCTTTCCTTTCACTTCGCCACCCGTTGCTAATATCGCGCCTCAAAATCCTACACATTTCTCACCGCCTCCAGTACAAACATCACAACCCATGCAACCCAAGCCATATAACCCACCAAAGGACCCAAATAACCAAAACACGTCAAACAGTCGGTGGAACCGAGAGCCATTGCCTCCTCTCCCTCTTCCCGCGGGAGAAATCTACAAACATCTCCTAGCGGCCGGACAGATCGTACCGGTTCCAGCTCAGCCTCAATTACCTCCTTACCCGAAGTGGTATGATCTCAACGCAAGGTGCGAATACCACGCTGAAGCCCCGGGTCACACTCTGGAAAATTGCTTCGCATTCAAAGCAAAAGTCCATCACTTGATCAATAGTGGATGGGTATCTTTCGAAAGGTTAGTGTCGCACCTCGAAAATTTAAAAAAAATTCGCGAGTGTGCAACGAAATTTGAGACCTTCAGATGCTCGGCGTAAAAGGACGCCTCGCAGCATGCAATGAAGTCACCACCCTAATTTGGTTGCTAGGCTTAGGGAACCCTAATCGTCATGGCATAGGAAATATAATAAGTAAAAAAACTAAAGGCACAAAAAAAAGGGTCTGGACCCCAGACAAAGGTTCGGGGTCGTGTTATGGTCTCGGGAAGGTGTTAGGCACCCGAGACACATCCGAAAACGGTTACCGGTTGATGAGAGAGGTGTTTAAAAAGATATTTGAGAAATGCGTTTTGAAAAAGGGGGCCCTCAGAGGAATCGTCACTTTAGTCTTTATTATGATCGTGATGGGACTGAATTTTCCGTAAGACTGAATGAGCGCTCTCTTTTTTCATCATCGGGCCATGCATGATTAACTTAATTACTACGTGATCCTAACATGGATTGCTAACAGAGTACCAATTTAAATGATTGATTTTAAAGTGAAAAACTGAAGTGGGGTCGAAAGTCCCCATGTACATGCAGTCAATACAAGCGAGAATTTAAAATCATATGAACATGGCATTTTAAGCAACTCTTTAAACACGTTGTTCATGTGGGTTGATTTTAATTCTAGCAGTTCTATATATCATGCATGCAGTTGATATTTGCGAAAAGCATCGAATAAATAAAAGGGACTTGTGAGGTGAACTTTCGAGCGAAGCTTGAAATTAACCTACAAAACGAGAGTGTTAGTGATGGCTTGAGAAATAACTAAGCAATTTTAAGAGTGCAAAAATTTAAATGACAGTTGATTGCATACGAGAAATGATGGATTTCACGCATACGAAAATGAGATGCTGAGTTTGATAAAAATGATGACAGTTGATTGTATGCGAAAAATGATGGATTTCACGCATACGAGATTTAAATGCTGAATTGATTTGCATGCGAAAAATGATGGATTTTAAGCATGCGAGAATTTAAATGCTACGTTGATTGCATGCGAAAAATGATTGATTTTATGCATACGAAAATTAAACGTTGGGTTGTTTGCATGCGAAAAATGATTGATTTTAAGCATACGAGAATTTAAACGCGAGGTTGATTGCATGCGAAAAATGATTAATTTTACGCATACGAAAATCAAATGCTGTCTTGATTGCATGCGAAAAATGATGGATTTTACGCATACGAGAATTTAAATGCGAGGTTGATTGCATGCGAAAAATGATTAATTTTACGCATGCGAAAATGAAATGTTGTTTTGATTGCATGCGAGAATTTAAAGGCTATATTGATTGCATGCGAAAAATGATTAATTTTACGCATACGAAAATGAAATGCTGTTTTGATTGCATGCGAAAAATGATGGATTTTACGCATATGAGAATTTAAATGCGAGGTTGATTGCATGCGAAAAATGATTAATTTTACGCATGCGAAAATGAAATGCTGTTTTGATTAGTGCAGAAAAATTAAATGCTGAGGGCAGAAAAATTAAATGTAGTTGACGATTTACAGGGAATAAAAAAGTTTGATGATGTGCAGAAAATAAAACAGGTTGATAATGCAGAGAATAAACAGTTGGATATTTGCAGAAAATAAACTGTTGATATTTTCAGAAAAATAACAGTTGATAGATTGCAGAAAATAAACAGTTGATAAATTGCGGAAAATAAACAGTTGATAAATTGCGGAGGAATTTCCAGCAGTTTTGCGAAAAATTAAAGCAGTTGAATATTTACGAGAATTAAAATGCGACCGACCATATAGGTAGTATTGAATTTAAATTGCCGAAAGTAAATTGCTGAAATTTAAAGTGCGGAAAAGTAAAGTGCAGAAAAGTAAAGTGCGGAAAATTAAAGTGCGGAAAAGTAAACAGTTGATAATTTGCGGAAGGATTTCCAGCAGTTTTGCGAAAAATTAAAGCAGTTGAATATTTACGAGAATTAAAATGCGACCGACCATGTAGGCGGTATTGAATTTAAATTGCTGAAATTTAAAGTGCGGAAAAGTAAACAGTTGATAATTTGCGGAAGGATTTCCAGCAGTTTTGCGAAAAATTAAAGCAGTTGAATATTTACGAGAATTAAAATGCGACCGACCATATAGGCGGTATTGAATTTAAATTGCTGAAAGTAAATTGCTGAAATTTAAAGTGCGGAAAAGTAAACAGTTGTTATTGCGACCGACCATGTAGGCGGTATTGAATTTACATTGCTGAAATTTAAAGTGCGAATAATTAAACAGTTGATATTTACAGAAAATAAACAGTTCATATTACAGAAAATTAAAAGTGTTAGTACGACAAATAATCATACGAAGCATACGAGTATTTTACGAAAAGAAATAAATGAATTAAACAATTCGTGTATAAAACATACAAAAAATAGCACGTATCATGAAAAACAATTATACGAAGCATGTGAGCATTTTACGTAAAAAATAACGACTGGAAGGCTCGAAAAAAATATAAATGGGTTGGGCCCAGCTTGGAAATTTGAAGAAATGGGCCAGGAACAGTTCCTGGCCCAAGTGAATTATTTTAAATGGTGATGGGCCGAGCCCATCACCTTTCTCTCATTTCCTCACGCGAAGGGCCATGCGGCCCAAGTCATCATCTTCAACCTCCCATCGCCGGCGCCACTGCCGGCGACGGAGGTAGCGAACCAGGCGACCAACTCGCCTGGTTCTTGGCCCAAACGGAGCCTCTCCCTTCCAACAACACAATCAAGCAATCACAGTCACGTAAATCCCAGCCAAACAGTGGCAATTGCAACGGTAATAATAATGCACATTAATTCATTTAATTAGCAAATAAATACCCCAAGTGTTCGAACAATTCAATCACTGCTAGTGTGATGTAACTAACTTAAAACTCAAGCAATTGAACATATTTGAGCAACCAAATGATCGTCTAAGGCATGAACAAAAATCAAAGAAAGAAACAGTGAGAGAGAGAGAAAGAACGGCTTACAGCGGTGGTGCTGCCGGCGGACGACGGCGATGAATGAGAGTGAGGGTGAGCGAATGGGGTTCAGGAGTGCAGGAATTGGACCGAAAAAAGGGGAGAGAGCAATGCTGTTTTTTTTCAAGATTTTCGGACCGTTTTGAACGAAGGGAGCGCGGCTATTTATAGCCAAAAGGGTCGCGTGGTGGCCGGACGGAGGGGCTGCGCGTGGAGGAGGGGCTGGACGTGATGATGGCGGAGCTAGGGAGCTACGGGCTAAGACGTGGCTGTGATGGGAGCAGGTGGCGCGGGCGAAGACGTGGCTGTGGGTTCTCCGGCACTGTGCATGTGCATTATGCACATTAAATCAAGGGCCATTGATCTGGTTGACTTTCGTTGGTTGACCAGATCAATGGCCATGATCAAATGGACTTTCATCTGATTTAAATGGCCTCGAGCCGGTTCCCGCGACCAAACGTTCTGACTTTCCGAGCCGAAGGTACCGTCGCATAGAGAAAAATACGACGGGTTTAACCGTCTACAGCGAATGACGAGAATTTTTCGTTTAACATGTTTATTTTTGCGTTCAAAAACGTGAAACGTTTGAACGGAAAAATAAAGACGTTACGCCAAAAATTACACGAAACGCTGTAGACCGTTGCGAGCAGAAAAAAATCTTGCAACTAGTTGATGGAAAACATTTTAAAGTCGAGCTATTGTCCGAGCAGACTTACTCGGGTCCAATAAAAGCTCGAATGAAAATAATAATAAAATAATAAAAATACTAAAAAATGCGCTAAAACATAAAAAATCCTAAAAATCATGAGATGACCTAAAACGAAGAAAAAACTAGCAAACGACTGCCGGATAGTAAAAAATGTGACTTTTAAGGCTAAAAATATTAATGATGATAATAATGAAAATACATGCCGAAAAATTAAAAATGCGATTTCGAAAGCTGACGATGCTAACGATGATGCTAAAATGCAACGAAACACCTAAGAATGCTAGCGACATTAAATCAACTGAAAATGACTGTAAATTAACTAAATAACAGAAATGCTAAAATTAAATAAAAATGGCGTCAAAATTCGGGTATCAACAGTTGCCCCCTCTTTACTGTCTTATCGAAGTATTTGATAAGCAGTAAAGACAGTTGCCCCTAGATATCCGAATTTTGGCGACACGGCAGGTCTTACCTCAAACTTACAGTGATGAGGTCGCTCTGGGAGGAGGTAGTTGCTTGATGTCGCTCTGGGAGGAGGAGATTGATTGATGCTGTTACTGGGGATACCAGGTGCTTGCTTGACGTCACTCTGGGAGGAGATAGGTTGTTGATCCTGCAAAGACGTAAACTTAGATCTGCTCGGGTATTGAGAGGCACATAAGTTGCAGGGAATGTAAATGACAACTACTCTACCGGGGACGGAAAGTAATTTTACGAAAATGTAAACGACAGCCCCACTGGGGGGATGATCACTTGACCAAGAAAAGAAAGAAAAGCAGCTGGCTAAGCTATTTGGACGTTCTGCGCCAGAGGGCAAAATGTCAATCCCCCATATTAGAACCACGTTCCCCTTCGCCGTTGAATCCATCAATGAAAATCCAATCAGGGTATCAGACCTCCGTATCTGCACTCTAAGAGGAAAAGAATCGTCGCCTGGTTCAGTCAGGGGAGTCTGTGTGCAACTGGACCATCACCATGCTTCCGGATGTCTCTCCGTAATTACTCCTTTTAGAAAAATATATGTTTGCACGTTTTCTCACGAAAATATTTTTGTAGGAACTCACGTTCCCCTTTTGTTAAAAATCAAATATATATGCAATTTTCATTTTACGCGCCTCTTCTTTTCGCATTTTAATTTCAGGATGAATGTTAATTCGGATTGTCTTGATAAAACCTGGATACGACTCAGAGAGAAAGGTTGATTTCTCTCCTCAAAAACTACTCCGACGTATTCGCATGGTCATACGCCGATATGCCAGGTCTCGATCCCGGGATAGTTGAGCATCATATCCCGTTAAAGCCTGAGTTTAAGCCGGTCAAACAAAAACTTTGGAGGATGCATCCAGACATCCTTCTGAAAATCAAAGAAGAAGTTACCAAGCAGCTGGATGCCAGTTTCTTGAGAGTTGCCGAGTACCCAGAATGGATCGCCAATATAGTGCCAGTGCCTAAAAAGGATGGGAAAGTTCACATGTGCGTGGACTTTCGGGATCTCAATCGAGCCAGCCCTAAAGACGACTTCCCTCTTCCCCATATCGACATCTTGGTAGATAGTGCCGCCAGAAATGACATGTTCTCTTTCATGGACGGATTTTCGGGGTACAACCAGATCAAGATGGCACCCGAGGACAGGTGAAAAGATGACCTTCATCACGCCCTGGGGAACCTTCTGCTACAAAGTGATACCCTTCGGATTAAAGAACGCAGGAGCCACGTACCAACGTGCGGCCGTTACCCTTTTCCATGACATGATGCATAAAGAATTGGAAATATATGTCGACGACATGATAGCCAAATCACGCGGCACGCAAGATCATGTAGACATCCTGAAGAAGGTATTCGAAAGATTGAGGCAATTTCGGCTACGACTAAACCCAGCTAAGTGTACCTTTGGAGTGACCTCAGGAAAGTTGTTAAGATTCATCGTCAGCAACAAAGGCATAGAAGTGGATCCTGATAAGATAAAAGCAATTCAAGAGCTACCCGCTCCTAGCACCGAAACAGAAGTACGAAGCTTCTTAGGACGCATCAACTACATCGCTCGCTTTATCAGCCAGTTAACACTTACTTGCGAGCTGATGTTCAAAATGCTAAGGAAACACGGAGATGCAGAATGGGACGAAGACTGCCAGAAAGCCTTCGAGAAAATTAAGACATATCTGCAAAGCCCACCGGTACTAGTTCCCCCGATGCCAGGACGTCCCTTGCTCATGTACATGACAGTCACGGCTAGCGCCATGGGTTGCATTTTGGGACAGCACGATGAGTCCGGAAGGCGTGAACAATCCATCTACTACCTCAGCAAAAAAATCAACGAATGTGAGATGCGCTACTCTATGTTGGAACGAACTTGTTGCGCCCTAGCATGGTGCGCCCGAAGACTTTGGCAGTACATGTTGTATTACACGACGTGGTTAATCTCTCGCATGGATCCCGTGAAATACATCTTCGAAAAGCCGTACCTGTCAAGTCGCATTTGTAGATGGCAAGTCTTATTAGCTGAGCACGAGATTATCTATGTAACCTAGAAAGCGGTTAAAGCAAGCGCCCTCGCAGATCACTTGGTTGATCATGCCTCGGACGAGTATGAGTCGTTGAGCTTCGACTTCCCCGATGGGGAGATCATAGTGATTGAAGATGGAATCGCAGAAGATCTCCGAGAACATGACTGGTGGACCATGTTCTTCGATGGTGCGGTGAACCTCTCGGGCAAGGGAGTGGGAGTCGTGGTCATAGCCCCAGATGGCCGTCAATTCCCCATAGCATGCAAATTGAACTTCCCATGCACCAATAACATCGCGGAGTATGAGGCATGCATCAGCGGTCTGATAGCAGCCATCGACTTAAAAGTAAAGAAGCTTCGAATCTTCAGCGATTCAACACTCGTCATCTACCAAGCCCAGGATCTATGGTAGACACGGGATTCCAAGCTCATCCCTTATCAAAAGTTACTCACCCAACTCACACGGGAATTTGAGGAAACCAAGTTCGACCGAGTCGACAGAGAAAAGAACCGTTTCGCAGACGCATTAGCCACATTGGCATCGATGTTCAAGTTAGAGTGCGGAGTAATGCTTCAGCCTTTGAGGGTAGAAGTAAAGGAAATTCCAGCATGCTGCGTAGCCTTAGAAGAGGAACCCGATGGGAAGCCTTGGTTCCATGACTTAGCACAATTCATCAGAAAACCGGGAGTATCCACCGGGGGCAAGCCGGGTTAGCAAAAAGACCCTCCAACGCTTAACACTAGATTTCTACCTCGACGGCGAGGTTCTATATAAAAGGAGAGCTGATGGAGCTTTGCTTCGCTGCGTCACCATGGCCGAGGCAAAAAGAATCATAATGGAAATCCACGAGGGGGTTTGTTCCACACACGCAAGTGGGCACATGATGGCCAGACAGATAATGAGGCAAGGGTATTTTTGGCTTACCATCGAACGAGATTGCATCAGCTATTTCCGGAAGTGCCACAAATGTCAAATCTACGTGGACCATCTCCATGTCCCTCCAACCCCTCTCTTCAGCATGACATCGCCTTGGCCTTTTGCGATGTGGGGAATTGACATCATCGACCAAATTCACCCAACAGCCTCTAATGGCCATCGCTTCATCCTTGTAGCAATCGACTACTTCACCAAATGGGTAGAGATCACCTCTTACTCCAACATCACTCAGAAAATGACCATGCGATTCATTGAGAGAAATATCATTTGCCGTCATGGGGTCCTAGAAACCATCATCGCGGACAACGGCACCAATCTCAACGGAAAAATGATCGACGGTCTTCGCCAACGTTAGAAGGTGAAGCACCGAAACTCGTCACCATATCGACCAAAGATGAATGGTGCAGTCGAAGCAGCAAACAAAAACCTGAAGAGGATCATCCAAAAGATGGTAATCACTCACAAAGATTGGCATGACATGCTTTCCTTCGCACTGCATGCTTACCGGATAGCAACCCGTACGTCTACAGTGGCAACTCCCTACTCATTAGTTTATGGCATGGAAGCCGTGATTCCTCTTGAGGTTGAAATCCCTTCTCTCAGAATCCTAGCAGAGTCTGAAGTAGAAGAATCAGTTTGGGCAAGAGTAAGGTACGAGCAGCTGAACCTCCTTCCCGAAAAGTGCTTGGCCGCTATCTGCCATGCACAATTATATCAACAAAGAATGGCCAACGCTTATAACAAGAAAGTGCGACCTCGCAAGTTCGAGGCTGGGGATTTAGTGTTGAAGAAAATTCTCCCTCATCAGGAGGCTAGTCAAGGAAAGTGGGCCCCAAGGTACGAGGGCCCTTATCTAGTTAAAAGTGCATTCTCATGGGGTGCCCTGATGCTAACCAACATGGACGGAGATGATCTACCAAGACCGGTAAATGCCGATGCTGTCAAGATGTACTTCGCCTGAAGCGCCACGGGCCTTGCATCCGGCCGAACCAAAGACATAGGGTTTTATCATGACAGTGCCACTCAAATGTTTATCCTGAAATTAATAAAGTAAGTTTTCTCAGGAGATGCTTGTTGTTTTAAAAACTTTCTTTCATTTTTTCTCAAAAATCGTGAGATGACAAAAGGAGGCATGACATAGCTGGCTCCCTAGGAGTAGTTCGAGCCATAAGGCACGACGCTTAGACGAACGCCACTAATCAATCTTAAGGTTTTGCAGGGACGTATTGTCTCATCTCGTCATCGCGATAGAACTAGAGGGTTCCGCTCGTAGCAGCTCTTGAATTGCCGCACCAGGCTACCTTCAAGAGCGAATCAGGAAAGATTTTAAGACAAACCATCACCATCTAAAGCGAAACGTCTTTTCCTCGCAGTACTACCAGCACAACCGGCATCGCAAAAAACGGGTCTCAAAGGACCGAACACTGGACCAAAGTCACAAAGTCCATCCCATGCCGGCCGAGCCGTCGGAATGCTAACAACAACTCCTAGAAAAAGCACGACAAAAAGCTGTCCTCCTAGGACCACCATCAACATATTTAATGCTGTTTTGTTCAAGACGTTTCCCAACGTCCGCACCATGATCAATACGGTGAAGATCAATCCTTCAATTGAGGAACAGCCGGACTGCAAGTATCACCTACGCCAAGGCAAGAGCTGCGGCAAAGCATCTAAAGCAAAGCTATCATCAACCAACATCCGATGCAAGTCACACCGCAATGACCTACGGATAGCCCGTCTAAAAGGGAGAGCTTAACACTCATCAATCACGTTACTTTTGCTAAAAATTGTCTTGCATTTACTCCTCATTTGTTCTCGTCATATCCTTTTCAGGGACTGGGTCGCCCCCATTCGTTGCCTGCATAAGAACGGTAAGCATACGCCCTTGCAGCCCCGCTGCATATTTTGGAGATAGAGGGTTTCCCTTTTATCCCCGAGCAATCACGAAGCCAATCAACGAAGGTCCAGCAAGGGTCGGTAAGTAAACAGACAGAATGCGGATCTCATCCTCACTCCGACTTGGATCGGCGGTCCCCGCAAAGTAGCTGAAAAAGAAACCAATCAAAGCAAAGCATTCTTGAACGTGGGACCACACCGCAGACACCCTAAAAAAACTAGGCTAAGGAAAGGGAGATCCCTGAACTTATGTCATTTTTGTCTTTAAGTCAATCTTTCTCTTCTACTCCGCTGTTCCCTCTTCATTTCGCAGGGATGCGGATCGTCTCATTGTCATCCGCATAAAGCTTATGGAAGACGCCCTTGCATCCCCGCTGCACATCTTAGGGGAGTCCATCTTTCTTCCCCCTTTCATTAAATTTGTTTTCATTCCTGCTCGCTTTTATAGCTTTAAGTCGAGTACGGTCGTCTGGCCCACTGGGGCAACCTTAGGTTCTCGTTAGACCCTTGCAAATAATTTGTCCCCCACATCCTAGCAATCAAACTATCAATCAATCAAACCATCAATCAATCAAAAATCAAAAATCAATCAAAATCCCTTTTTAGCCCTGCTAAAACAAAATCATACTACTCTCATAAGCATTTTCATGCATTGCATAGGTCGGGAATGTTCAATCCCTCTGTTAAATAAAGCATCCATCTAAATTACATGCCATGCATGATATTACTTGTTTGCTCTTATATCCGCGGTTTGCTCCGACGTAAGCAGTCACAAACAAATCCCGGTAAGCATCTTTGAGCCATCACGCCGTATCCTTCATGAGTGTAAGGGCCTGACTAGATACTAGTTGAGTTCGCATAAAATGACGTGGGACTTTTACGATCTTCTCCATTTTTTTTCGTTTCTTCCCTCTTTCCACCATATGTCATCACTCCTACCAAAACCTTCACTATCACTCATACCCCGGGAGCCAAGGAGCAGTCTCAGCTAAGATTGCCAGCCGGAAATAAAAGCACGCCAAGTTCAAGTACACAACGAAGGAGATAGAAAAGGTCACTGGAAGATCGTTGGGGACTATCACCGAAGAAAGGCCAAAAACCCAAATGTGAAGGTCGAAGCCTTAAGCCAGAACGAGAAGAGATCAAGACAAATGTTGTGCTTGCTCTGCTCTGTTGCATTTCAAATAAAATCAAAAATGGGGGGGATAGAGAAAAAGAAAAGAGAGAAAAAAAAGGAAAAAAAAAGAAGAAAAAAAAAGAAAGAAAATGAGAGAGGGGAAAAAGGGAAAAGAAAAGAAAAGAAAAGGGAGAAATGCTCAGAGACATTCGAAGAATACAAACAATCGAAGAGATGAAGCAAGCACAGCCCGGGGACAACTAAACTCGAGAAAGCACGAAGAAAACATTCCCCAGTAAAGACTCGAGAAAAAGGGCCGCAGGCCAACTCAAGAAACCTTAAAGCAAGCATCCCAAGTGAGAACTCGAGAAAAAGGGCCCAAGGCCAACTCAAGTAGCAAGTCGCAAAAAGAACAGCGACGACATTCTCCAGCAAAGAATCGAGAAAAAGGGCCCCTGGCCGACCGGAAAGCAGCCACGGTACGGATCCAAGAGCTCATGCACTCTGTCCAGAAAGCATCCCCAGCAAAAAACGAAGGAACTCGCGCACCTCGCCCTCATCAGGGCCAATCGACAAAGAATCATTCGTCAAAAACCTTCAAACTCATAAAAAAATCAAGCACATCTTTTCCAAAACCAGCTTCCTTCCGGACATTTCATGTCCTTTCATTCTTTTCCGTAATAGTCCTATCGATTATTAGAATGCCCATGCATGTGCATCTTCATTTGAAGTCTATTCACTTGGACCGACATTGCGAATTGGAAATTATGTATCATGTTAGTTGCATCTTTATGAGCGTAAAACACTTAACCTTGTTTCAGAGCGTAAGTGCAAACACTAATAGCAGGTGAGGATTGCTTACGGTTGCAAATCGTGGGAAAGTCTTGTCCTTGAGGTCGTTACCTCCTGAGCAGGATGCAGATGCATTCTAGGTTCGTATCAAGGCCGCTGGTAACAAAAGTATTTCTCTCCTCCAAGAGTGATCATTTGCATTTTTTCTCCTCCTAAAGTGACATCATACATTCCCTTCTCCTAGAGTGATAGCATCTATGTTTCGTCCTCCTAAAGTGATGATTAGTTTATTTCTGCACCTCGCGTCTTCTCCTACGGGATTAACGTCGTTTAAATTTACGCATTTTATATTTCCTCCTCCTAGAGTGATAGCTTTATTATTTCCTCCTCCTAGAGTGACAGCTTTATATTTCCTCCTCCTAGAGTGACAGCTTTATATTTTCCTCCTCCTAGAGTGACAGCACGTATTCCCTCCTCCTAGAGTGATAGCTTTATATTTCCTCCTCCTAGAGTGACAACTTTATATTTCCTCCTCCTAGAGTGACAACTTTATATTTCCTCCTCCTAGAGTGACAGCACGTGATAACAATTGATGAAACGACCAAGGGTACGTTCGTCATCTCACCCATGGACAATGGAAGACCCCTGTGGACCTTGACTTACTCCGGCACCCGGTTGCCGCCTACGATAAGTTGTGCACCTTGGGATAGTCGACATCAGCGGGGGGGGGGGGGGGGGGGGAGGGTCCCACATGGCATCATCCTATCCCAGGAAGGCCGATAGCATCACATAGGCGATATTTGTGTCTGGGGACCCAAGTGATGTCACCCTGGTGACGTCATCCTGGGCGTTATCTTCCCTCGATAACGCCCCCCTGGGGTAACACCTTCTCTTCTGCCTATAAATACCACCCCATTCTAGATCTAAAGTAAGAGCAAATTCTCTACTAAAATCTCTGCAGAATTTCATAGCCATACTAACTTAACCATCGGAGTGTCTACGCCGGAGCCCCCCTCCAGCGCTTTGCAGGTACCACGGTCAGCAGCCACAGTGATTCCGGACAGCCATAATCCTTATTCCGCCCCCGCAGAAACTCGAATCTTATCAAATTGGTGCTCTCATTGAGAGTCTTGGTTTAATTAAGTGAGCGTCCTTAATAGCCAAGCTCTGTTCTTCTGGGAATTTGAAGATTATGGCTTCTGACTCCGATCCACTGTTGACTCAGTCCTCTAGTCTTCCATTTGATACCCGCAGACGACTCTTTGCCTTCGCCACTTCAGATGCTCCCACCTCGGTGCAAGAAATTCCTTCAGGAATGTCAGATCTATCGAGCGTTTATGTTACAGCCGAGTACTCCTTTGTCCCAAATAGCGGGGTCAAGTCATTTTCCTCCTCAGTCGGGGGGATCAGTGGTGGATAGTGCAAATAACCCTTTCGCGAGCTCAATTTTAGCCCTTCGTGCTCAATTAGACCACTTAACAGAGTTGGCTAGCAGATATACACCTGCTGCTTCTGGGTCAGGTGTGGCATCTCAAATCATTTTCACTCCATCAATCATTACAGAAAGACCACTATCGTCCCCGCTGCATGCGAATGTCTCATCAACGCTGCCCGCATTAAGTGCACCAGTCAGTCTTGTACAGATTGCTCATAGGATGGTAGAGCCGTACATACCACAAGTACCTTTATTTCCTATTTCTCAAGAGGAGCGGCAATGGCGTGGGGAGGATAGAGGTCGTTGGGATGGAAGAAGAAATGAAAATAATAGAGATATGTCTCCCGGAGGGAGTGAAAGATCCAGCAGTAGGAGACATCGAACTAGGTCACCAAGGAGTCGCAGTCCGACTCCCACGTGATATCATATCAGAGATCCGAGAGATCGTAGGTATCGTTTGGAGGCATCCCCGCCTCGGCAGGCGTGGAAAATCCTTGATGATACTTCGGGCCACCCCTTTAGCCTACGCATAAGGCGTCACAGGGTCAGTAGATACGTAAAGCTCCCCTCGGAATCCTATGATGGCACTAGAGATCCCATCTCTCACCTTAACAAGGTGAAGGATTTTGTGCAATTCCAAACCCACAATGATGCCGCTTTGTGTCAAATATTTGTAATGACCCTATCAGGGGTCGCACGTTTGTGGTTCGAAGGTCTTCCGGGTGGGTCTATTGACAGTTTCGCGCAGTTGGAAACTAAATTCAGGAGTCGATTTAGCACTGCAGTCCCTATCAGGAAGTTAGCTGCTGCCTTGTTCGACTTACACAGGAAACCTCAGGAATCTTTGAGGAGCTTCCTCCATTACTTCGACACTGAGATGTCGCTAACACCAGGTGTAACGGTTGATTTCGCCATTGAAGCCTTAAAGCGAAACTGTTGTTATGGAAAACTCCGAGAAGCTTTAATGGTTGACCCACCGGCGACTTTGGATGCGTTAAGGTTAAAAGCTCACAACTATGTGAGGATGGAAGAAGAAGAAAATAGGGATATAATTCGGAACATGCCACCCGCCATGCCTCCAACCTAATGCTCTAATCCCAGCTACCTCTGAGGATAGATTCGTTGACGATTACGCTTAGTGAAAAGATCACATTCCCAAGACATTTAATCGGAGAAGAGGCAATACCTCAAAGGGAAAATCTGGTGACCCCTCTGGCCAACGGCAGAGTGATCATCCTAAGGGACGAGTTTATGATTCAGATCCTCCTTCCTTCATTCTACCCCGAGCAGAAATACTAGCAATAGTGGAGCAACGAAACCTGCCCATCCGTTATCCTGCCCCTGTAAGACCGGGGGTAATCCTGGGACGAAGAGAAAATACCTATTGCAAATTTGACAAAGCCAAAGGACACTCAACTAAAGCATGCCGAGAACTCAAAGCGGCGATAGAACGCCTGGTGGAGGAAGGCTATCTGGGGGAATTTGCCATAAAAACACGAGAAGAAGCTAAAAGTAACCCTACAAACAGAGTAGCTGATAGCAGGGCGGCACCATCCTGCCCCCCAGGCCATGACACCGGTCCTGTGGGAGAAGGCAGGGAAATGCTTACAATCGATGATGAAGATGTCCCTATCATCAACATCATCGCGGGAGGCACGCCTTACCTGGATGAAACCGCACAGTTGATACCCGCTCTAGGGGATAAGCGGAAACGAACTAGCATGACAATAAAGAGTGAAGCGATAAGTGCCTTGGATCGTATGGTATTATCCTTTTCTGAAGAGGACGAGAAGGGTGTAGTGTATCCGCATAATGACGCGTTAGTAATTACACCCATTATCGCTAACCATGGAGTTAGAAGAACTCTGGTTGACAATGGAAGTGTCGTAAACTTATTCTCGTTGGAAGCTTACAATCTCTTGAAGCGTTCAGACAACGAGCTTATGCCCTGTAAAAAACCTATTATTGAGGTAGACAGAGTCCCCATCCCAGTGACTGGAGTGACTACCTTGCCCGTATATTTCAAGGAAGACACCTCCAAACGGTCTGAGGAGCTTTTATTCTTGGTGGTGGATCTAAATCTACCTTATAATGCCATATTGGGACGGCCATTCCTCAACCGTTTTGGAGCGGCGATATCGCAAAAGCATCTAAAGCTGAAATACCCGTCCTGGGATGGTGTGGTCTCGATCCGAGGAAATCAGAAGTTAGCAGCTGAATGCTATCTGCTTATGACTCAGAAGAGTTGCGACAGGTATGTGTGCGTGACGGTAGACCCATATGAGCAAAATTATGAAAAATGTACTCAGCCTGTAGATAAAATGACTTATGTCCCAGTCAGCGGGGTAACGGAGCCGTATTTCTGGTTAGCGATAACCTCAACACAGAGGAAAAGCTGCAGTTGGTCCAACTGTTGAATAAATGCAAAGGAGAATTTGCATGGAAACCATCTGACATGCCCGGTATCTGACGAGAGGTGGCAGAACATCGACTCAATGTCAACCCTGAGGCCAGACCGGTCCAACAGAAACGACGTGTTTTCTCTGCTGAAAAGGCAAGGGCGGTCGAAAAAGAAGTTGTTAAACTTCTTGACGCTGGCTTTATTCGAGAAGTGCGATATCCCACCTGGTTGGCTAACCCCGTTCTGGTCCCCAAGCCCAGTGGAGAATGGCGCATGTTCATCGATTTCACAGATTTGAATGACGCTTCCCCAAAGACTGTTACCCACTCCCTCGAATTGATCAGTTAGTTGATCAGGCTGCCGGATATGCATACTTAAGCTCGTTGGACGCCAATTCCGGGTACCATCAAATCCCCATGGCCAAGGAGGATGAAGAGAAAACTACCTTTATCATTCCGAAGGCCACCTATTGCTATACGGCAATGCCTTTCGGGTTGAAAAATGCTGGAGCCACCTTCCAGCAAATGGCGAATCAGGTCTTTGAAAAACAGATTGGGCGAAATGTCGAAGCATATGTCGATGATATATTGGTTAAAAGTCGAAGCTTTGAAGATCACTTATCCAATCTGGTTGAAGTATTCAAAGTAATGAAGCAATATCAGATGAAGCTGAACCCTCGAAAGTGCATGTTCGCTTTTCAAACGGGCAAATTTTTGGGATATGTGGTCGGCCAAAAGGGCATTCAGCCCAACCCGTCAAAGGTCCAAGCTATACAAGACATGATATCTCCTCAGACTATAAAAGAGGTACAAAAGCTAACCGGGAGCGTTATCGCTCTGGGACAGTTTATTTCTAAGCAAGGCGAAAGGTGTCTTCCTTTCTTCAAAGTTATACGTAAGAAAGCCGCTTTCGGATGGACGGCAGAGTGCGAAGAAGCATTTGCAAGCTTGAAAGCGTACCTATTTTCTGACTTGGTATTGACAAGACCAGAACCTGGCGATATCCTATACTTATACCTGGGGGTTGCTGACGAAGTGGTCAGTGCGGTCCTTGTGCGAGACAACGATCGCAGGCACCGTCCGGTGTACTTTGTAAGTTACATCCTGAAAGATGCCGAGCTCAGATACGCTCGTATTGAGAAAATCGCGTTAGCATTGATACAAGCCACACGGAAAATGAGCCGATACTTTCAAGCTCATACTGTCGTTGTGCTAACAGACCAACCTCTGAAAAGGATCTTTCAAAAACCTAAATCCTCGGGGAGGATGTTAATATGGGCTCTTGAACTTGAACAATATGGGTTGCATTTTCGATCCCGACCGTCTGTGAAGGCTCAAACTTTATCGCGGAATGCACTTTCACGCCGGATCCTCTAACAGAATTGACTGAAAAAGAAAAATAAGAATTGGACCTTCCCTTCCCTGAGACCTACACCGACCTGTGGGTTATCCACGTGGATGGCGCCAAAAATCAAGAGCTTATCGGGACCGGAATTTTCATGAGTGGGCCTCACGGCATCCATGTGCGATATGCCATCCGAATCCTGCAGCCGTTGTCCAATAACGCCGCAGAATATGAAGCGCTATTAGTCGGGCTCAGGATAAGAAAGAGTATTTCAATCAAGGGAATACACGACTCTGGGAGGTTGGGAGACTTGCGGCTAAAAGTTTGCGGAGACTCCAAGTTGATAATAGACCAAGTACTGGGACACTCTCAAGCTAGAGAGCCCATCATGATACAATACCTTACCAGAGTAAAGCACGAATTGATAGAAATAAAGAAATGTGGCATACAGGTCAGCTTCGAGCACATTCCTCGAGAGGATAACGTTGAGGCTGACAATCTCGCTAAACTAAACTCGCGGCAAGTCCAGAGGCGTCCATACCAAAGGGGGTGTACTACAGGGAGATACCCGTACCCTCCTTTATGGAAGAACAAGCGACGCTCTGTGTGGAAGAAAGTAACAATGACTGGATAATTCCCGTCATAAAATACTTGAAACATGATGAACTTCCAGCGGATAACGCTGAGAAGAAGAAAGTGCTAAAGCAAGCGGCACGATGCACATACTTTAATGGGGAACTGCTACGGAGGTGTTTCTCTCATCCAGCCGCGAAATGCATAACAGAACAAGAGGGTCTTCATACCCTCCGCGAAATCCACAAGGGAATTTGTGGCATGCACGCATCCGGCGGAACCATGGCTGCGCAGGTCTTTCGATCGGGGTTCTACTGGCCTACCATTCGGAGAGACTGCCATGATTATGTGCGAACTTGCCAAAAGTGTCAGGAATTCTCCAAGATTCCCCGGCAACCCGCTGCAAAAATCCATGATATTATCGCTCCTTGTCCTTTTTGCGGAATGGGGAATTGATATCCTTGGACCATTTCCAAAGGCAAGATCGCAACTAAAGTTTGTGGTCGTAGCAGTGGACTACTTCACCAAATGGGCAGAAGCGGAGGCAGTTGCCAACGTCACAACAGAAAAAATCTGGCGCTTCTTCAAGCACCAAGTTATCATGCGCTTCGGAGTTCCTCGCGTATTAGTTAGCGATAACGGAACGCAGTTCACCAGCCAGTTCTTTAGAACCAATGTGGGGAGTTCAGAATCGAGCAGAGATTCTCTTCCGTGGCTCATCCGCAGACCAATGGTCAGGCTGAGGTGACAAACCGAGCCATCCTAAATGGTGTTAAGAAGAACCTGGAAGGATCTAAGAAGAAGTGGGCAGATGAACTGCCATATGTAATATGGGCATATCGCATGACCGCGAAAACCAGTACAGGACAGACACCATTCACACTGGCTTTCGGCACTGAGGCCGTTACGCCCGTAGAGATTGGTATCGTGAGCTTACGGGTAGCTTACTTCAGAGAAGAGTTGAATGAGGAAAGGTTGCGTGTGAATCTTGACGCACTGCCTGAATTACAAAAGGAAGCTCTTCTGAAGATGATGCACTATAAGCAAAAGATGGCGCGATATCAGAACAGGCGCGTCAAGGAACGAATCCTAAAAGAAGGTGATCTAGTACTCAGGGATCAGCGAGCAACTGGTCAACGCCGGGGAAAGCTCAGTCCAAACTGGGAAGGGCCATACCGTGTTACCCGTATCATCAGGAGAGGAGCGTACCATCTGGAAACACTCGACGGTACCCCATTGTCTAACTCCTGAAATATCGCTCGTTTAAAACTATATCATGCTAGATCCTGATTTATCTCTGCACCTTTTACTAACACCAGCCTTGATCTGTACTAACACTCGAGTAATGAGCTTTCTTGTGTTTTGTGGCTGCGTATAGGCGTGCAGATGGATAATAAAAGAAAAGTACTGGGAGTGAAAAGTCCTATCCTTGTGATAGTCGGTCCTGATCCACCGACTCGTTAAGTGAGGGCACGCCCTGACACACTTGATATTTGGCGTTAGGAGTGAAAAGTCCTATCCTTGCGATAGCCGGTCCTGATCCACCGACTCGCTAAGTGAGGGCACGCCCTGACGTATTGGATATTTAACGTTGGGAGTGAGAAATCCTATCCTTATGATTACCCTGTGTGGGGCCATAAGATGAGGCACATCCCGACACCCCTGGGAGTGAAAAGTCCTATCCTCGTGATGGTCGGTCTGGATCCACCGACTCACTGAGTGAGGGCACCCCCCGAGATTTCCAAAGGTGACAAAGCCTAATCCTCAGGACAACCGTTCTCGTGGAGACGGTTCGTTAAGGAGGGGCACACCCTAGGAAGATGCTAACTCCGTCTTGGAAATAAAAATCCTACCTTGGCGGCAGGGCTAATATAGACTGCTCGCTAAGAGAGGATACAATTCCAAGACGTGAGGAAAACGCCGAAAGTGAAAAATCCTAACCTGGTGACGGCCTGTCCTGATCAGATGACTCACTATGAAGAGGCACTTTCTGGCCAAACGTGGTAACCTGGAAAGGCGAAGAATTGCGAAATCCCAGCGAGTAACCAGATGTGGAATCCCTGGTGAAGTGAGTTGGTTGAGAAAGCGATAATAAGTGACACCTGTGCCCTAGAATGGCGGCAGATCGGCCCTACGGGAAATTGGTGTCTATTATCGCATATCTCTTACTGACAAAAATTAATTGAGAATGTGCACGATATCTCTGAATGGCGGAGATCGTGATATCTGATACGGCGAAAGAGTTGTACAACTCAACAGGGCCTAAAAACCTACTTGTTATTTTTCTTGATCAAGGAAAGAAGAATGCTTCTTTAAAAAATGACTTCCTTGGTGCAGTCGAGCGGTGGCTGGGTTGAACCTAATGACAAGGGTGCAACAGCCGCGCGGGAAAAATTTGAAAAAAAAACAAAAAAAAACAGCAATAACAGAAGCTAATATCATTGAGCATCGTCATTCAAAAACCCGTAAAGGGTCATAAAATATACAAAGGATAACAAAAAGAGACAACGCTCTATCCTCACAAATTGAAAAGGCGATAAGGCCCTGCCTACGGCTGGTCGTCCAAAATCTCTTGCTCCGGGTAGCCTTTTGATCTAGCCAAGCGGAAGCCCTCGTCATTAAGACCGAAATATCTCTCAAAAAAGGCGTTAGAGACAGCCTCACCATCGTAAAGTCCCTCCCCGTGAACCTCCACAAAGCAATCGGCCATGATGGAAACACTCTCCTCAATATACCAGCATCTCTTGATAGCTGATTCCGCCTCAAGCGCCGTTTTCTCCTCTATCAAAGATGCTCTTTCTCCCGTCAAGGTCATTTTCTCCTCCTCGAGAGTGGCAGACTTTGACTGTTCAGTTGTCAGAGCAGCGTTCTTGGCTGTACCTAGCCGCTCGACTTCTAATCTATTGTTAGAAGTGGCCAATTGTTCCTTTGCAATGGCTAATTATTCCTTTGCCTCCCTTGCCTCCTTTTCAGTTGCCTTCAGATCCGCCATATATTTGTCTCGCTCTTCTAACAGTCGTTGTTTCTCCTCTTGTTCTTGAGAAAGCTTGGCTGCATAAGCGGCTAGGTCAGCCGCCTTTTGTGACACGCGCTCAGCATAAAGATGAGATTGGAGGAACCCAGAGAAAAGCGTAGAGCGCAGCATGTCGGCTTGCTCTTTGTCTCCCATAGCAACAAAAGTGCTTCGTTCTTCAAGAGAAGTTAACATGTGTACAGCCAAGAACGATGCAGTGACGGACGAGTTATCGCCCCCCATAGTTGCAATTCCTGAGCTGTGAAACGTAGTCATGTCCACCTGATGAGTGATAGGCCCAACGGCGTTATGTGAGCTCACATCGGCCATAAGATGGGACATAATCGTCCCCTCCCCGAAACGCCTAAGCGTGGAAGCAGCGGAAGGAACAAAAACCACGGTAGCAGGAGAAGGAGGTTGGTTGGAAGAAGAACCTCCCTGAGGCATGAATGTTTCATTAGGAAGAATAGAGGCGACACCTCCTTGAAACGTGGCTTGAGCTTGATAAGAAGAAAATTCTGACAGCTCGTCGGGGTAGACTGTGGTGTTAGAAGAAAAGTGAGGCATCTCTGAACCAAATGGAGGCGGAGAAGTCTCGAAAGGTGGAGGCATAACCGCGTTCTAAAAAATGCTACCAGTCTGACCCAAGGGAGTAGTGGAAGAGTCAAGAACAGCTTGGGGCCTCTCCCCGACATCAACCTGACTCGAGGAAAAACTTGCACCTGCTCCCGTGGACTTTTGTTTCTTCCTCAGACGACCCAGAATACGCCTCAGGTCCATGTTGCCTTGTGATGACAAAGGCGGGGAAGTACCAGAAATATCCTTAAAAAAGGGGGGGGGGATAATTAACAACAAGTAAAATACAAACAAACATTGAAAAATGATGCGAAAGATATCGGGGGAAGTATCAGTTACCATCCCAGCGGTAGGCGCTTCCGAAGAGCCGACCGCTTCAGAAGAGGGTGGAATCGGTGACTGGAGGGAAGCAACGCTCCGGGTCTTCTTTTTCTTTTTTTCCTTTGGCGGAAGCTCTGCGAGCGGATGGTCGAGGCGGAAGAACAGCGACTGATATGACAGGAACACCAACTGGAATGGTATCGGTTTCCTTCTCAACAGAGGCAGAAGATGTTTGGGGAGGAACCGAAGCGGCGACTGATGTAGTGGCGATATTGACAGTCGCGGCCGTTTCCCTACCACGAAGTCTCTTCCGGCGCCTCCTGACGCTCTCCGGAACGTAATCCGGATCAGTTGCTGCAAAAGCACAAGACAACGTCAGCGTTAGTACCAATGATGGAAATCAAAGATTGACGCGATACTCACGTCTAATGCAGTTTTTGATAACGGTCCCACAAGCCAGAAGGCAGGTGTGAACGCTGATGTCCACACTGAGCAACTTGTCAAACCAGCCTTGTTCCGTTTCATCAAGAGCCACGCGGCGCCAAGCCCTATCCTTGACGCTCTGATTGAAACTAGACCGTCACCATGGCTCCGGAAGATTAGGGGTTTCAACCAGAAAAAATTTCTCTTTCCATTTATTAATGGAAGACTCCAGATGAAGGAGTTTCCAGGTGAATTTTTTGAGCGAATCGTCATTATAATGGGGTGATATCGCTATCACACCCCGACGGTTATACATTTTAAATAGAGATTTGAGTAATGCAAGGGAAGGAGATGTAATTCCTTTGTACTTGCAGAGTTCTAAAAAAGCATAAATGCCATAGTAGGCATTCGGAGCCAGTTGAACAGGGTTCAGATCTAGAGAGGTACGTAACTCTTGGATAAACGGGTCAACCGGAAACCGGAAACCATAGCAGAACATCTGGGCATACAGGATTCTACGATTACCGGTTAGAACGCTATTCAAGCGTAAAGATGCAGGGGCGACAATAGCCTTGAAACCCTCAGGGAGGGTATCCCCATAATCAGACAGATGTTTATCAAGAATGGCAGAAGAAGTAATAGTACTGACTATGGTCTCTATTTTTTCTTCATCACGCGATTTAGACCCGGAAGCATGAGTTTTTCTTTTCGTCATGGTGGGAAAAGAAAACAAAGAAACGAAGAAGATGGTAAAGGGAAATGAGAAGTACCTTTTGGGAAGAAAATCAAAGTACCCAGGGAATGAATGCCAGAAATGCAAAATGATTCAAGAAGATGTAGAGAAACAGATTATCAAAAGTGGAAAAAAGAGATAGAGTGATGGATTTTATAACCCCAAGAGGCTAAAGGCATGACTGCTGGAACAGTCACTATGCGCGGGACAGACGTGAGCAATGAGTACAACCCTAGAAAGACGAGAAGACGTTTTGATCCTGTCAAATCACGCTAGCCCTAGCGTCTCGAGGAGCGGACACATGTCTTCGAATCATCATGATCCTTCAATCACATTAATAAGGGGATTCTAAGCATTAAATGCTCCGAAAAAGCAAAAGTGCTTTATCAGAAGAGATCAAGCATGATGACGTAATCAACAAGATAACACCATGAAGCAAATTAACCGTCATCCAGAGCAGAGCGGCAATTATCAAGTATTACAAGCCAAATAAAAGTAATGCGGAAGAGAAAAATAAAACACTCTTAAATGCCGCCCTATGCTCATTGCGGAAAAACTCCCTTGATGCCCCCGACATCTACATCCTTTAACCTCTCAAATGCATAATCAGCTATCTTGGCAAGATCGAAAGCCCCGCTGCGATAATAATCTGGGAATCCGGTGGCAAAAGCTTGTATCGCCTTATCCTTCCATCGCGACATCTCATGGGACATCTTCGCCAACCTTGCATCGCGGGCTGTTATCTCTTCACGAAGGAGAATGTTCTTTTTGTCAGCCGTCATCAGTTCTGCCTCCAGAAGTTCTATCTTTGCTTTCCCTATCGACGTTTCTCTGGCCAACTCAGCACGGCAGTCATTAAGCTCAGCTTGGGTGTCGCTTTGGAGTCGCGTTAACTCCGCCACCTTAGAAGGGGAGCCCTGAGCCTTGTTACCCTAAATATCGAGGAAGTAATTTAGCATGCGAAAGCTGGCCAGCACTTCATTCAAAGCGCGTTCGCGATGAACCTCCAGAGGAAGCTCTGACATCTCCTCCCTATCTTTAGGAGAGCTAAAGATCGCACCTACCGCGGAACCTACCGGCTCATTTCGTGATAGCGGATCTGATATCCCTAGTGCGCGAAGTCCGCTGGTGCCAAAAGTAGACAGATCCAAGCGATAGGAGGTGGCTCCTTGAAGACCTTGGGAAGATAGATTGGCGGTAAAGGGAGGAGAGAGGCTTTCAGTGGAACCCCCAGCTCCTGAGATAGAAGTACAGAATAATGACGGAAGGCCATTAGGCAGAGGAACGGCAGGTGCAGGATTTGGGACGGCGACGTCAGGAATAAAAGACGAGATAGGAGAGTCAGGAGCGGCAGTCGGAGGAGGAAGGTTGACCTCCGACGGAGCCTTGGGAATTTCAGGAGAAATGTCGATTGACACCTCTGCTGCCACTGCTACCTTGGAAGTGCTTGCACCCCCGAAAGAGCCAGTCCTGGTAGCAGGGGTTTCACTAACTTTGTTCGAAGCAGCCGCAACGATGGGGTTGCTACTTCCCGTGCGTAATTTCTTACTTTGAGCTGCGGAAGCGTGACGAAGCCCGGAATCATTGTCCATGTCCTCACTATTGTTGTCGGGTATTTCAGCCTTAGGACGATGCAAAGTCACTCCTTGTCGAACGGGTAACCAGTCCTTGAGAAATTGAGAAGCGCGGTTAGAGATGCCTCGCTTGGCGACAGTTTTGAATCTTTTTCTTTTTGGTGGAGCGGCAGGATGACTGGAACTTTTAGGCAGCAGAGATGGTGGCCGCGTCTTGAGCGGTCTTACGTTCAGAGGAACGTCTTTATCGCCCAACGGTTGGTTTTCAGCATCACCTGCCAACAGGACATATCAGAACGTTGAATTAGCTAAAGTGATAACGAGAGAAAAGAAACTTACTTATAATACACTTCTCTATAAGCCTGTGCAAGGCAAACTCTCGAATGCGGAAGGACGATTTCAACCCCAGAAGCATGTTCGTCTGTCAGAGCTCGTCCCTGGATATGGTTGAGGGATTTGTCCAAATGGAGTCATTGAGACACCGATTGAAACCTCCGGGCCAGGGGCGGAAAGGCAAATTCACAATAAAGAAACCGCTCTTCCAACCCGCCACGGTCTCTTCGAAACCCCGGAATCTCTGCCAGAATGACTGCACCAGTGTGTCACTCCATCTTGGGGTGATATCTACCACACAGTTGCGACACCTAAAGCTAAAAAACTTGCGGAATAAATTGATAGATGGGACCAGGATGCCCCGCAACTCGTAAATACGAATGAAGGCGTGAATCCCACACCAAGAAGGAGGCGTAATCTGAGCCGGATTAATGTCATATCGTACTAATAATCTTTTCACTGCTTCATGGACGGGAAAGTGAAAGCCATAAAGAAACATGTCAAAATACACCATCCTATCGGCCCCCGATAGGGGGTCATGAAGCCGGTAGCCGGCATCAGGAATTCTAGCGGAATAACCAGGGGGGAAAAGGATGTTGTTTTCCTCCAACTCTGCATCTAATACCGCTTGATCAACGAAAATACTGGGAGTTCTCTCTATTTCTAAATCTATAGGCTGCTGGAGAATCTGGAGACTCCTCAAAGACCTATTTGCGACTAGAGGCCACTGAGAATCTTTGGTATTCTAGATGTGCTCATAATGAATCGGCAAGAAGAAAATCTGAGGGAAAGAGGTGAAGTACCTTGAATTAGAAGGCGGTGGACAAACCGTCTGCACCAGCGAACAGTGGTCGTAACTTCCTTCGGAGCAAAATCTAGAGAGAGAAGGGAGAAATTTCAAAACGAGAGCAAAGAGTATTAAAAGAGAGCAGTTACTCCCTTTTAAAGGCTGAATACGAAGAAGTTGAACAGCCTGTGAAAATGGGGCACGTCCCCGAGTAAAAGTAACACGTGTGAAAACCTCAAAAGGGTATTTATGTCTACGCATTTATATCTTCTAGAAGAGGTAGTTGCTGACAATTAGTTGCAAACAGTTGCAGTTAGAGCAACAGTTAATTTCTCAGCGATAGCCAGCCAACAGAGGGGCTAACACCTGAACATACAAGACTAAAGAAGTAAAACATTATGAAATTCAATAATAAGCCATATGGCATCTACAAGGGAATGCCAGGGGCGGAATCAATCATCGTCAGGCCAATGGGAAGGCCAGTACCAATACTCCTCGTCTGAGAACGGAAGTTCCTCATCAATGAAAAGAGGGAGCTCGTCAGCTTTTCGCTCAGCACTCCACATTAATGGTTTGGATTCCTCTTTTATATCAGAAGGTGCCGCCTTGACGATGGTATCGCTCGGAGGAACCTTCTCTTCGAACCAGTCGGTAGGAGGGGATGATTTTTTATCCTCACAAACCGGAGGGGCTGAAAATGAAGAAAACCAACCGGTGCTGCTGATCTTCGCTCTCTTCTTCGGCCTTTTCCGACCACCGCGGCGGTGCAATCGTTTTCCCAGGCACGATGGCGAAGGAAGGTCATCCGAATCCGGCGTGGTTGGAGGGGTTGGTCGAATCTCACGTTCATCAGAAACCTGATCATATGAGTCAGCCATGAAGAACGAGAATCAGTAACAGTAGGAAAATACTAAGAAGAAGATGAACAGAAAAAAAAAGATAAGGGGAACTTCCCATAAATAGTCGGAGTAACAAGACTCTTCGATTTTCTCCAGGCGTGAAAAGAACATGATTTAATGCATCTCGAGAAGATCAATCATAACAGCAGAATCAGGTCCTTCGGGCACGCCTGTTGGGAATTTTTCCATAATCAAGAAATACAGAAAAACCGCCCAATCAGTTAATGCTGAAAAGATGGCGCATGATTAGCACCCAGCAGTTCGCCAAAGCAATAGTCGCCACCTGGCAGAAAGAGGAGAATAAAGGCTACAGAGTTCTGATCAGTGGCAGACTCTTTTTCAGTTAGGCTTAATTATAACTCTCAATTGAAGCAAGGGCTTACGCCCCAAAAAAAGAAAGAAAGGAATCGCAAGCTCAATAACGGAAATAAGTTTCATTATGGCCTAGCGGCCTAGATATACGTCCGCATACATAACAAAAGGAAAATAAAAAAGATGCCACAGCGGGAAGCCTTTAGGCCCGGGACCCGGCATCATCATCATCCACCAATAGGGTAGGGACATCCCTCAAGGCCTCCTCCACCGAAGTCAGCTCAGAAGCGGTGTTCCCCATGCTCTTCACGGAGCAGTTCAGCAGGTCCTTCCTCTGCTGCAGCAAGGCGATGGCTACTTCAATACGGCAGGCGGCGATGGCCAAATTGGAGACATTCCCGATGGGATTGAAGTCCTCCATGGTAGCGGACCCAATCCTGGCCTGGATGGGGGCCATCATTCTCCGAAGCTCCAGGATATCTTTGCCGGACTTTGTCATCATGTTCTCTAGGAAGCTGATGTCACCCTCGGTAAGATTTTTGAGGGTCAGAGCCTTGGAGATCAGGAAATTTCTAGTGAGATCTTCCATAAGAAAATGGCTAAAAAGGAGCAGAGAGAATATGAAGAATTGGCATGGGAATAAGGGTCGCATTTATAGATCCAGAGCAACAGCTGTTCACCTGGGAATCTCGAAAATTGGGCCACTCCGATTATCTAACAGCGATAGGAGCGAAGGCTGACGCAGAGCTTTTAAAAGATGCCCAAAATGCTCAAGCGGAACATGGGCTAAGGTCCATGACAACATAACGCCATGTGATTTGTAGGCGGCCCATAGCATAAAAACCGCGCAACACCGCAGGTGGCTCCGAGCACCGTAAAACCGCGTCGATATTGTAGGTAGCAACGACGTAAGACCGCACAAATCGTAGGTAGTTTATGAGGAAAAACCATGTCGGTTTACAAACGGCTTACGCGCTTGAAAAGAGAAAGCGATATGCATAAGCGAAAACCTATGGAGGTAACTGGAATCTATCATTACTTGATATTTTACTAACAAGATATATTTGAAAATATGCAGGAAAAATAGGGACGTATCGCCTTCAGAATGATGTATGGAGTCCTGAAGGGGTAATATCATGATACTCTACCTCACCAATGTTGGTCATATCGAGCATATCGCGGGGATGTCAGTGTTACAGTTTCCGTGCCTCGCCGACACAACTACAACGCCCTCTCCACAGACAGTTCGATCACCACCCTCATTATGACCAATGGCTAACTCAAGGGATTTGTTTCCCATTATCTGACCCGATATCAGAGATCCTGTGCCTTTGTACTATCAGATGAATCCGAAAGAGTCCGAAAATTCTTGCAAATCCGCCACAGTATGAAAGGGGTAGCATTTCTCCAGAAGTAGAGAAAGAAGCCCTTGGTAAACACTCGGGCTCCTTTTCAGTTGGGCTTATGATAACAATTGATGAAACGACCAAGGGTACGTTCGTCATCTCACCCGTGGACAAGGGCAGACCCCTGTGGACCTTGACTTACTCCGACACTCGGTTGCCGCCCGCGATAAGTTGTGCACCTTGGGATAGTCGACATCAGCGAGGGGTCCCACATGGCGTCATTCTATCCCAGGAAGGCCGATAGCATCACATAGGAGATATCTGTGTCTGGGGACCCACGTGAAGTCACCCTGGTGACGTCATCCTGGGCATTATCTCCCCTCGATAACGCCCCGCTGAGGTAACGTCTTCTCTTCTGCCTATAAATACCACCCCATTCTAGATCTAAAGTAAGAGCAAATTCTCTACTAAAATCTCTGCAGAATTTCATAGCCATACTAACTTAAGCATCGGAGTGTCTACGCCGGAGCCCCCCTCCGGCGCTTTGCAGGTACCACGGTCAGCAGCCACAGTGATTCCGGACAGCCATAATCCTTATTCCGCCCCCGCAGAAACTCGAATCTTATTACCACGTATTCCCTCCTCCTAGAGTGATAGCTTTATATTTCCTCCTCCTAGAGTGACAGCTTTATATTTCCTCCTCCTAATGTGACAGCTTTATATTTCCTCCTCCTAGAGTGACAGCTTTATATTTCCTCCTCCTAGAGTGACAGCTTTATATTTCCTCCTCCTAGAGTGATAACACGTATTTCCTCCTCCTAGAGTGACAGCATGCATTTTTCTCCTCCTAGAGTGACATCATTTACATAATTCTACATTTCTGCATAATTATTATCTCCTCCTAGAGTGACATCATTAGGACAAATCATTCGTGTTTCTACGAATCGCGCATTATCCTCCCGAAGCAACTTCAGTTACATGTTAAAACGCTCATCCCCCCAGTGGAGCCGTCATTTACATTTTCGTAAAATTATCTTCCACTCCTGCCAGAGTAGTTGTCATTCACGTTTTCCGCAACTTATTTTCTCAATGTCCGAGTAGATCTAAGTTCATACCTTTGCAGGACATCCGATCAAAACCTTTCTCCTCCCAAAGTGACAGCTACAACGTATCTCCTCCAGAGTGACCTCTACGAATAACATCATCAAAACTACCTCCTCCCAGAGTGACACCGACCAACTATCTCCTCCTAGAGTGACGTCATCACTGTAAGCTCGAGGTAAGACCTGCAGTGTTGCCAAAATTCGGATATGTAGGGGCAACCATCTTTACTGCTTATCAAGTACTTCGATAAGACAGTAAAGAGGGGGCAACTGTTGATACCCGAATTTTGACGCCATTTTTAATTGATTTTAGCATTTCTGTTATTTACTTAATTTACTATCATTTTTAGTTAATTTGTTGTCGTTAGCATTTTTAAAAATTTTATCGCGTTTTAGCATCTTCATTATCATCGTCAGCGTTCAAAATAACATTTTTAATTTTTCGTCACGTATTTTCCTTATTATTTTTAGCCTTAAAAATCACATTTTTAACTATTCGGCACTAATTTGCTAGTTTTTTCTTCGTTTTAGGTCATCTAATGATTTTTAGGATTTTTAGTATTTTAGCGCATTTTTTTATTTTTTTTATTTTTTATTATTATTTTCGTTCGAGCTTTTATTGGACCCGAGTAAGTTCGCTCGGACAATAGCTTGAATTTGAAATGTTTTCCATCAACTAGTTGGTAGCATTTTTTCGTTCACAACGGTCTACAGCGTTTCGTGTAATTTTCGACGTAACGTCATTATTTTTCCGTCCAAACGTTTCATGTTCTTGAACGAGAAAATAAATACGTTAAACGAAAAATTCTCATCATTCACTATAGACGGTTAAACCCGTCGTATTTTTCTCTACGCGTTGGTACCTTCGGCTCGAAAAATCAAAACGTTTGCTCGCAGGAATCGACTCGAGGCCATTTAAATAAGGTAAAAGGCAATTTGATCACAACCGTTGATCTGGTCAACCAAGAAAAGTCAACCAGATCAACGGTTGACAATTAAATGTGCATGGTGCACATGAACAGGCCGAAGAGCATGCAGCGGAGCAGGCCACTGAATTACCTGCTCCCATCGCTTCCTAGCTCGAGCCCGTCGCTTCCTGTCCCGTTCAGCCATCATCACGCCTCCCCTAGCCCCGCCAGCGCACGCTCACGGCCACCACGCACAGCCCTCGTCCTCCCGACCACGCGATCTCAAGCCTATAAAAGGCCCCTCCCTCTCAACGTAAAAGGGGTACCAATTTTGCAAGAGAAAGCTCTGCCCCTCCTCCCTCTTAACTGATAGCTCATGTAGAGCATCAGTTGCCAAGTTCCAAGCTTTTCCAGTAAGCTTTTTTCAAACTTTCTTTTCTTTCATTTTTATGCATTTTTCTTCTTTAATTCGTTTGGCTTGATTTTGAGTAGATAAATTACTTGTTTTTATGCCATTAATTCATGTGTATGATGTAGATTAAATACCCGTTTTCAATTTAAGAAATCGTTAGCTAGATTGCGTGAATTAATTAGTTTTCGATAATTAACGGTTTCGTCATTTTTTCAAAATTAAACTCCGTACGATTTTCGCTAAAATTCGAGGTTAGTACGGTCAGGAAGCCGTCGAGGAAATGAGCGTCTCGGTATGAAGATTTTTTGAAGCAGTCTCCTGTGGCCGGAGATTGGCCGCCGGCAGTGGCGCCGACGACCAAAGGAGAGGACAATGAATAGTGCCCCTTTGGCCTATTCAACATATGAAAGGTGATGGGCTTGGCCCATCACCATCCTTTCATTTTTTTATGGGCCAGGCACTATTCCTGGCCCATTTCCTTGGCATTTTTTTCAATTTGGCCCCAGTCCATTGTCATTTTTCTCTCTCATAATCGTGTTTTTTTCGTAAAGTATTTGTATGCTTCGTATGATTATTTTTCGTACTAACACTTTAATTTTCTGTACCTATCAACTGTTTACATTATTCGCACTTTAATTTTTCGCAATTTACTTTCGGCAATTTAAATTCAATTTACCGCCTACATGGTCGGTCGCAAAAATCAACTGCTTATTTTCTGCAAATATCAACTGTTTACATTATTCGCACTTTAATTTTCCGCAATTTACTTTCGGCAATTTAAATTCAATTTACCGCCTACGTGGTCGGTCGTAAAAATCAACTGCTTATTTTCTGCAAATATCAACTGTTTAAATTCGTCGCACTTTAAATTTCTGCAATTTACTTTCGGCAATTTAAATTCAATCATTCATTTTACCGCCTACATGGTCGGTCGCATTTTAATTTTCGTAAATATTCAACTGCTTTAATTTTTCGCAAGCTGCTGGAAATTCTTCCGCAATTTATCAACTGTTTTATTTTCTGCAATATCAACTGTTTTATTTTCTGCAATATCAACTGTTTTAATTTTCTGCAATATCAACTGCTTTAATTTTCTGCAATATCAATTGCTTTAATTTTCTGCAGTATCAATCATTAAAAAATTTGCAAATCGTCAACTGTTTTAAATTTTTTTGTAAATCATCAACTGTTGTTTATTTTTCTGCAAATTATCAACTCAGCATTTAATTTTCGTATGCGTTAAATCAATCATTTCTCGCGTGCAATCAACTCAGCATTTAATTTTCGTATGCGTTAAATCAATCATTTCTCGCATGCAATCAACTCAGCATTTAAATTTCGTATGCGTCAAATCCATCATTTCTCGCATGCAATCAACTGTCATCCTTTAATTTCCTGCACTCATAAAATTGCTTATTTATTTTTTGAGCTATCACTAACACTCTCATTTTGTAGGTTTTAATTTCAAGCTTCGCTCGAAAGTACGCCTTTCGTTCCTTTTTATTTATTCAACGCTTTTCGTAAATATCAATCGTACGCATGATATATAGAATTGCTAGAACTAAAATCAACTCACATGAACAACATGTTTAAAGACTTGCTTAAAATGCCATGTTCATATGATTTTAAATTCTCGCTTGTATTGACTGCATGTACATGGGGACTTTCGATCCCACATCAATTTATCATTTCAAAAACCTTTCATTTAATCTGTACTCTACTAAGCTATCCATGATAGAATCACGTAGTAATTAATTTAATCATGCATTGGCCCGATGATGACATAGAGGGCGCTCATTCAGTCTTACGGAAAATTCAGTCTCATCACTACGGTCATGAATAATCGATCGGTTCAACGATCAATTATTCCTGAACGGTCCCGATTGTGGAAAAGACTAAAGTGACGATTCCTCTGAGGGCCCCCTTTTCAAAACAAAACGCATTTTCATCAAACACCTTTTAAAAACACCTCTCTCATCAACCGGTAACCATTTTCGGATGTGACTCGGGTGCCTAACAACTTCCTGAGACCATAATACGACCCCGAACCTTTTGTCTGGGGTCCAGACCCTTTTTTTGTGCCTTTAGTTTTTTTACTTATTATATTTCTTATGTCATGACGATTAAGGTTCCCTAAACCTAGCAACCAAATTAGGGTGGCAACTTCATTGCATGCTGTTAGGCGTCCCTTTTACGCCGAGTATCTGAAGATCTCAAGTTCGTTGCACACTCGCAAATTTTTAAATTTTCGGGGCGCGACAGGGGTTGTAGTGAGTTTCTCTTTGATCTTGTCAAACGCCACTTGGCAAGCTTCGTCAAAATTAAAGTCCTCTTCTTTTTGTAACAACTTACACATTGGCTCTACTATCTTTGAGAAGTCTTTGATAAACCTGCGATAAAATCCTGCGTGGCCAAGAAAACTTCTAACCTCACGCACGCATGAGGGGTAAGGTAAGCTTTTAATAACATAAATCTTAGCCTGGTCGACTTCTATGCCTTTCTTGGAAACTACATGGCCTAAGACAATACCTTGTTCTACCATAAAGTGGCATTTTTCAAAGTTTAAGACAAGATTAGTGGTCACACATCTTTTCAAAATGTTTTTCAGATTAAATAAGCATTGATCAAAATCATCACCATAGACGGTGAAGTCATCCATGAACACTTCAATACCTTTTTCCACATAGTCTGAAAAGATACTAACCATACACCTTTGAAAGGTGGCTGGTGCATTGCACAATCCAAATGGCATCCTCCTATACGCAAAGGTTCCGAAGGGACATGTGAATGTCGTCTTCTCTTGGTCTTCTAACGCCACTGGAATTTGATGAAATCCCGAATAACCGGCCAAGAAACAGTAGTGGGATTTCCCAGTCAGTCGTTCCACCATTTGGTCAATGAATGGTAACGGAAAGTGGTCTTTCTTCGTTACTTAGTTAAGTCTGCGGTATCTATGCAGACCCTCCACCCTTTCTGAATTCTTGTGGTCCTTTTGACTCCATCTTCCCCTTCGATCACGGCAATCCCTGTCTTCTTAGGTACAACCTGCACATGTGAAACCCATGAACTATCAGAGATTGGGTAAATAATTCCAGCATCAAGCAACTTAATAATTTCTTTCTTGACAACTTCCATCATCGGAGGGTTTAGCCTCCTTTGGGGTTGTCAGACTGTTTTCTTATCCTCTTCCACATGAATCTTGTGGGTACAAATGGTCGAGGATATGCCCTTGATGTCTGCCAAGGTCCACCCAATAGCTTCTTTGTGTTCCTTCAACACGTCTGTCAATCTGGCTTCTTCCTCGCTAGAAAGCTTAGCTGAGATTATTACTCGCAGAGTTTTATCTTGGCCTAGATAGGCATACTTAAGGTGTTCTGGCAACTCCTTAAGATCCAGCTTGGGTGCCTGCACAATATATGGTAAAACTTAAGAATTAGACACGCTTAACAATGGGCAATTCAATGCTTCCTTTAATAGTTCAGTCTCGTGAAGATCTGTTAAGATCTCCCTTAGATCTTCTCAGTTTCCCACTTGGTCTTCCAATTCTACCAGTGTCTTAGCTGAGATACTTCTACTTATGACAAAATCAAGTGGGTCGGTAGCACACAAATCTGCAGTTTCTTCTTCGATGAGGTATAAAATATCAATAAAATTAACACTGTGCGTCTCATTTTGATATTTTAATCCCTCTTTCATATAGAACTTAATTGTGCTCCCAAAAAATTCCAAAATGATACTACCTTCATAAACATCTATCTTTGCTCTAGCTGACCTAAGGAAAGGTCTCCCTAGGAGCACATCTGTTGTACAAGAAGGTAAGTCAGAATCCATCTCAACAATATAAAAATCCATAGGGTATATAAAATTATTGATTTGGACGAGAACGTCCTCTACTACTCCCTTAGGATGAATTATGGTTCGGTCAGCCAACTGAATCACCACCTGCGTCTCTTTCATTGGTCCCATTTGCAATGTCTCGTATTCTTTCAAGGACATCACGTTGATTCCAGCTCCTAAGTCGCAAAGAGCCTTTTCCACCATTTCGTTCCCAATCTTACAAGGGATTGTGAAGGTTCCTTGATCTCCGCATTTCTCCGGGAGTTTGTTCTGAAGTACTGAGGAAATATTCTGTGTAAGATTCACTCTCTCCATTCCTGCAAGTTTTCTTTTGTTAGTACAGAGTTCTTTTAAATTTTTGTATAAGATGGTACTTTAGAAATCAAATCTAGCATAGGAATATTCACTGCCACTTTGCCAAAAATGTTCATGAATTCCTTAGCCTCGTCTAACTTCTTTTGTTTGGAAGAGTTGGGAGGATAAGGGGGTGGAATCTCCACTGTTTCCTGAGGTACTGAACTCTGCTCATCAGTCTTAGCCACTGGCTTAGCCAAGATTGATTGCTCTCTTTCTGTCTCGGCTGGAATGTCAGTCTTAGTTTCAGTCTTACCCAAGATTGGTTCCGACTGACATTCTGCCTGGATCCTCATCTTCATCCTCAAACAACTGATTGTGTATTTCCTTATCTGCCTTTGCACCCTTTCGTTTAGGAAAAATGCTTCCACTCCTTAGATGAATAGCACTCACATTGTGCTTAGGATTATTTTCAGTAGTGGAAGGTAATTTGCCACCTGTTTCTGTTTGCTGGATTTGTTGAGTGAGTTGGTCGATCTGCTTCTGCATCTCAACAAGACTAGACTGGGTTGCCTGCATGAATTTTTGCAATGTGTCTTCTATGGGAACCCCAGTAATCTTAAGCGGTTGAGGTGCTGGTGGTAATAGTGGGACAGTGGCCTGGTTTGACTGAGGTGGTCTGGGTACGAAGTGTTGAAAGTTGATAGGGGATTGTTGTGGTTGCTGATTGTATTGTTGTTGTGGTTGTTGGCTAGGCTGAGGCGGATCTTGTCTCCACTAGATGTTGTCTCCAAGGGTATTGGTTACTTTCATGTGGAAATCTAAGTTGTCCTTGATTGTAACCATATGCAACATTAACTTGGATTGGGGCTGGATCACCCAGTTCTTGCACCATGAAACAACTATAGGTTGGGTGATCTATTTGTTGGCAAATCCCGCAAATCGAAGGCATAGGATTAACTACTGCTACTGTATTTTGTACTTGAGATGTGGCACCTGTAGAAAGATTCATCAATATATTAGTTAGCTCATTAAGTTTATGTTCAACATTTAAAGCATTCAAAGAAGAAGGTGCAAAATTTCTCTCGGATGAGGAATTATTTTGGCAATTATCGGCCATTGTTTGGAGAAGCAATTTGGATCTTGTTGGTATAAGATCTTGAAGTTCCCCTCCAACGGCTGCATTCACTCTCTCCTTATCCTTTACACACATTCCGTCATAGAAATATTGGATCAGAAGATTGTCAGCCACGCCATGTGTAGGACAAATGTCTTGAAGGTCCCTAAACCTCTGATGATACTCGCTCAAGCTCTCACCTCCCCTCTGCTAGATGGAGACTAAATTCTTCCTAGATGTCCCTGCCTTAGATGTGTTCCAATACTTGTTTAAAAAGGCAGCGAACATGTCTCCACATGTTGTGATAGTGTTATGGGGCAAGCTAAAGAACCAATTCTTTGCCGAATCTTCAAGAGACCAGGGAAATGCTTTCAGTTTGGCCCTCTCTATCGATACTCCTACTGGTCTCAGAGTGTTACATTAGAGGTGAAGGTTCCTCAAATGGTTATATGGATTCTCGTTTGAGTGGCCATGGAACTTGGTTAAGTTGGCTATGATATTTGTCTTGATAGACCAGTCATTAGCCATTAGGGGTAGATTAATACAGGAGTAGGTCACTTGTTCTGCCCCTATTTTGTTCCCTCATCGTCTGTTCTTGTTGGTTTTCCTCCATGATTGGTATTGGCTTTTCAGCTGGGCCTGGATCTTGGCCTAGACTGTTGCTGGGACTAGATTCTGTTTGTGTCCCTGAAAATTCACCGTCAAATTTCCTCTTGGCTTTCTTTCTTTTTTGCGCTTCAGTCCTCGTAAGTTCTGGATTCAAAGGTAGTAAATCTTCCTTTGAGGACCTGGTCATCAACTGCAAAAGACAAAAATAAAAATAAAACTACAAAAACACCGTCAAAAGATCCCCGGCAACGGCACCAAAATTTGGTTGCGTGTCGAGGGCATCAAATTTAGTTGTATAAAATATACGAATTTAGGCGTAGGAATACAACTTATGACTCGTCCACAAGGAACTTGTAGATCGTGGTAAGAGGATCGTCCATAGAGATCTTTCGGGAAATTGTAGTTTTGACTCGACTTCCTCGTCACTAGAGTTTAGGGTTTTTATTTCTGCAATTAAAATAAACAAAGCAATAAAAAGTAACAAAGCAAAAATTAAATAAAGAAGCAATCTTAGGCAGAAAGGAATCTTAGCTAAGATTGCTGATTGAGATTAGTTGTGAACTGATGTGGGGTAAACTCCTGGTAAGGGTGAATTTGTGAGCGCATTCCTTGTTTAATCGATCATCGACCTTTAGATTCTCTCCTTCTCTCTCATAACTCTGCTATAGATTGGGAGGAACTCCTTTCCAATCCTACTTTCCTCCTCTTGAAACCACTTGGCGGGAACTCCCTTTCCTAGTGATCCTAGCCAGTGGACACCTTGCTGGTTAAAGGGTTTATCCAATTGGCTGCTGGCTTGAGGCACATGGGTTTTCTCAATGTCGTAGGGAAAGACAGAGTCTAGGCCAATCTACTCCCAACTCGGAGCCCTAGATTGTCAGTCTGGTTAGTCCTATATCAATCCAAGTCCACTAACCTCAGCTAGCCTACTTGCGTCACTCCGGTTTCGCTCGGCCCCTTCGTGACTGGCTACAAATTCATCGTCTTGCCTAAGATTGATCAAGTCTTAGCCTAGACAGGAACCGGTTTGTTAAAACAGAACTCGAATCAATTACAAACGAGAGGATAAAAAGAACAGATCGGTCTCACGAATCACAAGTACGCTCACTCAACCCTTACCAAGAATTGGGTGTTTAGCTACTAGACATAATAATTAAGAAAATAAAGAAATAATTGAAGAACATGAAAATAGAATTAAAATGCGATATTTCAAAAAATTATCGCAGCAAAGTGTTTACAAAAACAGAAGTTGAAAGTAGGAAGATCCCGTAATTGATAGCCTTCCCTAACATCAATCACGTTCTTTTCCAAATTCCAAACTCCAAAAAGATAGGAGATAACACTAAAATCTCCAAATGTTCAAATTCGAAAATAAGATAAAATAATAAATACTAAACAGATTGTTTTTGTACAAATCGGGATTACATCCAAGAGTCATTCTAGTGGATGCAACAACCAGCTAGTTTCTCAATCAAAATGCATCTTCCTTGAATCCATGATCAGCACGCCTCTATCTCTGCAATCTTGGCCAAGCTTGCGGCCAAGATTGCTACTCTGTCGCTCAAGGCATATGTTTCCTTCATTTCTTCCCTTGCCCAAGACTTCCTTCAAAAGATAGCAAATTGACGTGAAAGGGATTGTTTTTACCATAAATAAGGTAGTTTAAGATGGTAAAAATACATGGAAATAAACGTCAATCACTACCAGATAGTAAAAGTATCGATTGTATAAAAGCTCTAATTTGAAGCTTGTAACAATAGTACTCTCTACATGATACTTTTGGTATTGTAAGTCTATGCACACCTATATGTTAAAAAAATCATGTGAAAATTCTAAAAGACACATGAAAAAAAATTGAAATAATATCATATTAATTAAAAGCTTACCTTCTATTTCTTGATCAAAAATATTTTTTGCAGAGGTAAATGTCAGAATAGTTGAAAAGCCTTTTGTAGTTGTTGTATTAGTATTGGAAGACCTTCTGCATTGTTTGAAAATATTCTAATGCCTACCAACTTCTCCTTTAGGGCATAAAAATGGGTATTGGAGAGGATCATAATAGCTAAAGTAATGTTTAATTCTATGGCTCTGTCCCTGTTGATACCCGAATTTTGACGTCATTTTAAATTAATTTTAGCATTTCTGTTATTTACTTAATTTACTGTCATTTTTAGTTAATTTACTGTCGCTAGCATTTTCAAAATTTTCATCGTATTTTAGCATCGTCGTTAGCATCGTCAGCTTTCGAAATCGCATTTTTAATTTTTCGTCACGTATTTTCATTATTATTATCATTATTATTTTTAGCCTTAAAAATCACATTTTTAATTATCCGGTAGTCGTTTGCTAGTTTTTTCTTCGTTTTAGGTCATCACATGAATTTTAGGATTTTTAATATTTTAGCGCATTTTTTAGTATTTTAATTATTTTATTATTATTTTTATTCGAGCTTTTATTGGACCCGAGTAAGTCCGCTCGGACAATAGCTCGACTTTAAAATGTTTTCCATCAACTAGTTGCTAGTTTTTTTTCCGCTCGCAACAGTCTACAGCATTTTGTGTAATTTTCGGCATAACGTCTTTATTTTTCCGTCCGAACGTTTCACATTTTTGAACGAGAAAATAAACACGTTAAATGGAAAATTTTCATTATTCGTTGTAGACGGTTAAACCCATCGTATTTTTCTCTACGCGACGGTACCTTCGGCTCGAAAAGTCAAAACGT
The DNA here is from genome assembly GCA_963691705.1 of Viola odorata. Taxonomy (NCBI): domain Eukaryota; kingdom Viridiplantae; phylum Streptophyta; class Magnoliopsida; order Malpighiales; family Violaceae; genus Viola; species Viola odorata. The sequence goes on along the minus strand of OY829543.1, from coordinate 47,534,192 downwards.
TTGTTCGCAGGAACCGGCTCGAGGTTATTTAAAGCAGATAAAGGGCCATTTAATCATGGCCGTTGATCTAGTCAACCAAGGAAAGTCAACCAGATCAACGGCCCTTGAATTACCTAGCATGGTGCACATGCACAGTGGCCGTAGACGTGCAGCGGAGCAGACCACCGGGATTACCTGCTCCCATCGCTTCCTAGCTCGAGCCCAAAGCCTCCTACCCCGTTCAGCCATGATCACGCCTCCCCTAGCCACCACGCGCAGCTCCCCTGTCCTCCAACCCACGCGATTTTGCCTATAAATACAAACTTCCATCCTTCGTAAAAGGGGTCCGAAAAATTTTGCATGAGAAGGCCACTGCCCCTCTCCAGTTTCCTTGCCAATTCACGCACTGCTGAACCACATTCCTTGCGCTCGATCCCCTACTCTCTCTCGGCAACACTGTAAGCTTTTTCTCTCTCTCTAGCTTGTTGTTTCTTTCTTTAATTTTCGTTATTACTTTAGATAATTAGTTAATTGCTTAAATTTGTCCCAATTGCTTTAGTTTTAAGTTAATTTCACCACACTAGCATTGATTAAACTATTCGAACATTTGAAGTATTTATTTACTAATTAAACGGATTAATGCGCATTATTGTTGCCATTGCATTTGTCACTGTTTGGTTGGGATTTATCTTGCTGTGATCGCATGTTTGCGTTGTTGGAAGGGAGAGGCTCCTTTCGGGCCAAGAACCAGGTGAATTGGTCGCCTGGTTCCTCACCTCCGTTGCCGGCAGTGGCGCCGGCGATGTGAGGTTGAAGATGATGATATGGGCCAAATGGCCTTCGTGCAAAAAAATAAAAGAAAGGTGATGGGCTTGGCCCATCACCGTTAAAATTGATTTTCTTGGGCCAGGAATTGTTCCTGGCCCATTCCTCCAAATTTTAAGCTGGGCCCAGCCCATTTATATTTTTCGAATCTTTGATTCTTTATTTTTTTCGCGTAAAATGCTCGCATGCTTCGTATAATTATTGTTCATGATATGTGTTATTTTTCCTATATTTTATACATGGATTGTTTAGTTCACTTTTTCATATTTTTCGTATGCTTATTCTTGCATCAAAACTTGTTTATTGAATTGTTTTTATATACCTGAACTGCTTATTTCTTGTCGTGACATTTATTTTTATGTTATTTGACTTCAGCCATTTATATTTAGCAATTTAATTTCAGTCATTTACCTTACCGCCTACATGGTCGGTTGTCATTTAACTTTCCGCAAATTATCAACTGCTTTTAATTCTCATAAATATCAACTGCTTTAATTTTTCGCAAACTGCTGGAAATCCTTCCGCAAATTATCAACTGTTTAATTTTCCGCACTTTAATTTTTCGCAATTTACTTTCGGCAATTTAAATTCAATATACCGCCTACATGGTCGGTCGCATTTTAATTCTTGTAAATATCAACTGCTTTAATTTTCCGCAAACTGCTGGAAATTCTTCCGCAAATTATCAACTGTTTAATTTTCCGCACTTTACTTATTCGTACTTTAATTTTTCACAATTTACTTTCGACAATTTAAATTCAATATACCGCCTACATGGTCGGTCGCATTTTAATTCTCGTAAATATCCACTGCTTTAATTTTTCGCAAACTGCTGGAAATTCTTCCACAAATATCCACTGTTTATTTTCTGCAAATATCAACTGTTTTATTTTCTGCAAATACCAATTGTTTTATTTTCCGCAACATCAACTGCTTTAATTTTTCGCAAGCTGCTGAAAATTCTTCCGCAATATCCAACTGCTTATTTTCTGCATTATCAACCTGTTTTATTTTCTGCAAATCATCAACTGTTTTAATTCCCTGTAAATCGTCCACTACATTTAATTTTTCTGCACTTATCAACTCAGCATTTAGATTCTCGTATGCGTTAAATCCATCATTTCTCGCATGCAATCAACTCAGCATTTAGATTCTCATATGCGTTAAATCAATCATTTTTCGCATGCAATCAACACAGCTTTTAAATTCTCGTATGCGTAAAATCAATCATTTTTCACATGTAATCAATCCGGCATTTAAAATTCTCGTATGCGTTAAATAAATCATTTTTCGCATACAATCAAACAACATTTAATTTTCGTATGCGTCAAATCCATCATTTTTCGTATGCAATCAACTGTCATTTAAATCTTTGCACTCATAAAATTGCCTATTTATTTTTCGAGCTATCACTAACACTCTCATTTTGTAGGTTTTAATTTCAAGCTTCGCTCGAAAGTACGCCTTCTAATTCCTTTTTATTTATTCAACGCTTTTCGTAAATATCAATCGTACGCATGATATATAGAATTGCTAGAACTAAAATCAACTCACATGAACAACGTGTTTAAAGACTTGCTTAAAATGCCATGTTCATATGATTTTAAATTCTCGCTTGTATTGACTGCATGTACATGGAGACTTTCGATCCCACATCAGTTTTCCACTTCAAAAATCTATCATTTAAATTTGTACTCTGTTAGCAATCCATGTTAGGATCACGTAGTAATTAATTTAATCATGCATGGCCCGATGATGAAAAAAGAGGGCGCTCATTCAGTCTTGCGGAAAATTCAGTCCCATCACGTTACGGTCAGGGATAATCGATCGATCTTGATAAACGGTAACCCCGTCCGAAAGATCTTTTTATTATTCCTGAACGGTCACGATCATAGAAAAGACTAAAGTGACGATTCCTCTGAGGGTCCCCTTTTTCAAAACGCATTTTATCAAGCACCTTTTTAAACACCTCTCTCATCAGCCGGTAACCGTTTTCGGATGTGACTCAGGTGCCTAACACCTTCCCGAGACCATAATACGACCCCGAACCTTTATCTGGGGTCCAGACCCCTTTTTGTGCCTTTAGTTTTTTTTACTTATTATATTTCTTATGCCATGACGATTAAGGTTCCCTAAACCTAGCAACCAAATTAGGGTGGCGACTAATCAACAAAGCATCATTCATCCAAAAACCTTCCAGCAAAGCAATCCTTTCCAAAACACACTCATTTCCCGATGTTTCGTGTCCTTTCATTCTTTTTCGTAAAAGTCCCATCGATTATTAGAATTCCCATGCATCTGCATCTTCATTTGAAGTCTATTCACTCGGATTGACATTGCGAATTGAAAATTATGTATCATGTTAGTTGCATCTGTATGAGCGTAAAACACTTAGCCTTGTTTCAGAGTTGAGTGCAAACACTACTATCAGGCGAGGGTTGCTTACGGCTGCAAATCGTGGGAAAGTCTTGTCCTTGAGGTCGTTACCTCCTGAACAAGATGCAGATGCATTCTAGGTTCATATCAAGGCCGCTGGTAACAAAAGCATTTTTATCCTCCTAGAGTGATCATTTGCATTTTTCTCCTCCTAGAGTTGACATCATACAGTCCCTCCTCCTAGAGTGATAGCATCTACGTTTCCTCCTCCTAGAGTGACCTTAGTTTAATTTCTGCACCTCGTGTCTTTTCCTATGGGATTAAACGTCATTTAAATTTCCACATTTACATTTCCTCCTCCTAGAGTGACAGCTTTATATTTCCTCCTCCTAGAGTGACACCTTTATATTTCCTCCTCCTAGAGTGACAGCTTTATATTTCCTCCTCCTAGAGTGACAGCTTTATATTTCCTCCTCCTAGAGTGACAGCTTTATGTTTCCTCCTCCTAGAGTGACAGCTTTATATTTCCTCCTCCTAGAGTGATAGCTTTATGTTTTCTCCTCCTAGAGTGACAGCACGTATTTCCTCCTCCTAGAGTGACATCATGCATTTCCTCCTTCTAGAGTGACATCATTTGCACTTCCTCCTCCTAGAGTGACATCATCAGGACAAATCATTCGTATTTCTGCGAACCGCGCATTATCCTCCCAAAACAACGCCCGTTACGTGTCAAACACTTATTCCCCCCCCCCCCCCCCCCCAGTGTGGCCGGCATCTACATTTTCATAAAAATTACCTCTCATTCCTATCAAAGTAGTCGTCATTTACATTTTTGCAACTTATGTTTCTCTTAATGCCCGAGTAGATCTAAGTTTACATCTTTGCAGGACATCTACAGCAATATCTCCTCCCAGAGTGACATCTACAACAATACCTCCTCCCAGAGTGACATCTACGACAATACCTCCTCCTAGAGTGATAGCAACGACCTGCCTCCTCCCAGAGTAACATCAACGAATAACATCGGCAAACTACCTCCTCCTAGAGTGATAGCAACAACCTGCGTCCTCCCAGAGTGACATCAACGAACAACATCGGCAAACTACCTCCTCCTAGAGTGATAGCAACTTACCTCCTCCCAGAGCGACATCATCACTGTAAGCTTAAGGTAAGACCCGCGGTGTTGCTAAAATTTGGATATGTAGGGGCAATTGTCTTTACTGCTTATCAAATACTTCGATAAGACAGTAAAGAGGGGGCAACTGTTGATACCCGAATTTTGACGCCATTTTAAATTAATTTTAGCATTTCTATTATTTACTTAATTTACTGTCATTTTTAGTTAATTTACTGTCGCTAGCATTTTCAAAATTTTCATCGCATTTTAGCATCGTCAGCTTTCGAAATCGCATTTTTAATTTTTCGTCACGTATTTTCATTATTATTATCATTATTATTTTTAGCCTTAAAAATCACATTTTTAATTATCCGGTAGTCGTTTGCTAGTTTTTTCTTCGTTTTAGGTCATCACATGAATTTTAGGATTTTTAATATTTTAGCGCATTTTTTAGTATTTTAATTATTTTATTATTATTTTTATTCGAGCTTTTATTGGACCCGAGTAAGTCCGCTCGGACAATAGCTCGACTTTAAAATGTTTTCCATCAACTAGTTGCTAGTTTTTTTTCCGCTCGCAACAGTCTACAGCATTTTGTGTAATTTTCGGCATAACGTCTTTATTTTTCCGTCCGAACGTTTCACATTTTTGAACGAGAAAATAAACACGTTAAATGGAAAATTTTCATTATTCGTTGTAGACGGTTAAACCCATCGTATTTTTCTCTACGCGACGGTACCTTCGGCTCGAAAAGTCGAAACGTTTGTTCGCAGGAACCGGCTCGAGGCTATTTAAATCAGATAAAGGGCCATTTAATCATGGCCGTTGATCTAGTCAACCAAGGAAAGTCAACCAGATCAACGGCCCTTGAATTACCTAGCATGGTGCACATGCACAGTGGCCGTAGACGTGCAGCGGAGCAGACCACCGGGATTACCTGCTCCCATCGCTTCCTAGCTCGAGCCCAAAGCCTCCTACCCCGTTCAGCCATCATCACGCCTCCCCTAGCCACCACGCGCAGCTCCCCTGTCCTCCAACCCACGCGATTTTGCCTATAAATACAAACTTCCATCCTTCGTAAAAGGGGTCCGAAAAATTTTGCATGAGAAGGCCACTGCCCCTCTCCAGTTTCCTTGCCAATTCACGCACTGCTGAACCACATTCCTTGCGCTCGATCCCCTACTCTCTCTCGGCAACACTGTAAGCTTTTTCTCTCTCTCTAGCTTGTTGTTTCTTTCTTTAATTTTCGTTATTACTTTAGATAATTAGTTAATTGCTTAAATTTGTCCCAATTGCTTTAGTTTTAAGTTAATTTCACCACACTAGCATTGATTAAACTATTCGAACATTTGAAGTATTTATTTACTAATTAAACGGATTAATGCGCATTATTGTTGCCGTTGCATTTGTCACTGTTTGGTTGGGATTTATCTTGCTGTGATCGCATGTTTGCGTTGTTGGAAGGGAGAGGCTCCTTTCGGGCCAAGAACCAGGCGAATTGGTCGCCTGGTTCCTCACCTCCGTTGCCGGCAGTGGCGCCGGCGATGTGAGGTTGAAGATGATGATATGGGCCAAATGGCCTTCGTGCAAAAAAATAAAAGAAAGGTGATGGGCTTGGCCCATCACCGTTAAAATTGATTTTCTTGGGCCAGGAATTGTTCCTGGCCCATTCCTCCAAATTTTAAGCTGGGCCCAGCCCATTTATATTTTTCGAATCTTTGATTCTTTATTTTTTTCGCGTAAAATGCTCGCATGCTTCGTATAATTATTGTTCATGATATGTGTTATTTTTCCTATATTTTATACATGGATTGTTTAGTTCACTTTTTCATATTTTTCGTATGCTTATTCTTGCATCAAAACTTGTTTATTGAATTGTTTTTATATACCTGAACTGCTTATTTCTTGTCGTGACATTTATTTTTATGTTATTTGACTTCAGCCATTTATATTTAGCAATTTAATTTCAGTCATTTACCTTACCGCCTACATGGTCGGTTGTCATTTAACTTTCCGCAAATTATCAACTGCTTTTAATTCTCATAAATATCAACTGCTTTAATTTTTCGCAAACTGCTGGAAATCCTTCCGCAAATTATCAACTGTTTAATTTTCCGCACTTTAATTTTTCGCAATTTACTTTCGGCAATTTAAATTCAATATACCGCCTACATGGTCGGTCGCATTTTAATTCTTGTAAATATCAACTGCTTTAATTTTCCGCAAACTGCTGGAAATTCTTCCGCAAATTATCAACTGTTTAATTTTCCGCACTTTACTTATTCGTACTTTAATTTTTCACAATTTACTTTCGACAATTTAAATTCAATATACCGCCTACATGGTCGGTCGCATTTTAATTCTCGTAAATATCCACTGCTTTAATTTTTCGCAAACTGCTGGAAATTCTTCCACAAATATCCACTGTTTATTTTCTGCAAATATCAACTGTTTTATTTTCTGCAAATACCAATTGTTTTATTTTCCGCAACATCAACTGCTTTAATTTTTCGCAAGCTGCTGAAAATTCTTCCGCAATATCCAACTGCTTATTTTCTGCATTATCAACCTGTTTTATTTTCTGCAAATCATCAACTGTTTTAATTCCCTGTAAATCGTCCACTACATTTAATTTTTCTGCACTTATCAACTCAGCATTTAGATTCTCGTATGCGTTAAATCCATCATTTCTCGCATGCAATCAACTCAGCATTTAGATTCTCATATGCGTTAAATCAATCATTTTTCGCATGCAATCAACACAGCTTTTAAATTCTCGTATGCGTAAAATCAATCATTTTTCACATGTAATCAATCCGGCATTTAAAATTCTCGTATGCGTTAAATAAATCATTTTTCGCATACAATCAAACAACATTTAATTTTCGTATGCGTCAAATCCATCATTTTTCGTATGCAATCAACTGTCATTTAAATCTTTGCACTCATAAAATTGCCTATTTATTTTTCGAGCTATCACTAACACTCTCATTTTGTAGGTTTTAATTTCAAGCTTCGCTCGAAAGTACGCCTTCTAATTCCTTTTTATTTATTCAACGCTTTTCGTAAATATCAATCGTACGCATGATATATAGAATTGCTAGAACTAAAATCAACTCACATGAACAACGTGTTTAAAGACTTGCTTAAAATGCCATGTTCATATGATTTTAAATTCTCGCTTGTATTGACTGCATGTACATGGAGACTTTCGATCCCACATCAGTTTTCCACTTCAAAAATCTATCATTTAAATTTGTACTCTGTTAGCAATCCATGTTAGGATCACGTAGTAATTAATTTAATCATGCATGGCCCGATGATGAAAAAAGAGGGCGCTCATTCAGTCTTGCGGAAAATTCAGTCCCATCACGTTACGGTCAGGGATAATCGATCGATCTTGATAAACGGTAACCCCGTCCGAAAGATCTTTTTATTATTCCTGAACGGTCACGATCATAGAAAAGACTAAAGTGACGATTCCTCTGAGGGTCCCCTTTTTCAAAACGCATTTTATCAAGCACCTTTTTAAACACCTCTCTCATCAGCCGGTAACCGTTTTCGGATGTGACTCAGGTGCCTAACACCTTCCCGAGACCATAATACGACCCCGAACCTTTATCTGGGGTCCAGACCCCTTTTTGTGCCTTTAGTTTTTTTTACTTATTATATTTCTTATGCCATGACGATTAAGGTTCCCTAAACCTAGCAACCAAATTAGGGTGGCGACTAATCAACAAAGCATCATTCATCCAAAAACCTTCCAGCAAAGCAATCCTTTCCAAAACACACTCATTTCCCGATGTTTCGTGTCCTTTCATTCTTTTTCGTAAAAGTCCCATCGATTATTAGAATTCCCATGCATCTGCATCTTCATTTGAAGTCTATTCACTCGGATTGACATTGCGAATTGAAAATTATGTATCATGTTAGTTGCATCTGTATGAGCGTAAAACACTTAGCCTTGTTTCAGAGTTGAGTGCAAACACTACTATCAGGCGAGGGTTGCTTACGGCTGCAAATCGTGGGAAAGTCTTGTCCTTGAGGTCGTTACCTCCTGAACAAGATGCAGATGCATTCTAGGTTCATATCAAGGCCGCTGGTAACAAAAGCATTTTTATCCTCCTAGAGTGATCATTTGCATTTTTCTCCTCCTAGAGTTGACATCATACAGTCCCTCCTCCTAGAGTGATAGCATCTACGTTTCCTCCTCCTAGAGTGACCTTAGTTTAATTTCTGCACCTCGTGTCTTTTCCTATGGGATTAAACGTCATTTAAATTTCCACATTTACATTTCCTCCTCCTAGAGTGACAGCTTTATATTTCCTCCTCCTAGAGTGACACCTTTATATTTCCTCCTCCTAGAGTGACAGCTTTATATTTCCTCCTCCTAGAGTGACAGCTTTATATTTCCTCCTCCTAGAGTGACAGCTTTATGTTTCCTCCTCCTAGAGTGACAGCTTTATATTTCCTCCTCCTAGAGTGATAGCTTTATGTTTTCTCCTCCTAGAGTGACAGCACGTATTTCCTCCTCCTAGAGTGACATCATGCATTTCCTCCTTCTAGAGTGACATCATTTGCACTTCCTCTTCCTAGAGTGACATCATCAGGACAAATCATTCGTATTTCTGCGAACCGCGCATTATCCTCCCAAAACAACGCCCGTTACGTGTCAAACACTTATTCCCCCCCCCCCCCCCCCCCAGTGTGGCCGGCATCTACATTTTCATAAAAATTACCTCTCATTCCTATCAAAGTAGTCATCATTTACATTTTTGCAACTTATGTTTCTCTTAATGCCCGAGTAGATCTAAGTTTACATCTTTGCAGGACATCTACAGCAATATCTCCTCCCAGAGTGACATCTACAACAATACCTCCTCCCAGAGTGACATCTACGACAATACCTCCTCCTAGAGTGATAGCAACGACCTGCCTCCTCCCAGAGTAACATCAACGAATAACATCGGCAAACTACCTCCTCCTAGAGTGATAGCAACAACCTGCGTCCTCCCAGAGTGACATCAACGAACAACATCGGCAAACTACCTCCTCCTAGAGTGATAGCAACTTACCTCCTCCCAGAGCGACATCATCACTGTAAGCTTAAGGTAAGACCCGCGGTGTTGCTAAAATTTGGATATGTAGGGGCAATTGTCTTTACTGCTTATCAAATACTTCGATAAGACAGTAAAGAGGGGGCAACTGTTGATACCCGAATTTTGACGCCATTTTAAATTAATTTTAGCATTTCTATTATTTACTTAATTTACTGTCATTTTTAGTTAATTTACTGTCGCTAGCATTTTCAAAATTTTCATCGCATTTTAGCATCGTCAGCTTTCGAAATCGCATTTTTATTTTTTCGTCACGTATTTTCATTATTATTATCATTATTATTTTTAGCCTTAAAAATCACATTTTTAATTATCCGGTAGTCGTTTGCTAGTTTTTTCTTCGTTTTAGGTCATCACATGAATTTTAGGATTTTTAATATTTTAGCACATTTTTTAGTATTTTTATTATTTTATTATTATTTTCATTCGAGCTTTTATTGGACCCGAGTAAGTCCGTTCGGATAATAGCTCGACTTTAAAATGTTTTCCATCAACTAGTTGCTAGTTGTTTTTCCGCTCGCAACAGTCTACAGCGTTTTGTGTAATTTTCGGCATAACGTCTTTATTTTTCCGTCCGAACGTTTCACGTTTTTGAACGAGAAAATAAACACGTTAAATGGGAAATTTTCATTATTCGTTGTAGACGGTTAAACCAGTCGTATTTTTCTCTACGCGACGGAACCTTCAGCTCGAAAAGTCGGAACGTTTGTTCACAGGAACCGGCTCGAGGCTATTTAAATCAGATAAAGGGCCATTTAATCATGGTCGTTGATCTGGTCAACCAAGGAAAGTCAACCAGATTAACGACCCTTGAATTACCTAGCATGGTGCACATGCACAGTGGCCGTAGACGTGCAGCGGAGCAGACCACCGGGATTACCTGCTCCCATCGCTTCCTAGCTCGAGCCCATAGCCTCCTACCTCATTCAGCCATCATCACGCCTCCCCTAGCCACCACGCGCAGCTCCCCCGTCCTCCAACCCACGCGATTTTGACTATAAATACAAACTTCCATCCTTCGTAAAAGGGGTCCGAAAAATTTTGCATGAGAAGGCCACTGCCCCTCTCCAGTTTCCTTGCCAATTCACGCACTGCTGAACCACATCCCTTGCGCTCGATCCCCTCCTCTCTCTCGGCAACACTGTAAGATTTTTCTCTCTCTCTAGCTTGTTGTTTCTTTCTTTAATTTTCGTTATTACTTTAGATAATTAGTTAATTGCTTAAATTTGTCCCAATTGCTTTAGTTTTAAGTTAATTTCACCACACTAGCATTGATTAAACTATTCAAACATTTGAAGTATTTATTTACTAATTAAACGGATTAATGCGCATTATTGTTGTCGTTGCATTTGTCACTGTTTGGTTGGGATTTATCTTGCTGTGATCGCATGTTTGCGTTGTTGGAAGGGAGAGGTTCCTTTCGGGCCAAGAACCAGGCGAATTGGTTGCCTGGTTCGTCACCTCCGTCGCCGGCAGTGGCGCCGGCGATGTGAGGTTGAAGATGATGATATGGGCCAAATGGCCTTCGTGCAAAAAAATAAAAGAAAGGTGATGGGCTTGGCCCATCACCGTTAAAATTGATTTTCTTGGGCCAGGAATTGTTCCTGGCCCATTCCTCCAAATTTTAAGCTGGGCCCAGCCCATTTATATTTTTCGAATCTTTGATTCGTTATTTTTTTCGCTTAAACTGCTCGCATGCTTCGTATAATTATTCTTCATGATATGTGCTATTTTTCCTATATTTTATACATGGATTGTTTAGTTCACTTTTTCATATCTTTCGTATGCTTATTCTTGCATCAACTTGTTTATTGAATTATTTTTATATACCTGAACTGCTTATTTCTTGTCGTGACATTTATTTTTATGTTATTTGACTTCAGTCATTTATATTTAGCAATTTAATTTCAGTCATTTACCTTACCGCCTACATGGTCGGTTGTCATTTAACTTTCCGCAAATTATCAACTGCTTTTAATTCTCATAAATATCAACTGCTTTAATTTTTCACAAACTACTGGAAATCCTTCCGCAAATTATCAACTGTTTAATTTTCCGCACTTTACTTATTCGCAGTTTAATTTTTCGCAATTTACTTTCGGCAATTTAAATTCAATATACCGCCTACATGGTCGGTCGTATTTTAATTCTCGTAAATATCAACTGCTTTAATTTTCCGCAAACTGCTGGAAATTCTTCCGCAAATTATCAACTGTTTAATTTTTTGCACTTTACTTATTCGTACTTTAATTTTTCACAATTTACTTTCGGCAATTTAAATTCAATATACCTCCTACATGGTCGGTCGCATTTTAATTCTCGTAAATATCCACTGCTTTAATTTTTCGCAAACTGCTGGAAATTCTTCCGCAAATATCCACTGTTTATTTTCTGCAAATATCAACTGTTTTATTTTCTGCAAATACCAATTGTTTTATTTTCCGCAACATCAACTGCTTTAATTTTTCGCAAGCTGCTGGAAATTCTTCTGCAATATCCAACTGCTTATTTTCTGCATTATCAACCTGTTTTATTTTCTGCAAATCATCAACTGTTTTAATTCCCTATAAATCGTCCACTACATTTAATTTTTCTGCACTTATCAACTCAGCATTTAGATTCTCGTACGCGTTAAATCCATCATTTCTCGCATGCAATCAACTCAGCATTTAGATTCTCGTATGCGTTAAATCAATCATGTTTCGCATGCAATCAACACAGCTTTTAAATTCTCGTATGCGTAAAATCAATCATTTTTCACATGTAATCAACCCGGTATTTAAAATTCTCGTATGCGTTAAATAAATAATTTTTCGCATACAATCAAACAACATTTAATTTTCGTATGCGTCAAATCCATCATTTTTCGTATGCAATCAACTGTCATTTAAATCTTTGCACTCATAAAATTGCCTATTTATTTTTCGAGCTATCACTAACAGTCTCATTTTGTAGGTTTTAATTTCAAGCTTCGCTCGAAAGTACGCCTTCCAATTCCTTTTTATTTATTCAACGCTTTTCGTAAATATCAATCGTACGCATGATATATAGAATTGATAGAACTAAAATCAACTCACATGAACAACGTGTTTAAAGACTTGCTTAAAATGCCATGTTCATATGATTTTAAATTCTCGCTTGTATTGACTGCATGTACATGGGGACTTTCGATCCCACATCAGTTTTCCACTTCAAAAATCTATCATTTAAATTTGTACTCTGTTAGCAATCCATGTTAGGATCACGTAGTAATTAATTTAATCATGCATGGCCCGATGATGAAAAAAGAGGGCGCTCATTCAGTCTTGTGGAAAATTCAGTCCCATCACGTTACGGTCAGGGATAATCGATCGATCTTGATAAACGGTAACCCCGTCCGAAAGATCTTTTTATTATTCCTGAACGGTCACGATCATAGAAAAGACTAAAGTGACGATTCCTCTAAGGGTCCCCTTTTTCAAAACGCATTTTATCAAGCACCTTTTTAAACACCTCTCTCATCAAGCGGTAACCGTTTTCGGATGTGACTCGGGTGTCTAACACCTTCCCGAGACCATAATACGACCCCGAACCTTTGTCTGGGGTCCAGACCCCTTTTTGTGCCTTTAGTTTTTTTTACTTATTATATTTCTTATGCCATGACGATTAAGGTTCCCTAAACCTAGCAACCAAATTAGGGTGGCGACTTCATTGCATGCTTCTAGGTGTCCTTTTACGTCGAGCATCTGAAGGTCTCAAATTTCGTTGCACACTCGCGAATTACCTTTTTTCGTGGGGCGCGACAGTCCCGAATGTGCATGAACAACTATATCTCTTTTAAAGGGAACATTAGAATTATTTCCTTCAATCCATATAGTAGCAACTTGATCAACAGAACGCGAGTTATAAACTCTTTGATCAATATTAACACTTGTGTTGATATGGATTTGTAAATCGTCAAGTGAGGAAATATCTTTGAAGCGTTTCAAAAATTTAGCATATGGGTTGTTTTCCAAAACCTTCATCAATTTCTTCATAATGCTTTCATCCAAGTTAGCATTCTCCATAATTCTCATCTTATTGTGTAGCTCATTATCAGTATCATAAAAATAAAGTTGAAAATAAACTGGATTATTCTCTGCGGGCACCAATCCGGGAAGGTTGTGGTATGCCTGACCTTGAGCTTTAAAGGTATAAACTTCTTTCCTCGATGAAGCAAGTTCTTTGTCATACTTTACACCAAATGATGTAAACCCAAATATACTGTTATATTTTCTAATCTTTCTACGAAACTCTTTCGCTTCTTTCAATTGTGACGTATAAAGTTCTTGCAAATCATCATCATAGATTCATAATGTGTATGCGCCAATTTAACTTGTCCATTTTGACAACAAAATATTGGTGGCTCGAATTGAATTCTTTTTGCACCACAATAGTTACAACTGGGAACATCTTTTAACGTATGTAGAGGTGAAATAGATGGTTCAACTTCTATATATCCTACATATTAAAACAAATAAAAGATTTATTATATAGTTTAGTATTAGTCACTCCGAATTAAAACAAATAAAAGATTTATTATATAGTCTAGTATTAGTCACTCCGAATAATTTTAAACATTGAATCAAATTATTAATTAATCACATAAACTTTAAGCAACCAATTTCGCTCTCTTCTTTTAACATTTGACACCATCAAATCAAACATTGAATCAAATTATTAATTTTAAAATATTAAATAATCACATACCTTGATATTCATAAAGAAATGATTGAGCTTTAAGCAACCAATTTCATTCTCTTCTTTTAACATGTGGCACCATCAAACCATTGGTCACTTTTCTTTTATTTGTAGACATTTTCCTACAATTGAAATAAATTTAAAATATGAATTTACAAGTAAGTGGTAATTTAAGTAATTTATTAAATAGTGTATAAAATTGTATAAATATACATATATGGATTGAACTAAATAAATACAACATGGATCTATTGTATTTAAAGGAAAAAGTTGAAATAGCGCGAAAATACATAAAGGAAATAAATCGACAAAAACACTCAACACAAATTTTTAATTAAATATTAAACTTAATTTTTTATTGAGTTTTAATCTTTAAAGTAAAATTTATTAGTGGTTGTTTTTTTTAAGTAATTTATAAAACTAACTTACTTAATCAATCTAAAATTGTTTTAATTCTATGGGCTGGGTCGGATGTTTTGATACTTTTTTCGTTGTTTTATTATTGGGCCAAAGTTGGATCCACAAATTAATGTAATTTTAAATATTTAATTTAAATTACAAACTGAATCTATCCAACTGTACTCCAAGTAAAACATATAGGGCTGTACAAGAACCGGCCCGGACCGGGAACCGATCCGGAACCGGCCTTTTTTTGACCCGGACCGGACCGATCCGGGGTTTTTTTTTTTTTTTTTGACCCGGACCGGACCGGACCGGAACTTCCGGTTCGGTCCGGTTCTCCACCCCTCTAAATCCGGGAACCGACCCGGAGAACCGGTAGAACCGGAAGTATATATATATATGTATAATAATATCAAAGTTTCCATTTGGTTCAATGGTTAACTCATCACTTTTTGTATTAAAGGAGAGAGGTTCAAATCCTCTTGGCTCCCACTTTTTTTTTCTTTCTAAACTTAACTCATTCTCTTTCTTTTTTCCTTCTAAATTATATTAAAATTTCTCATGTATGTATATATTTTTTCTAGTAATATAATTATAAACTCAATTAAAAATCCTCATTTTTTTCTTTTTATTTGTTATTTTAAATACAAAATTGTATTAAGGATGTTATATGAACTAAAAAATAAAATTTTAATAGCCATTTATACAGTTAAGATGACACATACTAGTAATATATTATTGTAAATTGTAATAATCATTTATATAGTTAATATGTATAAATTAAGACCATTAATTATTAATAATATAGTTACTAATTATTATCAATTGTCATAAAATTAAAATTTACACATTGTTTAGAGTTTTATGCTTTTAATTTAAATTGTATTAATTTTTAAATTACTAATGTATTATGCATTTTTTCTTTTTTCTTTTAAACTCAATTAAATTTAAAAGTCCTCATTTTTTCTTTTTATTTGTTACTTTAAATACAAAATTTTATTAAGGATGTTATATTACCTAAGAAAAAAAAATTTAATAGCCATTTATATAGTTAAGATGACACATACTAGTAATATATTATTGTAAATTGTAATAGCCATTTATATAGTTAATGTGTATAAAGTAAGACTACTAATTATTAATAATATAGTTTAGGGATTATTATCAATTGTCATAAAATTAAAATTTACTAATTGTTTAGAGTTTTGTGCTTTTAATTTAAATTGTATTAATGTTTAAATTACTAATGTATTATGCATTTTGTCTTTTTTTCTTTTAAACTCAATTAAAAGTTCTCATTTTTTTTTCTTTTTATTTGTTAATTTAAATACAAAATTTTCCTAAGGATGTTATATGACCTAAGAAATAAAATTTTAATAGTCATTTATATAGTTAAGATGACACATACTAGTAATATATAGTTGTAAATTGTAATAGTCATTTATATAGTTAATATGTATAAAATAAGACCATTAATTATTAATAATATAGTTATTAATTATTATCAATAAATAATTAAGGTTCCAATTCTCCAACCTTTAAAATCCGAGAACCGGTAGAACCGAAAATATATATATATATATATATATATATATATATATATATATATATATATATATATATATATATGCACAATGATATCAAAGTTTCCATTTGGTTTAATGGTTAACACCTCACCTATTATATTAAAGGGGAGAGGTTCAAATCCTCTTGGCTCCCACTTTCTTTTTTCCTTCTAAACTTAACTCCTCCTAATAATATAAAAAAAAAAAAAAAAAAAAAAAAAAAAAAATCCGGGTCAGAACCGGAACCGGCCCGGTCCGACCCGGAAAATTCAGAACCGGCCCGGCCCGGACCGTAAGAGTCCGGTCCGGTCCGGTTCTGTCCAGGCCCAGAACCGTTAATTCCGGTCCGGTCCGGTTCTAGCCCAAGAACCGGCCCGTGTACACCCCTAAAAACATATTCTAGAAAGGAAACCTGAAACTTTTTTAAATATTTGTTATTGGGCCTTAAAGGAAATCTTAATTCCAACTTAAACATATTCTAGAAAGGCAACCTGAAACTTTTTAAGGTACTGCACCTATTCATGGCTCTCTCTCTCTCAGAAGCTAGTTCTGTATTCCACTTGACCTCCTGAGATGAAAATTAAATAAATAAATAAAATTCACAGATATCAAATAATAATTTTTGAAACTGCAACTCCTTGGAATACAGGAAAACAGATTCCTTCTAAGCAAAACACCATAAAGCACCAATTTCAAAAGCATATTCCTCTTTTTTTTCAACTTATCAGCAACCAACCAGAGAATGAGAAATTGTTTGATTTTAATGTTACCCTTCCGGATGGGTGAGAATAAATTTAAAAATATATATATACACAAATATTAAATTACATAAGTTTGAATTCGTAATATTTGTAATGATAAGAAATTATCTCGTCCCACCCAAATATGATTATTTTCTGATTACAACTGTTTATGTTCGAAGCAACACTTTTCAATTACTCTTTCACGAAAAAAATAATTGACAAAATCTATAATTAAACCGATAATTAATGCAGTGAAATTGAAAATACCTGTTAGCGATCCTGCTATTGCTAAACATGTTTTGAGAAATTACGGCAGCAAGTATGCTAAAGGTCTCGTTGCCGAAGTTTGTGAGTTTCTATTCGGATCGGGTTTCGCCATTGCTGAAGGCTCGCTTTGGACACGGCTATGCCTTCTTTTTCCTTTTTCTTTAAACTTATCCACCAGTTTGGAAATTGAAGTTGTGGTTTGTGATAGGCGATGTTTTGTAGTTAGGGTTTAATAGGTAGGTTAATTAATTAAATAATCAATGGATTTCATAAGTAGATTAATTAACTAAATAAGTGATTGAGTAATAGATTTATTCAATTTTAATAATAGGTAGGTTAATTAATTAAATAAGTGGTTGAATAATAGATATATTGTAGGTAATTTTATAAAAATTAAAATTTTATCACATATTTAATTTTTTTAATAATTAAAAGGTATAATAGTAATTTAAGGAAATAAACCCGTTCGTGTTTTTTATATAGTATAGATGATGCATAAGGCAGTACAATCCCACGCCTTTGAGTTGTGTTCTGTCAAAGTGGAACTATATCTTTAGTAGTTGGTCTTTTTGGTTTATGTTTTCAAATGAAAGGAATGAGTGGATTCTGTTTTCCAAATGCTGCAAATTGAATTGAACAAAGAAAGAAAAACCAAAGAGGTTAGGCATATTTTTAAGTTTTATTCGATGCAAATTTCGCATTCGACTTCTTACTATAATTCATTTCCAAATGGAACTAAACCAACACTACTGGTTTTTTACATGACACAATTGATCAATAAGAAGTGTTCGATCGATTAAGCATTAATCGCCATTCGGTCGGTTGGTCTGCCCACTCAAACAGTCAGTTGCTCCCCCTACTCCTACTGCCGAGTGCTAACTGCTAAGATTGGGAATGGTTCACGGCAAAGGAAGTTTTCCCATATCAGTTTTAAGCTGTCTTCAAGCATTTTAGGCACTGCTGAATGGAAGGCATGGACTAATAAATACAGATTAGTCCTACTAAAAACAAACTGTTTGAACTTTCAACCAATTACAGGGGAAAGGTTACTTGCCTGCTGTAATTTTGAAACTATTGCTTTCAACTTCAGATACATTTCTCTAGTAACTTCCGGGATTCCAGTTGTAAAATCGAACCGATCAGCATCTCTTACGTTGAGCTTAAGTGATGAATTCCCGTAAGATTTGCTTATCGTGTGCCTGAGCAAGATCCTCTTCATGGATAGCAGTATCCTCAGGTCTAGGTTCTTATCAGCATTTGGCGCACTTGATTGAGTTCAACCTATATGAAGGGGAAAACAAAAAAGCTTATATTTTCATGAGACTTCCATAAACAAGAAAACAAACATAAAAATCAAAACCGGAAAACTAGAAATTGGCACATTACACTTACTTGCTCAGAACACTTTACTGCTTGATGGGAAACCCGGTGCAACTGGAATTCGTTCTAGCATAGTGTGCTTAGGAATACATATGGTTTCGACTTAAAAACTTAACACATTACGCTATAACATGTAGCAGAAACACTTGCCTTGTAGAGTGTAAGTTTATCTTCCTTTGCAGTGCATTTGCATTTAATCACCACTTCCGGTCGTGTACTATCAGATAACTGTGAATGGGAAAAAATAAGCCACAAACAAAACTGATTATAAGCAATTACCAAATTGATGAAACAAAACTAATTATCAATCATATTTGGTCAATTAGTCTCAATTAAGTTACTAATTAGTCATTCTTCCTACTTTTCTTCTAGCATAAAATAATTTGAAGTTACTATAAAATATTTCTAATTACTAACAATTTTGTTTCTAGTAATATATTAATTAATCTTCAAAATCCATATTAGAAAATTATTTGTTACATTATCACATAGGTAATGAGTATTTATAATAATTAAAAAATATGCTTCTTCTTAAAATTTTAAAAAGATAACCTAATCGAGATTGAGTGGCCAAAATAATTTAAGTTATTTTAAATGTTAGAATCTAATTAAAAAAATGGTATTACCAATTTAGGCCTTTGAGTTTGACCAATCCAGTGGGTCAACAAGTGAAAAGATTGGAAGTGGACTGTGGAGTGTGGATTGGATTTGGATCTTTTATTTAAAAATGCAAAACGGGTTCCTCGGACTGTAGGAGGCCAGCACCGCTGCACCGCTAAGAAGTCAATTGGCATTGGCAACAACGATAGATAGCGTGTATCATCATGTGACCACGTGAGTTCCCAAGACGGCATCGCACAATTTTGTTGACTCATATTAGTAGTTTAACACTAGTATTTCTTAAATAAGTACCAAGTGACGAGTTTAACAATTTTGTATGTTGAAATTTTGTAGTAGGGCGGTTTGACCGAAAAAATTAAGAATCATAAAAAAATTCTAATCGATTCGATTCAATGAATTGAAAAAATAAAAAAATGGATTTTATTGGTCGACTTAGCCAGATTTCATTCGAACCGGAAGTTTTTTTATCATAAAAATTATTTACACCAAAATGGGTCATTTTCGTGTCATTTTGGAGTATTAATTTTGAAAAAATAAAATTGGCCAAATAGAGTAGGATTAATTAATAAAAACTAAAACTTGAAGGATCGAAATGAGAGTTAAATGTAGTCTTTTTCTTCTTTCTTTCCAGATCTGCGTAAACTTTTCTAATTGGAACGTGTGGCACTTTGTACATTTATTAACCATTAGTATTTGACTTTCTATTGACTAAAAGAAAAGAGTGGACAGTTAGCCGTTTTCTGTATCCTGTAACCTGTCCCTGTAAGCCAACCCTCAGTTTACGTCTCATTGTCTTGGTTGGTGTGCGTTGAAAAGAAAATTAGAGACACTTTCTAATTTACAATATTTAAAATAATAAAATATCATTTAATTTTTAAAATATTAATTATTTAATTAGAGATAAAGGTAATAATTTTTAATAAAATATATTATTCCCTCTGTCACTCAATACATGTCTTCCTCGCATCCCAATATTTAGGGAACGCATATCGAAGAGGTCGGATGAGGTACTATTTGACCCCAAAAATATCCGAATTTTTTTTTGAACGTACGTTAATCCTTAACGTACTTTCCAGAAAAAATTAGGGGCAAAATTGTCTCAAATAGGTCGTCTGGCGGCCGTTTTAAGATACGTGCCGAAACAGTAAAAGCAAAAGCTAAAACGATAATCATTGAGGGACGGAGGGAGTAGAATTTTGGAAGAGGTCAGTTTGATTTATTTATTTTTAACGTAGACATTGAAATTTTACCAGGTCATTTAGTAAAAGAGTTGGTTTGATTGGATTTACTGAAGTAAAAAGTTATGAATGGCCGAAGAACCAAAAAAGAAACACACCAAACTGAAGTGAATCGATCTATCCATCCGATGCAAACGACTAATAAATGCGCCACAAAATAAAACAGCGAGCCGACCGGACACTCAAATTCGCACCCCTATTGCTAGTCTGCGAAATACTCTAAAGCCTAAGCCCTCTAATGTCTAAACTAAATCTTAACTCGTAGTCGTGTGGGTAGCTGCAAATGCAATCGCCGCCCAAAAAGTTTTACTAGTATTTACTTTCACCAACTACTGCATGCATTAATAGATTTGTGATTGATTTTCGAACATATTCTATTTTCTGTCTTAGTTGATTTAATGGTTAAAATTACTTTTGGTAGAATTTTCAAATCTGATGATTTTGTTAGAAATTATTTTAGTACTATTTGGAGCATGTGTCATCATCTTACATCATAATCTACCCAAATTTTCCCCAAATTTTAACCCTTAAATCAAACAAAATCTACTATGAAATTATCTCAAAGATACTCAATATTATTTAAGTAACATCATTTTTGTTAAAATAATGATTAGTTTTTATAGAAAACAATAAATTCTACCCCCTAATTATTTTCTTAGTTACTAATTGTGTTTCATGATCCTATTTAATAGCAACATTTTTTTGGCCAATTGCCAAATTGAATATTTTTTTTATAAAAAAAAAACATCTTTCTTTCATTTTCCATTAATTAAAAATTGAAATTAGCACAGCAAATCAAAATTTTAGCATTTTTTTCCTCGTGCGATATTCTTTGAAAGATTGAGGGGAATACCGAATTCAATTTTGGATTTAGATATGGATGTGGTTAGGTTTCAAAAATCGAGTTACATACTTTCACTGAGAATTAATTGTTTACTTCTATTTGAGTAGGGAGATACTACTCCCTCTGTCTTTTAAAGAGGGACGCCCGCATTGTAGACACGCGTCTCGAGGAGGCCGGATGACGCACTATTTGATATCAAAAAAATTCTTACTTTTTTTCGAACGTACATTAATCCTTAACGTACGTCCGAGAAAAAATTCGAAACTTTTTTGGGTCAAATAATGCGTCATCCGGCTTCCTCAATATGCGTATAAACAGTACGGGCGTCACTTTTTAAATGACGGAGGGAGTGTTTCTTAAGGTTTACTTCTATTCCACGTGGTATATTTTAAAATTCCAAATAAAATATTAATGTATGTTTTACATTCCATCTTATTTACTATTGGCTAAACTTTTATTTAAAAAATTAAAAAGATACTTAAAATTATTCTCAACCATATTCTTATTATGCAAGTCGATTAAAAGTTAAAATCAACATTTTATGAGGAATGCAGGGGGTAATAATTTCTCCTCTCGTCTCAGTATAATAAAAACTCATTCTGACCAAAAATAATAAAGTAAAAACTCCCAAATCGGCGAAAATCTAAGAAAATGCTTAGGGGCCCACGCCCCTTGTCTGCTGCGTGAATAGAGAATAGGGGAATAGGGAATTGGGAAAACAAAAAGGTCAAAAAGGTGGGTCCTTAAAAAAGTCTTTGAATTGGGAATTGGGAATAAGGTAGTAAATAAAACCTGCATAAACTCTAAGTATTTTTCAGTTTTTTCAGTTATATTTTAATTTATATAAAGGTGCATTTTGTTGTATTTTATTAAACCATTTATGTAAAAGCTCGAATGTAATATTTGGTTCGAATTTAATAATTATATGAATAATTTTTATATGCTTTACTGCATTAATTAATTCAGATGGTGTGTGCAGTATGTACTGTTTGTTTATTTGTTTTTTTTTTAACAAGTACTGTTGGTTTGATGGTATAAAGAAAGGACGAGGTGTATCTTTCTTTGTAGATTCTTGCTCTGCTATTTCTGAACTGGAACTTTAAAAACAAAACTCTTCATCTCTTATCTGGTGGTTCTTTTCTTTACCTTCAGGATCCCCAAAGTCTGACTTTTGTTATTGACCTTTTTGCTATTCTCCTTCCCTTCCTTCCCTTCCTTCCCTTTACAAGACAACAACTCCTATAAACAAAGAAACAAACACTCATCTCCTCTCTTCTCTTGGCTTCTTCTGCTGTGCTGCCTGTCAAATGGATGTAATTACCTCTCTCTCTGTCTTTTTTCCCATTCTTGTTTTCTAATTCTATCTTCTTGTTCATCTTTTTCATCTCCTTTCTCCTTTTGATAATAAGAAATCTGATAATGGTGTGCATGCTGCTGCAGGAATGGAGAAGGAGTGGGCAGATACCGGCGTTTGGGAATTGGGAGCAAGCCAATGATCTCCCAATCACTCAGTATTTCGAGAGCGCAAGACAAGCTGGATTATTGAACAATAATAATAATCGGCACAGCAATTCTTCTGGAGAATATATGCGTGGTGATCTATATGCTACCTCTCACTCTCACAATCTCCTTCCTCCTCCAAGAAAGGTACTATTACTACTTACTTTCATTCTTTTTCTCATCCACAATCATTAACTTGTTATTTATTAATTTCTTGAAAAACAAATTCTCTTCAAGGTATCAATGGGAACAAAAGAAATCCCTAATGTGAACTCTCTACAAGACTACATCTGTTTGGTTGCTTTTTTCAAGCGCTGTTTTTTTTTTTAATATTAATGAGTGGAGTGGGAAAGTTGGAAACAAAAAGGGATT
The DNA here is from genome assembly GCA_963691705.1 of Viola odorata. Taxonomy (NCBI): domain Eukaryota; kingdom Viridiplantae; phylum Streptophyta; class Magnoliopsida; order Malpighiales; family Violaceae; genus Viola; species Viola odorata. The sequence continues at coordinate 47,511,127 of OY829543.1, read as the reverse complement.
TTTCTATCTATTTCTTTTTTAAAATAAATAAATTATAATGCCTATTATCTTAATAAGACTAATTTTGTTTGTATCTATCAATTTTCGCAAGAAATCTTACTCAAAGATTTGATTAAGGATCAGAGTGTCAAATCAATGCGGTGGATTTTGTTTGTTGTGTTTTCTTTTGCAAATGAATTTTTGTAGTCAAACACACACGAAAAGTTCTGTTCTGTTCTGTTGTTTTCTGTGCGGTTAAAGTATGAAACGAAAGTATTGTCTGTCAGTTTGCAGAAGTAGTGATGTTGTTTCGACCAACTTCTTTCTTGTCTACAATTTCTTTTGAGATTGATGGGAAATTGTTCAAAGTCATGTTTCAAGTTTTTTTGTTATGTTGACTGTAAGAATTGATGCCAAAATGAATTTGATGATGATGATCTGATGGGTACGAAATTAGATGGTAGTCATTATTGATGAGAATGGGTGGTCTAAATTAGAAAGAGATTTTGTAGACTAGGATGCAAGAAAAGAGAGGGCAGCATGTTGCTGTTAGTAATAAGGAGCTGAAAAAGCAGGCGGGCCACGGGGGGAAAGTATGTGACGTGACCCAACCACAACGGAAGCAAATGCAGCAGCAACGCCCAAATTCTATCTACAATGTCGGAAAAGTCACAAAAAATAACAATATTTCGGTTCCGGTTCCGGCTACTCACCGGGATTTGCCAAGGCCTCCAAAACCTGTTGACGAAGATCTCTACAAAATTCCTCCTCACCTCCTCCAATCCTCCAAACGGGTAATTTTTCTTTTTATTTATTGTTGTTTTGGGATTAGACTTTTGCTAAACAACTTTTGGCTTTCCAGTTTTGCATGCCTCAACTCAAGGCGTGTGCAAGTTTTTCAGTCTTGGATGGACCCCATAGGTGCTGGATTTCTCTAACAAGGATAATTAGAAAAAGACAAAATAATAGAAGTAATGATGTTGAAATGTTACGTGTCAAGCAAAGGACCGACCCGTCTAACATCTTTTTTGACTTTAGAGTCATTTTGTCCTTGTTTGGAAGAAAAGAAGTCGGTTTACTTTTTTTTGCTTTCGATTTGGAAAATAATAACAAAAAAAAACCCTCATGGGCTCCAAAAAACTTTTTAAGGCCCACAGATATGAGGCCCAAGTCTTAGTTTTTATTTCATTTTGTTTTCTATAGACTATATTATTATGGAACTATTTATTTACTTATTTTTTATTCATTCTTGTGTTGTAGAAGAAAAGAGCAGGATTCTTTTCATGCCTTGTACCGGATTGTGCTTCATAAATATGGACTCCAAGGCACTCTCGATGGAAGAACGATTTTGTGACATATTTTTATCTCAATTTGTATCTCATTAGAATGAGAAAATGTTATTTGCTGTATTTCCCTTGTCATATATTTTTATATAAGTGCCAGATGACCTTTAAAATTATGCTACCCTCTTGTTTGTAAACAATTTCCAAATACTATTGTTTGTTTTAGTAATCCTTTATTTGTAATTGCGTTTAAGCCTTTGAATTCAAATTAACCTTATCTAGAAAACACTTATTGTCCTATGTGAATTTTTTATTTTTTATTTTTACATGTGAGGTTCCACGTTAGAAGATTATAAATTTTTTTAAGAAAAAATAGAGAAAAAATTTAATATATATTTTTTAAAATTATTTTCCTATTTTTTTTTCTCTCCTTTAAAAAAATAAAGAAATGTTATAAAAGAAAAATTATTAGGATTTTTGATGGAAAATTAATAGAGTAGTCTTTTTGCAACAAAAACATATAGTTTAAGGATTCGAATTTAATAAAAAATTATTGAGGGATCTATTTGTCAAGTAGCAATTAATTGAATGTGAAATGAGAGTCTTTCTATGGTGCTCAAATCTATTTTTGCGTATCGATATCCCGTCAATAAATACCGTCAGATTTAATATAAATGATTTTTGACCATTAAATTATTAAGAAATACTTAAAAAGGTAACAAGTTTTGGAAGGGAAAAAAAATTATGACTCACTCACCGAATCAATCTTGCCAAAATTAGTGAACAATAAACCAAAAAACTGTCAATTTTGCTAACTCACGTGCTAATTAAGGAAGGTGTACATAATCAGTCTCATTCATTAGCTATTTATTTTTTCAGTGATCAAACAAAGAAATTAACTTTCTTCTTTTGGTAACAAATAATTTTACCTATTTTTTGGTAAGAGAATTATTTTTATTTGAGTGATATTAAAAAAAATAGAAATAAAAGGTTTCTATATATACGTCTTTTTATTGGCCAAAAATATGTTACAATATACCAAAATACATGTGTTTGTGTTGAGCATACATATTTATTAAAAAATAGACTTAGGTACCGTAGAATAACTCTAAAATACGCACTTACCCTCAAAATGTTGTTTAGTCTATATTAGTTTATTTCTTAATACTAACTTATCAACTTGTTATGTTTACTTTAATAAAAAAATATGTATAAATTTGTATGTATATATTATACTTTTTAGAAATTAATTGATTGAACCAGTGAATCAGTAAATTATGAATTAACTAGTTCGATGTATAAACGGTTCTGAAACACGATCTGATTCAACCCAATTAAACTAGAGAATTAACAAATCATGATCTGACCGATTCGTTGTCCGGTTCGGTTCTGATAACTTTATTGTCAAGCGTTATCTACCATAAAGAATTAGTAGCTAAATTGCACCATAAATCCCTCTATTATAATTATTTAAACATATTTAACCATCTACTTACGTATTGGATATATTACATCTCTTTACTTATGTTTGGGGAATACTTTAGGTCCTTTTGTTTATTTAGCAATCAACCCATAATTTTTTCCGGCGAAATAATAATACGTCATTATTAAATATTATTATTTGTGCCTCATCAGCGTGCCAGGTAGGATTTACCCATAGAAAATAATTTTCCATTAAATATCTAAAACATAATTTTGTTTTTTCTTTTTCCTTTTTCCTCCTTTCCTTCTCTCTTCTTCCACGCACTCCCCCTCTTCATTCTTCAATCCACCATAACCACCATAACATCTCAAATCTTTTACCGAAATCTTTAATTTCGCAGATCGCACCCAACCAGTTTGTTACTACCACCTTCTCATGCCAATTTCATCGTTTTTTTCTCTACTCTCTCTAAAATTCATGTTTCCCCAAATAAATCCTAACCTATAATTTCTTAAAATTGGACCAAAATTTCCAGATCTAATGGTGTCGGGCTGTTTTGGATTATGATGTGGGTGTGCTTGGGCTTGTTCTTAAACCTGCAAGGCAGCCACGAGGGCGAGAGTTGATCGGGGCCAGATTAAATTTATTTTCGATGTTGCAGATCTGACACATATAACGGAGTTCTAGTGTAACGGTGGTGGTGGCGGTGGTGATGGTGGTGGAGGCGGCAACGGCAGCGGCTGCTGGTGAAAGATTGGTGATAATGGTGCAGGAGTGAAAATTGAAATTCCAGAAAAAGTGATGTCAGAAATATAATTAGGGTAGTTATAAATAGAAAAGATTTTGGATGCTAATTAAGAAATTACTGAATTGATTGAGTTGTTGTGATTATAATTAGGAAATTCCTTAGAATTATTGGGGTAATTTTTAGGTAATAAAGGTGAAGATATTAAGTTGTTTTTTTAGAATAAAATATTAGTTTGAAATTAAAAAATGGAGATTTAAAATATTTTTCAAAAATTAAATATCCATGTGTCTAGTGAGATGGAATAAAAATAATATTAAATGCGAACGTGGATGACTCTTCGTCAGAAAAAACTCCGGCTACTTGCCACATAAACGAGAGTAATCTCAAATATTCCCGAAATATAAGTAGAAGAATGTAATGTGTTTAAGTCGCAAGTAGAGGGTTAAATGTGTCCAACTAAGCAATTTAACCGAAGTTGGAGTGGCCCAATCCTGGACTAAATTGTTCACCATCGTTGATTTGTGTTGGAGGACTTCAAGACTCCCTGGGTTTCTGGAGGAATGGATTTCTTTTTCATTCTTGCACTGGACAGCTCCTCTTGTATGACCCCGACAAACGATAGAACAAATATTTCCAACTCGATCAAACCCTTAAAGCACCATTTCTTGTAAATGTTGCCTTCCCAATACCACACCTCCCTATGAAATCCCAGATCCGATTAAGCTAGCTTGTATGAGTTTATTGGTGGAGCACATATGAATATGATACTGCTTTTCAATACAATCCAAGTGATGGTATGTTTTACGATTGAATCTTTTCGTGTTTGTAGTAATGATTTTGCTCTTTTTTTTTTTTAAATAAGCAGAAAGATTATTATTAAAGATATGTCATGAAGGCCATGACTCAGAAGCTAAAAAAGCTACTGATAAAACTGCAAGTCCAAGATCCATCAGCTACGAAACTAAGAGAAGAATACTACACTAGTGGACGACCGCTGGACACCTAGCAGCTAACTCTCACGGTCAGTTAGACGTGAGCCACACCGATGTTTGCATCATATCAGTCCAGCTATAAGCAAAGGTTTGGTCTTTGCTCCTCAGCCACCAGCACCAGTTGGTGAATATCATGTTCATGCTACGAGTTGCATTATACTCCGATTGCCGAAAAATCACTGCGTTGCGGGTCTTCCACATTATCCAAATCACTGCATAGAATAATGCAGTCCATTCCTGTTTGCTACGCTTGTTTTGACGAGGCAAAATCCTCCTCCACATCTGCCATAAATCCACCAGATTTCTTGGCTGACACCAGCTCACTCCCAGCCAGCGCATAACGTAGTCCCATATACCTCTAGCTGTCTCACATCTCATGAGCAAATGATTGGTATCTTCGGGCCAGCTGCTACACATAGGACAGATGTCCGCAGTATCTTGGAGCATGTTTCGGTGCACAAGGAATGACCGGGTCACTATCCTTCCCCGTAACGCTAGCCACGCAAAGTATTCTACTCGATATGGGACCAACCCTTTCCAGCAAGATCTGAGAATCGGAGCAGCTTCGTGTCTATCTTCCTCCCATTTCTTGTACCCTGACTGGACAGTGTATTTGCCTGATTGGTCAAGATCCCATCGTAATGACGCTGGCTGATCATCTCTGCTAGGGGTTGGCAACCTTTCGCGCAGACAGCTCCACTCATCTTGCTCCCACTCAAACAAGCCACGTCGCCAGGAGGATTGCCATTCCCAGGCTGCGTCATTCCATCTGCCAAATTCCTTGACCTTTCCACGCTGCTGGTTCGACAATATATACAGCCGAGGATGAAGAATTGCCAATGGTTTCTTGGCTGCCCAATTGTCCCACCAAAATTCTGTCTCATTTCCTCCTCCTATCTTCGTTGTGGTGTGATCCGTCCACATCTCGAAATACTCACTCCCACGGCCACACACTTGAATAACGTCCCTCCATATAGGGGACAAGTTATCATGACTCTCCCTCCACAAATCACCAGCACTCTTGATCTGATATTGTCTCCGTATTATATCAGCCCAACTTTTTTTGCTTCCCTGTATCAACTCCCACACCCATTTGAATAAAATCGACACATTCCTATCTTGCATCCTTCCTATACCCAAGCCCCCACACGTTGTTGATCTCCCGACCTCCTCCCAAGAAACTTTCGCTAAACCTCTCTTATTCTCATTCCCACTCCAAAGAAATCTCCTCATCACTCCCTCACACTGCCGTATAACGGATTTAGGCATCCTGTAGAGTGACATATTATAGACTGGGAGGCTCCTAAGGGCTGCTTTAAACAGTCCATGATTTTGCTCTCTTTGCATGTTTTATGGACTGTTTTACGCTTCTGTGCTTTTGTAATTGTTATTGGAGATAAACTGCACTTAAACTATTGTCTATTGAAGATGCTTCTGCAAAACACAAGTAGTCCAGGAACATGCTTCTTAACAATGTGCATGTTACATTTGAAGCATTTGTTGTTGGCTCAAGTGTCTTTTTTCACGCTACTGCTGCTAGAAATAGTGCACAACTCGCTCGATTCGCTTCCTACAACAAGATATCATGTTGAACACTGCTGTGGCTTGCCTGAAGCTGAACTTGATTACTTTGTAGAACTACCGCAAGTTTACTAAGGGCATGACCAACCATGCATAGTGGTTTCTCTGCAATCAAAAGAGACTGGGAAAATAATGGAGAGAATGTGATACATCCCATGCATCATCATCGGCCATCAAAGACGGTGAACTCGTCGGAGATGAGGAATTGTTGCACTCTAAAGCAGCAACTTGCCAACTTGATAGTCAGTAGAGATGTCAGTATGAGTATACCCAAGTTGATTGACCATTTGTCACCCAAAACGGATAGCCAACAATTCAGCTGCTGCCACCTAAAATGCACCTGGATGGAATTGAACAGCAGAAAAGGAGTGGTTACCTCGCTCATCTCTCAAAATAACACCCAAATCCCGCTCCTGCATCGTTGATATCAGCATCACAGTTGAGCTTAAACCTGCCAGGGAGTGGAAGCTTCCATTTAGTACACCTAATCGCGGCAGGGCCATTGCGAACAGCCTCGCATAGTAATATCTACTCAAGTAAGACGCTGGTGATCAAAAGCATCTTGGTTCCTTGCGCACTAGGCATTTGCGAACAGCCTCGAATAGTGAAGACACTAGGCATTAGGAAATATGGTCTACATTTTGAAACCTCACATACTGATAGCGGCCACTGCATCGCCAACATCTTTGTCCAAATTGGACAAGTGAGGGACGAGCACCATGACCATGACCAAGATGAAACACCAATTTTTCTCCTCTTTTATGTTCAAGCTATACTCTCTGCTTCATATATAATGCCAATGTGATCTTTCATGCAACAGGCCTCTATTGCATGAATAGGTCAACTTCTCAGCCAGTCCATCTCACACATAAAGAGAGGTTGATATTTTTTTTTTTTTTTAATAAGCAGAAGAATTTTATAAAAGCCATTAGAGAATGGCTGAAGATGGAATGTACAAGCAAATAAAAAGAAAAAGGAAAAACGAACTAAAGCCTAGGCTTAGGACAGCAACCAATCAAGCTGCCCAGAACATCACATTGATTTACCCCAAGTCCATAACCAGCTAGAGGAAGCCATCATGCTACATAAGCTGTATGGAAAGGTTAAATCCCAACTCTTCAGCCAACGATACCATTGAGTAAATATCAGTGATAATACATAAAATTATCAGAAGGGCATAATGGGCTTTGTACCTTCACAAAGTACCGTTGACCAGTCAAAACGGCGAGTGGCCGATTTGACCAAGTCAATGGTAGAAACGGCACTTGACCGATTTGACTAAGTCAAAGGGAATAAGTGACCAAAGGACAGGTGATACGATCCTGGCTCCTTAGGATGCGTAGCACCAATTTTGATCTTTGTTCAAAGACGGATTTCCTGCGGAAATAAATAACTTGACAAGTACGAGCTTAGACCACTTAGCTAACCTGTGCTAAGAGCCCTAATCGATTTCAAGTCAAGGATCTTGAATCGGATTCTTAGGACTAGACTCAACGATGTGAGAATCACACTAAGAGAAACGACACAATAATGCAATTCCAAGATTTACTTGTATACGACTCAAGTATTGCAGACTCAAGAAGAACAAGGTTCAACCAACTTGAACAAGGGGCGGAGATTGAAGAGAATATCTCAATTTATCAAATAACAGCCGTCTTTCTAAGGAGGCCAAGCGGCTCCTTATATAGGTTACAAGCAAACCCTAATTCCATAAAAGGAATAATAAATAAAGTAAAACACTTAACTAATTAATTAAAGTGTCTATTTAATTAATTAAGCTAAAATAAATAGAAAGGCGCAGCCTTGCTTAAAGTAGTCAACGCGCGTCAACTCCAGGCTAGGCGAAACGGGCAGGAGCCGTTCTCAACACAAGGGCCAGGCGGGAACGCGGAACGGGAACAGCAATCGGCATGCGCGACAGATGATAGAATCGGCAACGGCTAAATGAAACAGGCAAGTGCCGTTTTGACCCAAACGGCCGAGTGCCGTTTTGACCCAAACGGGAAAGTGTCGATTGGGCGAAACGGTCAAGTGCCGATTGGGCGAAACGGTTCCATGCCGTTTCTAGCAGACTCAACATCGGTCAAGGTGAAGGTGAGAAGATTCACCACTCTAGGTGTCTTCTCTCGAAGAGCGGCTCTCTCACTTGTCATCTCACATTCCAGCTCCTTGTGAATGAGTGACGACAAACGGTCTTGAAGCTTTTGAGCTCTGGCTCGAGTCATTGGACCAGCTGGCGGTAAAGGCACCTGGATGCGTGGATTCGCATCATTCCCTCCCCCTTCGGAAGGATTCGCCCTCGAATCCGAATCGGGATCAGCAGCAAGTCCATACTCGTCATCTGTATCAAACAAAACTAAGTCAGAAACATTGAAAGTAGAGCTAACGGCACCGTACTCACTCGGCAACGCCAGTTTATAGGCGTTGTTGTTGATCTTCTCAACAATCTGGAACGGCCCGTCTCCTCTAGGAGATAGCTTGCCGCGGCGTTGGTCAGGAAAACGCTCCTTGCGCATATGCAACCAGACCCAATCGCCAACCTGGAACGTCACTAGCCGCCGGCCATCGTTCCGTTTCTGCATCAGCTTCTCATTCATTCGCTTAATGTTCTGTTTCGCGCTAGCATGTAATTGCTTGACAAAATCAGCCTTCTGTGCACCATCTAAGCTTACAACATCACTCAAAGGTAAAGGAGTTAAATCCAAAACAGTTCTAGGATTAAATCCATACACAAGTTCAAACGGTGAGTAATGAGTAGTTGAATGAACAGCACGGTTGTAAGCAAATTCAATAAACGGTAAATGATCAACCCAAGTAGAAACATGCTTACGAACTAACGTGCGTAAAAGTGAACTAAGAGTACGATTCACAACCTCAGTCTGACCATCCGTTTGTGGGTGATAAGAAGTAGAATACAACAATTTAGTACCAAGCTTCTTCCACAAGACACGCCAAAAATGACTAAGAAACTTAGTATCCCTATCACTCACAATAGTCAAAGGAACACCATGCAAACGGACTACTTCACGAAAGAATAAATCAGCAATCTGAGTAGCGTCACAAGTAGTCGAACAGGCAATAAAGTGGGACATCTTCGAAAATCTGTCCACCACAACAAAGACACTATCCTTTCCATTCTTAGACCGAGGCAACCCTACAACAAAATCCATGGACAGATCGGTCCAAGGATGAGAAGGAACAGGTAACGGCATGTATTCTCCATGACCAGCAGATTTAGATTTGGCTCTACGACAAGTCAAACACCTAGCAATTATGCGGACTACATCGCGTTTCATGTGAGGCCAATAAAAATGATCATGCAAGACATCTAAAGTTTTAGTCACGCCAAAGTGACCCATCAGACCACCACTATGGGCTTCATGTACAAGTAATTCACGAAGAGAACAATGAGGGATACACAATTGTTTTCCCTTAAATAAATATCCCTCTTGCTTAAAGAATTTAGAACCAGAAATAGAGACGCCATGCATATAGATATCACCAAAATCAGAATCGGCAGCATAGAGTTCTATAATATGTGAAAACCCAAGCAACTTGGCATTAAGAGAAGTAATTAATGCATACCTGCGTGACAACGCATCAGCAACAACATTCTCTTTACCTTGCTTGTACTGAATGTGATAAGGGAAAGCCTCAATAAACTCCATCCAAACGGCATGTCGTCGATTGAGCTTCCCTTGTCCTTTGAGGTACTTCAAGCTCAAATGGTCAGTGTGGATGATGAACTCTCGTGGCATCAGGTAGTGTTGCCATGTCTCCAATGCTCGGACAAGGGCATAGAACTCCTTGTCATAGGTCGGATATCGGAGTTGAGCATCCTTGAGTTTCTCACTGAAGAAGGCAATCGGCCGTTTCTCCTGTATCAGAACGGCACCGATTCCTAAGCCGCTGGCGTCACACTCTATCTCAAACGCTTTGTTGAAATCGGGCAAAGCTAGCACGGGAGCGGCACAGAGCCGTTCCTTGAGGGTATCAAACGCCTCCTCCTGCTGTCGTTCCCACCTGAAGGTAACATTCTTTTTAGTTAAATCATTCAACAGAACAACAATGGTGCTAAAATCCTTTACAAAACGCCGATAGAAGCTCGCCAATCCATGGAACGATCTCACATCGGTAACGGCTTTCGGCGTCGGCCATTCCCGTATCGCACGGATCTTCTCTTCATCCACCTTAACGCCATCTGCGCTCACAATGAAACCAAGAAAACCCACTTGTTCCATTGCAAAGGAGCACTTACTAGGTTTAGCATATAATGTCTGCTCACGAAGTGTTAGAAAAACTTCCCTAAGATGGAAAACATGCTCATCAAATGTCTTGCTATAGATTAAGATATCATCAAAATAAACTACAACAAATTTGCCAATTAAGTGCCGAAGTACATGGTTCATTAACCTCATAAAGGTGCTAGGAGCATTAGTCAAGCCAAACGGCAAAACCATCCATTCATATAAACCATACTTAGTTTTAAAAGCAGTTTTCCATTCATCCCCTTCTTTCATGCGAATTTGGTGGTAGCCACTCATTAAATCAATTTTAGAAAATACCCTACTACCACTTAATTCATCTAACATATCATCCAATCGAGGGATAGGATGGCGATACTTTACAGTGATTTTGTTGACTGCTCGACAATCAACACACATGCGCCAAGATCCATCCTTCTTTGGAACTAGAATGACTGGAACGGCACATGGAGACAGACTCTCCCGAACATACCCACGCGCAAGCAAATCGTCCACTTGCCGTTGCAGTTCCTTGGTCTCCTCTGGATTGGATCGGTAAGCTGGCCGATGTGGAATTGCCGATCCGGGAACAAAGTCGATCTGATGTTCTATGCCACGGAGTGGAGGCAAGCCAGGTGGCATTTCTTCGGGCAGTACGTCATCAAATTCCTATAAGAGAGAAGAAATACGAATCGGAACGGTATGTGGCTGTTCCGTTCCAGTGGAGGTTAAACAATAAGAGCGAAAACGGATTAGAAGAAGAGGACGGCTTGCGTCAAAACAGTTGTTATGAGAAATCAGTGCTCGCCTCACATCGCTCCCCTTGGCATATACGCTCAATTTCTTTTTATTGACCTCTCCTTTTCTCTCAATGCCACTCTCAGCACGCTTACTCTTTTCGTGCGAATGTTTACACTCTCCCTCTGCATGCTTGCTGTTTTCATGCGAATGTTTACACTCGCCCTCGGCATGCTTGCTGTTTTCATGCGAATGTTTGAGGCTCACACTCTCGGTGTTTCCCTCTTTATTTTTCACACTCAAACCTTCTTTTTCTCTCGCAAGCTGTTTTGCAATTTCATATTCAGCATGTGACTTAGCAAGCCATTGCTGATCCTCAAACACTTCAGCTTGTGTTAACGGTGCCAAGGTGAATTTCTGGCCATCCTTAACCAACTTGTAGAGGTTTCTCTTTCCATCATGATTCGCTTCTCGATCAAACTGCCATGGTCGTCCAAGAAGGATATGGCTTGCTTGCATTGGCACAACATCACAGAGAACCTCATCTTGGTATTTGCCGATATGAAACTTAACAAGTACCTGTTTGGTCACTTTAATACCGTTATCGTCCATCATCCAGTGTAGACGATACGGTTTCGGATGCTTTACCGTCGGCAATTCCAGCTTATGCACCATCAGCGCACTGGCACAGTTTGTGCAGCTTCCGTTATCAATAATAATGACGCAACCCTTGTTATCAATTACACCTCGGGTATGGAACAGATTGGTCCGTTGCTCCTCATCACACACTTCTTCTGTGGATTGTACGCTCAGGTTCCGTCGGATCACAAGCAACCGAACCTGTTCACCTCTCTGACAGTCTACATCCAAATCGGCCGGTCTATCTTCCTCAGGTTCCGATTCCGCCTGGTCATCATCCGATTCTTCCTCTCCATTCGGCCTGATGATGAAGACCCTCTTATTCGGACACTCCGATTTCTTGTGTCCTCGGCCGTTGCATTTGAAGCAAACAATTTCTCTAGTGGCTGGCCGATCTACAGGTGGAGTGTAAGGTTTGGTAGTAGCCGTTTTGGAAGGGATAACGGCACTGGCGGGGGTCTTTGGAACGGTAGAAGTCGTTCTGTCTTCCTTATTCCAAGACTGATTTTTCCAAGGTGTCGACCCAGTAGACTTAGAAAAACTCTTAGCTTTTCGATGCTTCTCAATCCTCTGTGCCATGTGAAGCATCTCCTCAAAAGTATTGTATTGCGTCAGCTCCAGGGCGTCGGCAATCTCTGCATTCAAACCCGCAATAAACCGAGCCATTGTTACCTCAGGTTCCTCAGTAATCTTTGCTTGAGCTAAAGCAATCTCCATCTCATTAAAGTAGGCACCAACTCCTTTGCTGCCTTGCTTCAAGGTTTGAAGCCGTTGATGAAGCTCACGGTGAAAGTGGGCAGGGAAAAATCGTTGCCTCATCGCCTGTTTCATCTCACCCCAGTCAGTAATCGGACCAGCATAAACGGCGGCTCTCTTCAGGTTGAGCTGCTCCCACCAATGACTAGCATACCCACCGAATTCTACTGCTGCTAACTGAACCTTCTTACCCTCCGAATAATTGTAGCATAGGAAAATAGCATCTACTTTCCGTTCCCAAGTCAGGAAAGCATCAGGGTCGTCAGTACCCTCAAACGGAGGTATTTTCATTTTGATGCTGTTGAGATTAGCATCCAATCGGTCCTCGTCCCGATCTCTTCTAGCACCCCGATCATCCCTTCTCTCCCTCCTCGGGCCGTCCCGAGCATATATCCATCCTTCTCCCCCGTCAGGTTCTCCTTCCAGATCAGGCTGTGGGACTTGTGGCCCACGTCTAGCAATTCGCCTGGGAGGAACTCGGGCAAGATCACGCTGCCGATTCACATTTCGTGGTCGACGAGCGACGTCATCCTCTTCGGACAGTTCGGTCATATGCCCGTCATGTAGATCTTCCGCTGCTCTATTGACCGGGTTTATGGTGGCTAACGCTTCCACCCGAGCCATTCTGGCATCGGCAGTTAATTGTCGTTCAGTCATGGTTCGGAGCTGTTCCGTTATGTTAGCCAACATGGCCGACAGATCGGGCTGTACTCCTTCCTGAGCCATCTATAAGTTTTCCTGAAATTCACAACACAAAAAGAAAACGTAAAATTGCACTAACCTAGCGCTCCCTCACGTGTTTACTCTCGTGTTTAAACACTCTAATAATCTCACAAAATTCCTCTCAAAATCCTGCAATGTTCAAGCGTCAGTGAGACTCAAAAATTCAAGAAAAGCTTCCAAGAAGACTCTCAAGGACAACTAGCTTCAAAACAATCGTTGATACTTGGTATTTGATTAATCGCAAAAGCAATCAATTAAACAAATAACAAGTGGAGTAGAAGACAAAATTAAGGAATCAAAGAGAAGCTCTATTCGACTCGAAACAACTCAAATAAAGTTAATCTCCAATTCTGATTTTTTTTTTTTTTTTTTTTTTTTTTTTTTTTTTTTTTGTATTTGACCTAATGCAACCTTCTCTTGATTCTTTTGAAGTTGCTGTTTTGTCTTTTCTTTCTTCCTTTTTTTTTTTTTTTTTTTTTGACAGCAAAACACAATTTAGTGTTTTGATCAGAACTTTTTACTCTGAACTCCGAATCGATTGATTCTTTTTGATTCGGAAGCCCAACAAACACACCTTCCCTACGGGTTCCTATTCACTCAAAAGAACTGCAGTAGCTATATATATAAATTCAATTTCGACAACTGAAAATTGTGCAGGATTTGGCAGCAAACACAATTTAGTAAATCGACTATAGCTTTTGATTCCGGTATCCGAATCGCTTGATTGTTTTTGATTCAGAAACCTAACAGGTGTAGCTTTCCAACGAGACCTTTCTCACAAAATTTGGACTTCAATAGCTATGTATATAAATACAATTTCGACTTGACAGACAAATTGCACATATACGAACCAAGCACAGCAAAGAAATCGGTTTTGAATGGAGTCGAAGAACACACCGATTCCAGCAATGAAAACTGAAAACAAGATAAGATACTTACCAATCTTTGAACGCCTTAAGCTCCGCTACCAACTGATACGATCCTGGCTCCTTAGGATGCGTAGCACCAATTTTGATCTTTGTTCAAAGACGGATTTCCTGCGGAAATAAATAACTTGACAAGTACAAGCTTAGACCACTTAGCTAACCTGTGCTAAGAGCCCTAATCGATTTCAAGTCAAGGATCTTGAATCGGATTCTTAGGACTAGACTCAACGATGTGAGAATCACACTAAGAGAAACGACACAATAATGCAATTCCAAGATTTACTTGTATACGACTCAAGTATTGCAGACTCAAGAAGAACAAGGTTCAACCAACTTGAACAAGGGGCGGAGATTGAAGAGAATATCTCAATTTATCAAATAACAGCCGTCTTTCTAAGGAGGCCAAGCGGCTCCTTATATAGGTTACAAGCAAACCCTAATTCCATAAAAGGAATAATAAATAAAGTAAAATACTTAACTAATTAATTAAAGTGTCTATTTAATTAATTAAAGTGTCTATTTAATTAATTAAGCTAAAATAAATAGAAAGGCGCAGCCTTGCTTAAAGTAGTCAACGCGCGTCAACTCCAGGCTAGGCGAAACGGGCAGGAGCCGTTCTCAACACAAGGGCCAGGCGGGAACGCGGAACGGGAACAGCAATCGGCATGCGCGACAGATGATAGAATCGGCAACGGCTAAATGAAACAGGCAAGTGCCGTTTTGACCCAAACGACCGAGTGTCGTTTTGACCCAAACGGGAAAGTGCCGATTGGGCGAAACGGTCAAGTGCCGATTGGGCGAAACGGTTCCATACCGTTTCTAGTAGACTCAACATCGGTCAAGGTGAAGGTGAGAAGATTCACCACTCTAGGTGTCTTCTCTCGAAGAGCGGCTCTCTCACTTGTCATCTCACATTCCAGCTCCTTGTGAATGAGTGACGACAAACGGTCTTGAAGCTTTTGAGCTCTGGCTCGAGTCATTGGACCAGCTGGCGGTAAAGGCACCTGGATGCGTGGATTCGTATCAACAGGTCTAGCCCGTCAACGGCAAACGGCACGAGGCCGATCCATCTGCTGAAGCAGGAGAAAACGGCTGGGTACCGTTGTATACATTGACCATCTCAATGTATCACCAAACGGCACCCAGCCGACGCAACCCCAACGACATCATATCGATTGGGCACAGATATTAAGCTCTACTCACTGGTATAATTTATATAATACTCAGTAGTCAGTACACATTTAGTCAAAGTTGGTATGGGGGACAACCTTCTCTGCTCCCATCAAGTCATCATTTAATAACTAGACAAGGGGAATATTTTATTCCCCCAAAGGCATTCACCCCACGTTACAATTATCAATTCCTACTCTTAGACTACCTTTTAGAAAAAAAGGGAAAAGATGTCAGAAGATCTAACCACTCTAGCCCTACATAAGGACTAGAGGGAGGTACATGAGAGGAGGTTCTTCTTCGGCTCCCAAACACACACAGAAAAAACATACACTTTCTCTACACTGAATCAAAATACTGACTTTGGCATCGGAGCTTTTAACCCGGAAAACACTTCCGGCGCTTTGCAGGTCACTCGTGAGGCTTCAACCACCATACTCCGGCGTGCCATTTGACAGAAAACCCCTCACCCCGTTCCACGGATTATCATTTGGTACTTTCATTGAGAGCTTTTGGAATTTTAAGTGAGAAAACCTTGAATTTCAAAGCTCTTCTTCTTCTCCTCTATATCTTTGGGGTTTTTCATTCTCAAGAATGGCATCCGATCCAAATTTCCAATCACCTCAACCTATTGGAGCAGCTGCTGGTCAACATGAAACTCCACCTCCTCAAGTTTCATCTTCCCGTGTGGAAATGAACGCCGCAGCTCGCCGGCTTAATTTCCCTGAAGTTCCAGAAGTGTTATTTCCCAGCACTCCACAACTTGGACCATCTACAGCAGCAGTCATCCCACCAGCAGTCATGCATGAGTTTGCCGCCTTGCATCGACGGATGGATATGATGATGCAAACGTTTATGGGAAGGATCCCTCCGCCTGTCCACCAACAGGTTATTCCTCAGCAGATCCATGATCAACTAGCGGTGACACCAACTTTAGTGCCCCCATCCTTGGCATTCCAGCCAGTCAGATCTATGCACCAGCACGTCAGTCAACCAGCTCAACGGGGAAATCCTGAACCTCAGCCAGGCCGTCAAAGTGAAAATCCGCTCAGAGGGGAGGGATACTTGGACAACATGGAAGAGGTCAACAGCCGGGCAGTCCAGCAGAGCCCAAGAAGGAGCCAGAGGCAGTCATTAGAAGGAAGATCCGAGAGAAGAAGAGGTCGAGAGAGATCAATGGATCGGCCTCGATCTGAAAGAGATCACGAGAGGGCTGATCGGAATGCTTCCAGAGGCTCTGTCCCCCTACCAGCTCGTGAAGAGCAAGATGATGATCCAAAGAATCCTTTAACCTTTCGGGTTAGGAAGCATCGAGTAAGCAGACACGTCAAATTGCCAACCGATTCCTACCTTGGGACGACAGATCCAACAGTTCATGTGAGTTTAGTAAACAAACATGTTAAGTTTTTTACTAGAAAAGATGAGGCGTTGTGCCAAATATTTGTGATGACTCTGAAAGGAATCGCCAACACCTGGTTTGAGAAATTACCAGCCGGATCTGTCGACTGTTTTGAGTAATTGGCAAAAGTTTTCACAAGCCGATTTAGTTCTTGTATTCCTGTGGAAAAGTCTCCAGCGATTCTGTTTGATATGGTGCGAAAGTCAGGGGAATCCTTAACGGTGTATGTTGCCAGATTTAATGCTGAGTTGGCGACTCTACCCGACGTTGCGCCCAACTTTGCAGCTGAGGCTTTGAGGAGGAACTGCAGGTATCGGGAGTTGGAAAATGCTCTAATCGCGAGCACACCGAAGACCCTGGACCTCTTGCGGATTGAGGTGGATAAATATGCAAGGATGGAAGAAGCAGACTTCCAACGGAAGAAACGGGAGGAGTCCGATCCTCCTAAGAAAGAAACGGTTGTCCGCAAACAGGGAGAAAAGAAGCAAACGGCTGGAGGCCGACAGACGGATCGTCTCGTGGACTTCTCTACGTTGCAGCTAACTAAGCCGGTAGCGGAGATCTTTGCCATCATAGAAGAACGGAGATTGCCGATTCAATATCCCAAACGCAAACCTGGCGTCGTTCTGGGACCGCATAGAGATTCTTACTGCCGGTTCCATAAAGCAAAGGGGCATGACACGGAGGATTGTTTCTCTTTGAAAAAGGCCATTGAAAAGTTAATTGAAGAGGATTATTTGGGTGAATTTGCGGTCAAAGCTCGAAATAAGGCCCTGGAGGATCGAGCTAACGGCAACAGGAAAGAAACGGCCGTGAATCCCAACACTACCGGAACCGGTGTCCAGGGAGACAGAAGAAAGGAGGTGTTGACAACCTCTTTCAATGAGTTCCACATGATCAATTTGATAGCAGGAGGAACCCAGCAGCTGGAATCGGAAGAATTACCGATTGGAGAGAAGAGAAAACGGAATGATCCCGTTGTGGAAAACACAGGTCTATCGGAGCTGGACCGAATGACCATAACATTTTCAGAAGAGGGTGAGATCGGAGTGACATATCCGCAGAACGAAGCATTAGTGGTAACAGCCATCATTGCCAATTACGGAATCAGGCGAACTCTGGTGGACAACGGAAGTGCGGTGAACCTCATTTCTTCCAACGCTTTTAACCGTTTGCAAGGACCTAAGCCAGACTTGAAGCCTTGCCGACGGCCGATTATTGGGGTAAATGGCGTTCCCATTCCTGTTGTAGGCATAACCTTTTTGTCAATCTTTTTTGTGGAAGACAGCTCCCGGAGAAAGGAACAGCAGCTATTTATGGTGGTAGATTTAAACCTGCCATATAATGTGATTTTGGGGCGTCCGTTTTTAAATGTTTTTGGAGTAGTAATATCGCAAAGGCATTTGAAAATGAAATACCCTTCATGGGACGGCGTGGTTACAATCCGAGGAGATCAGAAGGTAGCTGCCGAATGCTACATAACGATGGTCGATGGTTGTTGTGATCGTTATGTTTGCATAGCTGACGATTCGTTAGAAAATGATGAGGAGCAGCGTACTCAGCCATTGGAGAAAATGGTCCAAGTGTCAGTGGCTGATCTTCCCGCTGAGCATTTCTTAATAAGCGAGAAGCTGAGCAAAGGAGAGTGTGACCAGCTTTCGTTTCTACTAAATAAGTGTAAAGGAGAATTCGCCCGGGTCCCGTCGGACATACCGGGCATTTCGAGGGAAACGGCAGAGCACCGATTGAACGTTTATTCAAATGCCAAACCGGTTCAACAGAAACGGCGAGCTTTCTCCAAAGAAAAAGCAGATGCAATTGAGAAAGAAGTAGACAAGCTGTTAAAGGCTAACTTCATCCGAGAGGTTCAGTATCCACCATGGTTAGCTAATCCAGTTGTGGTGAGAAAGCCAAACGGGGATTGGAGGATGTGCATTGATTTTACCGATCTGAATGAGGCATGCCCCAAGGATTGTTATCCGTTGCCGCGGATAGAGCAATTGGTGGATCAAACGGCTGGATATGAATATCTGAGTTCGCTTGATGCCAATTCTGAATATCATCAAATACCGATGGCGATTGAAGACGAGGAGAAAACGGCTTTCATCACGCCAAAGGCCACCTATTGCTATCGGGCTATGCCGTTTGGTCTGAAGAATGCTGGAGCAACATTTCAAAGAACGGCTAATAAGATTTTTGAGCCGTTAATCGGAAAACGTTTGGAGGTATATGTTGATGATATACTGGTGAAAAGCAGAAATTTTGAGGCGCATCTGCGAGACCTTGAAGAAGTATTTGGGATAATGCGAAAATTTGGAATGAAGTTAAATCCCAAAAAATGCATGTTTGCATTCCAAACTGGAAAATTCCTTGGTTATGTTGTCAGCAAAAAAGGAATTCAGCCTAATCCCGTCAAGCTGAAGGCAATTAGAAACATGGTTTCGCCAAAAAGTGTGAAGGAGGTTCAGCGACTCACAGGAAGAATAATTGCTTTGAGCCGATTCATCTCCAAGCAAGGTGAGAAATGCCTCCCGTTCTTCAAAGTCATTCGGAAGAAGGCACGATTCGGATGGGAGGACAATTGTGAAAAGGCTTTTAACGACTTAAAAGAGTATCTGTCTTCTGAATTGTTGCTAACTCGACCCGAAAATGGAGACACCCTTTTTCTTTATTTGGGGGCAGCCGATGAGGTAGTCAGTGCCGTTTTGGTTCGGGATGAAAACAGCATACATCGGCCGATTCATTTTATCAGCCGAATCTTGAAGGATGCTGAGCTGAGATACTCTCAAATTGAAAAAATTGCTTTCGCTCTGTTGCAAGCTGCTAGAAAGATGGCTAGGTATTTCCAAGCTCATCCAGTGGTCGTGCTGACAGACCAACCTTTAAGAAGGATTTTTAGAAGACCTGAATTGTCTGGCCGAATGGTCATTTGGGTCATCGAATTGGAGCAATATGGACTGCAGTATCAGTCCAGACCCGCTATTAAAGGCCAGGCGCTGGCCGATTTCATTGTTGAATGCACGTTTGTTCAGAAGCCGATTTCTCCGCCAGAAAGCAAAGAAGCCTGCTTACCTCTTCCTGATATGAACGGAGATCAATGGACAATTTTCGTGGATGGCGCTAAGAATCAAAGTAAAGCAGGAGCAGGCGTTATTATTTTAGGCCCAGAAGGGATTAAAATGAGGTACGCTTTAAAAATCTCTAGGCCGTTATCGAATAATGCTGCCGAATATGAAGCGCTATTGGCAGGACTACGTATCGGAGGGAATCTGATCGGCAATGCACAAACGGTCAATATCCGTTTGGTCATTTATGGAGATTCAAAATTAATCATTGATCAAGCCAAAGGTGACTCCCAGGCTAGAGAGCCTATCATGATTCAGTACTTGAAGAAAGTACAGAAAGAGCTCACCGAAATCAGAAATATGGGAATTCATGTCGAAATAAACCACATTCCTAGAGAGAAAAATGTTGAGGCTGATGAGATCGTCAAACTAGCAGCTAACTCTGAAGCAGTAATGCTGCCCGATGTCATAATAGAAGAAATTTCCATTCCTTCTTTTATGGAAGAACAACAAGTGTTATGTGTATTAGAAGCGGCGAATGATTGGCGCATTCCAGTAATTGACTATCTCAAGCATGGCAAGTTACCAGAAAATGCGAGTGAGAAGTTAAAGGTTCTCAAAAGAGCTGCTAGATGCACTTATCACGATGGGGTGCTTCTTCGCCGTTGTCTTACTTATCCAGCGGTAAAATGTATCACAGAAGAAGAAGGTTTATATACTCTCAGGGAGATCCACGAAGGAATATGCGGAATGCATGCCTCAGGAAATACCATGGCTGCTCAAGTTCTTCGAACAGGTTTTTATTGGCCAACGATCAAAAGAGATTCGGATAATTTTGTGAAATCTTGTCATAAATGCCAAGAGTTTGCAAAAGAACCACAACGGCCAGCAGCCGAATTGACAAATATGATGAGTCCGTGCCCGTTTGCAAAATGGGGAATTGACATCTTGGGACCTTTCCCGATTGCCAAAAATCAGCTCCAGTATGTTATTGTTGCTGTCGATTATTTCACAAAATGGGCTGAGGCAGAAGTTGTGGCAAAGATAACGGCAGACAACACTTGGAGGTTTTTCATGAACAACGTTATCATGAGATTCGGATTCCCAAGAATTCTTGTAAGCGATAACGGGACTCAATTCACCAGTGCCTACTTCAAAAGGAAATGCGCAGAATATTCAATCGAACAACGGTTCTCTTCCGTCGCGCATCCACAAACGAACGGACAAACAGAAGTCACCAACAGGGCAATCCTTAGTGGAATCAAGAAAAATATTGAGGGCAAACCAACGAAGTGGCCAGAAGAATTGCCGTTTGTCATGTGGGCCTATCGGATGACAACAAAAACTACCACCGGCATGACGCCATTTGCCATGACATATGGAGTAGAAGCTGTCTCTCCAGTAGAAATTGGAGCAATCAGCCTTCGAGTAGAATACTTCAACGAAGAGCAAAACGAAGAAAGACTAAGGGAGCAGCTAGATCTCTTACCAGAAATGAGAGAAGAAGCCGTTCTCAAAACATTGCACTACAAACGCAAAATGGCGAAATACCACAATCGGCGCGTCAAAGAACGGCTACTCAAAGCAGGAGATTTAGTCCTGTGCAAGGTAACGGCAACGGGTCGAGAGAAGAAAAAGCTAACACCGAATTGGGAAAGACCATATCGCGTAGTCAGGGTCATCGGCAAAGGAGCATATCACCTTGAAACAATGAACGGTACTCCGATACCCAACTCTTGGAATATTTGCAATTTAAAGCTATATCATTCCAGAGTGAATATGTTGTTTTCACTTGGCACATAAATGATGAAAATATTGTGGATGCAAAATTATTTGCAACTAATAATGTTAAAAATATATATTTGCCCGTATTGTGCTTATCATATGGTTGCAGATTGAAAATAAAAGAGTCGTGGATGTAGGTCAATTTAAACCGAACCACGTTACAAAAATCAAAGAATTGGCGATATTAACGCTACTAGGCCTACCTAAGGCATTGCCTGGGAATGCCAATAACCAAATCGGCTCCCGCCCAATTGGCTCAAATCGCTACTAGGGCTACCTAAGGCGTTGCCTAGGGATGCCAACGGCTTGATCAGCGAGAGCCTGATAAGTCCTACAAAGCATTCTTAGGCCTATTTGTGTCTTAGTAAACCAGATAGTAACAAATTCTTAAGAATGCTAAAGAAAGATTCAAACCTATCTGTGTCTTAGTAAACCAGATAGAAGTACCTGTGTCTTAGTAAACCAGGTAAAGAAAGATTCAAACCTATCTGTGTCTTAGTAAACCAGATAGAAGTACCTGTGTCTTAGTAAACCAGGTAAAGAAAGATTCAAACCTATCTGTGTCTTAGTAAACCAGATAGTGAAGTGTGCAACGACAATATCTTCAAAACGGCCTAGTGCCAAATCATCAAAAAAGCCATCTCAGAAGGTTTTTTAACCTCAAAACGGCATCTTCAGAACGACAAACAGCCGATTCTGCAAAACAAAGATAAGTTCAATTCGCAATTGTTTTATCTTTTTAAAATTTTTCTGGAGTAGTATATATATATATATGACAGAAATGATTAAGCATTCACAATAACTAAAAATTGCAAAATTATATTCCGAATAATATTTGTTCATTACAAAAATATGCCAATCGACAAATGATCAAGAAATAAAGCCAAGGCTCAAGCCGACAGACCAGGGGCAGCGTCAGGTCCAATAGGAATATCGTCATCTTCGTCTGCTTCTGAATCAGAGAAGGGTTCATACTCTTTAGCTTCGGCAATCCTTTCTCCGGCAGCAACATATCGGGAAAGATTGTCGGGGTGGAAAAGCTTCTCGCCATAATAGAAACAAAACTTTCCAGCATGATGTTCTTCATCTTCTCTCGCCACCAACCTACCTTTTGTGGAACCTTCTCCAGCTCCGCGTCCTTATCTGCAATACTGCTCCGAGCCGTTTCCAACTCAGCCGTTCTGACTGTCAAATCGGAATGGGTTGTAGCTAACTCTGCCGATTTGGCTTCCAGATTGGAACGGGCCACATTTAGCTCTCCAGTAAGCTTGGCAATGGTATTGATTAAGGACGCCTTGTCTTCAGAAAGCTTTGTAACGGAATCGCACAAGGCAGATTTGTCTTTCATCAATTCCCCGATCCGTCCCTGCTCTTCTCTAATCTTTGCCGAAAGACCATCTCTTTCATTCAAACTATCAGCCAGCCGCTTGCGCGCCTCAATTACTGCCTTTTTGTCAGTCTCTCGAGAGGCCATTAGAGTCTCCTTCTCTTTCTGAAGGGAAGCATTCTCAGCGGTTGATCGCCGAAGTACCTCCCTAGGCTCCTCCAACTTCGAATCAACAACTTCAGCAGCATATTGGGCAGCGCATAAGCCTGTGTAAAAAATGCTTTGCATATTAGAGAAGTGGGAACTCAACTCCAAACGGGCGTACCGTTCTCTGTCAGCATTATTTGCTAGCATTTCACCCATCAGTTGACCGGTCCGATAATCTTTGCTGCCAGGAATGTTCAAACCAAGAGAACGGCAGCCGCTGTCTCCAAAGTTACTCATATTGACTACATGAGTAACCTCCCCGTCAGGACCATGGCTGGAGAGATAGCCCTTGAGATTAGAATGGGGAGCGACCGCACGATCATTTGAGACAAATGGTTCAGGCAAAGGCGGACCGGCAATCCAATGAAGATTAATCGGCACTGACGGAGAAGGATCTGGTTGAACCGGCTGAGGAACACCCTCTGAAGTGCTCGATAAATTGACAATAACGGGAGAATGAGGCGCTAAAGGTGTCTCCAGAGGAGGAACGGAAGTCCCTGAGTCATCAGCGCAAACGGATGAAGGAATATCTGGGGCAGGTGTTGAAACGGTTTCAGCCGGTCTGACATTCTCCGATACTGAAACGGCAGAAGCCCGTCCTGCTTCGACAGCAGCCCTCTTTGCCTCAGCTTTCTTTCTTTTTCTAAGAATTCTTTTGGCCGCTTTGATAACCTGAGGATCAGGATCGGGCAGATGGGAATACTCAAATGAGTTACCAGTTCGTCGCCGTTTGATGATAAGAGGGGGTTTTTCATCTTCTTCTTCTTCATCGAAGGCAAAATTTGCTTCTGGCCTTGCTGATTGCTCACCGCTCTCAACAACAGTCTCTTCGTCCACCGTTCCCTCATTCACCGTTTCATCAACCAAGTGGCTTTCAGACCCCGTTCGGTTTTCAGCCGATTCATCAATCGAATGACCTTCAGTCTGCAGTCCGTCTTCCGCAAGAGTATTGGTCGTCGCAGATGTCAACCGGATTGAAGAAACAGAAACAACTTTTTTCTTCTTCTTGACTTTCTCTGCAAAATGAAATTCACATCAGAGTATAAAAAGGATAAAATGGAGAATTCATGGCTAGAGTTAGTAAAAGCTCACCAAGAACACAATCAGACAACGACACTCCGATTGCCAAATGCCGTGTGTGAAACGGCGTGTTCACTGTCAGCAACATGTCAACCTGGGCTTGAAGAGGTTCACCGAGACTCTCTGGCTTGAGCCAGTGTTTTTCATTCATTTCCCAATTAAACCCAGAACGCCATTGAGGCGGAGAAGATGACACCAGAAAGAAGTTTTCTTTCCAATCTTTAACAGAAGAGTCATATCTCCGAAAAATCTCATTAAAATGGGAATCCCGACGGGGGCGAATTATCATCAAGCTTCCACGGTTGGTCAGATTAAAGAAGAATTTAAAAAGGGGGAGAGATCGCGACTTGATCCCATTCAACTCACAGACCTTGATAAAGGCATAAATTCCAGCCCAGGAATTAGGAGTAATCTGGGCCGGGTTTAAAAGATGTTGGCTCAACAGAGTCTTAATCATGGAATCAAGGGGAAGCCTAAATCCAAACCCAAACATCTTTGAATACAGGACCCTATTATCATCATCCAAATCACTATTTAACCTAACAGAGGGAGGAGCAACATGGGCTGAGAATTCACGTGACAACTCAATATCTAATGCCTCTATCTCAGCCAGCGGTTTATCTTCACTATCTAACTTAGTGGGGGTTCTATCAATGGTCTCATCAGTGGCAAGTGGGCGTTTGGGTGCCATTCCTAATCTCAAACAGTAAAGTAGAGAGGAAAATGAGTGGTTAAATACCTAAAAATGCAGACGTCTTGAAGAACAGAGCCCCAAAGTTGCAGGAGAAGGTCGAGCAGACGAAGGAGAAAGGGAGAGAAATTTTGAGGAAAAAGATGAGTGAGAGCGGCGCTGAGAAATGAAAGTGAACTAGGGTTTCCAAGAAGAAACCACTTTTAAAAGAAACAATACTTCAACCGTCAGCATCTTCAATCGGACACTGACAAGTGGCAGGTCCGTTCTGAAAAGGCAACAAGTTGTCAATAAAGCTGAGCCAGGCATTTAATGAGAGGCGGCGCATGTGGTTCTCAAATCGTTTTTGAATTTCAAAATTCAAAAAACCTTACAAATGAAGAGACGTTTTCTCCTCAAAAGAAACAAGCAGTTATAAAAACTTGGCTATTAAAGCGCCACGTCGTAGGTACACTTTTAAGTTAAACTTTATTACTGATTAATATTTATTTGCAGGAAAGAACAAAGTCTTTCAAAATACTTGGAAATAAATCGAAACGACAGTATACCGATTGCCAAGCATCAAGCGAAGAACGGCAAGCCCTTGGTAAACACTCGGGCTCGTTTGTTGTTGGGCCTCTGATAATACATAAAATTATCAGAAGGGCATAATGGGCTTTGTACCTTCACAAAGTACCGTTGACCAGTCAAAACGGCGAGTGACCGATTTGACCAAGTCAATGGTAGAAACGACACTTGACCGATTTGACTAATTCAAAGGGAATAAGTGACCAAAGGACAGGTCTAGCCCGTCAACGGCAAACGGCACGAGGCCGATCCATCCGCTGAAGCAGGAGAAAACGGCTGGGTACCGTTGTATACATTGACCATCTCAATGTATCACCAAACGGCACCCAGCCGACGCAACCCCAACGGCATCATATCGATTGGGCACAGATATTAAGCTCCACTCACTGGTATAATTTATATAATACTCAGTAGTCAGTACACATTTAGTCAAAGTTGGTATGGGGGACAACCTTCTCTGCTCCCATCAAGTCATCATTTAATAACTAGACAAGGGGAATATTTTATTCCCCCAAAGGCATTCACCCCACGTTACAATTATCAATTCCTACTCTTAGACCACCTTTTAGAAAAAAAGGGAAAAGATGTCAGAAGATCTAACCACTCTAGCCTTACATAAGGACTAGAGGGAGGTACATGAGAGGAGGTTCTTCTTCAGCTCCCAAACACACACAGAAAAAACATACACTTTCTCTACACTGAATCAAAATACTGACTTTGGCATCGGAGCTTTTACGCCGGAAAATACTTCCGGCGCTTTGCAGGTCACTCGTGAGGCTTCAACCACCATACTCCGGCGTGCCATTTGACAGAAAACCCCTCACCCCGTTCCATGGATTATCAATCAGATTTACTGTCCTGTCATGACAGTACACTTCTTGACGAAAAACCACTCCATTCCGAGCCTTCCAAATAGACTACATTATGGCATAGAACAACACCCTCCACATCTTCCTGGCCTGACCATCTGCCCGCTACAGCAGGTTCTCCCACGTCTGCCAACACATCTCAATAGACCCTAGTTGGCACCAATGGATTCCTGCCTGAGATAGAAAATGGTTCCAAACTGCAGCTGAATGAGTGCAGCACACTACCAAATGGCCCACTGATTCCTCTTGTAAGTTGCACAAAGGGCACCTAGTGTCCTCCATAAGCAGCATTCCACGATCCTTTAGAAAGTCTTTGGTGGTCACTCTATCTTGCATGGCTAGCCATAAGAAAAATTCGACGCGGTAAGGAGCGTGATTGGTCCAGCACGACATCAAGCTAGGATTCAAAACACCATTCTCCCTCTCGACACCTTCACTCCAGGAGCGCACGGAGTACCTCCCCCTCAAGAGAGGTTGATATCTTCTAAAGCGATAGTGAAATTTGAATAATAATACTATTTTATTAATTTTTAATTCTCTTTAAAACACTTGACACTTTATTTTTATAATTAACTAATTTAATTAGGATAATATTAGGTAACTTAACGTAATAAATAAATTGAAATATTTATATTTTCATAAATCTAACCTATATATAATTTTAAACTACGTATAATGTAATATTATGCACTTTGTAAATATCAAATAAGCTTTTTTTTTTAAAAACATCATCTAAGAAGTAATCGTTTTAACATGAGGTAATTAAAGAAAAAAAATTAATCAATTCAAAACAAAATATATTGTTTGAGATTTTTTTTTATAAAAGAAAGAATTCTTTTGCAAAAGTTAAAATAAATATTAGTTCAAAATATTTTTTCATTTGAAAGTATAGCACCTTAAGAATAAATCTCATGAAACATTAAACCCTAAGATATTATAAATTAGAAAAAATTAAATAATAAAAGTATACGAACTTTTAAAAATTTAAACACATTCAATTAAATATATTTAAATCAAATAACATTTAAAAAAAATATTAAAAGAAAATCCGCGCAACGCGTAGCTATGGATAAGGCATGGGTTTTTATAGTTAACATTTTTTCAACAACTTTAACCTGTTACTAAATTAGAAAAATAAATAAATTCAAAGAAATAGGAAATTAAACAGCGATGATTTTTTTTCCCCCTTTTCGATTTTTTCAAAAAAATTTCCTTTTTTCCTAAATTTAATTTTTATAATTCTTTAGAAAATTATATCAATAATTAAAAATTGTATCAATAGACCAAACTTAACTCAGTTTAGGAGTTAGTGTTAGCTACAGGAATTTTTTTTTATAGTTATTATTCTTTTACAGGTTTTCTTGATATTTTTTTTACAAAAACAAATATCTTGAATTTGTTTTTTCCAAATTAGTTCTTATTATTATTATTTTTAAAACAATTCTAACATGTCTGGAGCGCCGCATCATTAAAAATTGAGATAAAAAAAGATATAAGAACCAAATCAATAAGATAATTTAAATACACGAGTCATTAATATTGACGAGTCATTAATATTGATAGTGAATAGTAAAAATACATGTTCCCATAAGTCTACAAAAACATTTTATTCAAGCTCATACGTGACGACACAATCTATATATATATATATATATATACTTAGCCCGCAACAAAATTAGGATTGTTTTGATTACATACATCAAGAAAAAATATTTAATTTTATCGATAATGAAGTTATTTCTTTATCATTTTATTTGTGACGAAGGGAGTATTATACTATAAAAATACATCGCGAACAATTGTAATAAATTAATAGTTTGTAAGACTTTATATATATTTAACGCAATTTTTTGTTTTTTGTCTGATCATCATCATCATCATAATAGATCCCTTCTTAGGTACAGCGAGCTAGCCGACGATGGACAGGTACCCAGTACATACAGATAATAATGCACATTTTGCACGTCCTGATCGATAGAAATTGGTGGTCGTCATTTTCTTATCCCGGAGATGAATTTTAGTTCCGTCGTTGTTAAAAAAAACCTAGAAATATCCAGAACCAATCAATTCCTAGGAATTGGATTCCAGATGAGATGAGATTTCAACTTTCAATTGCTTATCAAGAATATTGCTTTCTCAGTTATAAAAACCTTTAAAATTAGATTTTGGAAAAATGTGCTGGCTATGGGGTTCGAACCCATGCGTACTTATGTACAGAAGATCTTAAGTCTTCCCCCTTAACCTCTCGGGCAAACCAGCTGATTTTGGTTTTATTCTTCGCAAGATAATCATTGTATCAATAATCTACAACGAAAACATTAGTCCTACAAGTTGAGCCAAAAAACTGAAACCCGTTAAAATAAGCGTCGTTAGCACCACCATGAAGACCACCATGAACAATCGTTATCTGGTAAATAGGATCCTTAATTTTTTTTTTTTAAGGATTCAACTCCATTAACTTTTTTTTTCGTTGTATATAGACTTGGGCATAGGAGCTACCTGAGCCTAATTTGCTTTGATAGAGCCTAACCCAAGCCCGGTGGGATTGGGCTTCGAGTTTGAAGCCCAAGCCTGACCCGCATAGCATATTTAGACCCATCGATACTAAATTTATAATAAAATAATTTCACCATATGTGTATTTTGGAATTTGTGCATTGTAAATTAGTTGGTAATTGATTGAAAAAGAAAAAAAATAATGCATAATCATCAAAAAGTACTTGATAATGAATTTTTACTTGATATAAAAAGAATATAATAAAGAGAAGACACAATTAATGGATCTTATATCGTGTTCTTTTTTTTCTTCCTTTCTTTTCTAATTTTATAAATTGAAAAAAAAATTATCCATTCATTTTTTTCCATATTCATAATAATATTACAAATCTCGGGTCGAGCTTGGGCCTAGAGATTTGTTACTTAGGCTCGATCATAGATTCAAAAAGCTTGGCCCAGCCCGACCCACGCTAGTTGTAAAAAAACTCCTTTGTTAGTTTTTCCATCCAAAACCCTAACATATTTGCTTTGACTTTTTTTAATCCCTCCAAAATAAAATTAAAAAAATATTTTTAACTTAGTAATTGTTAACTATTTTTCTAAAACTAAAAATCGAAAAGAACAACAGAAAATTCATAAAAATTAAAAAAATTATACAATTTTAAAAAAAATTATAAAAGATGAATTAAAATTATAAAAAGTAGCAAATTTTGTTGAAAACATCGAAAATAAAATAAAAATAAAAGAACCACTGTTAATTTCATATTATTTGAATTTTTTTATAACTTTTAAAAATATTTATCACTTTTAAATTTTAATTCTAGATTTTTTTATATTTTTCTGATTTTTTTAATTTCAAAAAATTATTTTCCTATCTTCCTCATTTTTTAAAAAATAAAAGAGAAAAATAAAATATGATAAAAGCAAATCCGTTAAATCTTTGGATGAAAAACTTAACAGAGGGGCTTCTTTGCAACGAAAAATAGTTTGAGGAGGTGAATCCAACAAAAAATTATTTAAGGGTCTATTCGTCAGACAATGATAACTTAGGGGTGATGATACTAATGACCCTTAAAGTAAGTAACAAAATCAAATCCCTTAATTTAATTGATTTTTTAAGGAAAAACTAAATAAAAAAACTATATCATTTATAAAATATTTCACTTTATTCCTATAATTTAAATGCGTGCAATATAATTTCTATATTTTAAAAGTTGCAATTTTATAAATAATAGAATTTGAAATTTGGAAAAAAAAATGTTACAAATATCTAATACAATGAAAATGGTTTAATTTTTATCGATAATTTATTTTTTTAAAAAAATTAAAAAATTTCTCATTAATTTTTTCAGTTTTCTTAGTGGATTGAACTCTCCTACATTTGTTACATTTTCCCTTAAGTTTGTAGGTTAATTAGAAAAGTTAATTAAATTTAAAATTTTTAGAAAACTATATGATTTATATTTCAAGTTTTTGAACTATGGGGAAAAATAAAACATTTCAAAATTATAAGTTTTTTTTTTGTAGACCATTTTTTAAATGTAGTCCCTAATTTAAAAGGTTGTTACTATAAATCTTCTGTGTAAAATAATTACTGTTACAATCTCTTGTAAAATAATTAGTGTTAAAAAAAGTTAAGCAACAAGACTAGTAGTGATTGTGATGGAATAACCGCCACCATAGAATGCAATGCAACCACATGACTAGTGACAAGTAAGACGATTACAGAAGCAAGACAAGCGCTAGTTGAAGTAGCTTAATGACAAGAAAATAGCTGTTGAAATATATAATAATACACCAAATGTGCCACCGACACTAATCACATTGAATTTTCAATCACTTTATCCAAAAAAAAAGAAGAAAAAATTCAATGTCAAAATCAAAAGGGTCTCATGAGATTAAGTGTATTAGTATTGTTATGAATTTTTTTTTGGACAGACCCATCAGGAAACGGGAATTATTTCCCAAAATGAAAAAGATACTTAGTACTGTTCATTTCTAACTTACTTCTATTTTATCATAAGGATTAAAAACGACTGACGTCGAGTAGAGAGACAAGTAATGTATCCTTATCCGTTAAATGAACAACATTAAACAATTTTAAAGAATAAAATGACTAAATATGTCATTAGTTTATTTTTAATTTTCTAAATTATACTCCCTCCGGTATAAATAAACGACGTTTTTCAATGAATTTTTACTGTTCATAATACTTGTCATTTTATTTTTTTCGAAGCCAATATTTTATGCAAATGATAATTTTTTTTTATGCATCAACCCAATTTGATGATGGTATTTTAATTTTAGTGAAAATTAGGAATAAAAATGAAATAATATGGAATAAAATAAGATCAAAGATTATCCTAAAAAATTATTTATTTTGCATCAGAGAGAGTAAGTATTATGGATGGTAAAAAAATGGAATAAGGAGTCAGTCAGCGCGAATGAAGGAGATTTTGGTATTAAATAAATAAATTAATGAATATTCATATTTTCTTATATTAAATAAATAAATTATAAAGTATTTATTAAAAATGTAATTTAATGACGTATAAAAGAAACCGAAGGAAATATTATTCTAGCACTTAGAATATCTGATTGGACCTCCCAAAATTTTGTCACCATCATAAAAATGCACTTTTCATAATTGACCCAAGTACTAGTAATTAATTTTAATAAAATATAAGGGGTGCCGACACTAAAAAGGAGAGTTTGGTCAAAGATGTCAAAATATCAAATTTATAATGCCAACCACATAATCCACCAGATTAGCCATCTGACACAACATTAAACAGAGCTTAAGAAGCACTAATCAAAATTGTGGGTACAAAACCAACATTAAGAACTAAATTAATGTTCAGTCACAGACTTGATTGCTACTCCCTCTGTCTCATAATATAAATCTTTTAAGAACCAAAACTAATAAAATTAATCAAGATAATCAAAGTCTATATTTAGATAATTATAAGTCTATATTTATATTTAATGGCTGAAACGCTTATTTGTATATACATATGCGTTCTTTTTCTGGTAAAACAACCCGAAAAAAAACTGCTATCAAGAATGTGCATAAACTCACCGGAAGTAATCAGTATTGCATCATTCATGAAACTAGAAGTAAAAATCAAACATCTTTTGCTAAACTACAAGCTTCAAAACTTGGACCAAAACTTTCATGGGATGAAAGTAGGTAGGCATGTACATACATGAGCAACTTTAACAGTAACTAAGCTAGTATTTGACTGTACATCGAGAAAAGGGTTATGCACATGTTGCAAACTGTAATTGAGAAGTTTGTTTCATCAAGCAGTATGTGTAAGTGAAGCCGATCGGTTCAACCTTTCGAGGATGCAATTAGCCTTCCTCTTCGCCCTTGAAGTTCCGCGTTCCGCAAGCCTCGAGAGCGTGCTGTTGGCATTTTCCTCTTGCTTAATTTCTCTCCATTTAGTATGGTCATTTAAGCAGATTGTGTATAATATTGCAGCACAGTTCTCCTTGTTACGCTCGCAAGTACTTTCTCTGATAATGCTGAGCAAGCAAGGCACCGCAGCAAGCTCCCCCATTTCCACAACAGCCTTCTGATGGCTGGCAAGCATTGCAAGAATCGACAACAATTCATCAACAAGGACGCCATCGATGATCTTCTTTAGGATCACCCTGACAGCACCTTCACGGACTGCCCTACTTCTGTTCTCATGGAGAAGGCAAAGGTTGAATATCGCAGATGCAGAATCCTTCATCGCTAACGGATGCCCTTCTTCTAAAAGGTCGATCAGAGGTTTGAGGGCACCTGATTTTCCGATAAAGAGCTTGTTGGAGTCAAGGGCTGAAAGGCTAAAGAGAGCTGCAGCAGCATTACTTCTTGTTTCCATGGTTCCAAATTTCAAAGATTCAATAAGCAACGGGATGACGAGCGGGTTTTCTGCAACGGTTTGCTTGTTGCTGTCATGAATGGAGAGGTTCAAAACTGTAGTAATCAAATCCTCCTGGAGATCAGGGTGAATATCAGCTCTGCCCGGTGACAGCGGATTAAGCAGCTGTGGAATTGCACTGGAGTCACTAAAAAGGGCTCGAAATGATGGTATCCTTTTCGTTAACAGCCGCAGCTCTTTCGCAGCTTCTTTCTGATCCGAAAGGGAAGAGGACATTTTCTCAAGCAGCGAATTCAAGTACCCTCGATCTGCATCAGTAACCACATTGTCATCGACATCCTGAACAAGCTTAGGTTGCTCAATACCGTGCTCATTGCACCATTGCAAAATCATTTCTCGCACCAAATGGTTACGGGTAAGGATAGTATGAGAAAGGACTTGCTGGGTCTGAGGGCAGGTCCGGTGCCCTTCATTTAGCCACCGCTGGATGAATGGCCTATCATAAGTCTGCAAATTAACAACATTTCAGATCAACTACAGTCAGTCCAGAGAAAAAGCTAAGACTAAAATTGATTTTTCAAGAAAAAGATGAGCCTAATATATCTCTATTAGTCATTGCAATTTTCAAATGTCACCATCAAAACTTTAGTCAATTGGAAAACCAGCTCACCCCATTACCAATCTTAGCACAAGAACATCGACACCTTGCTGTTTACAGGATAAATCAATTGCTAACAATATGAAATATGGTCAAAATTATCCCAAATATAGATTGTCCATCCTTAGAGTTCTTTATCTCTTTTAATGCTGAGAAACAATTAAGAAAATTACCAAACTCAATCTTTTCCATTGAATTTTTAGGGCTTACATTCTGAAATAATTTAAAGTTCTTTGAAAATTACAGTTTTAATATTATGAAAATAAATGCACATTGAAACAGGACAAAAGAGAGGACAAAATCTACAGTTACAAAAAATTCAAATTTTGAAAAGAAAAAAAAAATCAAAAGCTTATCCTATTCTTTGCAACCCCAATTGCAAAATTTAGGTAACAAAATCAGATTCTGAAATAAATTTAAGAATAAAGATTATCCAAATCAGTAGTCTCAACAAACTTACAGCAGAAACAAAACACCAAACATGTGCAGAACACTTGAAAAATCTATTACTGGAAAGATTCAACAAAACACCAACTTTCTGATAAAAAAATCTGAAAAGCCCAGAAAAGCAGAGGAATTCTTGCATGCGCAATCAATAGATTAAAAACAAAAGATTTAAAAGGCTCAAACCTGTCCAGTAGCCAAGACAACAGGGTCAGCCATGAGCTCTCTTGAAATTGGACATCTAAATTCTTCAGGGACAGCAAGAACAGCATCATCATCATCATCATCATTATTCACCACTTTCAAAGAATTTGATGGTTTCAATTTCTTGGATTTCATCTCTTTCATGACACCCAACATCTTGATAGCCTCATTAACCACATCTACACCAGAGTCATCATCATCAAGAATTGCCTTGACCAGTTTCTGCAATTCTTTCTTCAACTCTGTTGCTTTCATCACTGCACATGGGATGCCTTCAAGAACTCCAGTTTTAGCCATAAACAAAGAAGAAAAGAGAAAAGAAAATAAAGGACAAGAACAAATGCAAGAACTGTCGCCCAGAAACAAGGAAACTAAGCAAGAGAGTGGGGAGTGTGCGCTACCGTATTGTGTGAATCATTTCATATGTAACTGAGTATTAGTTAGACGATTCATATAAACTTTTATACGGGCAGGGAATTGCTTAAAAAATATATGAAAAAAGAAGGGTAATGAATAATGATGAAAAATGTTTGGTTTATGAGGACCAATCAGTTTTTGCCAACAAAGCAAGTTAGAATTTTTAACTCTTCCAACAGAAGTCATCATCTTTGGGAGGAAACTTTGCGTTGGCACCTTGACGAAGTTTTTCTTCCTTGTTTTATTTTTATAATTGTTTTTTTAATTAAAAGAAGAAAAAAAGAATTAGGGAGAGAACAAAACATGGCATGTAACGAGGCAGTGCTAATTTTGGCAGTGAGATTCTGTTTGATTCACACAAGTCACAGCATAAGTCATGGTTCCCTGAGGTCTTGAGTACTTGGGAGATTCACAGTGACAAATGTATTATCAAATTTGACTTCTAGGGTAAATAATATATGTGATTATTATGGGTATTTTTTAAAGGTTTTTAAAACCGAACCAGCAAATCGAGCTGGAAAAGTAAAATATTTAAAAGTTAAAGGATTAATCAGGGTCGAAACAGATTCAACCTAATTAAGAATATTACATATTTTTGTATGACGAGAAAACTCATTTTTCTTTAAAAATATTTACTTTTATTTAATTTAGTAAGGAATTATTAATTTTGAAGTTGATTAGTAAAATATAAAAATCAACTTGAGATTTAATAAATACAGTGACATAACGTGTAACCTAAAAAATAAAAGAAACTTAGGAAGAAATATACACTCCCTCCGTTGCTAATAAAATGACATTTGTAATCCGTAATCAGCGTTTATAGGTTTATTTTATTGGATTTATAAAATCGAAATATAATTAATTACTAAAATACTCTAAAAATAGCAAATGATCATTGTCTAGGTCTATATAGTTTTTACTAGAAAATTATTTTATTAACGACGAAGGGAGTTAGGGTTTAGGTCACGGATTCGAACTACTTTATTACAATTCTACCTATAGCAAATTATAAAAAAATATAAAACAAAGAATGAGTTATGACGCGAGTGATAACTAGGAAGATTCCGACTTTGTAAGAATGAGCCAAGGAGAGTTTTTGGGTACGAAAAAAAGGTGACGTTAATAAAATATTGCAAAATCCAAAACAATCTTTCAATCTTCAACCAAAAATTCATCATTGGTAGCCACGTGGCCTCCCCAGATACAAACTTTGTTGACGTTTTGTAGGCGGCAGAGGCAGACCTGAGACCCCATTCTTTTTTTAAAATAAAAAAAGGCTCTAACGTTTGTGGTCAAAATGGTAATTCAAAACGTTAAAAACAGCCAGTCGGTGTGTCGGTGACCGTTTCTTGCTTCTATTTCATGTTAACGGTGTGTTTGGTTGGTGGGAAAGTGAAAACAACAATGATGTTTCTGTTTTCTATTTCATCTAATACGGAAAATATTTTTTTTCTTTTTGTTCTCGCTTTCTTTCCATCTATTTTTCACTCTCAATTAAGCACTAACGTTTCATAAAAAGTTACTCCCTCTGTTTTCGAATAATCGTCACTGGCTACTATTCATGTATGCGTTTCGAGAAGGTCGAATGGCTCACTATTTGAGCCAAAAAGTTCCATACTTTTTCTCGGACGTACGTTAAGGATTAACGTTCCTTAACGTACGTTAGAAAAAAAGTACGATTTTTTTTTGGGTCAAATAGTGAGTCATTCGGCTTCTTCGAAACGCATGCATGAATAATAGCCAGTGGCGATTATTCGAAAACAGAGGGAGTACTATATTAACTTTGTGTATATTTTATGATATCTTTTTTAATATTCAGAGCTAACATAGTAAAATTATAATTGTAAAGATGAAAATAATGATTTGGAGTATATGAATAATAGCAGTTAAATTTTCTTAATTCATTAGATAATTACCACTTAACAATAGATCTCTCATCATTTTAATCCCTTTAATAGGATTTCATTACTCAACTTTTCCATCGATTAGAGGGAAAATATCATTGATAAACCAAATTTTACATTGAGAATTGAAAAACGTCTTTACACCGAAAACAACTAAATGTCTTTATACACAAAACATTATATTAAAATTTCCATTTAATATATAAAATATCGTTTTATGTTTCAATTAATAAAATTTTCTTATATTATTCACATAAAGTAAAAGAATATTTTAATTTTTTATTGGACAATAAAAAAATATTAAAAAATGATATGTACAATTATAGTTAAAATGATATTTTTTTTAAAGAATAAAGAATATGATTATCAAACAGTTTTTGTTAAAAGCTTAAGACTAGTTACAATGGGGTAATTGAAAAAAAAATTAAGTAGTTGAATTGATTTAATGAAGGTGTTGAATCCATTTGGATTAATTGGTGTTGAATATATTCAACATGTTGAATAAGGAAAGGGAGGGGACCACTAGCGCGACGTGTCGCAATCTTATTGGCTGCTGTGATTTTTAGATTTTTATCTCATCCTAATTATTTGGGGTCAATTATTTCATAGTAAATTAAATTTTTTTTAAAATTTTTTTTATACCAAAATTCATCATTTTTTATACTCTATAAATAGAGTCTTGTTTCATTTGATTTGGACACAGAAAAAAAAACTTTTTTTTACTATAATTTTTCTATTAGTCTCCAATAAACTCGTGTTTATAGCTTTAAACATCTTTTTAGTGAACAATAACCCTTTTAACACCCAAAATTCTACTAATATACCAAATTATGGTTTTTAATAATGACTATCCCTATTTCTCGTCTTTATTACTTGCAAGAAAAAAAAATTAATTAAGAATATAAAATTAGAAAGAAAATAAATAAATTATTTAACTCTTAATTATTTTAATTTAATTTCAATCGATAATTATTATTAATATGTAATCACAAAAACAAAAACATAAAAAAAAATAAGAATATGAAATAAAAGTAGTGAGGTAGGGTGTTGAATTTTATTAAACAAAACCATTGTAGAGTGTAAAAGTTAAATGGATGTTGAATTATTAGGTGGAAGAGAGAAAAGATGATGTGGAGTGTTAAAAAAAAAAAGTAGGGTGTTGAATAAGGAAACCATTGACGCGATACCAAAAATAAAATGATTAGATTATGAGCCCAAACGTCTTTTCTCAAAAGAGATTCTATTAAAATAATAACAAATTTGTGATTGGCACGGTCTGTACACGTGTAGAGAGGGCTGTTGAGGTTGATTTTGGTTGTAGCGTGATGGGCCAATAGAATTCTCTTTTTATTTATTTCTTGGTAATGACATCAAAGAATCCGCCGCCATACGTATAGTATATCTGCTGGAAGATAGATACTTTTTTTTTAATAATTCCGCCCTAGAATTATCGGGCCATCAAAGATAAACGATTCTCCGAGCATGAATTTAAAGTTAAAAAGTTGTAGCCTCTTTAAACACAAAATTGATTTCCAATATTCAAATTGACGTAAATTTATAAATATTTACTTTTATATATTATTTTTATTTGTTTTGAAATATATATATATATAAGTTGGTCTTTGAAGGGGTAACAGTAATCGCAATCTGGAGATGGGTTTCATACGGAAAGTTGCAGAATTTATGAACATTCTTCTTCTATTGATGCGCTTGAAGTGTAGAGGGAGTTTTATTTTTACCGTACCTCCACTCACTAGAGAACATAAAATGAATACCAAAAAGAGAAAGCAATGGAAGAACCAAAACTTGCCAACTGAAGTTAGGTTTTTAACCAAGAAATTAAGACATCCAAGCCAAAGAAAGAACTAAGATAGATAGGCAAGACCATGATGAGAAATTGCTTCGTTTCAGTACAAACCATCGTCTCCATTCCCAGCAGTAGTAAGCTATCTTGAACTACAGGGCCAAAGAAACTTCAAATATTCCCTGTCATGTTTGCGTTGTAATCTACAAATCAGCAGAGTGAGCTATAAGTAAAATCAAATAAATAAGGCATCCATGCACAAAGAGATCGCAGACTTTATTTCATCATTTCCCTACAAGAATCAAGATTTTAAAACAAGCATGCTAATATCATACAAACCTGTAAACCCTGCCAATATACGAATGAAGCACGCACCATCTGTCTTCATTGGAAATGATCTTAACAATCAAAACCATATCAGTTGGTACATGAACTACAACTCCTACGCCGAAATAAAATAAAGCACTATATACTAAAATACATTATGCAGTGCTATAAAGTTTAAAGTTGAGCATAGTTTTCCATAAGTTAACTCATGTTAAAGACCTTAATGGAAAATAAGTAACAATTAAGGATACAAAGGAGGATACAGATGTAGATAAAATTGCTGAAGCCTGATAACTTCCTACAGGAAACTTGTATGACGGACAAAAAAAGACACCCGTGTTAAACTTAATATAATGTGGAAGTAAACCATTTCAAACTAAAGAAGAACAAGAACACTTACTCCATACTATGTGAAGGTAAATTGGGCTGTGCCTTTCCACAGAGTAGCTAGTACAGTATCAAAATTCTTCTGGTCTTGTATACTTGCTTCTAGTGTAGGAATCACCTTCATAGGTGTTGTCATGTGACTCTCTTGGATCATATCTATCCTCAAATGAATTTTGTTCCAGGACCTTTGAACCATACTTCCGAGAGGAGCTTCTTTGACTCCTATCTCTATCAAGCTTTTGATCATCCTTTGGCACATTGTACTTATTAGCAGAGTCTTGCGCAGAACGTGACTTATAGTCATGATACTTGGATTTGCTAGAATACCTTTTATCATCATTCCTGGACCTTGTCTGTTCAATATCATCTGGTTCTCTTTGGTGATTACCCTGCTCATATGATCTGCCACGACTTCTGCGTCTATCTGGACTTTCTGGATAGTACTCTCTACCACGCATCTCAAGATTGCCACTTTTTCTCTGATATTCTGGGCGTTTATGGTGCCCATGATAGCCTTGTCCTTCTTGTGAAAAAACTTCAGTTGAAGTGTCCTTTAAGGGTGTGGATTTAATACTATCATCAAAATGTGATGTCTTCAAGTAAGGCTTTTGAGTATCTGTGGTCACTTCAGAATAGTAGCTATTGCTTCTTCTTGATTCATCAAAATCTGCAACAACATCAGCAGAAGATGGTTTAGAAGACACCCCTTCCTCTTCAGCTCCCTTCTCAATCAACCCAATCCCACTGGCTTGCTTGATGTCCTCCATGTATTCATCAATGATGTCCCTCATCACCTGTCACAAAGTAACAACAAAAAGAACAGGCAGGATGGTTAATGGTAAGTTATAAGGGAACAGAGGTGCATCTTGTCAGAATCAGAGACTCTCCAAAGTTGGTTTTCAGATACATGTCTAGCAACGCCTACCAGACATTAACCGAAGTACAAGAAAATGATGGAATTCAGCACAGCTATCCATTCTCCACTAGTAACAACTTAGGGATTTCTTGGAGCATACAGGACAGTCAAATCCTAGGGTCACCGAAAGATAAAAACAAAGAAGTACATGCAGGAACATAAGTGATTGCCTGTGCACCTGCATTCATTGATGTATTGGCATATAATTCTCAGTTGGTGCAACGCAACAATTTAGTGTTTGACCAGGGCAAGAGTTTTGATAACCAATCTGAGAATAGTCATGCTCATTATTTTATACTATTTTAATAACCACGCTACTAAAATAAATGAAGCTTCATTTCGGAACTAATTCACAGCTATAGATTGTTTTAGACCCCTCAAACAGATTTAACGTGAAGCAAACAAATCAATAGATTTGTGTACATTTGTAACTTAGGCTTAACTAATCTAATACCTTGATTGATATTTCATTGTGGCCTTCAACTTAAGCAATATACTGACCAATATGACAAGACAATAGGTAAACTGAACGATCCCAACAGGGACAACAGCATCCTACCTCAATTGTTGATCGTTTCGACTTCTTTCCACGATACGACATTCTTCTGCGTTTATAGTCTCTTTCTTCGGCAAGTAACTCCTCTCTTGTCTTAGTCTTGCCACTTTCCTGTCGTGGTAAAAAGGAGTGTTAAAAACAAGAATAGCAACCTCTTATACCCAGGAAGCATTAAAATGTTAATGTGTTCGCAAAATAAAATCTCGTAGGCTTCACGATCAAATTGCAGACTAATTCCTAAGAACATGTTAGATTGATATTTCTTATGGCTGCTGATTGGAAGCCATCAGGGCTCAACCAAAGCTACCATTCATGCATGGTCTTTGCGGGGAGAAAATACCAGCCCTAGCAAAGATCTTAGCACAGCTGGAAAAGCACTAGTTTTGGCTATTCCTGAAAGTTTCATCCTTTTATTATTCCAAATAAATGAAAAGCCTCAACTACATGTAACCATACACTAAGACAATGTTCATGTTTCTTATTATTAAGATAACATCTTATAATATAAAAAAACTGCTAGGCCAGTTACGAATCATGGTCTCAAACATCAAATAAATGAATGCAGCTACAAAATATCAAAGAATCTAAGAGAATTAGAATTTTTCAGATTAGAAGTCCAAATAGATGATCCATAGCTAATACCCATCTTTCCTGAAATGTCAGAACTAAAGGGCGCAAATTTCCTTTTACTTTAAAGAGATTAGATAAATTCCAAATATAACATTGTTCCCTTCTTCAAAATCGCAATATCATTATGGAAATGTTATTTGCATTTCATACCTGGTTAGATGACTGCTTTCTAAGAGCGCCATCATGCTCAATAATAGCTCTGTAGTTAGGGCGTTGTTTACGCTCTTCATCGGCTCTCATTGACACAAAAGTATGCTCATTTGTCCTTAAAACAGTGAAAAAATATATCACTATAGCAGGTTGATATGCATTCATAAACATTGTCAGACTGAGAAACTGTAAAACAAAGTCATAGAAACCTAGAAAAATAAATGGCATCCGCTCAAACAAGATGAAAAATAGAACATTATATGCAATAGCAATTTGGGATAGAGGACGTTGTGCTCCATTTTGGGTGTATGCCAATAAAAATTATAGGTCCAAAACCATCTATATCCTATCATAACAAATACAAACTATGGAAGTTAACAATTCATATTCACTTCATAAAACCTCCAACAAGGATTGGGACTAATTGAATCCTGTCGTGATAATCTTAGTCTCGTGATAATAACACATTTTACAAGTTCTTTGAAGAAAGGAGTTGCTTAGCTAATTCCTATAAATTATCTTAGACTTGCAAGCAAATTACAGACTAATAAGGACCTGTGAAGTTTCATATGGTAAAGCATACTTTGGAAAATAAGTCCCTAATTCACACAACTCGTATTGCATACTGTTGCTAAGGTACCATCTTACAGATGCAGAACAAGGATAGTCTCTCTGTAAGGTAAATTGAAAAAAGAGCCTTCCAGGCCAGACTTTCAGTCTTTGCACTCCGATTACAGTGATTCATCATACCCTCAAGGAAGTGAACCAAAGGGATGCTCTGCCTAATGAAAGTGGAACCGCCCAACTTGAAGACAATATACTAACATGTCCTGCTCATCTTTTACTAGAAGGTCACTGGAGTATTCAAAAATACATATGGTTACCTAAACTTTTCAACAAATGACACAGACCGGATAAGAGGGTGAAAGACCAGAGAAGTAGCTAATGATCACAGCAAACTAAAGACACGATAGTTCTAATGAAGCAAAAGCCATAGAAAGCTCAAAAGTGAGGGACAAAAGAAAGAAAAGATAGTACATTAAACTAAACTAATATGCCTATATACCATTATTAGGAGCTGATTACTGATAACAACGAGACAAGAATATTCTTCCCACAAGAATCAATCTACATGTTAAAACAATAGAGGACTTCTAAATGAGCCTATAGTTACTAACCGAAGTTCAATCACATGAAGGACAGCAAGAATGAGAGAATACCGTTGATATCTAGGTAGGGATAGAGGAAATCGTAGTGCTTTGATCTTCAGTTCTAGCAAAGACCGCTCATGCAAAGCTGCAACTGCAGCTACCACTTGGGACACAAAAATTACATCTGTGTTGACATTTTCAACCTTTTCTGGCTCGGTATTACATTCTGCACTTCCTTCCATAGGCTCTTTGAGCTCAACATCCTCAACATTCTTCCCCTCAGCATCCAAACCACTTGCACTTTCTTTCAAATGAGATTCCAAAGGAAACAACAAGGCTCTATTGGCCATGTCTAAGACACATTGCTTTAAAACATGAATGGCAAAGACCTTTGCGTTCACTTCACCATACAGCACAGAGAGCTGAGAAAAAATCCACATCAACGATTGAACCAAAACTGGACACCTAAAACTCATTGTTTTCCCATTCATCTCACAACCCGCAAAACTCAAGGCTTCCCTCCTGATTGCCTTCAAACAAAGCCTAAAAAGCACATATAGATGATCCCTCACATACACATCAATCACTACACCATATCGTGAAGAATGTGTGATAATCCACCTCCTCAAACAATTCCCTTTAATCAAATTTAACCTCAGGATAGCACACAAAACACTATACGAATAGACAGTAGGATAGTCAACCCAACTCTCAACCTCTCTTTTAATTCCCCATAAACCTGATGGCAACACTTTGAACTCATTCTTCTCCATACATTTATCCTGTCCCTGGCTGTCATTATCAGAATCCACGCATTCTGCAGAGAGAAGACGAGGCAGGGTGAAACTTCTTTTCGAGCCATCAAAGTCACGTATGTTAACAACACCAGGGCAATCTTTGTAAAAGAAATTAGAGGAGAATTCATGGTAAAAGGAATCTAAAGAGAGGTGAAGTTCGCTACTTTGAGAATCCTGCAGGGGAGGATTACTAAATATGGGGTTTTCACGAGGGTTTAAGGTAGATGGGTAATGAAGAGAATCCAAAAGAGAAGATGGGTTTTCAAAGAGAGGAGCTGGGCAGCGAAGGGAGTGAAGAAAGAGGGAGTGTGGTGGCATAAGATGGTGGGGGTTGTATGGGCAAGGGACATGGTCACCGGGAGAGTTGGGGGAGATGGAGTTAGGGAGGGAGGTGAGGGTGTGGTGAGAAAGGGAGAGGAGATGGGAGAGGGAGGAAAGCGCTGTGGAGAGAGTAGGGGGCGCTGAGAAGGTTGCGGCGGCGGTGGGAAGGTTTGATGGTGGTAGGGGCGGCGGCGGTCGAGGAGGAGGCTGAGAAGGGTGGAGGTAGAAAGTGGGATTTGGGTGTTGAGGAGCGGGGGGGAATAGCCTGGTGTGTTGGTGGTGTTGTGGAGGTGGGATTGAAGAAGGATTCATTCCTTCAGTGGAGAGACAGATGCAGAAATTCGAGCAGTCGAGGTTGTTGAGAGAACCGACCGTCGTCGCCTCGTCGGGGCAAGGAGGAAGGAAAAAGGCTTGGCAACTACTGTACGGTGTGCCTTGCTTTCTTTTCCTTGAAAAAATAAATTAGCCACTAAACTAAGACAAAATTCTCAATTTGACCACTAAACTTTATATTGGACAATTTAGCTACTAAGGGATGGCAAAACCAAAATTATCAATCTCGTACCG
Organism: Viola odorata; assembly: GCA_963691705.1. Lineage (NCBI taxonomy): Eukaryota > Viridiplantae > Streptophyta > Magnoliopsida > Malpighiales > Violaceae > Viola > Viola odorata. The sequence continues at coordinate 47,467,335 of OY829543.1, read as the reverse complement.
ATAATTATTCCGATTTTTCTTATAGAATGGAAATGTTCCAGGTATTGGGTACTGAAAATTTTGACCTATTATTTCGGTATTATGGTCTGGGTCTTCGGATACACATACTCTTTAATATTTATAAACAAAATTAATTATATATTCAACATTTAAGAATTAAACATTTAATAGAAAAATTATCAAATATCTAATCAAATTAATAAATTAAAATGAAGATGTGTTGTAAAAACTGAAATACATTAAAATGAAAACCCATAATCGAAATATGGCAAACTATAACATTGCCAATAAATTATTGAGATGAATACATATGCATAGCAAATATTTAAAGGAAGGACGAGAGAAGGATTTTCTATTTTGAGATCTAATTAAACCATTTTGTTAGTAAAAAAAATCAATATTTTTTTAAAAAAGAGTAGTCACTTACGTAGAAACGGTATGGGTAGGGGTGTCAAAACGGGACCGCGGGACCGGTCCCGTCCCGGACCCGGCAGTCCCGTGATTATTCGGGACGGGACCAGTCCCGGTCCCGACTCAAAATGGGACCAAAATTTGGTCCCAGTCCCGGCCCGTATAAGAATCCGGGACCACGGGACCAGACCCGGGAAAAATGGTCCCGGGAAAAAATTTCCTTTTTTTTCTTGGATTGGGCCGAAGCCCAACCCGTCTTCTCTTCTCTCCTCTTTTCTTTCTTCTTCCTCTGCACCTTCGTTCTTTCTTTCTATTTTCCTTCTTCCCCTCTGCTCTCTTTTCTTTTCTTTCTTATTTATGTGATGGTTGTGCTCTCTTGAATCCCGGATCCAATCCCTCCACCAAATAAATTAAATCCCAATCCTCTCTACCAAATTAAATCCCAATCTCTCTTGCCAAATTGATCCCCAAACAGCCCCGATCCAAATTAAATCAATCCCAATTAACCAAACTCAAATTCAATTAAAATCAGCCCCGAAACAGCAGTACCAACCTAACCCGAATTTTCGAATTGAGGAGAAGAAAGGAGGAGAAAGGTTTTGGTGGTAGCCGCCGGCGGCTGTGAGGAGAGGGAAGAGATGAGTTGTGTCTTGTATAGGGTTGGGGCTGGGCAATTTATTTGTTAGGTGGGCTTGGCCAATAGGCCGGCCCATTAGAGAGAAGGGAGAAGAAGATGGGCTGATGGGTGGTTAGGGTTTTTCATTTAGCCGGGTCCAGTCCCGGTCCCGACCCGGTCCCGACCCGGCAGTCCCGTTACTATTCGGGACTGGTCCCGTCCCGGTCCCGACCCAAAATGGGACCAAAAATTGGTCCCAGTCCCGGCCCGAGACCCCGGGTCCGGGACGGGTCTACGGGACCGGGTCCCGTTTTGACACCCCTAGGTATGGGGCAGTATCAAAATGTCAATTTTGTACTCCCTCTGTCCTTCAATGTTTGTCTTCCTCGCATCCCAATATTCAGTAGGGAACACATATCGAGGAAGCCGGATGAGGCACTATTTGACCCCAAAAAAATCCGAAATTTTTTGTGAACGTACGTTAATTCTTAACGTACTTCCCAAAAAAAATTAGGGGTAAAATTGTCTCAAATAATGAGTCTATCGACCGTTTTAAGATACGTGTCGAAATAGTAAAAGCAAAAGCTAAAACGACAAACATTGAAGGACGGAGGGAGTACCATTTTAACTAAACATCTCAATGTATAGAATATACTGATCAAAATAGTATGAGATTGATAATTTTGGACAAAACGAATAGACAAATTCTCAATTTGGCTTTTTGAGCTTTTCTTTCATAACACTTGGTTTACTTTTTTTCATCCTTGTCTTTTTTTAAATTTCGCAGGAGATAGTTTGGCTGTTGCATTCTCACGGATTGTATCCGTGTAAGCACCTTGTTCCCTTTAGTTTTATATATATAAAAAATTAGCCAATGAGGGATGAAAAAACATGTGGACGAATGTTCACGGGTCACACTTTCCTAGACCCGGAAATAAACGGACGGGTCTTGACTCAGCCGTTTAAGAAACAAGATGAAAAAATAAAACTGAATGCTGTGCATCTAAAACTTTGTTTGGCGTTCCGGTTCTGGTTGAAAAAATATTATGGAAATTTTTTTTTTGGGAAAAATATTTCTGGAAAAGTCAGTATGTTATTTGGTAAATATTTGTTAAAAATGTTGTGGGAAACTAGAAGTTGTTTATGGTGTTTGGTAAAAACTGCTGTTAAAACTATGGTTGGAATGTAAAATGACTATAAATGACACAATTTGTTTTTGACATTATAATTAATATTTTTTAGTATATATATAGATTATTTAAATCAATCTATTTCTTTAAACAAATAGTTAACATTTTATTTATTATAAAAATTAAAACTTCATTAGTAGAAAAAAAAAAGTTAAATATTGATCACTATTTTAATGTTTTAGGTATATAAATAGCAATGCAATATTGAGCACTTCATTAGTAGCCAATCTCAATATTTAATAGCTCGTCCAATTTTATTTAATAGTAGCATTGCAAATAAAGAAGAGAAAAAAAATAGCAATACAATCTGTTGCCTTCCGATTTGAGAAAAAAAATAGCATTACAAATTAAATAGTTGTCATTATTTTATTTTTACTTTTCTTTTTCTTTAAAAAATGAATGAAAATATGATAAAATTAGTGGGCATTATTCTTGTTTGGAAAATTCATTATTGTCTTTCTAAAAAAATTTAGGATATTAAAAAATACATTATTTCGGCTATGATTTCTTGCTAATGGTATAAGGATTTTTCGAATTATTTGTGATTATATAAATGACATGCTCCTGGAAACTAATTTGTTTATTTATTTGCAAAAAAAAAAGAATAGCTAAAATAAGAAACAATTAAGTAGCATTAGAAATGTTTCAATGAGATTAAACTGAATTCTGGAAGTTCAAATGTCAAGTTAGCAACTAAGCGAAAAAATTGTGTATAGACCTTATACATGCAGGAAAAATTGATTCCACGAAGGTGTTCATATAGAACCAACTAAGCGAGGCTTATTTCGACAACACACCAGAAGGACAGGCACAACAGGAATTCGCTGCTCGACAAGCGCAAGACCAGAACTGAACATATTGGTTTAATCTTCAAACCATCAATTTAGTGCATTGCTTCTGCAACTTTTTTAGCTTGTTCTTACACCTGAGAAAAGTGAGAAACCTTTTGCAATATGCTCAAGACAAGTCAAATGTACTGTTTGTGTAGTTTCATATTTTATCATCAATCACCAAACTAATTAAATTCTGTGTATATGTCTTCATTGCCTATTTAATCAGTTTTACTTCTCTTTAACATATCTTCTTTTATTATCAATACAAACATTCTTTCAGCCTCAACAATCAGATCGCAGTTACTTAAATTTATCATCAATCACCAAACCAATTAAATTTTGTGTAAATTCGATGCACAGCATCAAAAAAACAATAGCTATTAGAGGGGGATAGGTGTCAGCATCATGAATTGCATCTAAGTCAGGCTATTAGTTTCATGCCAGAGCAAGCAAAATTTTGGCAAACAACACTTTGATTCAAACTTTGAACATTCCTGTAGCTTCCATTGAAATGAAGTCCCATTATTGTGACTAAAAATGGGTAAATAGCATAGCAGCACACCATCAAGAAACAGATATTAAACCAAAACATAAAGTACAGAGAGTCAAACCTTTACCATAAATTCAATTTGACAATCGACAAAGCCTAGTAGGTCTTTAAGGACTGCAAGACCCCCTCCTCAACTCTCTGCACCCAAAAACCAAAAAGAGCCTTCCTCTCCAAACTATGGATTATGGAGATATTAGCCAATAAGATGATTTCTGCAGCCAACAACATTTAAACTCATTTAACTATGCAGCCAACACTACAAATACAAACGCAAAAATGATAAGCAGCTAAAATACATCCTTTGGCGTTCCAGTTCTAGCTGGAAAATGTATAACCAGCAACTAGGATGAGCACAAAATGAGTAACTCATGAATGAATCCTGTCAAATAATATGTATAATTTAACTTAAATCCATTCATAAGCATCTAGCTACACACATCAAACTCTCCAAATCAGTGAAATCATTATGGTCTCAATAAATCTATAAACATCAACTGATATGAATAACAGAATATCAATAAAGAATAAAGTAATTAAGTCATAAATTACCTTGATATTCATCCAAAACGTGATTATAAGGCGGAAAAATCTTGCATTTCTGCATTAACACTATTGCTCTAATGTCTAAAATTACCAACTCTGATCAAAGATGTGCTTCCATATCACAATGCACTAAATGAAACTAATAAATTGCAGGCATATAAGAGAACTAGCAACATACCATAGCCAGAGTGCCTTCCTTTCCTCTTAGCCTCCTTCATCCGACTTGCGTGAGAGCGCGAATGAATCTTCGTCAGCTTCCGAACGATGAATCCATCCTTCACCAGCTTCCTGATATTCTGCCCTATTTTTCCAAAAAATAACAAGATTAATAACAAAAACAACGATCAACATCACCAAAAACTCATACTAAAACCAGATACTGTTACTCGAGATGAGACGAGAAATTACTGAAATTGGCAATGGAGATTTCGCTGACTTCATTAGGATCAAGCCAAACTTTGCCTTTCCCGCAGCTCAGCACGCTGGCTGCCAGCCGTTTCTGCAGCTTCAACGACACCACCACCACAACCCACCACCTCTACAGATCTGCTACCACCTAGTCAACCAACCACCACAACCCACATATCTGCCACCACCTCGTCAACCAACCACCACAACCCACCACCTCCCCTTGCGGGGTCACTGAAGAGGAGATGAGGTCGCAAAACAGAGGAGGTCGGAGAAGAGGAGAGGAGGCCGTAGAGGAGAGGAGGTCGCTGCAGAGAGGAGGCTGGTTTGGGAGATGAACAATTAGTTATTTATACCTCATATAAGTATAATTCTTTCAAATTTGTATTAATATTTTTGTCCACTAAAAAAGCTTGCACCTCTTTCCCGTGTCTTTCAATGGTTTTGAGTTGCTCCTTTCTCAAAACCAAGGTTTTGAAACTGAGTTTTTCAAAAAGCCCAGTTTAAAAGGTGGTTACCAAACACCAAATAAAGCTTTATGGTTTTGGAAACCACCTTTCTGGAGTAGAACCAGAACCCTAAAAAAGCACTAAGTGCCTGTTTGGCATTCTGGTTTGGTACCAAAAAGTTGGTTACCAAAACCAGAATGCCAAAAAAAGTGTTTGGTAACTCTTTTTTTAAACCAACTTCTAAAGAAGTTGGTTTAAAAAACCAAAGAAAACAACTCAAAAGTCACTGCTCTCCCAAGTTGCAGTGGCTCAAACCAATGGTTTGGCCAAAACACGGAACCGAGGCTAAGGTTAATGAAACTTTCATAAATCCAAAAATACCCCTCGGTATTTATTTCATCGCGTCCGTTTTATCTTCTTCTTCTTCAGTTTTTGCATCAAATCTCTCTCTCCTCAAACCCGACCAGACCTCTCCAAAATCAATTTTCCTCAAACCTATTCCACTCAAATCTTCTCCGAATCCTCTCAAAATTTGACCAAACATTACCTACATCCATTCAAACAAAACCCAACAATTTATTTCGAAATCCATCCGTAAAATCACTCTCAAATCAAAAACCCCCAATTTCAAATCCCTAACCCCAAATTTCATTTTTTTACCCTATAATCCTTCTTCTTCCTCTCACGGCGGCGCCGGCCCTCAATCTCACGCTCTCACGATTTTGATTTGCTTAATTTTGATTTAATTGGTATTTTTTGGCTGGATTTAATTGATGTTTGCTGGTTGGTTTAACTTAATTTTTATGGCTTTTTCTTCTCCATGGCGACACGTTCTCCTTCTCTTATGGTTTTGATGGATGAGGCGATTGTGATGGTGATGGTGTTGTGGAGGTGCGGCGGTGGTGGGTGGCTGTGGTGAATCGGAGATTGAGGGAGATGTGAGGAAATTGGGATTGAAATTGGATTGGATTGGATTAATTGGGATTGGATTAATTGGATTATGGCGGAGGAGAGGCAGAGGAAGAAGGTGAACAGTGCTTGTACCAAATTAATTATAATGGCACAATGGTAAATTAGAGTTATTTATTTATTTATTCGATTCGAGCTAATCGGGACGAGAAATCTTGCTCAAAACTGTTAAAACTCGAACGAAAAATACCGAAATGTGAAATAAAATATAATAAAAGAAATGATACGAAATATAAATATAAAAATGTAAAATATAATTTCTTTTAGTTTTTTTATTATTTAGCAATTTTAACTAATATTTACAAAATGCAAGGTCAAGTTACTCTTTTCAACAATTAATAATGAAACATTAATATTTTTTAACCTATTATAAATTACCGCAAATTAATCACACTAAATTATTCTATTAGTTTGGATAAATTATTAATGAAAATAAATATTATTAAAAGTAGAAAATAAATTACATAAACTTTAACTTTAAATTGATTAAAAGTGTATAACTCAAACATGTACTTTAGAAATAACGGTTTATGGCACCACGGGGTCCCTAACTCAAAAATGTTGTTGGAACAAAATTGTAGCATAATTTTTAATTATAAATAAAATATTAATTATTTACTTACAGAAATATATTGATTAAAAATATCTATATAGAGTTTGCAAAAAATTTAATATGATGCTTTAAACCATGGTATTAATAACTTATATTTGTTATGGTATTAATAAGTTTAATTTATTTATGATATTAGATAAATATTAGGTGGTAGATGTTAGATTATAAATAAATTGATTAAAAACATATATAAAGATACTAAAAAAATTAATTCTAACACTTAAAATGAATTATGCCCTTTATGGTCATTTTACATTCCAATCATAGTTTTAAAATAGTTTTTACCAAACACCAAAAACAACTTCTGGTTTCTCCACACAACTTTTAACAAACATTTTACCAAACAGCAAACTCTGTTCTGAAAAAGTCAGAAATTGACTTTTGTCCACTCAACTTTTTTCCAATCAACTTTTTTCCACCGAACTGGAACACCAAACAGGCCTACCAGGAAGTTGGTTACCAAAATCAGAATGCCAAAAAAAATATTTGGTAATACTTTTTTTAAACCAACTTGTAAAGAAATTGGTTTAAAAAACCAAAGAAAACATGTCTTTTGCCACTGCCCTCCTAAGCTCCAGTGGCTGAAACTAATAGTTTGGCCAAAACACGGAACGGAGATTGAAAGTTAATGAAATTTTCGAAATCCAACCGATTGCAAAACAGAAATCCATAAAATTGTTCCTCTCTTTCGCCTCACCACGCAGCCGCTCGGACTCTCCAACCTCTTCTTCTTCCAGCCTTTGCCGTGTAGCAGCGTAGCAGCCTCACGTCGGCCCGTATACAGAGAGAGAGGTGCCCGATCTTCTTCTTCTTTGCCGTGTAGCAGCCTGACATCGGCGTTCTTCTTCCAGCCTCACGCCGGCCCTTATACAGAGAGAGGTGTCTGACTTCCAAGGTGAATACCCAGAAACCCTTTTCTTCTATTTCCTTTTTCGTTCAATTGAGGGTAGGGTTAGTACTCTTCATTTTCCCCCAAATCTCTTCTTTGCATTAAGTTCGTTTGCGGATAATTATGTCAAGGTTCGTGATTCGCAAAATTTATTGGTATACACAAAATTTATTGTTTCCTTAACTGTGGTCTTGTCTTCTTGTCACAACCGACGATTTTGGTGAGTCACTGATAAAATGGCTATGTTTATGCATTTGGTTTTATTTAACAAATAACTTGTGAATCTTTAAACATATATTGTGGTTATTGATTTTTTAGAGCCTGGGATGATTCAGAAGAAGATGCTCCTGTTGCTGCTGATACTGGTAGATGAAATTGATATTTTTGTGTGCTATATGTGTATCAATGATGAAAACACACTAATTTTTGTTTATGCCAATTATTTTACATATGTAGAAAAACCTGCAGCTCAAGCTTCTCTTGTCAAGAAAGCTGATGCAAGGGGAAGGTCATTGATAATAAGGACTGAGATGATTCTGACGAATCTGATGATGATATGGTACTTTAATTTCATTGAGCTCTTATAGTTCATGTTGACTCATGAGATGTTATGGATACATGAGCATGCATGTTGTACTAGTCATTGTCTTTCACCTAGCTACAATTTCCGGGGTATCATCTTACGATGTGTGTAGGTAGGTGATAGAAAAGTTGCCAAAGTGTTTTGAACGATTGTCTAAACGTAAGAAGGAGGACAATACGAATGACACCTGCATTTGGCGAGTACTGCTCAATACATATACTTTCTGTTTACTTGAAGTCATCTGAGTACTTTTTTCCTCTAATCTAAACTAACTTTAAAATATATCGTGTTACTAAAAAAAGAAAGCTAAGTGATAATTGTTACAGATGCTTTGTTGATCATCAATATGTGTTTTCATTGCAAATTTCTACTAGGTAAAATTTACTTGGAACTGATTATTGTTGCTTGATTAAAAGGCTTTTCTGTAATGTATTTCTTTTGCCTGGTTGATTGGCATGCATTCTATCCATTTGTTGTTTTAAGTAGAATATGGTATGTCTAAGTTTCTTTCTTTGATGCTGGTTTTCTGCAGTCACTGACTAATGGTGAGGATGATGATGATGATGAAAGTAGTGATGAGGATGACACCAGCGACGAGGATGAGGAAGATGAGGACAGTGTTGAAGAGGAGACACCAAAGAAGGTAAGGGTCTTCTAATCACTATGCTTATATTTCTCGTGTATGAAGTGATAAATATCTCAAGCCTGCAGTTTCTTATTATTATGGTGTTAGTAAATCTTTGTTCTTACTGTTGAAGGTTGAACTGGCGGGCAAGAAGAGAGCGGCAGACTCTGCCACAAAAACTCCTGCTCCTGATAAGAAGGCTAAATTTGTTTCTCCTCAAAAGACTGGTAACTTTTCATTATTCCAATGAGGCTTATGGGGTTTTTTATTACTTGCTATGTTTACTCATTTTTATTATTAAGAGTTTTCTCATGATGTTGGCCTTTTACATAACTATCTGTAGTTGTTAGTTGCTTCCCAGTTGATCTGTGATGGTAGTGGTATTTGGAATCAACCAGGCACCCATTGCCGATATTCTGTGTTATTCATGTGCCATTATGACTTTATTGTTAGCTCAATTTTGAAATGGATGTATTGCAGATGCACAATTTAGTGTAATTTTCATCTCTCTTTACTTACAATTTATTTCGCTATTTGTGCAGATGGGAAGAAAGTGAGTGTTCACGTGGCCACTCCATACCCAACAAAGAAATCTGAGAAGAAGCCGTCTACTAGCAGTGACCAGAAGAAAGATGCAACTCCAAAGGGATCAGTCACTTGCACAACTTGAAGCAGGTAAAGTATCTATCTTGTTTCTTCTTGAGATTGTTTCTGGTCGAGTTAGACTCATTGGCGAATTGGTGTTATGCAGGTCCTTTGGAACTGAGAAAGCTTTAGAGTCTCACTCAAAGGCCAAGCACGGATCTGCATAGAAGAATCGGAGTAGTACAGTTGATTTTATGCTTGATGGAATAACCTGGGAAGTATGAGAGACTGAAGGTAGGTTTAGCAATTATGAACGGAAGAGTGTAGTCATTAGTAAAATTTTCTTCAACCCTCATCTGATAGCCCCTTTTGTGGATTGCTGATACTTGTCAGTTACGTTTTGGATGCCATTTTTGGGATTTAATTAAGATACTGTTATTATATTGTTGGTTGCCTGGTTGTGTCGAGTATTTCACCGGAATGTAGTTACGAGTGCGCCAACTAACTGTGAATCTATAATGGAATATGAATCATTATTGTTCAACAAGTGAACTTACCGTAATTTGTGTCCAGGTTCCTACTGTGAATCTATTATGGAATATGAATCATTATTGTTCAGCAAGTGAACTTACTGTAAGACTTAACCTTTACTTGAAGGATCTGCCGATGTGGTTTATTTTTTATCAGTAAGTTACCTTGGTGAGCTGGCCTGCTTAGTTTTCACCTGGGGTGATTTTGGGTGAAAATTGATCGAATTCGATCTATGAACCTGACCTGTATTTGGATGCATCTATGAAGTTAGAAAATTGGTAGTATCCAAAACGCGGCAGCACGGCGCCTACCTCATTCTATCCCTATCTAAGCAAACCCAGCCATCGCCCAATAACAATTTTAACTATGTGCTTCTTCCACTGAATTCATCATTCTAGTAAACTAAATTTTTTGTATACCAATAAATTTTAATGGGGTTTTATATGAAATGATGTTAATCATGTAGCAAGTTATGTGTGTAAATAAATTTTTAACGGTATTAATAAATTTAATGGTATTAATAGATTTATTTTAATGGGGTTTTTTATGCAAATGATGTTAATCATATAGCAAATAACTCAAATTTTTAATGGTATTAATAAATTTATATTTATTTATGATTAAAAAAAGTTTAATTTATTTATGATATTAGATAAATATTAGGTGGTAGATGTTAGATTATAAATAAATTGATTAAAAATATATATAAAGATACTAAAAAAATTAATTCTAACACTTGAAATGAATTTATGCCCTTTATGACCATTTTACATTCCAAGCATAGTTTTAAAACAGTTTTTACCAAACACCAAAAACAACTTATAGTTTCCCCACAGAACTTTAACAAACATTTACCAAACAACATACTCCGTTCTACAAAAGTCTAAAACTGACTTTTGCAGACTGAACTTTTTTAGCTAGAACCGGAACGTCAAACAGACCCTAAGAGATGAGGGTCTTGACGGGTGTTGGGTAGTTTATTTTTTTTAAAATAATTAAAAAAAATTAAATTTTTTTTTTTTTGGTGTCACTGAAGGTTGGATTTGAGTTAAGACGTGGAGCAAGCGAGAGAGAAGATAAATGGGCAAATTTTTCTATTGTTTTTTCACTTGGGAGAGGCCTTTGAAAGAAGACGATAGAATAAAGATAGAGTCAAAGTAGGGGTGACAAATGGGTGGGTATGGGCAATGATTAAATGGGTATGGGTGGGTATGGGTATCATACTCATTTATTACCCATATAATTTTTTAAATGGGTATCCATACCCATTTAAATCATACCCACTCATTTATACCCATTTACACCCATTTAAATCATACTTACTCAATAAATATAATTTTTTATTAAGTAAGATTAAAAATACTATGTTTGACCCAAAAAATGTAGATTTTGACAAAGTTTGAATATGTGACTCGATTTTGACTGTGTATGATGATTTTATCGTTTAGGCTCGGGTTTGACCATTTAAGCTTAGGTTTGACCATTTAAGCTCGGGTTTGACTATTTAGGCTCGGGTTTGACCATTTAGGCATGAGTTTGACCATTTAGGCTTGGATTTATTGTTTAGGCTCGGGTTTTATCATTTAGACTCGTGTTTGACCATTTAGGCTACTTTTTTTTTCTTTTCTTTTCTTTTTGGGTGCAATCCAACTTTTTGTCTGGCCAAGGCTAATTCACCGGAATCCTGGGCCCTTTCAAAACAATAAAAAGGTGTGATGGATTTTTGTGATTTGATGATATACAAATGACTTTTAGTGTTAAAAGAAAATATCATAAAAACTGAACTGATAAGGTGATGATTATTTTAGATTGGAAATAGTAGAATAGAGGAAGATCATGATTGTAATTTTTGGAAATATGAAAGAGGTATATAATTTATTGAGTGTAAATTTTAAAATAATTATTGGAAATGTAAAAACTGTAAAAAAATAAAATACTACCTAAGAGTCTAAGACAACTATTTAACATTTTTATTTTTACTTAAATTGAATAACTAAAAAAATACGAATGAATAATTAATTAATTGGGTTGAATAGCGGTCAAACTATAATTTTAATAAAAGGATAAAAATTACAGGAAAGTTGTTCTTGCCTACCGGTGGCAGCCACTAATTGGAGCATAATTATTGTCCATTAATATGATTTATACGATAATTATTATACTCCCATATATATGCTTTCGCTAAACCGTTAACGGGCGCTTACGTTTTTTCTTTCTTCCTTTTTCGAATTTTTCAATCCCGTTAACAAACTCCACGGTTAAAAATTATTGTCCTGTAATTTTTATGCCCCATAAAAAATGAGTAGTCTGACCATTTCTTGATTTTATTTTTCAATTAATAAAATAATTAAAATTTAATCAATTTATTTAAATTAATCGCTTCGTTAATTTGCAGTATATAATAATGAGGACTTTTTTTTTTTGGGTAGAACATTGCTCCTGATCTTGTCCTTCTCTATTTGTTTTGGGGGGCGGGGCTTTTAATAATCCATGGATTATTTTCTTGGATTGTAGGAATACTATAAAAATACCATAAAATACATTAATAATTTAATATTAATTATAAGAATAGTTATGAAATTTCTAAATTAATTCTAAATATATTTAAATAATTTTGAATGGTTCATAATTATGATTTTTTCATATTTTAAAAAAGAAAACCATGAGTGATTCCATGAAAAGTATAAAACCCATTTTTAAAAAATAAAATAAAATAAGAAAAATGGATATAGAATTACTCATCTTGAGATAGAGATTACGATGTTGTAGTTTTTAATTTATTTTGTTCATTATATAAAGTAAGAAAATTAAATTTGTTTAAAAATAAAAAATAAAAAAGATGAGAGAGAAAGGAGAAAAAAAGACATATGATTGACTTAAGTTTAATTGGTTACCCAATGGGTACCTATACCCAAACCCAATTAAACCTATATATTTTAGTTTAAATGAATATATTACCCATTTATACCTATTTAAAAATTGCACTAACCCATTTAACACCCATACCTACTTAAATTAGTTGGGTACGGGTAGATTTTTGCCACCCCTAAGTAAAAGTAATAAAATTCTCACAACGATTGGACTGACAAAGAAGAGAGTGTTGGTGCTGACTTGCTAAGGGCCTGTTTACCTCAGGGAATTTTCCCGAAAATTCTCCAGTTTTTTGAAAACTGATTTTTTTTTTTCGAAAACGTGTTTACTTCGCGTTGTTTTCATTTCGAAATTTTTCGAAATGAAAATGAAAAATTTCAAAATGAAAACTCATATGTAAGTTTTGAAAACACCCAAAAACCTGTTTTCAAAATTTTCATTCCTTTTACAAAGCCAATTCTCAAAATCAAAAACACGCTTCTCTGAATAGAGAATTAAATGAAAGTTTTTTATTTCCAACTCTACCCCTTACTCATCTCTACCTCTTCGCGACATCCTCATTCTGTCACTCCCATCCCTAAATTCCATTCTCTTCTTCGGAGCTCTCGTCCTCAGTCTCGACGGCGACTCTCCATCACCCAGCTCCTAACTGTTGCTCCTTGAGGTTTTAGTCCCTCAGACCTCCAGATGTGCTCTCTCCGTGCTCAGATCTCAAATTCCAGGTATGTTCTCTCCTTCTCCGATTACTCTCTTCCTTTAACTTCAATTGCAGCTCTCTGTTCTTCGATCTTCAAACCTTTCTCTTCTTGTGAATTTTGAGTGTGTAAGCTCGCGAGCTTCAGCCTCCCTCTCCTCAATCGGGTTCTGCGATCCGATTCTCTTTCTGCTCACTCATTAATCCTTGAACGCACCGTTGTGTGTCCTGTTGTCACCTCACTTTCGGAGGTAATTCAAGAGGGAGAAAATGGAGACTGATCGTTTTATCATTTACTGCTTTTCAGTTATTAGTTATTTTGTTGTTTTTGTTTTTATAGCATCATGATTGAAGCCCTAATTTCATGTGTTCTCAATTTGGATTATTTGGCTGTTATTATTTTTGGAATGATTTTATGTAATTGATGATCATTTTGTGCTTGCAGGTATCCAAGAATTACAGCACTACATCAGCAGCACCAAAGGAGGTGAAAGTTAGGGTAAGTGGCCGGTTATCTGTCAACTCTTGTGTGCTTTTGGGATAAATTTCTTCAGTGCACCTTGGTTGGTTTTTAAAGGAGAGCCTGGACCCAAGAGAAGAGTAGAATAGCAAACACAAGATGTATAGTGGTTCCAATTCACAACCGAATTGTACTCCACTACCTAAGAGTTCTCCTCTTAGGATTTTCGAATGCAAACCTTGCTATTCACTTGAGTTTTTACGGGTTCAACTCACAACCTTACAATTGGTTTTCCGGGGCTCACCAACAACCTTACAATAGTTTTTCAAGGCACAACTATAACCTATGGTTTTTCAAGGGCTCAACCACAAACCTAAGTTCTCTTTCAATGGGATGAGAACACTACCCTTAACCCAAAAGTGTTAGGTACACTTTTCAAACCTTAACAATAATTTTGTATAAATTATGCAACAAACAATTGGTGTACAAAATGAATACTTGTATGAATAAATTCAACACCAATAAATGAACAATTTACCTCAAGAAGAAAGCTTGAACGAACTCACAAAATGACACAAGTGAAGAATGAAATCTTTGAAGATAGCTTGTGTAAGAGAATTTCAGATTTTGGGAGTTTGTAAATGATGATTTGTGTATAAGAGCTTTCTTGTTGTTTCTTGTTGTTCTACTCTTTGTCTAACTCATCTAGGATGAGTATAAATACTCTTTGATGGATGGATGATCAGACAAGAGAGTATGGAGTCAAAAGGAGCCGTTTTTAGTGGACAAAATGACTGTTGAGAAACTAGCCGTTGGGCAAAACGCTATGGCGTTTTGGCATAACGCTATAGCGTTTTGCTACTAAAGTTATTTCGTAACTTCAGAGGCAAAACGCTATGGCGTTTTCAAAACGCTATGGCTTTTTGCATAACGCTATAGCGTTTTGCCTCTGGACGAAATCCTCCGTTCCAGTGGCAAAACGCTATAGCGTTTTGACAAAACGCTATGGCGTTTTAAGCCTGACGAAAATGCAAAAACTTATTTTCCGAAATACATTTTCGCTCAAAACCTTTTGACAAAAATCCTTGAGGTAATTTGACATAAATCAAGTGTTAAATTGAATCATACTTACACGAATTAAGTCCAAGAACACTTGATCTTCACGTTCGCGATTTGTCGAATTGTTGCTCATTTAATTCTTGATCGCAAACTGAAATTACATTCACTTAAAATTGAATTAGCAATCTAATTAATTTATGTGTTATTACATCATCAAAATAGGTTCGAAATACCCCTTGGGCTAACAATCTCCCCCTTTTTGATGATGACAACCACAAATTAATTAAAACAATATAAACATGCAATTTTAAGAGAAATGTAAGAAAGGAGAGTTTTAGAGAATGCTCCCCCTATATCTTTGTCATCTAGGCTCCCCCTATGGATTTGCATAAGAGCCTTAATGCTCCCCCTGCACAAAACGTTAGTTGTACAAGAAGCATGACAAAGTGCATAAGCTTGCTCAAAGCGTCGTTACCAAATTGATGCACATATTTCTCCCCTTTTCTATAAACTTTTCTTCTTAACTTATTCTCCCCCTTTGTCATCAACAAAAAGAAGGGAAAACGGAACATGAGAAGGAGAAATAAAAGGAGCAAGCTAAAACAAAAGCAATAGACGTAAAAGATTGAGTTTTAGGAATACCGAATGGAGAGATATTCAAAATGGATTACAAATGCCGATCTCATGTCTTAGCTCCTCAAAACGATCCTTTGCTAAAGGCTTAGTAAAAATGTCTGCAAGCTGATCGTTAGTACCAACAACGTGAAGTGAAATATCCCCTTTTGCTAGATGATCACGGATAAAATGATGTCTCACATCAATGTGCTTAGTCCGTGAATGACAAATAGGATTCTTGACCAATTTCAGTGCACTTGTGCTATCACAATAAATAGGAATGTTACTAAACTTTAGATTAAAATCTTCTAAGGTTTGTTTCATCCATAAAACTTGTGCTACACAAGAACCACATGCAATATATTCAGCTTCCGTAGTGGAAGTTGCAACTGAGTTTTGCTTCTTACTTGACCAAGAAACCAAAGCTTGTCCTAAGAAATGACATGTGCCACTAGTGCTCTTCCTATCAATTCTACAGCCTGCAAAATCAGAATCGGAATAGCCAACTAGAGCAATGCTACATCCTTTTGGATACCAAAGTCCTAATTTAGATGTGCCTTTCAAATATCTGAAAATTCTTTTCAATGCACCTAAATGAGACTCTTTAGGACAAGATTGATAACGAGCAAATAGACAAACACTAAACATTATATCCGGTCTACTTGCTGTTAAATATAAAAGACTACCAATCATACCTCGATAAAGAGTAATGTCTACATCTTTACCATTTTCATCTTTGTCTAGATTGGTGGTAGGACTTAGGGGAATTGGACTCTCCTTGATTTTGTCGTATCCATATTTTGTGAGGAGATCCTTGATATACTTCGCTTGATTGATAAAAATGCCTTCTTGAGATTGTCGGATTTGAAGTCCAAGGAAGAATGTCAATTCTCCCATCATACTCATCTCAAATTCGCTATGCATACACTTTTCAAAATCCTTGCACAAAGAAACATTAGTGGCACCAAAAATAATATCATCGACATAAATTTGCACAATAATCATATGATTACCATCATGCTTAGTGAAGAGTGTAGAATCAATTTTTCCCATTTTAAAACCATTTTTCAATAAAAATTGACTTAAACGATCATACCAAGCTCTAGGGGCTTGTTTAAGACCATATAACGCCTTTTCCAATTTAAACACATGGTTAGGAAATTTATGATCTTCAAAACCGGGAGGTTGCTTAACATACACTTCTTCCATGATGTAACCATTCAAAAATGCACTTTTAACATCCATTTGATATAAATTCATATTTTTAAAACATGCAAACGCTAACAACATGCGAATGGCTTCAAGTCTAGCAACCGGGGCAAATGTTTCATCAAAATCAATACCTTCTTGTTGGTTGTACCCTTGGGCTACCAATCTTGCTTTGTTTCTTATAACATTTCCCGATTCATCAAGTTTGTTTCTAAAAACCCACTTGGTTCCAATGATAGTATGGTTGCTAGGCCTAGGAACTAATTTCCAAACACTATTTCGTTCAAATTGATTTAGTTCCTCTTGCATGGCAATCATCCAATTATCATCATGCGAAGCCTCATCAAACTTTTTAGGCTCAAATTGAGACACAAAAGCTTGATGATCACACATATTTCTAAGAGAAGAGCGAGTGGTCATACCTTTGCCATTTAGATTACCTATAATTTGCTCTTGTGGATGTGCTTTCATTATGGTCCATGGTTTGGAATGAGAAGGGCCTTGATCATCTTGGTTGACTACATCACTTGCATTAATGACCTCTTCTTCCATTTCCTTTTCCTCTTGATTTTCTGGATTTTCTAGAGGTGGTGTGTTGTCCTTTGGATCATCAAGAATCATCGTTGGAGGATACACTTGAAGGCTTCCAAAATCATCAACATCATCAACACTAGCTGTCTTTTTCACACTTTCAAAAGGATTAGTTTCATCAAATGCAATGTGCATGGTTTCTTCTACAACTAGAGTTCTTTTATTATAAACTCTATAAGCTTTACTAGAAGTAGAATAGCCAAGAAAGATACCTTCATCTGACTTTGTATCAAATTTTCCCAAATCGTCTTTGATATTTAAAATAAAACATTTGCATCCAAAGACTCTAAGATGTGCAATGGTGGGTTTTCTATCATGCCATAATTCATAACAAGTCTTGTTTAAGATAGGACGAATTAAAAACACGATTTAAGATATAGCATGCGGTACTAACGGTTTCGGCCCAAAAATACTTTGGCAAAGAATGTTCATTCAAAAGAGTCCTAGCCGCTTCTTGCAAAGATCTATTTTTCCTCTCAACTACCCCATTTTGTTGAGGAGTGCGAGGACATGAAAAATTATGATCAATACCATTTTTATTGCAAAAGTCTTGAAACATACCATTTTCAAATTCACCACCATGATCACTTCTTATTTTGAAAATTTTGAAACCTTTTTCATTTTGAATTGTATAGCAAAGTCTTTTGAAGCTATCACATGCATCATGCTTATGAGTCAAAAATAGAACCCATGTAAATCTAGAATAGTCATCCACAATAACAAAACAATACTTCTTACCACCCAAGCTAGCGGTCCTTATTGGTCCAAAAAGGTCAAGGTGAAGAAGTTGAAGTGGCCTTGAAGTTGACACGGTTTTTATGGATTTGAATGAGCTCTTGATTTGCTTTCCATATTGACACGCATCGCACAAGCCTTCCATCTCGAATTTCAGTTTAGGCAATCCTCGTACTAGCTCATTCCTAGATAGCTTTGCAATATGGTCCATTCCTACATGCACAAGTCTCCTATGCCATATTGAAGAATTATCTACTAAAGCACTTAGACACGTATGATCATTGTTAGAAATATCGTTCAAATCAATCATGTAAATATTCCCAACTCTATTACCAATAAAAACAAGTGCTTGTGTGTGTGCATTTCTAACTTCACAATGTGTAGAAGTAAAAATAACATATAAATCTCTATCACATAATTGACTTATGCTCAAAAGATTAAATTTCAAGCCTTGAACAAATAACACATTTTCAATAGAAGGAGAATGACCAACTTTACCGATGCCCAAAACTTTGCGTTTTTGGTTATCGCCAAAAGTCACACCTCCTTTGTCTTTCTTCTCCAAATGGGTGAATTTTGACTTGTCACCCGTCATATGCCGTGAACACCCGCTATCCAAATACCATTTTGCTTCATTGGGTTTCCGGCATTCCTACAAGGACAAATTAGTTAGTCCTAGGAACCCAAACATGTTTGGGTCCTTCCTCATATGCACGTGTACCCTTTGGTACCCAAATTTGTTTCCAACTAACAAATCCTTTACGAATGTAGCAAAAATAGGATAAGTGACCAAATTTCTTGCAATAGCTACATTTGTAAATAGGTTTGGCATGTGATAACTTGTTTTGAGTTCTAGATGAACTAGCATGATCATTTGAAGAATTTGCTTTGACAAAAACAGTTTTTCTATTGTTCATGCTTGTGGAGGACTTAAAACCAATGCCATGCATATTACCAATATTCTTTTGATCATTCATGCATTGATAATGGCTATGATTACTTTGCATGTATTTGGCTAATGTGTTCTCAAGAGTTTTAACCTTTTCTTCTAAAACAAAGATTTCTTTAGAAGAATTCTTACAAAGCTCACATTTGCCATTTTCCTCTTTAAGCTTACCACAAGCAATATCAAGCAATTTATTCTTATTTGTCAACTCTTTGTTTAGCTCTTCTATTTTACTAATATCATTCTTAAGGCTTTCTAGTTCCTTAACAAGATTAGTATTTTTCTTATTTGCATTTTCAAAACGAGTAGCTAGTTCATTGAAAACTTCTTGCAATTCATTATAATCACGTTCATCACTAGAAGAGTTGCAAGAACTTACCTCATCATCACTTTGAGCCATAAGGCACAAGTTTGCTACTTCATCTCCGGATGAGGATTCCAAAGGATCACTACTTGAAGTTTCATCCTCATCACTCCATGTGGAGGTAGCTTTAAATGCTCTCCTATGATGTTTCTTTCCATCCTTCTTGTTCTTTGAGCTGTGTTTCTCATATCTCTTCTTCTTTTCAAGTCTAGGACATTCACTCTTAATATGTCCTGGTTTGTCACACTCAAAACACACAACATCAGCATTAGACTTGAATTTAGAATGGTTAGAAGACTCACCTTGATATTTATTCTTCTTGTTTTTCCAATGCTTATGGAGTTTCCTTGTGAAGAATGCAAGAGACTCATCATCTTCTTCAGCCAGCTTGCTTGCAAGGGCAATGCTCTTTTTTTCCTTTGTAGTTTCCTCTTCTAAGTTATACAAACCCAATTCATGCTCAAAAGCGGTGAGAGAGCTCACAAGTTGGGTGTATGAGGGCTTCACTTCCTTTTGCTTGATTGTGGTTTTGATTGCTACCCACTTGCTTGGTAGAATGCTTAGAAGTTTCCTCACCATTTTCGAATCACTTTGAGTCAATCCGAGATTATCCATGGCACTACACAAATTTTGCAATCTTGTGCTGAGATCATAGATAGACTCTCCTTGCATCATTTTGAACAATTCATATTCAGTTTTGAGCTGGTCCAAACGGAGATCACGAACTTGAGTAGTACCCTCGTGCGCCATCTCCAAAGTTTCCCAAATTTGTTTTGCTGTTTTGCAAGAGCTGATGCGATTGAACTCACCAAAAGAAATGGAGACTTGAAGAGCATACATGGCTTTGGCTTCCATGGTTTTCCTTGTCTTTTGTGCATTTGTCCACCTCTCAAAGTCAAGAATCCTTGTGGTTCCATCCGTTCCGGCTGGTTCAGTTGGAGCCACAAAACCTTTTTCCACACAATCCCACATTTCACAATTGATGGAGGTAAGGAAAGACTTCATCTTGATCTTCCAATGAAGGTAGTTGTTGCCATCAAGGTACGGTGGTTGATTGAATCTATCTTGAGTGCTGGAAATTCCTCCTCTATCCATTTGAATCTTTCACTTGAGGTTGCTGAACCTTGTTCCAAGTGACCTTGCTCCGCTACCAATTGATAAATCAATAATAGGCCTAGAGGGGGGGGGGGGGGGGGGGGGGGTGAATAGGCACCAAAAATTCTTCTTAAAATTCTGCACACAAGAGAAGAGTAGAATAGCAAACACAAGATGTATAGTGGTTCCAATTCACAACCGAATTGTACTCCACTACCTAAGAGTTCTCCTCTTAGGATTTTCGAATGCAAACCTTGCTATTCACTTGAGTTTTTACGGGTTCAACTCACAACCTTACAATTGGTTTTCCGGGGCTCACCAACAACCTTACAATAGTTTTTCAAGGCACAACTATAACCTATGGTTTTTCAAGGGCTCAACCACAAACCTAAGTTCTCTTTCAATGGGATGAGAACACTACCCTTAACCCAAAAGTGTTAGGTACACTTTTCAAACCTTAACAATAATTTTGTATAAATTATGCAACAAACAATTGGTGTACAAAATGAATACTTGTATGAATAAATTCAACACCAATAAATGAACAATTACCTCAAGAAGAAAGCTTGAACGAACTCACAAAATGACACAAGTGAAGAATGAAATCTTTGAAGATAGCTTGTGTAAGAGAATTTCAGATTTTGGGAGTTTGTAAATGATGATTTGTGTATAAGAGCTTTCTTGTTGTTTCTTGTTGTTCTACTCTTTGTCTAACTCATCTAGGATGAGTATAAATACTCTTTGATGGATGGATGATCAGACAAGAGAGTATGGAGTCAAAAGGAGCCGTTTTTAGTGGACAAAATGACTGTTGAGAAACTAGCCGTTGGGCAAAACGCTATGGCGTTTTGGCATAACGCTATAGCGTTTTGCTACTGAAGTTATTTCGTAACTTCAGAGGCAAAACGCTATAGCGTTTTGGTAAAACGCTATGGCGTTTTCAAAACGCTATGGCTTTTTGCATAACGCTATAGCGTTTTGCCTCTGGACGAAATCCTCCGTTCCAGTGGCAAAACGCTATAGCGTTTTGACAAAACGCTATGGCGTTTTAAGCCTGACAAAAATGCAAAAACTTATTTTCCGAAATACATTTTCGCTCAAAACCTTTTGACAAAAATCCTTGAGGTAATTTGACATAAATCAAGTGTTAAATTGAATCATACTTACACGAATTAAGTCCAAGAACACTTGATCTTCACGTTCGCGATTTGTCGAATTGTTGCTCATTTAATTCTTGATCGCAAACTGAAATTACATTCACTTAAAATTGAATTAGCAATCTAATTAATTTATGTGTTATTACATCATCAAAATAGGTTCGAAATACCCCTTGGGCTAACACCTGCGTCACGCCTCTTCGCAATTGCCACCTACATCTGATGAGGAGAGTGAAACCGAAGAAGAATTTCTGAATCATGGTGTTGACATTAACGTAGGTGATGGAACACCAGACTGTGGGAGCTCGCAAGGAAAACGTCCTTATTCTGGTTCACTTCCAGCTGCTAGGCGCGCCAAGAAGGGTAAATCCTCGAAGTTGGACTCATGCATGGATCAGTTCGCGTCATCACAGAGTGCTAAGACAGAGTATTTTAATGCAAAGGCCAAGAAGTACAAAATTGAGCAAGGTGAAGTTACAAGTCCAAACAAAGAAGCTGATTCGATTGTTGGGTGTATCGAGGCTATGGGGAAGGTGGATGAGGTTTCGGATGCATCGTACATCAAAGCACTTGAGAGGTTCAAGGATCCTTATTGGAGGAAAGTCTTCGCCACATTGTCGATTGAGAAGAGGTTGTGGTTGCAGAGCTTGGCGTGATTGGATGATGTCTTTCATTTCCCATGTTTATTTGGATGTAATATTTAGAACTGTTTGCGGAGTTTGAGTAATGCAGACTATGTAGAAACTTATTAGGATGTTTATTTGTGTGCTGTAATATTGTTAAGTGCTTGTGCACTCAGTACTTTTATGAACTTGTGTGATGTAATATTTAGAACTGTTTGTGGAGTTTGAGTAATGCAGACTATGTAGTGACTTATGCCACTTTCTGTGCAAGGTCTTACTGCAGTCTTACTCTTGAACTGGTTTTGTATAATTTTGGGATTTTCATCCTTCTCACCATCAGTTGCTTCTTGGTACTGAATTTATCTTCTTGTTGTAATATGCTTTTCAGGTCTAACCACATAATGAAATAGATAACCACATTGATTGCTGTCTCTTTGTTGCTAATGTGTTGTGGGTATTTTGGCAGTTGGTTCTGCAAATGGTGAAATTTCACTGCGGGAACTTGTCATGAGAGAGGTTGGTTTCAAAGCCTTTCAAGATCTGGGACATAACAGCTTGTTCGTTGCAATTTCAGGTGTACATTTTTTCACTGATGTACTTTGTCCGTTTAATTCCATTATTATCTGTTCTAGCTTTGCTGTGTCTACAGTAGAAAATGAGGAGCATATTTTACCATGTGCCATTAATGGGCATCAAATAGATCATATTCATTTGATGCAATTATGCTGAACATCAGTATATGAATATTGAATTATAATATGAATGTTTTTCAGGCTTCTGTGGTGAAAGATGCACCAATTTCTGTCAACCGTGTTGCGTGGAGTCTAGATGGAAATTTTGTGGGTATGTGGGTCTGGCATGATCTTTTTATTTTTAGGAGCTTTTTCGGTTTCCTAAAGGTATCTGACATAATGGTGTCATTAATTTACAGGAAAAATCAAGCAGTTTTATACTGTCGAGTGTTTTTTTAACTGCAATTCTTGTCAAATTAGCGGGTTGGAAGCCTGTTGTGAAAGGTAAGAAGTAGTAACATTCAGCTCTGGAGTAGCTTTGTTTTCAATTTTCTGGTAATAACGTTACAGCTTCAGTTCGGGAAATAAGTCTTCTTCTGTTTGATGAATGACACAGAGTCTGTTGTCGTAATGCCTGCTTTTGGAGTTCAGCTTGAAACACACTACATAAGGTATCTTTTCTTTCCTACATAAATTTTGTGTGATTGAGATTCTTACTTAGATAAATAGAAATTTGATATAAGATTTGGCATGCACTTTTATGGGTGTAGTTATGTCAGTGGTTTACGTGCACACACAGGTGAATATTGTCCTCAAGCAGGTTTGCTTGCTGTTGCTATGTGGTGTAATTTTTCACTGTAATATGAGGTTCCATGCTGAAGATTGTCTCAGGTTTTTGCTTCAAGCTTTAGCATTTCTTCTCGTATAAAAAATGAGCACTATAATTAGTTTTCAAGCTTTATGATTTCTTATCCTTTTACTTTTGAGCTTGTTTCTCATCATCTTTTGGACCAATTTCTCAACCATAGCCAACAATATCCCTCTGGTTATTCTGCTTCAGCAGAAGCATGTGGCTACTGTTGTCTTTACTATTGAAACAAAAATGACAATCATCAAGGAATGCTACATGTGTCATGCTCTTTTTATTGTGCGTTCATATGGATGCTTTTATTATTTCTGAAATTTTGCTTGTTATTAAACCCTTATCCTTTCTATGCAGTGGAAGGATTGTTCGTCGCTTTGTTCCATTTGGCAAGATCTTGAAACCTGTACTGCAAGAATGTCTGACTCCAGTAACTTGTTATTGGAACCTGTCTCTTATTTTGCATGAGGAACCAGAACTAATGCTTGTTTTTAAGGTATACAAGATTTTTCAAATTTCACAACTTACATGGAACTTGTGAGAAAATGGAATGGAATTCAGAGGGGCATGAATGAGATGAAAGTGCAGACCATAGGTTTACTGCCACTGCATGGTTGTTTATTGATTGAAGTTGGTCGATAAGAATAAAGAGGTTTTTTCGTTTAAGTTTTGTTAGTTGCGGATTTATCAGTTCATGATATGTGAATTCTATGTTTAGGAACTACGCCCTCCTGTGAGGATGTTGGTCCCTGTCTGGAAGGCCTGGAAATTTTGTTGATATGCTCATAAAGGTAGCATATATAACTGTCCTTGGAGCCTTATTCTTTAGTTAGAGAAACCAATGTCTAACGAAAGAGGTGAACAGGTGTGGGATTTAAAGGACCGAAGCTCTATCATTTTGTAGGCCATGAGTCACATGTTTATTCTATCTGTCCACACCACAAAGAAAACATCCAGGTTGGGAGTCATGGAAAGGCCCTACTATATGCAGATGAAGTAATGCAGATTATTTGGACATTGTTGTAACTAGTGTGGCAACTAGTTGAAATTAGGTATCCAATGAAGAAATGTCTGTGCACTGAATATGCTGAATTAGTGTAATATTGCTGCCAATAACATCTGTGTCCGGTGGCAGACCGATTCATTTTATGTTCATTGGTTAAATGGTTGTTGATGGAAAACTTGGATTTTTAAGGCCAATTTCATTGTCTGTCTGTTATGGAAGATATAATGAATGGCTAGAACTTCCGGTCTGTAACTGATAGGGACAAACAAATGGTGGTGATATATTTGATAATAGTAACATCATATTCGTTCTGTAGAAATCATTACTAGTTTACAATAACATGGCTTTTTTGCCTGGTGGTTGTCCCACTTTGTCTGAAGCTAGATTTTGGATTTTAATAGCTCATGGGGTTTTGATATTAAACTTGACAAATCACTTACAAGTTACGAATCATGCCAACCATGGTTAATGTTGCGTAATTAATTTATTGTGGTCCCAAAATTATATTCCGGTTGCTTTCTCGGATTTAGGATTATTAGTGGGTTGGGATTTTAGGTAATTAGATTTTTAGATTTTTGTTAGTTAATTCATTAATTAATTATTTATTTATATTTGGTGTTTAATTAATTAGTTAAAAGATTTCTGATTTGCAAAAATTTAAATTGAATTGTTTAATATTAAATCTGATCGAACAAAAACCTTTACGTTAGGGACTTGTGGGTGCACAAAGCCGACAATTAGGATTATTTTAAGTGACTAAAATAATAAAACTTATTCCTTATACTAGTAGTAATAATGAAAATGCATGATTGAGGGGACCATTTCTGAAGGAAATTGTTTCAATGCCCGTGGTTATACAGGGCAACAAATGGGGACAAACAAATATAACGAATAGGAGATACAATGTTAGTAATAATAATCCATGTGCATGATTGTGGGGACAATTATTGAAGGAAACATGGCAATGCTCGTGGATATACAGGGAGAGAAATATTGATAGCCATATCACAATAAATAGGAGATCAAGTAACCAGTATGCGTAGGAAGGAATAAAATAGAAATAAAGAGGGAGCAGCAAACGCAAAGCAGGTGATCACGAAATTAAGTTTGGTATTGTTCACTATCCTGTAGTTCCTACTCATCTTCACTTCTTTGTAATTCTATTTGTTTCCTCTGCTGGATTCAGGTATATGGGTTTGTTGGTGTTGTAGGAATTATTTTCGTAAAATAATTTCTGCGCTTTATTTGTAATGCAGGTAGAAATGACACAATATTATGATGATACTTCAACATATTATGTTGTCAATTCAAGTGATGATGGTTCTACTGATGATGATGATGATGACTTGGAAGAATTACTGCAGCTTCACAGGCTAGCGGAAGCTGAAAGCAGTCGTGTTGCAAGGACACCTTGTCGCACATCTGCGCTTTGTGGTAACGCTTATATGATTGAGGTTTTAATGGGAAATCCCACTGTATGTTATGAGAACTATCGTATGCGACCACATGTTTTTATGAACTTATGCGATAGGCTCAAAACTATGGGTTTACTATGCGCGACCAGAGAAGTTAGTGTGGAAGAGGGTGTGGCAATGGGGTTATCTGTATTATGTCACAGGCAAACTCAGAGGGTTATAGCAAGCCGATTTCAGCATTCTACTACGACCGTGCACATGTGGGTGAAGAATGTGATACGTGCTTTGGCTGCTTTAGCACCTGATTTGATCAAACATGTCAACAGAGGACCAGTTCAACCAGAAATTCTTGAGAATCCCAATTGGTATCCATATTTTCAGGTGCGCATCTCTGTTAGGAATTGAAGATACTTAAAAATTTCTGCAGTTTACAACTAACTCTGATTTAATCCACTGCAATCCCTATACCTTGAATTCCGGGTTTATGCATAAAAATCCTGGATGTCATAAATTGCTACATGAATTCCAATAAATCAACTGTACTTGCTACATTAATATGAGACATATGTCGAGGAGTGTCAATGATATATGCCGTTATAAATATTGCAATCCGTATAACTTCAACTTTTATGTATGTCATTTACTCAATTTATGCATAAAATGGAATGAAAAAAAAGGAACATGGTTAAATTTTTAAATGATTAATTTAATTTTCGTGTTTATGAAATATTCACATTTAAATCTAATTTCATGTTTAATTTAATCCAAATGTTCATAAAAGAAATTCAATCAAATTCTTATATGATTATTTTAGTTAATATATTTATAAAAATTACTGAAGTTTAAAGCTAACTTTGATATATACTTCTTTTACTTCCTCTCAGAAATGCATAGGCGCAATTGATGGTACTCATGTTGCAGCCTGGACTCCTAAGGAAAAACAAAGAGCTTTTCGGGGTAGAAAATCACTAATTACGCAAAATGTTATGGCCGTGTGTTCGCATGATTTGATGCTCACTTTTGTTTATTCTGGTTGGGAAGGCACAGCTAATGATTCACGTGTGTTTCTTGATGCGCTAACAAGGCAGGACAATCAATTCCCTATGCCCCCACTAGGTAAAACACAATTTATTTCATTTCATAATAGTATGCAATGTTTATATTGTTTGCCAGTTTGAGATTTGAACATATCATTTGCAGATTATTATTACGCTGTCGATGCTGGCTACCCAAATATTCCAGGTTTTTTAACTCCTTATCGTGGTGAACGATACCATCGTAGCGATTTCCAAGGACGGGGGAGAATCAGAACAAAATATGAATTATTTAACTACAGACATTCATCTTTGCGAAATGTTATTGAAAGGGCCTTTGGCATTCTCAAAGCTAGATTTCCTATATTAAAGTCTATTCCGAATTACCCACTTCGACGTGAAAAATTGATACCTATAGTTTGTTGCGCACTTCATAATTTTATTCGCAGTGAAGATAGAGCTGATCATTTATTCACTGAATTTGGCGAGGACGGTGTGCAAAACACTGATGACGACCGAGATGATGAGATGCAAGAAGGTATACAAGTGAATATGTCACAACAACAACAGATGAATGTTGTTAGGGAAAACATTGCAAATGAATTGTGGGCTCATCGTAATAATAGGTAGATTACGAGGGAGCAACGAGTCAAGTGGAGTACGTTTGCTATGTAATTTTTTCATCAATTACTATATTAGTATATTGCTTTTATTTTCATGTAGGAATATGAATTACAACATTTAAATGCAATATTAGAAGATTGATGTTATATTTAATAAGTTTTCCCTTTTTAAAATGACTATTAAATTTTCAAATGATTTCTTCTTTTCATTATAAATATTTTCGGTTTTCCAGAAAAAATGAAAACGCGCAAAGTAAACACGTTTTCCAGTTTTCAGATCAGGAAATTCTTACATTCAGTGTGAAGTAAACGCGATCTCCAGTTTTTCTGATCAGGAAACAAGCGCGAAGTAAACGCGTTCTCCAGTTTTCAGAATGAAAATAAACAGCAAATTTTCAAATTGAAAATTCTCAAAAACAGCAAATTTTCAAATTGAAAATTCTCCTAGGTAAACGGGCCCTAATGTTTTCAATCTTTTACAAGTTAATGTCTCGATTTTGTTATTGGTATAAAATATATCGATATTGATAAAAATACCGATATCGATTAGTATTTTGATATCCTATTTTTTTTACATACAATACACTTTTAATATAGTTTTTAGTTTTTTTTTAGATAAATGGGTAGTATTAAGACGACACCACAAAAAATGAACTAAAAAAGACTCGGAATCGACCTTAAAGGATAAAACTGAGAGGATCACAAGTCGATTCCTTAGCTAACTTTAGCCGATTTAAAACATGCAAACCACAAAGAGAGAACACCCTTCGAAAAGCTACAGAACTCGAAACTGAGTTAAATCAATCTTCTTAAGTATTGAGACGGGATATATTGTTTATACCGGCTGATATTTAACTAGTATGTACCGAAATAAAATTCAAAATGGTACAATAAATTTTTTAATCTCGTTTTAATTAATATTAGGATGAGACGTACTAGTCATACCGATCGGTATAGTACGAAATGATTGATAACACTGGGACTTTCGGTTGTAGTTTTGCACTAGTACTGTCTGTGCTGGAATTCTTGGGTTTTGGTGGAGTGAAGGGAGATGGGTACAAAATTATGGTAACTTTTTAAAATTATATCAGTATGAATCCGCCGAATTTATCTCGTTTTTTCGTCTATGGAACGTAATAGATCAGATTCATCCCATTTATTAAATAAAATTAAAATTAAAATTCATTATCCGTCTAAAACTGAACGGACGAGATGAGTATACGAAACAAGACTTAATTTTACCGCCACTATTAAATCACCCCAACTGCCAACGTCCAACAAATTCAGTCATTTCATCTGCGAGCCCCATGAACTAGTTGACATACAAGATTAAAGGTTAATCGTGAAATAAATAATAAAATAATTTTGTGTATTTAGAACTATAAATTCGAACTTGTTTTGTTTGTTGTTTAAGGTATTTAGAAAATATGGATCCAATTATAATTCTGGAATGAACATTCCGTTTCGAAATTATTTAGAGAATGGAATGAATTAGAAAGTATGGTTCGGAAATACTACTAAATCTATCGAATTTCATGCTTATAATATGTGTGTATATATATATACTATCAAACTCACTCCAAACTTCATGCCAATTTCTAAATTTTTTGTTACCAAAACTACGTCAATGTATATATTATGAAATTAGTTCCATGGATTCCGATGAACACCCTACAATCAACTAATTAATTTAGGTAATAACTTGTAATGTCCGATTTGTATTCCTTCACATTTCAAGTTTAAGAAGGTGGAACTTAGTTCATAATTGATGGATTCATTCCGAAATGCTGCGTTGTTGATGTTCTTCTTCCTTTTTCGGTAGGTGTTTCTGATGGTTTTATTCCAAGGGATTTGTTACCTTAAGTCAAGTACCGGCCGGTCTTAGTCAAATTTTTTGCTCAATAGAAAGATGGATGAAAATGTATGGTGCTATATTTCATATTTTTACACGTTGGGTATTAAATATCATATTTGAAAGAAACCCCAATTGATAATTAAATATGTTGTTCCTCCAAGGTTTTCGACCTTTGTGTTTTCATTGGTTTAAATGTTTTTTTCTCCTTGACGATTGGTCTCTTTTGAGAGGTTTGGAGTGTTAGTTATTCGGCTTCGGCTACCTTGATAGAGCTTATGACGGCGGCGGCTGCATTTTTCTTGTGTATTTATCTGCTTAGGTTAGGGTTTTGTTTTGGGTTGTGGGTTCGCTTGAGTCTGTGGTTAGTTCGGGCTTCTTTGGGCCAGCCTAGTGATTTTGGGTTTGTCAATTAGTGAATTTTTGTTATCTCTGTTTCGTTTTTGTTTTTGTGAGCCTTTGGGTTTGCAACTTTCAATTTGGGATTCGGTCGGTTTTATAATACAACTAGATGATTTGACAAAAAAATGTATGTTGTATTTGGGTACATTCATTTTACGTGGAACTGAATATAATATTTTTTATATATGAATAAGAACAAGATGATTGTGGATTTTTTTAATATATATTTGGATATTAAAGAGGTCAGCGGAGCCCGGGTGGGCTTGAGCCCTTGGGCCCGCCCCGAGGACATTTTTAAAATATATAGATATACCTATTATTATTTTTATATTTTTTGCATTTTTATTAATAGTTAATTAATTAATTATGAAAGTTAGGAAATTTAAGATTTAAATTTTCATTAATGGTAAGAAAATATTGGTATATATCTTAATGATTTATACTTTTACTAATAAAAAAATTACTATATTTAGTATATATATATCTTCATTTTGTACCATTATAGGAAAGTTAAAGTTTCATATTTAGATCAAATTAAAATTGGAATTATTATTTAAAAGTTGTTAGTCAAAATATTTGTATACATATATAATTATTAATTATTTCGTTAACTAACTATATATATATGTATCTAATTTTATTCTAAAAATATATAATTTTTTTTTATATATTGACGTTACCTCATTCAAGAAAAAAATTCTGGTTTAGCTCCTAAAAGAGGTAGGTATTGAAACGTTGAAGGGAAAGGGTCAATGTTTTAGTTAATTAAATCGTTTTACTTTCTACCCATGACACAATCAATAATATATTCTTGAATAGTCTTGGCGAGTGGCGACCCTTCTAGTGTTAGTGTTACAGTTTCCAATTTCTAGAAATTAAAGAAGCTCAGGGCTTGTTTACTTTAGGAAATTTTTCCGAAAATTCCCCAGTTTTTTGAAAACTGGAATTTTTTTTCCGAAAACGTGTTTACCTCGCGTTGTTTTCATTTCGGAATGAAAATGAAAATTTTCGGAATGAAAACTCATGTGTAAATTTTGAAAACACCCAAAAACCTATTTTCAAAATTTTCATTCCTTTTACAAAGGTAGTTTTCAAAATGAAAAACACACTTCTCTGAATAGAGAATTAAATGAAACTTTCTTATTTCCATGTCTACCCTTACTCATCTCTACCTCTTCGCGACATCCTCGTTCTATCACTCCCATCCCTAAATTCCATTCTCTTCTTCGGAGCTCTCGTCCTCAGTCTCGACGGCGACTCTCCATCACCCAGCTCCTAACTCTTGCTCCTTGAGGTTTTAGTCCCTCAGACCTCCAGATCTGCTCTCTCCGTGCTCAGATCTTAAATTCCAGGTATGTTCTCTCCTTCTCCGATTACTCTCTTCCTTTAACTTCAATTCCAGCTCTCTATTCTTCGATCTTCAAACCTTTCTCTTCTTGTGAATTTTGAGTGTTTGTCAATTTTTCGCGGTTTATATTTTTCTAGATTTATATTTTTCTCGGTCAGCAGCAAAAACGAAGGCCTAAAAGTAGTCACTCATTCCCAGCGCAACATCATTCCATTTTAGCAGTCTTTCTTTATCCATACCCTGTCTCTGCATAGCTGGAGCTCAAAGACACGCCTCTTCTCTGGTAAGCTCTTTGTCTTCGGTCTGCAATTTATGAAAGTTTCTCTCCTTCACTTCAGCTGGTACTTCACTTGGGTAAAAAAGCACATATGGGTTGGTGGGGTTCTGTTCATTTCTTCTTTCATTCTTGCAAAATTTGTAATTTTCTTTATTAAATATGACATGGGTTCTTTCTAATTCTTAATTTTATATTAAATTTGAATTTCTATGATTTTTCCAGTATCCGTACATGAGGAGAAATCATTTGTGATCTTTTTCTTTCTCTTCTTATTGCTTCATTGTTGCCTGCTGTTTCCTGTAAATTTATCACATGGGAAACTGTACCAGTTAAGGATTTATGTCTGGAATTGAACCGTAGATGAATATCCATTTGGAGATAGACTGCTTTTAGTTACTTTGCGAGTTGAGTTTGTGCATGTTGCTGATGGTTTTACTTCTTTCAATTTATTTAGCAATTCTGGTTATCTTGAAAAGTTCTCATTCAAAATTGAAGTCTTTGAAAATTTGTTTCTTTTTTCACTTACTATATAGCTACTTATCATCTGTGGTCTTTTGGGGAGGTGGGTATTGATATATTTTTATCATGGGAGGACCTATCCTCGTTGTTTCATATGTATCTGTGTTTGGTTAGTGGTAATTTCTTCAGCTTAAATTTGTATTCGAGCAATGCGAGTCACTTTTTCTTTTCCTACATGATTATTTCTTGCTCTTTGTGCCTTTCATCTTATCTAGTGGCTCATCTTTTCTTACCTAAGTGCAATTTCTGGTTTTTCTGCGGTTTTCACGGTTTCCGTTAGCTTTCCGTCTCAAAACTTGCTAGTTTTGCTTGAATTTCTGGTTTACTTCGCTGTAATTTTGTGTTTTTCCAGTTGAATTTTAATTAAAGTTGTTAAGCTCGTCGGAGCTTTTTCCTCCTGCTTGAAAGTTCTCTCGTTGTTACCTTTTCGAGAAGTACGAATTTTACATTTCGTCCTTTTTTAAAGAACATATGGATTTCATATGGATTTCAACTAGCTACTTGCACACAATCTAGTGTAAATCATATGGATTTCATGCGCATTGGTGGCAGCTTGTTATATTAATGGTAGGAGTCTCTCTACTCATGTTGTCTTTCATCCATTTGTCATTTCATTGTTGGTCTGTATTTAGTAAAAGCTATGGCTATATGTTTTCACGGATGTATTTTGAACTTAGAGTGGACTGATTTGACAATGAAAAGGTTTTATTATAACCCAACTTGATTTTTGGTTATGATTTCTGTTATATTTATTTAATTTTCTGTTTCTGTCACTCTATGGTGTGAGGTGCATTACACGTAGGTTTTTGAAAGGAAATGGTAGAGTAGGAGATGGTAATGCCATATTGTAGGTTTGGACTTGGCCGGCAAATTGTTGTCGTTTTGTGTGGTGAGTGGTTGATTTTTGGATGCGTTGTGTTCATCATTTTTGTGGACAGTCCATAAGAAAAAGCTGTGTTGTATCATGTATGGTTACTTTTTTTTGAGTTTATGATTAGAGGGAAGAATAGCTGTGTCTCTGCTCTCTTAAGTCAGCATTATTACTACTTACCTTATAGTATAGTGGTTAACAATCGGTTACGTGCAGAGGCATTTGCAAGTGCCTCTTGAACAGGTCCTTGTTTTCACAACTTTGCTACTTGTCTGTCTTTTGCACTGATGTCTTTAATTCATATGGATTTTTCTTTGTTGATTGATTAGATATGGAGAGGAGGCTGAAGAGATGGCATTGTTGAATGATTGGATGTGTCCAAGATGCAGAGGCATTTGCAATTGTAATTTTATAGGAAAAAGAGAAGCAGCCAGCCTACCGGGATCCTTGTTTATACTGCAAAGGACTCTAAGGTTTTGGTTTATGGGAGGATGGTGAGGGATGATGCTGGAGCCTCTTCAAAGAAACAGAAAGTTTCAAACAAGGTTTCACACTTGTTTCGTTTTTTCCTATGTTACTCTCTTCTGCTTTGATGCTTTTAGGGATTCGTTAGTCATGCTATTAATTCAAGAGAGACAATTTATTGTTGTTTGAGATAAAAATCTTGGATGTTTTTGTTAGGAAACTTCAGAGGCACCTAGTAGAAAGTGTGGGAAGCGGAAAAGCTTCAAAGGGTTGAGCGATTTGGAATTGCTTGCGGAGCTTTTAGAAGTGTATGGCAAAGGGGTAGGAACTAAAATTGCCAAGTTGAAAAAGTTTTGTTAGTTAATTAATTATGATAATACATTAATTAATTAATTATTTATATTTAGTGTATGTTCTCTAGGACTGATGACAGAACCCTTGCCAAATGTGTATTACTAATGATGTCGATTCAACCATGCATCAGTTTTCAAATGTTGGATTCTTATTGTACACACAATTTTTCCTAAAATAGGAGAAAATTACACGTGTCAGATTATAATTGTTGAATGTAGAATAAAAGTGGTTCTTCTTCTCTTGATTCCTCTGATTAATGAATCGGTTTTCACTCCGGACTTGGATTTGAACTTGAGTTGGATGGTTGATGGATTGGCCTTGAATCAGCTTGTAATCCGTGGTTGATTTGAGAAGAAACCGGCCTTGAATCAGCTTGTGGCTTCTGCTTGATTTGACTTGAGAAGAAACCGGCCTTAAATCAGCTTGTGGCTTCTTCTTGATTTGATTTGATAGTTGAGAGAGAACCGGCCTTGAATTAGCTTGTGGCTTCTCCTTGGTGGTTGAGAGAGAACCGGCCTTGAATCAACTTGTGGCTTCTCCTTCTTTCTTGAAGACGATCTGCTTCAATTCTTGATTTTCGCAGCACTTCTTCTCTCCAAGAAAATGTTCCTCCTCACCTTCCAATGAGGCCTCTATTTATAGGCTCATAAGGATGATCTTAAGGTAAAAATATGACACGTGTCTTCATCTCATTGGTCCAATTTGTAACCGACGTTATTAATTAATTTGCACATTAATTAATAATTAAATATTAATTAATTTGACATTTAATCAAATTATTTAATAAATATGAGATGGGTTTTGATCCCTCCAAGTATGAGTTTGCTGGTGGGTTTCGACCAAATAAGCTTCATGAATTTCGGTGAATGGGTTTCGTGGCTTTTTTTATAAACTGGGCCGAATATTTTAAGACGAGCCGAAATTTTGATGTCTACAAATGCCCCCTCAAGATTATTTTACTTGATGAAGTAAATTAATCTTGAACTCTTTCCTGAGTGAGTTTTAATTTGCATCGAGGACTGAACTTGAAATCATGTTTGATTGTTGGGGCAAATTTGTCACGGACCGATTTTGACTTCGGAGAAACTTGCAATCGAATTTATATTTTTCTTTGGAACTTGTACCAAGAAATTGAATCTGCAAAGGAATCCATGGTCTTGGAATTTATTTCTGCACATCATGGATTTCGTCGAATTGATCATGTGCGGCGACCTTGGATAAAAACAAAATTTTTCCCCCTTTGATATGTACAGTAATTAATTCAGTAGATCAACCAATGAATTGATTACTTTTATGAATCAATCCTATGATGGAACCTTTAATTAATTAAGTGCACTAAGCCAATTAATTAATATTCACCCATATGGATTAATATTTGCAGAGGGAAAGAAGCCAAAATTACTCCAATTGCAAAAGTCATAATTGCAATTGAAACGGGAAGAAGCCAAAATCATGGTAAATCACCACAATTAAAACCCTATTTTGTCATTATTGTGCATATAAGATACACAATGCTAGCCTCCAACATCATTCCCTGCTTCTCTTCTTCGCTTAATTGCCGCATCAAAAGGTAATTCTTTGATTTTTATTTTTTTATTTTTTT
The DNA here is from genome assembly GCA_963691705.1 of Viola odorata. Taxonomy (NCBI): domain Eukaryota; kingdom Viridiplantae; phylum Streptophyta; class Magnoliopsida; order Malpighiales; family Violaceae; genus Viola; species Viola odorata. The sequence continues at coordinate 47,431,978 of OY829543.1, read as the reverse complement.
TGATTGATTGTTCTTGTATGCTGCTGCTGTGCTCCTTCTCGCTTTATTTTGTTTCTACACATATATGCATGTCTCCTGTGCTCCTTTTGTTGAGCCAATTAATCATGCTTCCTGTGCTCACTTTTTTTTAAAACCAATTAATTAATATGCTGCTGTTGCTTTATTTTGTTTTGCATATATATATATATATATATATATATATATATATATATGTATATGCTTCTTGTGTCTGCGAATGACCAGGCCAATGAAGGCAAGCTTAATCATGATGTCCCCGCAACTCGTGGTAGTGGCTACGCCATGAACAAACCTTAACTGCATGATGATTTTTTTTCATGAACAAATCCTTTTTTTCCCCTTAATTGATCAAAACATTTGTTATAATTGGACAGCATTTATTTCCTTTTATTTCCTTTGAGTGAGCAAAATTTTCTCCTTAATTTAGCAGAATTTTTCTTCCTTAATTGAGCAGGATCTCTTCCTCTTAATTGAGTAGAATTTCTTTCTTAATTGAGCAGATTTTCTTCTTAATTGAGTAGATTTTCTTATGATCTTTCTCCTTGCAAATAAAGTTATACCCATGCTCCCTTCTTCAATTGATTTTGAATTTTTTTCCTTCTTGCTGCTACTTCATTCGAGAACCATTCGAGAGGGGAAAAAAGGTAGACTTTCTTATTTTTTTTTTCATGCTTTATTGTTTATGCATATATATGCATGGCTTCCATAACCCTACTGCATGTGACTCTTTTTTTTCTTACTGCAGGGACTGCCATAGGAGCAACCAAGCATTTCCCTTTTTTCATGCTTTGGCTTTAATCCCTCCTTTGCTTTATTTATGTTGAGCAGGAACGCCAATCTCCAGTAGACAAGTAATCAAGCCTTTTCTTTTTGCAATTTTGTGTACAAGCACCTTGGAGCAATTTCTTATACTTGGCCATTTTTTTTTCCTTTCTTTTTCGCTTTTTTTTTTTACTGTTTTCGTATGATTGGTTGGTCGGTTGCGGGCTGCGGGCTGCTGGACCGCTGCTCGCCGGAGTTGTAGACGTGCCGGCACTGGAGGTTGAAGACAGAGTTGGTTCTGTCTTGGTCTTGGGTAGTGGGCCATGTTACTTTTTTCTTTTCCTTTTTCTTTTGTGCAAGTAACATCCGTACTCCTTTTTTTTCTTTTTTTCTTTTTTTTCTTTTGAAACAGATGACTTCGTTTTCATCACGATCCGTTGATGCCACTGCGCTGTAACCTCTTGATATGGATTGGATTGACGAGAGCTCAGATCAAGGGCAAAGAGGATGATTTCTTTATTTCCCGGAAACCGAAGGGAAGCATCGTTCGCAATCTGGAGGAAAAGGAGTATTGAAGCTCGCCATAGTGAGTCGGTCAGCGAAGGATCCTAATATAAGCTTAATCGAGGGTCTGGATCAATGCTTTTTAAGCACTGTATCCCACCTAATTGATGTAAAAGCTTCAGGATCCTGCCCCACCAACACCGATGTGAACCTCATCGAGGGTCTGGATCAGTCCTTTTCAAGGACTGCATCCCACCTAATTGATGTAGAAGGTTCAGGATCTCGTCCCACCTTGCCTATTCCTTCCTTTTGTGGCACTGAGGACTATACCCCGCATCTAGAGATTGCCGAGAGGATCAAGGTGAAACGTTGTAGATGGGGATCGTCACTTGTTGCTCAAGAAGAGATCTCTTGTCGTCAAGACCTTCGGGAGTGCTCGCTTCGGACTCAGAAGCGCCTTCGGAATAAAGGATTTGGGCTCAAAGGCATCTTCGGAACAAAAGCTTCGGACCCAAAGGCATCTTCAGAACAATAGGCTTCGAGTTTAAAGGCATCTTCGGAACAAAAGACTTGATGAACCTTCACTACCGCGGTATTTGATTACCAGTGTCCAACCTCCGTTACAGAGCTTTATGTAAGGCACAACGCCCAACCTTTCACCAAAACCTCCATGACTAGATGAGGCTTTTCGAGTTTGAGGAACTTCATAGTATTAATTCTGATCTGATCGATGTAGAAGCATTTGGACTTGAAGAATTGAAGTTTTCCATGATAAGTCGATCAACAAGAGATATCAGCACTTACCATATCGAGGGTCTAGATCAATCCTTTTCAAGTATTGTGTCTTCCCCATCGATGTAGAAACCTTTGTTGTCCGTGGACTTCCTGGTTATCTTAAAATGGAGTTCCGAGTTGCCCTCAATGGTGGCTTGTCAATTCTGAAGGCTTGGTGGCAAAGGGGATCTTATATTCTTGAGGAGGTCTTCAAGGATGTATTTATGTCTGACGCTGCTCTATTGAAGTTGAAGGTCGAGGACTTTCTGACTCACGTTGACTTTTACCTAACAAGGAGAGAGAAAGGCACAAGTCCTCCACCCAAGTGAATTGATACGTTGAAGTTGAAGCTTGACGCCCATCATACGTGGATTTCTTCCCTTCAGGATACTTTGAGTTGAGAAGCAGAAATTGAAGACCTGGACTTAAAGATCAGCCAGTTGCAAGAGGAGAAGGGTAGGTTTGCCTCCAAGATTGACAACTTGCAAGATGATCTTCAAGTCACCGACAAGAACATCCGGAAGCTTTCTGCGGAACAAGAAGAATCGAAAAGGAAAGAGGCCATCACTGCAGCTGAAGTTGAAGCGATTGACCATGAGAGAGAAGAACTTAGGCGTACTCTCCATCAGATGGCAGATTTAGAAGACGTAGTGACAACCTTGGTGTAGTCTCTTTCTCTCTTCTTCTTTTTCCGAGAACATATTTATTTTGTTCATTTATTTAGCCGTACACAGTTTATACTCTTGTGGGTCAGGAGTCATGTGATGAATTTTTTTTTATGTGATGTGACTGCACTTGAAATATGTCAAGTTGCCTACGTACCTTCAAAGAAGAAGGATCAAGTCATGACGTAGTTCAATTGTTTTGTTTTGTTTTATTTTTCTTTTATTTTGGCCATACACAGTTTATACTCTTGCGGGCCAGGAGTATTTTTTCTTCTTTTATTTTGTTTGTTTGGCTTTGCAGTTTACCCTCTTGCAGCTAGGAGTAGCGGCGATGATTTTTAGGCATAGAAGTGCTTCAAGACCCTTCCGTTGATAGGTCCGATGTGTAATCCGTTGACTTTTTCCAATTTATCAATTGTGGATTGCCCCCTTTCCTCGAATGTTGGCGGAGCTAGCTCTAGTTCATCTTCATCTAACACTTCCTCAACAGAAGCACAATTAGCGTTCTCAACCTCCATGTCTTTAGCGTTGTAGAAGAATCGTCATGCAATATTTTTTCTCTTTTGCTTCTGCCTTTTGGACTTTCCTTTTTGGTTTAGGACATTAGGTCCTAGCCATGTGAAGATGGACTTCTTTTGTGGTGGTGTCGGAAGTTTAGGCTCCAAGGAAGCTTTGTCTCCTAACCTGTCAAAAATAGAGACCTTAGCCGCTTCTCCTTGGATACGGCTGAATAAAGAGAGCTTCTCCTCCTTAGAGGTCTCTTTGTCAACTTCGCATATTTGTATCATAATTGGGTTCGCGGAGGCCTTTTTGACTTTGATCTTGGCTGGAGGATCTTGTAGAAAACCGAGCCCGAACCTTTACCTTTCTGTAGATTGTTTTCCATTAGAAAGGACCACATCCAAGTCACCAAGTTTGCGAGGTTCACTTTTTCTGTACCCAGCATTCTCGAAGAGTCTTTCGACTTTTGGGTCATACCATCCTCGACTGCGTCCTTTTGATCCTTCGCTTTTTATATCTTCGAATTTTGACTCCTGGGGAGTTTCCAGCTTGGATGGTCTTGGGACTTGTGTTGAAATCATAGGAATGGGGAGAGTCATACTCTTCTTTAAGACCTTTACTCCTTCAGTGATGGCGGTTTTGGAAAGTGAAGCCTTTATGAACACAGGTGTTGCCCTTGTGGCGGAAGAGGAGCTTTCTTCATTCCTCTTACATTCTGGTGCGAAGATGGGAAAGGCTTCCGAAGGAATCTTTTCTTCTGAGAAGAATTTTGCATCCGCGAAATGTGATTCCTCTTTGTCGAATGGATTGGGTTCTCCATTAGTGCACTTTACCTCTCCATTACCAATGAATTTGAGGCATTGGTGCCAGTTTGAAGGGATAACTTCACTTTCATGTAACCAAATCCTTCCGAGGAGCCGCTGGTAGGATGTTATGGCATCAATTAAATCAACATTAGCATCTTTGTGGTCAAATCCTTCAGCTTGCTCCACACTAACCATGTAGACTGCTACGCAATCTTCAGGAGATTGTTCTTCTAGGACATACTCTTCACAAGTCGTTGTCCCTTTTGGTTGAGACGAAGACCTCGGTGTTGAGCATTCGAGAGCGTGATGCCTCCCTTTTCTAGATGTTGGATGAGTGTGAGCCTTACAAGGCGTTCGTTCAAGCTTTGTCAGCGCATGTATCGAAGCCTTTCCCTTGTGAGGCTTATCAATAGTCTCAGCTTCATGGGAGGTCTTTGATGGCTCACCTACCCTTCTGGCTGAACGTCACAATCTTGGCTAGAGACGCCATGAGAGTATTTTGAGGATGACTTTCTTTTTGGAAGAACTTTTTTATTCTTCTTCCTTCTGAAGGTTGACCATCCGTCGTTAATTTCATCTTCGGACTCAGAGCTTGTTTCCCAAACGTCCAAGTCGTCAGTCATCAACTCGTACAAGCTTGGCCCATAAGGGTTTCCTATCTTTGGCATCCCAGGGTAGGCATAGATGACATTGGCCTCTCCATCAGTGCTGAATTCTACGGGGACTGTCCCCTTCGGTAATTCAGCTGTCAGAACCATTGGCTGAGTGGCGACTGGGTTCTGACCCAAAGCTTGCGACAATGGAATAGGATCAAATGACCCGAATGCGATCATAGTTGGTGTAGCATCATTCTTTGCAATGGTTGTGATGTAATTGGCATCTACAACATCTCCATCATCGAGTTTTATTTTGCCTTCCTTGTCCAAACGAACGATGAGGTCTTTAAGGACAAATCATTTATCTACCGGATGACTGATGATCCGGTGATATTTGCAATATCTGGGGTTGTCGATCTGGTTCACTTCTTCTGAGCGCTTTGATGGCGGAAGCTCGATCAACTTTTATTCAAGAAGTTGGTCCAGGATGTCAGAGACTTCCGAGTCTGAGAAGGGATATCCTCTTTCTTCACGTTCCTTCAGGGTCCTTCTTTGAGCTGTGAAAGGCTTGTACTCAGTCTTGACCTGCTTTGCCTCTTCTTTTCTGTGGATCTCTTTGAAGGATGTTTTCGTAGGTGTCGTGGTAACTACCATGCTTTCCTCCCTTTCACTGGTCTTCGGATCTTTTCTTACTTCTTTCTTTTCACGAGAGCCATTTGGCAAGTAACTCCCGTGCCTTTGGATTTGAATTTCCAGATCATGGGCCCTAGTTGCGAGCTCCTCAAATGTGCGTGGCATGTTCGCCTGCAAGTTGTAGAGCAATCCCCAATGCATGCCTTGGACACACATATCGATTGAAGATGACTCACTGATCCTTTCTTTGCAATTAAGGACCAAGTTCCTCCATCTTTCGATGAACTCAGTGACAGGTTCATCTTTTCTTTGTTTTATTCCAGCCAATTCAGGTAGGCCAACAATCCGCCGAGTGCTGTAAAAGCGAGTTAGGAAGTCTCTTTCCAACTGGTCCCAACTAGGGGTGTGCAAATACCGACCGTACCGAAATTACCGTAATACCATACCGAAGTTTACTCGATTCGGTCGGTATTTTTTTCCAATTTTTTACTATTCGGTATATCGAATTACCGACCGAACTTTATTCGGTACGGTATGGTATCAAAATTTATAGGTACGGTAATACCGACCGACCGAAGTTCTGTTTTATATATATATAATTATAGATAGGTTGTGGTAATTACTAATTAAGTAATTAGTATAGGCTGTATAGCCATTGTCCTAAATCTTCCGAGAGCCCAATCCCATAATAAATTAATAATTCTCAAGCCCATATAACATATTTGGCCCATGAATCTTCCGAGGCTTTGTAATTACTAATTACTAATTAGGGCAATGAGGCAATCACTCGTCCAACCATCTCTTTCACTCTCATCATCCGCTTTCTCCTTCTCCCGACACTTCTTTTCTCCTTTTCTTCATAATTAGGGCAAAGCAATCATACAAAGAGTCTTCTCTTACTGGAAATTTTCTCCTTTTCTCCGGCTGATTTTTCAATAGGTAATCATCCTTCTCTAATTCTTCCGCTTATTAGTTGATTTCCTGCATTTTTCCCTTCTCTAAAACATGTTTCTCATTACTGATTTGGAATAAGTTATTAACTTATTACCCCTATGTTTTGATGGCAGTCTTTCTTTATTTCTTTTTCTTTTATTTGTTATGGAACTTGAGCTATTTTCCAGCCAAATCGGAAGAAGTAGTTCAGTAAAGCAATAGCATGCCATTATGTTCTAAAATCGGGTTTGATTATTTTCATACAGATTTCAAATGCTTGGGATGGATCTTCATTGTAGTGTACTTTATATTTATTTTTAATAGTTTGTATTTAATTCGGTATTACCGAAATACCAAAATACCGTACCGAAATTATTTCGGTAATATGGTAACGGTATCGATTAATAGAAACTATGGTACGGTATCTAATTTTTTATGTTCGGTATACCGAATACCGAAATTTTTATACCGAAAAATTACGGTACCGACCGATGAACACCCTTAGTCCTAACTATCAATAGACCCAGGCCTAATATCAGTGTACCATTCAAAAGCCACGTCTTTCAGTGATCGAACAAATTGTTTCACCATCATATCTCCATAAGTTCCTGCGTTGTTGCAAGTCTTTATGAAGTGAGCGATGTGTTATTTAGGGTTCCCTTTCCCCTCGAACTGCTGGAATTTTGGAGGTTGATACCCCACAGGCAGTAATAGTTCATCTATGTGCCTTGAGTAAGGCTTTGCGTACCCGAGAGAGGATTGTGAAGCTCCTCCATATTGAGCACGGATAGTGTCAGCAATCCTCATCTACAGTTGTTGAACTGTCAGATTTGCGATAGGTGTCGCGGTGTTGTTGCTGTTGTCATTCAGATTATTCACCGTGGCGAAGTCTTCATGGTGTTTTTGTTGTCGTTCTCGCTCAGCATTCTCATCACCAAAAGAGCCTCCGCTAGAATTTGGATTATTTGATGTGCCTGGTTGATTTGCCAACTTTGTTGTCAGAAAAGTTATTTGGGCATCTTTCTCTGCCATAGCTTTTCTCAAATTTTCAATTGCTAAGGACATCTCTTGAAAGCGAGTCTCAGCATCTTGGGAAGCATCGATGGCCATCACCACAGCAAAGGATTCAGAGGAGTCAGAGCTGTAGTCTACCCATCTCCTAGTTGGAGTGTTTTCAGAAGCCACTCCGACATCGGACTCTTCACTTGGGTAGTAAGAGCCATCAGATCTGGTTTGGATCTCTTTGACAACCTTTCTTCTTGGTTTTTTCCTACGGGAAAATTGCTTCAATGGTGACACTAACTGGGCCCTTCCAGCTCTAGTGCGAGCACGTATTGCCGGAAGGCCTTCTTGCAGATCTTGAAGTGCTTCAGGAAAGGAGTCGATGGTCTGACCTCTAATCAAGCGATTCATCGTTGGATCTCAATTTGAGAAGTGTGATTCAAGGGATGAGAGGAGAGTAGTGTCCCACTGGGCGTGCCAAAGATTTGTACACACAATTTTTCCTAAAATAGAAGAAAATTACACGTGTCAAATTATAATAGTTGAATGTAGAATAAAAGTGGTTCTTCTTCTCTTGATTCCTCTGATTAATGAATCAATTTTCACTCCGGACTTGGATTTGAACTTGAGTTGGATGGTTGATGGATTGGCCTTGAATCAGCTTGTAATCCGTGGTTGATTTGAGAAGAAACCGGCCTTGAATCAGCTTGTGGCTTCTGCTTGATTTGACTTGAGAAGAAACCGGCCTTAAATTAGCTTGTGGCTTCTTCTTGATTTGATTTGATAGTTGAGAGAGAACCAGCCTTGAATTAGCTTGTGGCTTCTCCTTGGTCGTTGAGAGAGAACCGACCTTGAATCAGCTTGTGGCTTCTCCTTCTTTCTTGAAGACGATCTGCTTCAGTTCTTGATCTTCGCAGCACTTCTTCTCCCCAAGAAAATGTTCCTCCTCACCTTCCAATGAGGCCTCTATTTATAGGCCCATAAGGATGATCTTAAGGTGGAAATATGACACGTGTCTTCATCTCATTGGTCCAATTTGTAACCGACATTATTAATTAATTTGCACATTAATTAATAATTAAATATTAATTAATTTGACATTTAATCAAATTATTTAATAAATATGAGATGGGTTTTGATCCCTCCAAGTATGAGTTTGCTGGTGGGTTTCGACCAAATAAGCTTCATGAATTTCGGTGAATGGGTTTCGTGGCTTTTTTTATAAACTGGGCCGAATATTTTAAGACGAGCTAAAATTTTGACGTCTACACTTATAATGAATGGCTAGAACTTCCGAGGAAGAATGATATGGATTTTTAGTGGGTTGGAATGAATGGCCAATTTCATTGTCTGTTTGTTAGTTAATTAATTATGATAATACATTAATTAATTAATTATTTATATTTAGTATTTAATTAATTAGTTAAAAGATTTCTGAATTATAATTCATTATAAGAATTATTTATTTATATTTAGTATTTAATTAATTAGTTAAAATATTTCTGAATTATAATTCATTAATTAATTAATTATTTATATTTAGTATTTAATTAATTAGTTAAAAGATTTCTGATTTTCAAAAATTTAAATTGAATTGTTTAATATTAAATCTGATCGAAAAAAAACTTTTACGTTAGGGATTTGTGGGTGCACAAAGCTGACAATTAGGATTATTTTAAGTGACAAAAATAATAAAATTTATTCCTTATACTAGTAGTAATAATGAAAATGCATGATTGAGGGGACCATTTCTGAAGGAAATTGTTTCAATGCCCGTGGTTATACAGGGCAACAAATGGGGACAAACAAATTAAAAAATTTGGAGATGCAATGCTACTACTAATAATTATGGTGCATGATTGTGGGGACAATTATTGAAGGAAACATGGCAATGCTCGTGGATATATGTAATTAATTACTATATTAGTATATTGCTTTTATTTTCACGTAGGAATATGAATTACAACATTTAAATGCAATATTAGAAGATTGATGTTATATTTAATAAGTTTTCCCTTTTTAAAATGACTATTAAATTTTCAAATGATTTCTTCTTTTCATTACAAATATTTTCGGTTTTCCAGAAAAAATGAAAACGCGCAAAGTAAACACGTTTTCCAGTTTTCAGATCAGGAAATTCTTACATTCAGTGTGACGTAAACGCGTTCTCCAGTTTTTCTGATCAGGAAACAAGCGCGAAGTAAACGCGTTTTCCAGTTTTCAGAATGAAAATAAACAGCAAATTTTCAAATTTTCAAATTCTCCCAGGTAAACGAGCCCGTAGATTTTTGAAAGGAAATGGTAGAGTAGGAGATAGTAATGCCATATTGTAGGTTTGGACTTGGCCGGCAAATTGTTGTTGTTTTGTGTGGTGAGTGGTTGATTTTTGGATGCGTTGTGTTCATCATTTTTGTGGACAGTCCATAAGAAAAAGCTGTGTTGTATCATGTATGGTTACTTTTTTTTGAGTTTATGATTAGAGGGAAGAATAGCTGTGTCTCTGCTCTCTTAAGTCAGCATTATTACTACTTACCTTATAGTATAGTGGTTAACAATCGATTACGTGCAGAGGCATTTGCAAGTGCCTCTTGAACAGGTCCTTGTTTTCTCAACTTTGCTACTTGTCTGTCTTTTGCACTGATGTCTTTAATTCATATGGAGTTTTCTTTGTTGATTGATTAGATATGGAGAGGAGGCTGAAGAGATGACATTGTTGAATGATTGGATGTGTCCAAGATGCAGAGGCATTTGCAATTGTAATTTTATAGGAAAAAGAGAAGCAGCCAGCCTACCGGGATCCTTGTTTATACTGCAAAGGACTCTGAGGTTTTGGTTTATGGGAGGATGGTAAGGGATGATGTTGGAGCCTCTTCAAAGAAACAGAAAGTTTCAAACAAGGTTTCACACTTGTTTCATTTTTTCCTATGTTACTCTCTTCTGCTTTGATGCTTTTAGGGATTCGTTAGTCATGCTATTAATTCAAGAGAGACAATTTATTGTTGTTTGAGATAAAAATCTTGGATGTTTTTGTTAGGAAACTTCAGAGGCACCTAGTAGAAAGTGTGGGAAGCGGAAAAGCTTCAAAGGGTTGAGCGATTTGGAATTGCTTGCGGAGCTTTTAGAAGTGTATGGCAAAGGGGTAGTGATAATACATAACCAGACTTCAGGGGCATTATAGACTTTTCTCCCTCTCATAGCCTGTCCGGTACGTTTCTCGGGGCCAACGGTCAACTTAGGGCCTAACGGACATCCGATGCGTCTAGGCGCGACACATGTCCCGCTAGCGGACTCGGTTCCTTGACAACACGTGTCCCGCCGACTTAAGAGAGAAAAGCCTATAAATACCCCCCATCCCCCGCTCACGGGAGGTAAGCAAAACACTGCACTACTCACTAAAGTCCTTCATTACTCGCACTACCCCCGTGCTAACTTGACCGTCGGAGCCTCTACACCGGAGGCCCCCTCCGGTGCTTTTTCAGGTACCTAGACGTAAGCAGATCCACCCTACCCAACGCAATTACAGAAGAACCCCCACCCCGTATACCAGATTATCATATTGGTGCTCTCGTTGAGAGCTTGAGATCGTTAAGTGAGTCTACCTTGAGATCCAGGCCCACCTACCCCAACACCAAACAACACGCTCTACCAAATGACATCCTACCGGAACCCCCAACCTTTTGCGCCCTTCGAGGAAACTGAGACACCTCTCCATGATATTTACACAAATCCGCCCCGCGCACCACGGTCGGAAATTCACCAGGCACCCCCAAGGGCCCCAACGGCGCCTTTAGGCCGCCGGCTGGATTTTTCTGCTGAACAAGGAGTGGGTCAACTGATAGCGACGGCCGATAGGATCGAGGCCAACAACTCTCCTCCGCCAGCGGCTTATCAATGGAATAACCCCTTTATCAACGCAGGGACCAACGCCCCCGCAGCAGGGGTACCCAGAGTTAGCGCATTCAACCCCATCCTTCCCCGCTCCGAGACCACCCTTCTACACCAAAGGATAGACCAGATCCTGGCCATACTAGCCGCAGGGATTCCCCAACAGGCAAAACCCCCCCGGGACCCCTTATTCCCCCGGTCCCACAGCCTTTTCCCGCAGGCCCACATGCCTTTACTGACTATCAGCCGGCGACTCCTGTGCCCCACCCTCCCGGGCTGACAGAGGAATACGTGCCACCAACGGCTCCTCTGTTTGCGCTGAGATGTTATCCTGACAGCCTCTTCGACGAATACGACCAGTATAACCAACGTCGTGCGGCCTATCAACCCTCTTGGGAGTCTAACCTAGGGGGGTGCGAAGGGCGGAGGAGCCGGGAACGGTCCCTCGCCCGACGACAGCCCAATCCGGAGCACCATCAGAACCACCAGGAGCGATACCTTGCTGACAGGAAGGAAGAACGTCCCCGATCCGTGTCATCCTGCGGCCGGAAGGAACGGGACGGAAATTCGAAAAGCCCTCTGACCCATCGGGTCCGTAAGCACAAGGTCGACCGACGAACTAAGATACCAGCGGACGTCTACGCTGGCCTCACTAACCCCGTTATCCACCTAACGCGGGTAAAGAACCAAGTTGCCTTCCAAACCTCAAGAGACGAGGCGCTATGCCAAATCTTCGTACTCTCCCTGGCCGGGATAGCCAGCACGTGATATGAGGTGTTACCACCAGGCTCGATCGACAACTTCTCAAAATTGGAGAGAAAATTCCTGAGTCGATTCAGCACGGCAATTCCTCTAAAGAAAACCTCCGCAGCGCTCTTTGATGTCATCCGGGGACAGGACGAATCCCTTAAGGCATACTTGGAGCGATTCAACGCGGAACTCGGCCAAACGGCCGACGCCACCGTCGACTTTGCAACAGAGGCATTGTGAAGGAACTGCGGGTATAACAAACTGGGAGACATACTCACCACCGACCCCCCACCAACCCTAGACCTTTTGAGAGCCAAGGCAAACAAATACATCAAGATGGAGGAGGAAGATTTCTTGAGGGGACAAGGCAGAGAACTCTCCCCTCTACCAACGGCACAAGAAGCAGCCACCCCAGCCGAGAATACGAGGGAATACCCGACCACGGGATATAAGGCCCAAAGAGCCGAGTCCCGACAGAGGAGACACACGGGGAGGGAGAGAAACCTCCAACCCGGTAGACAGACGTATACGACGCACCACACCAGCCTCTCATTAGGACGGAGCGCGGAAATCCTTGCCGTTATCGAGAGCAAGGGCCTACCCATCCGATACCCTTACACCCGACCTGGCGACATCATCGGAGTCAACCGAGGCCTCTATTGCCGCTTTCACAAAGCCATCGGTTATGACACTGAAGGATGCCGATCCTTGAAATCGGCCATCGAACGACTGATAGAAGGGGGCCACTTACCGGAGTACGACCCACGCCCACGGGCAACCAACGACACGCCCACCCCAGGGCCAGGGCGCAGCGAAAGGCAAATCGCCACCGGCCCAAACGCCATCTCGATACCTCGAGCGAAGGGGAGAGAGGTACTGCTAATGTCTGAGAATAGGGACAACATGATCAACTTCATCGCAGGAGGGGCCGCGAACCTTCCCGAAACCCCCGTGGGCGACAAACGAAAACGCGAGCTACCAATGGTCGACGATGGCGGTTTCGATTTCCTGGACCGAATGACGTTATCTTTCTCCGAGGAGGACTGCCGAGGAGTAAGATACCCACAGAACGATATTCGTTGAAGATTTCGGGGTAAGAAGAACTCTTGTGGACAACGGAAGCGCTGTCAACCTGCTCTTGCTGGGGGCATACGAGGTCATGAAGAGGCCAGAATAGGAATTAACGCCCTGCCAGAAACCCATCATCGGAGTTGACGGGATCGCTATCCCGATAGTGGGGGTCACCTTCCTATCGGTGTGCTTTCGGGAAGATACCTCACGAAGGTCAGAGCTGCAACTATTCATGATAATCGACCTCAACCTGCCCTACAACGCCATCCTCGGGCGCCCTTTCCTGAACACTTTCGGGGCCGTCATCTCCCATCGGCACCTAAAGATGAAGTTCCCCTTATGGGACGGCGTTGTCACCATCGGAGGTGACCAGAAGATAGCCGCTGAGTGCTACCTCACCATGATAGGCGGTGTGTGCGATGACTACGTTTGTATAGCCAACGACCCCCTAGAAGCAGGGGACGATGAGAGACGAACCCAACCACTAGAGAACATGATATCGACACCAGTTGAAGGGAGGCCCAACGAACACTTCCTTATCAGCGAAAGGCTAAATCCAACGGAACAACAACTACTGACCCGATTACTGAACAAATGCAGAGGGGAGTTCGCGTGGGCATCCACCATCATGCCCGGAATATCCAGGGAAGTGGCCGAGCATCAGGTAAATGTGAACCCGGAGGCCAAACCGGTGCAACAGAAGCGCAGAGCCTTCTCCCGAGAAAAGGCCGATGCCATAGAAAAGGAAGTAGCACGACTCCTACTGGCAAACTTTATCAGAGAAGTTCAGTACCCGTCATGGCTGGCCAACCCTATGGTAGTCCCTAAAGCAAACGGAGAGTGGAGAATGTGCATCGACTTCACCTCCCTAAATGAGGCTTGCCCAAAAGACTGCTTCCCTCTACCCCAAATCGAGCAATTGGTAGACCGAACGGCCGGTTACGAATTTCTGAGCTCCCTGGACGCAAATTCAGGGTACCACCAAATCCCGATGGCGGTAGAAGATGAGGAGAAAACGGCTTTCGTAACACCAACAGGAACATACTGCTATCGCGCCATGCCTTTCGGTTTGAAAAACGCAGGGGCAACCTTCCAGCGAACGGCCAACAAAATCTTCAAGGACCAGCTGGGTCGGAACCTTGAAGTATATGTCGATGACATGTTGGTAAAAAGCAAGAGCTTTGAGAGCCACCTGATCGACCTGACGGAAACCTTCCAAACCATGCGCGCATACGACATGAAGCTTAACCCGAACAAATGCATGTTCGCCTTCTAGACGGGAAAATTCCTGGGATACGTCGTTAGCCGAGAGGGAATCTTACCCAACCCCGTTAAGCTGAAAGCCATCCACGACATGATATCCCCTCGGAATATCAACGAGGTCCAGCGACTCACGGGTAGAGCGATAGCCTTAAGTCGCTTTATCGCCAAACAAGGCGAGCGATGCCTCCCCTTCTTCAAACTCATCCGAAAGAAGGCTCTGTTCGGATGGACGGAGGATTGGAAAACGCCTTCTCAGATCTGAAAGATTATCTCACATCCGACTTGCTGCTCAAACGGCCAGAACAGGGGGATGTCCTTTTCCTATACCTCAGGGCAGCCGACGAGGCAATCAACGCTGTTCTGGTGCGGAATGAAGCAGGCATCCACAGGCCTATATACTTCATCAGCAAAATTCTAAAAGACGCTGAGCTGCGATATAGCCGAGTGGAGAAGATAGCCCTCGCCCTAGTACAAGCGACCCGGAAGATGACGCGCTACTTCCAGGCGCATTCGGTCATTGTCCTGACAAACCAACCGCTACGAAAAATCTTTAAGAAACTAAAAACTTCAGGCCGAATGGTCATTTGGGGCATCGAGCTAGAACAGAACGGCCTCCAGTACCAATCGAGGCCATCGATCAAGGCGCAACCACTGGCCGATTTCATCGCCGAATGCACATTCTCGGGAGAGCCGTCCCTCGAACCGAAAACAACTGACTCCGAAGACACGGACCCACCTTACCCCGAAGAGGGAGACATATGCGCCATCTTCGTCAACGGGGCCAAAAACCTTAACTCGGCCGGGGCGGGCATCATTGCTTCCGAAGGGCTAAAACTGCGCTACGCCCTGAGGATTTCAAAGTCGTTGTCAAACAACGCAGCAGAATACGAGGCGCTTCTAGCTGGCCTACATATCAGGAAAGACCTAGCGGCAACGCGCGAGAAAAACAACACCGAAGAGCCACATCTAGAGTTGTACGGCGACTCAAAACTGATAGTCGACCAGGTCAACGGCCAGGCCCAGGCCAGGGACCCCACAATGATCCGATACCTCGCAAAAGCCAGAAAGGAACTAACATCTATCAGGGAACAGGGCATTCGGGTAAACATCAAACACGTCCCGAGGGAGGAAAACGTCGAAGCCGATGAGATCGCAAAGCTGGCCACAGACCCTGACGCCGCCATCCCAAAGGACGTCATGATTGAGGAAATCCTAATTCCTTCATTCATGGAGGAACAACTCACCTTATGCATAGAAGAGGATGAAAACGACTGGCGTACGCCCGTCATCAAATATCTCAAACACAGCACTTTGCCGATTGACCCCTCGGCCAAAATGAAAATTCTCAAGCGAGCAGTGAGATGCTCCATGTTCGACGGAGAACTCATCCGTCGATGTTTCTCACATCCAGCAGCCAAGTGCCTATCGGAGAAAGAAGGGCACTACACCCTACGGGAAATCCACGAGGGCATCTGTGGCATGCATGCCTCCGGAGGGACCATGGCAGCACAGGTCCTCCGCAACGGATTCTACTGGCCAACAATCCGAAGGGACTGCGACCTCTTCGTAAGGACCTGCCAGAAGTGCCAAGAATTTGGAAGAATCCCAAGACAACCGGCAACGGAGATATCAGCAATAGTCAGCCCCTGCCCGTTCGCTTAGTGGGGAATCGACATCATGGGGCCATTCCCGGAGGCCCACCCGCAGCTAAAATTCGTCATCCTAGCGGTGGACTACTTCACCAAGTGGTCAGAAGCGGAGGCCATCCCGAAAATCACAGTAGAAAAAATGTGGGAATTCTTCAAAAATCAGGTGATCCTACGCTTCGGGATCCCGAGAGTCCTAATCAGCGATAACGGCACGCAGTTCACTAGCGGCTACTTCAAAAACCGTTGTGATGAATTAGGGATTGAGCAAAGGTTCTCCTTCGTGGCTCACCCGCAGACCAACGGCCAAACGGAAGTCACCAACAGAACTATATTGGGCGGAATAAAAAGAAACTTGGAAGGAGCACGCACGAAATGGGCAGATGAGCTGCCATACGTCATGTGGGCCTACCGAATGACAATCAAGGCCAGCACGGGAGAAACCCCCTTCGCCCTAACTTACGGCACCGAGGCCGTGACTCCGATAGAAATCGGGGCCCTCAGCCTACGTATTGACTACTTCAACACGGAGCAGAATGAAGACAGACTAAGGGAACGGCTCGACCTACCGCCAGAGTTGCAGGAGCAAACCTTGCTAAAAACACTACTCTACAAGAGGAAAATGGCCAAATATCATAACCGAAGGGTCAAAGAACGGCTGCTAAAGGCAAACGACCTGGTACTGCGCAGCAAGGAAGCCACCGGCCCAATAATAAAAAAGCTCTGCCCCAACTGGGATGGGCCCTTCAGGGTAGTCCCAGTTGGGGCAGAGCGGATGTATTGCTCATCAGCTAGAAGAGCTTAACGGGACACCTCTACCTAACTCTTGGAATATAGCTCACTTAAAGCTATATCACCCAAGAGCGGATGTATTGCTCATCAACTCCACATAAATAAACAGCACCATGGACGTAGGCTTTTCAAATGCCGAACCACGTTAAAAAATACAAGTGTCAAATGCGTATCATGAAAGAGGTAACCGACTTGGCATCCCATCACCGTTTCCGCAAACGGGCGACTTGGCATCCCATCCCCGTTTAAAGGCAAACGGGCGAATGGAGAGAGCTTGCGTTGTCAGCTGGCCGTATCTAGATGGTCCGACGACCACGATACGCGTTAAGATTCCAAATAGCCTTCACCGTTTCCTCAAACGGGCGACTTGGCATCCCATCCCCGTTTAAAGGCAAACGGGCGAATGGAGAGAGCTTGCTTTGTCAGCTGGCCGTATCTAGATGGTCCGACGACCACGATACGCGTTAAGATTCCAAATAGCCTTCACCGTTTCCTCAAATGGGCGACTTGGTGACCGCGCGTCGAACACGTCAAATATAAGAGTGAAATAAGTATGGAATTGGGGGTAGAAATACAACTTATCACTGTCTACAATGGTTTGTAGATGATGGTAAGAGGATCGTCCACAGAGACCTCTAGGAAATGTAGTTCTTGAGTTGACTTCCTCGTCACTGAGTTTTGGTTGGGTGTTATCTGAAACTAAAGACAAAACGGAAAATAATGAAAACAGTTTAAAATATAAAATAGTATTGACCGAAGTCTAGGCCAAGACTGCGGGCTAGATTGGGAATAAGTCTTGTGATACGGAATTCCAGGTAAGGGCGATGGGTGAGCTTGCGTCCTTATGCATCGATCATGGACTGAAGTATGTTCATCTCTTCTTCATAGTACTGCTATAGAGGGGAGGAACTCCTTTTCCCTCCTATCTTCCCTCCTCTTCAAACTATCTGGCGGGTACTCCCTCTCCTGATAATCCTAGTCAAGGGACACCTTGCTGGTTAAAGGGTTTATCCGTTTGACTGCTGTCTTGAATGGTTGCTCACCTCTTCAATGGTGCAGGGGAAGACAGTACCTAGGCTAAGTTCCTAGGTTGTCAATCTGGTCTCTACCTATTTTACCTATTCTTCTAGTCTGCTCGAGACTAGTCACCTACTCCGTCTAGCCGGTGGGTACTCCCTCTCCTTCTAGACTGGTTACAACTCTTCTCTCCTAGAGAACAAGGATGATCAAACCTTGGCTCTAGTGAGTAAGCGATGGATTAAGTTCAAGAATAATTAAATACAAAGAAAGAGATTGTGAAGAACGGATTGTGTCTCACGATTGCATTAAGAACTTCAGCTCATCACCCTTACCAAGAATGGGGTTTCTAGTTACTCATACTCATGGATAAAAGATAAAGAAATTAATTTGCATAAAAATATTAAATCCGAAATAAATTCGGAGTAAGGTTTTTAACAATGGAGAACTACGAAAAAGGGAAATTGCGTTCTAACTGGGAAAATCTGATGGGTCATGATGCGGACAGAGGCCAATGATGTTTAGCTAAAATAGCCATAAGAACCTCTGTCCCAATCAAACTCAAACTCCTAAAATATCCTAAAAGATAATTACAATTAATTGTTTCTAAAAAGGAAACTAAATCGCAATTAATTAAAAGAGGGAGATCCCAATCGGGATTCTACTTAAGATTGTCTTCAGATCCCTCTAAAATTGCTGGACAGCTGCTACGTGCCAGCTGTGAGAGTCCATCTCCAAAAATACTTCAATCGCTCCAAGCTGCAGTCTGATCGCAAAGGAGTCTTGGCCGAAGTCTAGGCCAAGACGATTCTGGTAAGCGTACTGCGTCAGATACGACCTTGTCTAGGCCAAGATCCAGGCCTAGACTCGAATAAACAGCTTCAGCTCTAAACTTCATGAATTCTTCTCATTCTGCCTCCAAACCAGACCTGATCAAATGTGGGAAATAAAGGGTAACATCAGTTGAATTACTGTCCAAATTAACTAGAAAATGGACAATAAAACATGATGAAATGCAATGCAATCAAACTCCCCACACTTAAACAATGCTTGCCCCCAAGCATACAGACTCAAGGACTCAACAAAAATTAAAAACACATCAAAACAGAACAAACATCCTAAACCCCCTGGACTTTCTTATTTTCAGATTGCTTACCCCTCTACTGGAACTGCCAAGACACTAAACTAGAGTACCCAATGCTAGATTAACAAGGAATGATCAATACCCCAAACGTACACCTTCCACATGGTATCAAGACACCCTACTAGACTAGATGGATAAAGTATAGGGCAACAAGGTTCACCAAGGATTTAAGTCCCCCCCGAGTGTCGTCTATTCAAAAGTGTCTAAAGACCGGTGCCATTTAAATCACTTTGACAGAAATATCTCTTCTTTTATTTTCTTTTGTGTCTTAGCAAATTTTTCTGAAAAAATCATGCGCCTCTTCTGTGATATATTTTCTGTTTTATAGACACGGTAATACATAGACAGAGCTTGTCCTTTTCAGCGGGGACTTCCACCTTTGCTATGTCTGTCCTATGACATTCCAACACCTTATTTGTCTCACACTACAAACAAATAGATCGACACACTCAAATCCGGCAGCAAACCTCATCACCCTAATAGAAATAAAGGTCCTAGCTAGGTGTCCTTACGACCATATGGATGACTAACGTTCTGGGAAACATCAGATTAAATGTCCCTTAAGCATTGATCATTTACGCTCATGTGCATCCCTGTTACTAAAACATTGTATTCCCTAGCAAGTGTCTACATGCAAATCCACCAAAAGAGTAAACAATCTAAGCAAGAAAACAGGGATTCGGATGTCATACTCAAAACAGACTCGAAACATGCATAAAAATACAAATAAAAATCATGCAAATGACAGCATGACCTAAAAATTAAAACACACTAATTTGACTCAAAAAAACAGACAAAAAACACACAAGCAAACAAACAATATTCATAAAAACACAAGACATATTTAACACCCTCCCCACACTTAAAAGACACAATGTCCTCATTGTGTGGAGAGACAAAAATAACAGACTACACATAAAAATAACAGAACAGAAAAATACGACCTGGGGGCAGAAGCAACTCATGTTGCTGGGGTATGGGGATCTTGGCCAGAGGCTTGGCCTAGATCAGGGGCAGGAGAGTCCTTCGGCTTTGGATCTCTCGGAGCTGGAGGAGGCATTGAACGGTGTGGTGACTTTGCTGGCCGTAATGATGGTTCAGGTGCGTCCTCCTCATCGGATGACTCGGAGTCTGAGCTCAGATTGTCGTGAAGGTCTTTGAGGAGTTTGAAGTGGGCCTGGAGGTGCTGGTACACGTGGAGGACATTTGTCCTTGTGAGCTTGAGCTGCTCAAGGAGAACGTCCTGCCTATCGTTAAGGCATTGGGCCCATTGAGGCGCCACTTCTGCACTGCTGGTTGCGGGCTGGTCTTGACTCTTGTCTTGGCCTAGACGCTCCAGGATCATTTTCTGCTGCTCAAGAATAAGCAGTTGTCGTGCTTGGAATTCCTTGGCCCATGCTGGGGGCTCGCTGGTGCTGCTGGGAGGAGGATCTTGACGGTTTTCTTGGCCTAGATCATGTGCAGCATCAGGGGTGGTGGTGTCTTGGCCAGCGTCTTGGCCTAGATCTTGGGCAAGATTGCCCTCTGCTCCTTCTCCTGGAATGATAATGGGCCGTAGTTTGTACTGCCCTCCATTATTCTTCGAGAAAATGTGGTCCTGGACCGGTGTGAATCCTGTATTACATGCAACAAACTCTCCTTCCAAATGGAAATGTCCCATTTGGTCGAAGGATCTAAAACCAAGGATTTTCGGGGAACACCATAAATGTAAATCAGAAGCAGCAGGATCTAAATTAGCAGTTTGCATAGCAAGCCAAGTTATCAAAGAACCAAAGATTAGTTTTGTTTTGGACTCACGGGCATGCAACACTTCAACCAAATACAAGCCTAAGTTGACCTTTTTCTTGTGCAAAATGCACCATAACAGAAACAATTCAGACTTGGCTAAATTTCCAGAGACCTTTGTCTTCCCCGAGAGGTTGATAGACAAGACCCTATGGAGCATTCTAAGTGCAGGGTTTAGTATGGCATGTGCCTTAGAATTCCTATCAAATTTTGCATTTTGATCACCCGTAATTTCCCTAAAAGCTACATTATTATCCCAATCAGTGGGATAATCAAATATAGCCTCATCACTGTGAGCAAATCCAAGCAGAGCATTAAATTCATACACAGACATGTGACTCCATTTGTCACACAACCTAAAATTAACTATTTCGGGGGCTGCAAAATCAGGTTTGTCTCTACCCCTAACATACAAGGCAGGTTCATCAAACCAAAAGGTTGTGTGAAACTCAAGACACAACTCAACATATGCATCACACTCAAGAGACATAAAAGGAACCCAACCAAGAGCATACACATATTCCCTAATCTTATTCCCTAAAGCCATCTCATCCAAGAAATCGAACTCCAAACGAGCATAAACAGGAATATCACAGGCATGCATATCACGCAACTTAGATTTATGGTCAGGGGTATCAAATGTTAACCAGCCTTTGAGTGTGTGCAAAGGAGGAAGAGATCGTACCTTAGGAGTCTTGGCCGCAGTTTTGGCCAAGACTAAATCGTTTTCATCATCCTCATCAGAATCCTCCACGACCGCCTTCTGTTTTTCTTTGCTCTTGGCAGTGGAAGGAGCGGCAGTGGTCTTCGGCGGAGGTGGAGACTGAGCTGCAATTGGGGTTTTCGCCGGCTTTTTGGTCGGTGTCTTCTTGTGAGCCACCTGCTTGACTCGGCCGGAATTTTTGGTCCGCGCAGTGGCTGGATTTTTCTTCGCCGGAGGTGGCGGTGGTGGTGTGGTAAAAGTAGCGGCGGTGGCAGTGGCAGGAGTGGATTTCTTTCTAGCGGTTGTCGGAGTCGGGTTAGATGCTCCGGTACCTGTCATTTTCTTCAGTAGCCTGCTCTGGTGGCGGCTAGCTCTGTCTCCCGTCGCCGCCGGAGCAGAGGTCTTCACCCTCTTCGCAAGAGGAACCTCATCAGAATCCTCATCGGACACGACAACAGCTCGGTCGCCCCCTTGGACACTCTCCTCTGACTCCTCGGGAAAGTCATCTTCGGAGGACATGGAGTCCTCATCTTCTAGCGCCTGAAGCAGACGACGCGCAGCGGCGGTGGAGTTTGTCGGCATTCCAGTCGGCGCAGCTCCGCGGAGGTCGTCACTCTCCTCAGGGACGGTTGAAGGCGAAGGACGGCTGGGTGCAGTCATTGTTGGAGATGGAGAAGAAGATGAAAGGATTTTCGGATGTTGGGGTTCTTTGGGTACTGTGCGATTTTGATTGGGGAAGAAGAAGAAGAAAGGTTTTATGCTTTTAGCTCAGGTGGGAGCGGTTTAATTTGTAGTGGATGTGAGAAGATCGTGTCAGAGTGGGAGAGAATATGCAGAGGTGGTGGTTTTAATTCCCACGCTGCCTAATTAATTCAATTTAATTGAATTTTGGAGCTGTCCGTTCCAAAAGCAATTGAATGAATTAATTTGGCAGAGCTGACACGTGTCCCACTATTTAAGAGGAGCTCTTCACACGTTAGGTAGTCTAGCTCTCAGTCTTGGCCAAGATCTCGGCCGAGACTACTTCAATTTCCCCACACTTAATTTCCTGCACAAAAACGAAAAATACCCAGAAATAAAATGTGATAAAAAAATATTTACATCCTAAAATTCTAAAAGACACAAGGGTTGCCTCCCTTGCAGCGCCCTTATTTTAAGTCCTAGGCTTGACTCTCAATTTTTTTCAGTTGTTTTGAGGTGGCTCGTCCACCTTTTCGGAAACTTTTTCTTCCTGAAAATTCTCAAAGAACGGCTTTAATCTCTGCCCGTTCACCTTGAGCTCGTCACCTATTTTCTCATTCCTAATATCTACTGCACCATGTGGGTAAACGTTAGTAATAACAAAGGGGCCTTCCCAACGAGTTTGTAATTTTCCAGGAAATAATTTAAAACGGGAATTGTAAAGAAGAACTTTCTCCCCTGTGTGGAGGGGTTTTCCAATAATTCTCTTGTCGTGGTAAGCTTTCATTCTGACCTTGACAATCAACTGATTGTCGTAGGCTAGGTCCCTCAACTCCTCTAGCTCGTGGAGTTGTAATTTTCTGTCTTGGCCAGCCTCATCATAACTTAGGTTGCATTTTCGTATTGCCCAATACGCCTTGTGTTGCAATCCTACTGGCATGTGGCATGTCTTCCCGTAAACTAGCTTGTACGGTGTCATCCCGATTGGTCCTTTGTAAGCCGTTCTACAGGCCCACAACGCGTCATCTAAACGCTGGCTCCAATCGCGTCTGTCTAGGCCTACTGTCTTGGCCAAGACTGACTTCACCTCTCTATTTGATACCTCAGCTTGGCCGTTTGTTTGAGGGTGATAGGCTGTGGATACCCTATGTGTGATGCCATATTTCCTGAAAGAGAAGTTAAAATCTTGTTGCAGAAGTGGGTTCCTCGATCACTAATGATCCCTCGAGGAATCCCAAATCTGTTTAAGATATTAGTTTTAATAAAGGAAATAACAGTCCTAGCATCATCATTTTTAGTGGCTTTCGCCTCTATCCATTTTGATACATAATCCACAGCTAGAATAATATATCTATTGCCAAAAGAAGTAGGGAAAGGTCCCATAAAATCTATGCCCCATATATCAAATATTTCACAAGAAAGAATAAAATTCATAGGCATTTCATTTCGAGAACTAATGTTTCCCACTTTTTGACATGCCGAACAAGTTTTACAAAATAGAGCACTATCCTGAAAAATTGTTGGCCAATAAAAGCCAGCCTCTAAGATTTTTAGGGCTGTTCTTCTCGCGCCAAAGTGGCCTCCACATGCTTGGGAATGACAGAATTCAAGTATGGATTTTGTTTCATCTTGAGGTACACACCTCCTTAGCAATTGATCGGTTCCTATCTTCCATAAATACAGATCATCCCAAACATAATACTTACTGTCATGTTTGACCTTTACCTTCTCATAGGTAGTCATGTCACCATAGTGTTTACCTGTTGCTAGGTAATTCGCTATTTCAGCGTACCATGGTCGCGGATTTGGCTGGAGTCTAGGCCTAGACTCCGGGTTAGACAGTGCGACAGAAAACAGCTTCTCATCTGGAAATTCTGCTTTGATCTCGTTTGTGTCTCCCTTTGCTAGGCAACGGCTTAGATGATTTGCTACAAGATTTTCCCTTCCACTCTTGTCCTTAATTTCCAGATTGTGCTCCTGCATAAGAAGAATCCAGCGGATTAATCTTGGTTTAGCATCATGCTTAACCAAAAGATATTTCAAGGCGGAATGATCTGAAAATACAATAATTTTAGTGCCCAATAAATAAGATCTAAATTTTTCCAGGGCAAAAACTATTGCAAAGAGTTCTTTTTCAGTTGTGGTATAATTCCGTTGGGCATCGTCTAGCATCTTTGATGCATAGTAGATGACGTGGGGGTCTTTCCCTTTCTTTTGGCCAAGAACCGCGCCAACAGCTGCGTCGCTTGCGTCGCACATTAGTTCGAACGGCAAGCTCCAGTCTGGTGGTTGGATGATTGGTGCTGTGGTCAGTCGTTCTTTCAGCTCTTCGAAGGACTTCTTGCACGCTTCATTGAAGTCGAACTCCACCTCTTTTTGTAGTAACTTGCACATTGGTTCAGCCACATTTGAGAAGTCTTTAATGAACCTACGGTAGAACCCTGCATGACCAAGAAAACTACGAACCTCACGCAAGCATGAGGGGTAAGGCAAGTTTTTGATAATGTCAATTTTTGCTTGATCAACCTCAATGCCTTTCTTAGAGACTACATGTCCAAGGACAATCCCTTGGTCTACCATAAAATGGCACTTTTCAAAGTTTAAGACTAAACATGTATCAACACATCTTTTTAAAATATTTTCTAAGTTGTGTAAACATTGATCGAAGTCATTACCATACACGGTAAAGTCGTCCATAAACACTTCGATACTTCTTTCGACATACTCAGAAAATATGCTTACCATGCACCTTTGAAAGGTGGCTGGCGCATTGCAAAGCCCGAACGGCATGCGCCTATAGGCAAACGTTCCAAATGGGCAAGTGAACGTTGTCTTTTGTTGATCTTCGGGAGCAACGGGGATTTGGTGAAACCCCGAGTATCCATCTAGGAAACAGTAGTGAGACTTTCCAGTAAGTCTGTCTACCATTTGATCGATGAAAGGCAGCGGGAAGTGGTCTTTCCGTGTGACTTGATTCAGCCTTCGGTAGTCAATACATACCCTCCATCCGTTTTGAATTCTGGCTGTTCTTTGAGCGCCATCTTCTCCTTCGATCACTGTTGTTCCAGTCTTCTTAGGGACTACCTGCACAGGAGATACCCAATTACTATCTGAGATAGGATAAATAACACCCGAATCTAACAACTTAATTATTTCTTTCTTAACAACTTCCATCATAGGAGGGTTTAATCTCCTCTGGGGTTGCCGAATGGGTTTCTTATCCTCTTCCACATTTATTTTGTGGGTACAGATGTTAGATGATATCCCCTTGATGTCTGCCATCGTCCAGCCAATCGCCTCTTTGTTTTCCTTCAAGACAGCTATCAATTTATCTTCTTCCTCTCTTGATAGCTTGGCTGAAATTATGACTGGTAGTGTATCATCTAGGCCTAGATAGGCGTACTTCAAGTGACCTGGTAGGGATTTTAATTCTAACTGTGGTGCCTGCACAACAGAAGGTAGAAATTTAGGACTCGTTGATTGCACATATTGACAATTAACTACTCCTCTTCTTTTGTTGGCAGTCTTGGCCGGCGTCTTGGCCAAGATCGTGGCCAAGACTAAGTCTTCTTCTTCTTGTTCGGCCAAACTGTCCACCATTTGTTGGAGTTCCTCTTGATTCCCAGTGCGGTCTTCTAGCTCTGGCAGTGTTTGAGTGGAAATTCCCCTAGTCATAACATACTCAAGGGGGTCGTTATGATTAATGTCAGCTATTTCTTCTGTAATTGGATCCAAAACATCCAAGAAACTAACACATTGCAAGTCGTTTGGGTGTTTTAAAGCGTCTGAAATGCTGAACTTAATTGTTCTCCCGCAAAATTCCAGAATTATGCTTCCTTCGAAGCAATCTATCTTTGCTTTTGAGGTCCTTAGGAAAGGTCTTCCTAATAAAATGTCAGTGGTACAAGATGGCAATTGAACATTCATCTCTACTATATAAAAATCAACTGGATAGATAAAATCATTTACCATTACCAGGACATCAGTCACTACACCTTTAGGTCGGATGATTGTTCGATCTGCTAATTGTATCACCAAATCAGTCTCCTTCATGGTTCCGATTTTCAAGGTTTCAAATTCACTTAGAGACATTACATTGATACCAGCCCCTAAATCACAAAGGGCTTTCTCAATGATTTTGTTCCCTATTTGGCATGGAATTGTGAAGGTTCCTTGGTCCTTGCACTTCTCCGGGAGTTGTTGTACTGCTGAAACGTTGTTGGATAAATTTATCCTTTCTACACCTGCAATTTTCTTTTTATTAGTGCACAATTCTTTAAGGAATTTAGCATAAGAAGGGACTTTTGCAATTAAATCCAACATTGGAATATTCACTGCTATTTTTCCGAAAACAGTCATGAAATCCCTCATTTCATCTTGTCTTTTTTCTTTTGAAGACCTCGGGGGGAATGGTGGAGGAATTTCTATGATCTCCTCCTTCTGTTTTGGCTTGCCCGAAACAATCTCTTCTTTTTCTGGTTCTGCTGTAACGGTAGTCTTGGCCGGAGTCTTGGTCAAGACTACTTCTGGTTCAGCTTCTTCTTCCTCATCCTCTTCCACATCTTCTGAAGCGATTTTCTTCATTTCCTCATCTGTTCTCGCTCCTTTCCTTTCTGGCAACACCACCCCACTCCTCAAACTTATAGCACTCACATTATGGGCTGGATTATTTACCGTAGTAGGAGGTAATTTTCCTTGATTTGCTATTTGAGTGATTTGCTTTTGTAGCTCCGCCAAGCTAGTCTGTGTGGACTGCATGTGATTTTTCTGCAGCTCCATCAGCTGCTTGAGCGTGTCTTCCACTGAAGGGCCAGTTAGCTGCAAAGGTCTAGGGGCAGGCGGTAGTTGAGGTAAAGGAGGTTGGCCTGGCTCTTGGCCTAGATTCGGGCCAAGATTCTGATTCTGAGGTCGTGGAACGAAATGCTGGAAGTTGATAGGAGGTTGTTGTTGCTGCTGGGGTACACCTTGATTCTGATTCTGATTTGGAGGGACTGGCTCTCTCCATCTGAAGTTTGGGTGTGATCTCCATGCGTATTGGTTGCTTCCTTGGGGATAGTTTTGCATGCTACCTTGGTTCTGTGGATATGCAGCGTTGACCTGAATTATCTCTTCTGGGTGCTGGACCATATAGCAATTGTTGGTCTGATGGTCTTGTTGCTGGCATATCCCACAGACCGTGGCTGTTTGCTCTTGATTTCTCGAAGTCATTGGACCTGAAATGTTAACAGAAATGGTTTTAATCATATCGGTTAATTCATTTAATTTTTGTTCAACATTGAGCGAATTTAGAGAAGAAGGAGAAGCATTTCTATCCGAAATGGTATTATTTTGGCAGTTGTCTGCCAACGTTTGGAGCAACATCTTTGCTCTTGTGACTGTTAAATCTTGCAATGCTCCACTTGCGGCTGAATCTACTTTTTCCTTGCAACTTGGGAGCATCCCATCATAGAAATATTGTATCATAGTGTTGTCTGCTACGCCATGAGTGGGGCAGACTTCTTGCAAATCTCTGAACCTTTGATGATACTCAGAGAAGCTTTCTCCGCTTCTTTGTTGTATAGCGGCCATATCTTTCCTAGCTATGCCGGCCTTCGTGGCATTCCAGTACTTGTTGAGGAACATGGTGGACATCTCAGCCCATGTGTTGATGGTATTATGAGGCAGACTGTAAAACCAGTTCTGAGCTCCCCCTTCTAGAGAGCTTGGAAAGGCCTTCAGCTTCGCCCTCTCCATGGTTACCGTAGTGGGTTTCATGATGTCACACTGAACATGTAAATTTCTTAAGTGCTTGAATGGATTCTCGTTGGAATGGCCGTAAAACTTGGGGAGGTTGGCCACCATGTTAGTCTTTATGGACCAATCATTGGCCAATGGAGGGAGATTGATGCAGGAAAAGGTCTCCTGCTCAGCTGTTTTATTCAGCTCCCTCATTGTCGGTTCTGGTTGCTGGTCCGCCATGGTCTGAATCTAGGCCAAGATCGTGGTCTAGACTGGAATCTGTTTCGGAACTGGAGGTTTCCGATTCACTTTCTTCTGGAGTTTTCCTCTTTCTAGCTATCTTTCTGAGTTGTGCTTCGGTCTTAGTGAGATTCGGATTATATGGTAGCAAATCTTCTTCTCTGCAAGAGGACCTGGTCATCAACTATCAAAAACAAAATAAAACAAAAACTACAAATACCGTTAGAGATCCCCGGCAACGGCGCCAAAATTTGACCGCGCGTCGAACACGTCAAATATAAGAGTGAAATAAGTATGGAATTGGGGGTAGAAATACAACTTATCACTGTCTACAATGGTTTGTAGATGATGGTAAGAGGATCGTCCACAGAGACCTCTAGGAAATGTAGTTCTTGAGTTGACTTCCTCGTCACTGAGTTTTGGTTGGGTGTTATCTGAAACTAAAGACAAAACGGAAAATAATGAAAACAGTTTAAAATATAAAATAGTATTGACCGAAGTCTAGGCCAAGACTGCGGGCTAGATTGGGAATAAGTCTTGTGATACGGAATTCCAGGTAAGGGCGATGGGTGAGCTTGCGTCCTTATGCATCGATCATGGACTGAAGTATGTTCATCTCTTCTTCATAGTACTGCTATAGAGGGGAGGAACTCCTTTTCCCTCCTATCTTCCCTCCTCTTCAAACTATCTGGCGGGTACTCCCTCTCCTGATAATCCTAGTCAAGGGACACCTTGCTGGTTAAAGGGTTTATCCGTTTGACTGCTGTCTTGAATGGTTGCTCACCTCTTCAATGGTGCAGGGGAAGACAGTACCTAGGCTAAGTTCCTAGGTTGTCAATCTGGTCTCTACCTATTTTACCTATTCTTCTAGTCTGCTCGAGACTAGTCACCTACTGCGTCTAGCCGGCGGGTACTCCCTCTCCTTCTAGACTGGTTACAACTCTTCTCTCCTAGAGAACAAGGATGATCAAACCTTGGCTCTAGTGAGTAAGCGATGGATTAAGTTCAAGAATAATTAAATACAAAGAAAGAGATTGTGAAGAACGGATTGTGTCTCACGATTGCATTAAGAACTTCAGCTCATCACCCTTACCAAGAATGGGGTTTCTAGTTACTCATACTCATGGATAAAAGATAAAGAAATTAATTTGCATAAAAATATTAAATCCGAAATAAATTCGGAGCAAGGTTTTTAACAATGGAGAACTACGAAAAAGGGAAATTGCGTTCTAACTGGGAAAATCTGATGGGTCATGATGCGGACAGAGGCCAACGATGTTTAGCTAAAATAGCCATAAGAACCTCTGTCCCAATCAAACTCAAACTCCTAAAATATCCTAAAAGATAATTACAATTAATTGTTTCTAAAAAGGAAACTAAATCGCAATTAATTAAAAGAGGGAGATCCCAATCGGGATTCTACTTAAGATTGTCTTCAGATCCCTCTAAAATTGCTGGACAGCTGCTACGTGCCAGCTGTGAGAGTCCATCTCCAAAAATACTTCAATCGCTCCAAGCTGCAGTCTGATCGCAAAGGAGTCTTGGCCGAAGTCTAGGCCAAGACGATTCTGGTAAGCGTACTGCGTCAGATACGACCTTGTCTAGGCCAAGATCCAGGCCTAGACTCGAATAAACAGCTTCAGCTCTAAACTTTATGAATTCTTCTCATTCTGCCTCCAAACCAGACCTGATCAAATGTGGGAAATAAAGGGTAACATCAGTTGAATTACTGTCCAAATTAACTAGAAAATGGACAATAAAACATGATGAAATGCAATGCAATCACTTGGCATCCCATCCCCGTTTAAAGGAAAACGGGCAAATGGAGAGAGCTTGCGTTGTCAGCTGGCCGTATCTAGATGGTCCGACGACCACGATACGCGTTAAGATTCCAAATAGCCTTCACCGTTTCCTTAAACGGGCGACTTGGCATCCCATCCCCGTTTAAAGGAAAATGGGCTAATGGAGAGAGCTTGCGTTCTAGATGGTCTGACGACCACGATACGCGTTAAGATTCCAAATAGCCTTCACCGTTTCCTCAAACGGGCGACTTGGCATCCCATCCCCGTTTAAAGGCAAACGGGCGAATGGAGAGAGCTTGCGTTGTCAGCTGGCCGTATCTAGATGGTCCGACGACCACGATATGCGTTAAGATTCCAAATAGCCTTCACCGTTTCCTCAAACGGGCGACTTGGCATCCCATCCCCGTTTAAAGGCAAACGGGCGAATGGAGAGAGCTTGCGTTGTCAGCTGGCCGTATCTAGATGGTTCGACGACCACGATACGCGTTAAGATCCCAAATAGCCTTCACCATTTGCTCAAACGGGCGACTTGGCATCCCATCTCCGTTTAAAGGTAAACGGGCGAATGGAGAGAGCTCGCGTTGTCAGCTGACCGTACCTCGTTGGTCCGTCGACCACGATACGCGTTAACACAGACCTGTACACAAACCCATCCCTATTTTCACAAACAGGCGGACGGAGAAGATAGCATACCAAAGGTCTACAATGACCAAACAACATTCAACAACACTCAGAAATCCGAACAGAAAGCAATTTTATTCATAAAAAGAAGGGGAAGGCCATACGACATCTACAATCTATTCGTCATCACCAGGGAGAAGGGTAATATCCAGCAGGGTGCGAGAAACATCCCCAATCTCACTAGGAATGGGCGACAGAACACGCAAAAAGCTCTCGAGAAAAATCTTCTTGCTCTGAAGCATGCTGAGGGAGACCTCCACATAGAGAAGGGCGCTGCCTACGGTGTCCACCACCTTAAAATCCTCCGACATGGCCAACCCCTTCTTGGCAAGCAACAGATCCGCAATCCCTTCCAAACCACGGATCTCCTCCTCCGTGGCCTCAATCATCTCATGGACGGCAAGAGAATCCCGAAGGGAATTCTTCTTCACCTTGGAGAGAAAAAACAAAAACTGCCCTAGGGTCTGTTCGTCCATAACTATAAGAAACAAGAAAGACTAGAAAAAAGGGAAAGAGGTGTAGTCTGACCAAACAAGACAATCTATTTATAGAAGGCCTAGCAATCAATGACACGGTTACAAAGGCACCTGAAAAGACGCGACCATCAATAAAAACGCCAAGGGAACACGTGACACCCCCTGGGAAAGACGCAATCAGCGTGGAAAGACGGCCAAATTTATGGAAAGGCTGCAAAATTCAGAAATCATCATAGGCTAAGCAAAAACACTAGGGGGAACTATTCACCATCGGCAAGAACTCGCCATTAGACGAAGTGAGCCGTCAGAACAACGATACGACTAACGGCTAGAGAGAAACAACACAAGCATAATGGGCCCCAACACAATGGAAAGCTCAAACGAAAATAACACAAACACTCCTTTATTATAAGGCTATACGGCATCTACAGGGAGAAAAGCAAAGACAGTTAATCAGAGAAACCATTCTCGTCATCTTCATCATGAGGAGGCGAGGAAGGAATCCCCCCGATAGCAGCATTAGCTAAGGTCAAATCGGAAGCGGCCCCTCTCATTCCCTCTAAGCAGCACTGTAGCAGAGCCTTCTGACTTTTCAAAGCGGCCATAGTAACTTGAACATGAGACGCTGACACCGCCGCCCCCGAAACCACCGTGAGGGCATCAAAATCCCCCTCGGACACAGTATCCCGGAGACCCACCAAGGGACGAAGCGCCCTATCCAGCTCATCAATATCCTCGGAGATCCGTACCAACATACGTCTCACAACAGAGGTGTCCCCCACAACGCGACCTTTCACACGACAGACTTTCGCGGACAAATAACTCCGGGTCAAGTCATCCATGATCACCGGAGAAAAGGAAAAACAAAGCAAAACAACAAGGAGCAAAAAGGGAGGCAACTAAGAGAGAAGGGAGGAAAAAACCCATTTATAAACACACAAGCACCACCTCAAAAAACGGACCCAACGGTAATACCCCTAACGCCCAAAGGATCAACCATCGGGGATGACCGGTGGGTAACCCCGATGCTCGCCGAACCTTCAGGCATAGCTGGCCTAAGCGCGAAAGGCTCAGACCAATGGAACAATCAGCACAAACTTGGCAAAATTACCACAGCATTTCACATTAGAACGGGAAGGCAAGTAAAAGAAAACAGAGTCATTATTACAACCGAGGAAAAATCGAACGATGTTCAGACAAAACAGAAAATCACAAAGGCTACAAAAGAAAGCTAAGAACCGGTTGGTAGGGGAGGCTGAACGGGCGACCCACCATGGGGCAAGGGAGGCTGATCAGACCCACCAACGACACCAGGTTGCCCAACGTCTATGGCTACGATGAGAATATCAGCTCGATCAGACACCTTAGTCAGCTCAAAATCAGGGCCGTCATAACAATCAGAAAAGGCCGTCAGCATGGCATCAACGACCTCGTCTCGAAGAGCAACCATCCTCGAAGGAACAACGTCCAGCTTCGACCGAAGCCCCCCATCCCGCTCTTTCTCCAAAGCCAACTCCCGTTGAAGCCTCTCATTCTCTTGCACAAGGCCCTCACAGCGCCCCTTCACCTCAACCAACTGCTCATGGACACCCGAAAGCTCGGCTGCTTTCGCCTTGGCACCATCCACCTCCGCTCGGAGAACTCCAAGGTCCTCCTCAATCCGATCACAGGTGGCCCGGATACTTGCATGATCCCGCCTCTCTTTCCCAAGATCGTCCATCAAGGACCGAATCCTACCGGATGTATTCTCCTGCAGATAGCGGAGTTGGCAGAAGGCAGAAAATAAACTGGCCTGGGCCTCAGCGTGCTGACGTCCCAAGGTCATTTGGCCAAATTGGTCCCTCTCATAATCCAGACCGACCATCTCCCCGAAAAAGATCGATAGGGGAAGATCCCTAGCGCAAGGATCAGCCACCCCCAACGCAGGAAGACCTTGCTGCGCCATACCCCTCACATCCAAAACATGAGTAACAGGTCCACCGGGCCCCATAGTGGAGAGATGAACCTCAGTATTCAACGGCTGCGCACCCTGCAAATACCCGTCCGGTAGAGCGATCTCGGCAAGAGGCGGCGCAGGCGTATAGTGAAGGCGCAGAGGCACCGAAGCAGAGTCACTAAGGGAACAAGTACCGCCACCCCCACCTGATAAAGGAGCGTTCGGAGAAGGCCAACAGGCACCGGACCCACTACCAGCCAGAGGATCAGGGGATGAAACATCGAAAGGATTACCCTGCAGGTCTGGCCCCACATCCGTATTCGCGAGAATGTCCGAGACTTGGCCATCGTCCACCCCAAGGACGATAGGATTAAGCTCCCCTCTCCCTTCGGCAGACACCCCCAAAACCTCCGCAGTTGCAGGCGAAAGACCCTTCTCCTTCTTCTTCTGTTTCTTCGCAAGCAAACGGGTGACACTATCGGCCACAACAGAGGAAGATTTCGGAGTCTTCAAAGGCAAAGTAGTAACCGATGGCTGGGAAGGGCAGAACCTAAGAGGAGTAGCAGAAATCATGGTGAAATCCGACAGCGGCGGCCCAACATCCTCCACCACCGGTACCCTCTCACTAGTAAACCCCTCCTGCTGATCAAAAACGCTGTGACTAACATCCTCGGCCAAACTCCGCGAAGGAGGAGTGACTGATTCGATAACGACAGCAACTACCCCTTTTCGGGCAGACCTAGGCCTCTTATTGGCGAGGGGCTCATCCTTTTGATGCGAAGAGGCCTCCCCGGTAACCCTCTTCCGCCTCCGAAGGGAAACCTCAGGGCTCTCCTCCCGCTCAGCCGACACCGAAGGCCCCTTTTCGCTATTAGGTGCCGAGGACTCCTTATCGTCCTCATCGTCGTCCCTCGCCTCTGCAAAAACAATCACGGCCATTCCACCACAATAAAGCACCCCATCGGGTAAACAAAATAAGGAAATCACGAAGGCAAAACTTACCAATACCACACAGCTCTATCGGCCTCCAGATGGCATATAGCCGTGTATTAAACGGCTGCTTCATAGCGACTAAAAGCTTCTCAACAGCAGCCGCCTCTTCAAGCGTTAGCTCGCCCGGCTGAGGCTTGACCCATCGGGCATCAGTAACGTGCCGATTAAAACCCGACCTCCAAACGAAAGGGGATTCGGGCATCTCAAGAACAAAGAAGCAATTCGCCCAGTTCTTAATCGACGAGTCGAACTTCTGGAAATGCATGGTAAAAGACTTAACCGAAGGATCGGACTTCCGTGGGAAAATGGAAATCCAACCCTTTCGGATGGCCAATTGAAAGAAATACCTCAAAAGCCCAAGGGTAGGCTGCGAGATATCGTTGGTGACGCACGCTTGGATAAACGCATAGATACCGGCCCAAGAGTTCGGAGGGATCTGCGCCGGGTTCAAATCAAACTCGGTCAACATTGCGCGAACCAGCGAATGAACAGGAAGACGGAACCTATACTTAAAAATCTTCGTATAGAGCACCCGGTCACTCCCGACGAAATTAGAGCTCAATCTAACTTCCGGCCCAGGAACCCTAGCCGTGTATTTGTCCGTCATGATCCCGTTGCACTTTATCAACTCGGCATCTAACTCAACCCGATCGGTTATCACCGATTCGGTGGCGGCAATCTTGGCCTCAACAACGGACATAGGCCTGTCCACGTCGGTAGAAGAAGCAACGGGCGCCGCCATGAAATAAAAATAAGAAAGAAGGGGACACGAAATCGAGAAGGAGCAAGGAAGAAGAAGAAGAGAGTCTCTGTTTTCCTTTCTTTTCTTTGGAAGTTGCAGGCTTCGTAATTCCCTGAAAAGAAAGGAGAGCGGCGCACTGTATAGGGCACCGCGCAAATAATAAATGACACGTGGAAGGGGAAACAACTTTCCTCTCACGAAAGGACAGGACGCCTCGACCAGCCCAAACGTCCCTCCTCAAATTTCAAACTTGATCCAACCAAGAAGAAATGATCGGGCGCCACGCAAGCACGCACGCGCATCCCACCATCATTACCCCTGCCACGCACTTAATGAGACATGACGTTACCAACAGTCGGCCCAAAAGGACCAACGGCCCGAAAACTTCACAACTCATTTCCCCTTGAAAGACAAACGATCGGTTAGGCCGCTGGTCCCACCCGCAATCGGGAGACAACTCCCCAACAGAACGGCATACTCCAATCGCTCCCAACGGCAGATAGCCCCAACGACCCTGAGAAGCCACGGGTAGATATCAGACCAAGCCCTTGGTAAACACTCGGGCTCGTCGTCGTTCATGCATGATAATACATAACCAGACTTCAGGGGCATTATAGACTTTTCTCCCTCTCATAGCCGGTCCGGTACGTTTCTCGGGGCCAACGGTCAACTTAGGGCCTAACGGACATCCGATGCGTCTAGGCACGACACATGTCCCGCTAGCGGACTCAGTTCCTTGACAACACGTGTCCCGCCGACTTAAGAGAGAAAAGCCTATAAATACCCCCCCCCCCCCCCCCCCCCCCTCGCCATCCCCCGCTCACGGGAGGTAAGCGAAACACTGCACTACTCACTAAAGTCCTTCATTACTCGCACTACCCCCGTGCTAACTTGACCGTCGGAGCCTCTACACCGGAGGCCCCCTTCGGTGCTTTTTCAGGTACCTCGACGCAAGCAGATCCACCCTACCCAACGCAATTACAGAAGAACCCCCACCCCGTATACCAGATTATCAGGTAGGAACTAAAATTGCCAAGTTGAAAAACTTTTGTTAGTTAATTAATTATGATAATACATTAATTAATTATTTATTTATATTTAGTGTATGTTCTCTAGGACTGATGACAGAACCCTTGCCAAATGTGTATTACTAATGATGTCGATTCAACCATGCATCAGTTTTCAAATGTTGGATTCGTATAATGAATGGCTAGAACTTCCTAGGAAGAATGATATGGATTTTTAGTGGGTTGGAATGAATGGCCAATTTCATTGTCTGTTTGTTAGTTAATTAATTATGATAATACATTAATTAATTAATTATTTATATTTAGTATTTAATTAATTAATTAAAAGATTTCTGAATTATAATTCATTATAAGAATTATTTATTTATATTTAGTATTTAATTAATTAGTTAAAAGATTTCTGATTTTCAAAAATTTAAATTGAATTGTTTAATATTAAATCTGATCGAACAAAAATTTTTACGTTAGGGATTTGTGGGTGCACAAAGCTGACAATTAGGATTATTTTAAGTGACTAAAATAATAAAATTTATTCCTTATACTAGTAGTAATAATGAAAATGCATGATTGAGGGGACTATTTCTGAAGGAAATTGTTTCAATACCCGTGGTTATACAGGGCAACAAATGGGGACAAACAAATTAAAAAATTAGGAGATACAATGCTACTACTAATAATTATGGTGCATGATTGTGGGGACAATTATTGAAGGAAACATGGCAATGCTCGTGGATATATGTAATTAATTACTATATTAGTATATTGCTTTTATTTTCACGTAGAAATATGAATTACAACATTTAAATGCAATATTAGAAGATTGTTGTTATATTTAATAAGTTTTCCCTTTTTAAAATGACTATTAAATTTTCAAATGATTTCTTCTTTTCATTACAAATATTTTCGTTTTTTCAGAAAAAATGAAAACTCGCAAAGTAAACACGTTTTCCAGTTTTCAGATCAGGAAATTCTTACATTCAGTGTGAAGTAAACACGCTCTCCAGTTTTTCTGATCAGGAAACAAACGCGAAGTAAACGCGTTTTCCAGTTTTTAGAATGAAAATAAATAGCAAATTTTTAAATTGAAAATTCTTCCAGGTAAACGGGCCCTCAGCTGCAGCTATGTCAAGAAGCAGTAAAACAAGACTTTTGCTCCGATTCGACTCACCTGACCATTTTATTTTCTTGTTGAGCAGGTTTGAGTTGTTGCATGGTCAAAATCAAACTCCTGTAACTTTGTTTTATTTGATGAGCAGCCACTTTAGTTTTAAATTCGGCTAGAAATTTTTTTTAACCAATTTTAATTCAGATCTTAAATTCACACTTAGAAAATAAATACAACTTAATCTTTTTAACAGAAAGAGTACACTTGCACATGAAAAAAGAAAAAGAATAATAAAACATGCACACCTCTAGATGAAGATGAGACAATCATATTTTTATTTTAAGTGTAATTCTTGGATTGTTTTGGCAATATATCTTCAGTAACTTGGTTGACTTGGGAAAATGACAAAGTTCATATCAAACCAAAGTTTGAAAAATATAGATTTAGAAAAATTGGCTTAGAAAAATACTCTCTCCGGATTTTATTAACTGTCACTTTTCTACGGATTCTTACTGTTCATAATGATTGTCATTTTACTTCTTCGGGTCCACATTTTTTTGCCTTTTCGATCCCATATTTTTTGTACTATTAAAGAATAGATTAACTAATTATTGGACAAAAAATCAAAGTTCGATTTGAAAAAAAAAAAAAAAAAAAACTAAAAAATGGCATTGCAGCCTGCCACTGTGCCACAGCGACACCCTTTCAAGTCCAGAGGGGGTACTTCAGAGCTTCCATAAAATTAATTAATTAAGAAAAGAAAATAGACCAGTTCAATGATCACTAACTATAAATACAAGTGTAATTTCAATGGTCGGGATATCATATAACGAAATGAAAGGAGCTTACTTCCTTGTAGCTTTTGTAGTTCTTGCAACATCTGCAGCATTAATCTCAGCCTCTGATCCTGATCCTGTTCAGGACTTTTGTGTAGCCCTTAATGACACCAAAACTGGTGGTATGTGCCCTTAATCTATATATATTTCCTTTTCTATTTTAATTTTTTTAACATTAATTTGTGATGCATAAGTATAGAGCTTGAAAGAATCAAAATCGTAACTCTTGCAGTTAATCGTTTTGTGAAAATCATTCCCTGAGAGTACTTTATTTCTTGATTAGGCAACGCAGTGAGCTTCAGAACACGTGTCGTTAATATGTTTTATATATTTATTTTTTGTGCGGACAGTGTTGGTGAATGGGAAATTCTGCAAGGACCCAAGCTTGCGATGGCAAATGATTTCTCCTTCTCAGGACTGAACGTTCCGAAGAACACAACAAACCCTGTTGACTCAGTTGTCACCCCTGTTAATGTTGTCCAAATCCCAGGACTTAACACTCTTGGCATTTCCATGGTCCGCATCGACTATTCCCCGTACGGCACAAACCCACCACACACCCACCCGCGCGCCACAGAAATCCTGTTCGTCCAGGAGGGGACTCTGTACGTAGGATTCGTGACATCGAACCCTGAGAATCGCCTCATTTCAAAGGTCTTGTACCCAGGAGATGCTTTTGTTTTCCCCGTTGGGCTAATCCACTTCCAATTCAATGTGGGAACTAGCAATGCTGTTGCCTTTGCTGGTTTAAGCAGCCAGAATCCTGGTGTGATTACTGTTGCGAATGCAGTATTTGGGTCAAATCCTGCCATCAATCCTGATGTGCTGGCCAAGGCCTTCAAGCTGGACGAGGATGTGGTGAAGCATCTACAAAAGCAATTCTGGTGGGCAAACAATTAGAATCTAATTGCAAGATTATGGAAATATCTACTAATTAAATAAAATGTTGCAGGCCTTTGTTGGACTACATTATATCTATCTTATATCATTTCGTATAACTGTTGTAACAATAATCAATCCACACCTTTCACCGTGTTGGTTTTGAGTGATCTTGAATAATATTTTGTTGCTTGGTTTTAAGTGATCTTGAATAAATAATTAGTTCCATGTCGCTTTTCCACATATAATTGTGTTCAATTGATGGTCAGAAGATAAAATAGAGCAGAACGTGGGTTGGGAATTGTGCGGAGAACTTTCTCAGAACATGTCCGTGGTTCCCAAACTCAGCGTTTAATTACCGAAGTAATGCTAATTTATTCGTGAAATAAGTAGGTTAGTAAAACTCAATATATGTATATATCATATTGTAACACAACCAATCATTTGAGTAATTAAAGAAGTAGGAAAAAGTTATATAGACAACACGGGCATATGAACTAGTTAAGGGTCTTCATTAATATATTTGTTAGGAAAGAATTAACTTTTATTTTTTATTTTTACTAGTTAACGTACAAACGAGCCTAACTGGACTGCCTAATGGAAGGTTATATTACATGAAAAAGTAAAATAAAAAACGGAAGGTCATATGTTACGCTCTCTCTTTTAGAGTTTATCTATCGCTACTTAGATAAATACTATTACCTAAACCAAACAAGCTCAAGTTGTTTAACGTAGTCGATTTCAAATGAGGTTGTCAATATACAACTAGACCTATATTCAACTAAGTGAATTTCTTCCTAGATGAACGAATTGATAGAATTAGAATTTTGAGTTTTATTTAATGAATTAAAAGTTTTTGGACTTTTAATTAATCAAGGCTCATGCATGAACAAATAGAAGAAACTCTCTCATGATAAAAATCTAAAAAATAATGGTAAGTTTACCAGACAAGCCATAAGGCTATATATAATAAATGACTAAACCTATTTAGACTAGAACTAGGAATTCTAACTAAATAATAATAATACAAGATTTAATTAAATAAATAAATACAAGTTCTAACAAAGATAGGAATCCAACTTGGCCCATGGTGTGGGCCAAGCCAAGGTGCTCCATGCTCATATCGCGGCCAATGCGCGTATGCGTCAAGGCTCGCGCCCGAGTCCGTGTGTGGTTCGGACATGTGCAACGATGCGCAACCGTAAGCTCCGCTTGAGCTAATCTTCATCTTGCATGGGAAAAAGTTTCAAAAAGTCCATGTTGGTACAAACACCTTTGCCGTGAGCCTAGGTGCTCAGATTGGTGTTGCTTTGTTCGCCAAGTGAGGTTAGCACCTTCACAAGCCTTGGTGCTTTCTCCCTCAAGACGGCCTCTTTGATCAGCGTCTCGCTCTTAAGCTCTTTGAATCTTCTTGCCTTTGGCTCGAGTCATCGGGCCCATTGGTGGCAATGGCACGGTTGATGTGTGCGATGAACCTCAATTCACATCATTCTCTCCCTCTTAGGAATGATTCGTCCTCGAATCATCATCGTCTACATCAAACAAAGTTAAGTCAGTAACATTAAAGGTAGCACTAACCCAACCATACTCACTAGGCAAGTCAAGTTTATAGGCATTATCGTTGATCTTGGCAATGACTTGGAATGGTCCATCGCCTCTAGGAACCATCTTGCCTCGGCGTTGGCTTAGGAAGCGCTCGCATCCTAAGTGCAACCAAACCCAATCGCCCATATTGAAGGACACAAGAGTCCTTCCTTGATTCCTCTTAAACGCTAACTTAGTGTTTATCCTCTCATTGCGCTTGGCTTTCTCATGTATTTTCGTCACCATCTCGGCCTTCTTGGCGCCATCTACACTAGACAACTCACTTAAAGGCAAAAGTGATAAATCCAAAAGAGTTAAAGGATTAAAGCCATAAATAGTTTCAAAAGGTGAATAATGCGTAGTAGAATGAATGGAGGGATTATAAGCAAACTCAAAAATAGAAGACATTCTTCCCAAGTAGAAACATACTTTCGCACCAAAGTACGCAATAAGGAAACAAGAGTCCTATTAACTACTTCCGTTCGTCCATTGATTTGTGGGTGACAAGATGTAGAAAACAAAAAAATTAGTTCCAAGTTTCCTCCACAAAACCTTCCAAAAGTAGCTAAGAAACTTACCATCTCTATCACTGACAATGCTAGAAGAAATTCCATGCAAACTCACAATATCATTAAAGAACAAGTTAGCAATATTAGTTGCATCATCGGTGTTTGCACAAGTAATAAAATGCGCCATCTTAGAAAACCGATCGACAACTACAAAAATTGAATCCTTTCCCCTCTTGGACTGAGGCAACCCAATTACAAAGTCCATAGAAATATCGGTCCAAGGGTGAGAAGGAACCGACAATGGCATGTACTCGTCATGGTTCGAAACTCTAGATTTGGCCTTACGACACACAATGCACCGAGCGACAATGCAGACAACATCTTGCTTCATGTGAGGCCAATAAAAATGATCCTTAAGTACATCCAAAGTTTTATTCACACCAAAGTGGCCTATCAAACCGCCACTATGTGACTCATGCACAAGCAAGTGACGCTGTGCAAGTGACGCAAAGAACAATGAGGAATGCACAAGCGTTTTCTTTTAAATAAATAATCTTCATGCTTGTAAAACTTAGACTCGGCACTAGACACACAAGTATTATAAATCTCACCAAAGTCAGAATCATTAACATAGAGATCAATAATGTGCGAAAATCTAAGTAATTTAGCATTAAGAGTAGAGATTAGTACATACTTCCGAGACAATGCATCGACCACAATGTTCTCCTTACCTTGTTTGTATTTGATGTGGTAAGGGAATGCCTCAATAAACTCCATTCAAGTTTGACCGGTTGTTGAAGCCGTCAAAAAATAACAATAAAACTTGTTGCCTAATGCACAATAAAGATTGCATATAGTGGTAACATGGTCGAACTTAGGACAAGGGCAGACGCTTACTTCAGTGTATGATGCGGACAAACAACTGAAACAGTACCAGTGGGGGGTTTTGAGAGATTGTTTGATCAACTATTACTAGACTAAATAAAACAGAATAAAGCAAAATAATTAAAGATATGAAATCGATGAGAAAATGTTCCTAGCAAAGGTCTATCTCCGGTTGCATTTCGGTTAGTCGGTCATTGGTGCAAAGATGTTCTACTCCTAGTTCATAGATATGCTATAGGGACTAGGTACGCTTAGGTCCCCTGCTTTCCTTCGTAAGAGAATGATCGTCACTCAAATATAATAATATTTTTCTGATGCCTAAATGCACAAATAAAATGTGTAAAGGGCAAGACAGGGTCGAACCACAGAGATTGAAGGAATAATAAACAACTTCAATGTATGACAAAGAGTAATTGCAGCCAAACTTAAAAGTAACACTGGGGTGGGGGGGAGGGGTTTATGTTGATCAGTAGAATTAATCAACGCAGATGTGGCAGCTAACAAGACAAATAATTATAGACACAAATCACAACACAAGAGTAGTAAGAAATCAAGGGCATGAAAGGAAATAACAATTAAGGGCAAGATAACTAAAAGCAGTTCGAGGGCAAGATAACAAGAAAAACTATAAAGGAGATATTAATCTGATGGGAAGAGATCTTAGCAAAAGGCGTTCTCGGGTTGCATTTCGGATCGGTTAATCATCGGCGCAGAAATATTCCAAACTCAAGCACAAACCTACTATAGGGACCAAGTTCACACTAAAAATCCCCTACTTGCCTTCTTAATAAAAGCCACCCCCCGTTTTCACATGTGAGGCGACCTTGACATTTCGCCGTCCTCCCAGGCACGAATGCGGGGAGGCAATACTCAAAACGCCCATGAAGTTGAGGCAAGATAGATCTAGGGCGTGACGTCCTAGTGTGTCAAGCTCGCGACACAACCCTAAACGACTATTTACCCCTAGATGAAAGACCTCTCGCGATGTCCCCACTAGGTGTCTACTACTCCTAACAACCTCACGATGACATTATCACTATTAGGATGACAGTACCCGCACAGAAATACTAACAGTTGATCAGGCCCTTAACATTTCTAAGTGAGCATGGCATGAAAATGATAAACAACCGAATATGACAGTGAGAATATATTAAGCACGTTTAAGCCTCTTAACCAAGCCTTGCAACCTTTGAAACACCCTTTACTAAGAGGAATGGG
Source organism: Viola odorata (assembly GCA_963691705.1). Lineage (NCBI taxonomy): Eukaryota > Viridiplantae > Streptophyta > Magnoliopsida > Malpighiales > Violaceae > Viola > Viola odorata. The sequence continues at coordinate 47,389,415 of OY829543.1, read as the reverse complement.
ACTTAGCTACTCATAATTAAATATAAACAGCAAGTAAGAAAGGGAAATAACATAAACAAGCTTAAAGAAAATAAAAGAGAAATGTATTAGAATAAACCAGTGAGGAATTCAATACTTTCTCCCATTACAAGCTGACGACGTTGCTCAAAAAGAGGAAGAGAGAATCCCTAAAGTTTAGGTAAAGTGAGAGTTTGTCCTAGGATCAGCCGCCTTTACCAAAAACCCTAAACTAAGCTTAAATAGCCTAAAAACTAGCTAAGGGATAAAATACAGCTAAGGAGAGAGAGTGTCAGCGCATGAGAGGATGACAACGCATGGGGAGGACACGCCCTTGGCAGGGAATATTCTCAAATCTTCTGGAAGCGTCTGGCATCTTCTAGAAACGCTTGGAATCCCGTGAGAATCTTCAGAGATTCCTCTCTTTGGCTTTTGGCATTGATCTGTTGTGGAAATGTCAAGGGCACGAGACTGCTCACTGGTTTGGTTAACGTCGAGGGCACGATGACATTCTGATGTTCTAGGCCTCGATGCTTCAAAGGTCTAGAAATCCTTCCAAAATCGCATGCTTTCGCTCTTTTCTTCCTTTAGGCACCGATCTGCAAAAAGATGGGAAAATGGGGCAAATTAGAAGTATCATGCCCTGGAAAAGGCTGAAATAAAGGGGAAAAACCTATACTAAAAACATGTGATCAAACATCCCCACACAGCCCAATGCTCGCCCTCGAGCATTCACAAAATTAAAAAATCACCTCATGCAATAACATACATCTTCAATCCCTTAACGCACAGAATAGACAACTCATTCGGCACGCTACACCCAACCAGAACATATCCTTCCCTAGAAAAGCACCTGTATTAGACTAATAGGATAACGAACCTATCAATCAGACTTTTCCAGATCAAGGCTATTCATCAACAGTCCTCACCTAGATATGTGTTTGCACTCACGCTCACAACAAAATATGTGTTTAGGCTAATCACAAAAAAATACAAATAACATAACACAAGGCAAAGTTTGCACATCAATCCGAGTACTGTAGTACACATGCGAGGGCAATCTAGCGATCAGAGAGAACTTTGCAAAAAAAAGGAAAAGAAAAAGAAAAGGAAAAGGGCAAGAAAAGGGTATGGAAAGGTACGAAGGGGAAGAAAGAAAAGGAAGAGAAATAAAAAAAAAGTAAAAGGAGAAAAAAGAAAAAAAAGAAAGAAAGAAGAGAGGAGAAAACAAATCTGGAGGTGGAGGATTCCTTGGCTAGAAGGGAGGCGAGATGGTGAGTAACACCTGTTGAAGAGGGTTGAAGGCGAGGGCTAGACGATGGCTTTGGCATTCCTCTGTGGGGGAGATCTTCGTCTTCTTCGAGGGCTCAAAATGGTTGCCTTTTGCTGTGCATGCTCTGCTTTTATTTAGAATTATTATTATTATTATTTTTTTAAAAGAAGATAAAAATAAATAGCAGGCAAATATTTACTTTTTCTTCCTCAGCTCGAAACTTGTGTTGGCATTTAATTTCTCAGAACTGGAGCCGGAGCTGGCAATCTTTAAAAACTTCTTAAGCGTTTGACTTCGAGGGCTTGATATATGACTTTACTTCCCCACACTTGAGTTTTGGTGTGGTGAGGAAGTAGTGTTACGTTGCTGTCATGGCCCCGATTTCTGATTTCTGCGCTTGCTCTATCTTGCCCTTGATCTATATCTTCCTCCCCACACTTATCTTCTTCAATGCCTAACCCTTGCCTTTTGTGATGAAGAGTGTTACTCACCTGTCAAGGAAGGGTCAAAGAAAAGGTTCAAATGGTTAGAAGAGAAAATAGGGAGGGAATGGAAGTCGAGGGCATGAAAAGGGAAAAGAGAAGTGGAGAAAGAGAGAAAACAGATGAAAAGAAAAGAAAGGATAAAAAAAAGAAAATTGCAAAGTCTCTCATCGTTTCGTTGCTTTCCCCCGTCTAATGGTGCCTATACCCAGGGATATCATGCAAACCTAGCCACTGCCTATTCAAGCATTATAACACACATGAATAAAAGGCATAAAGCTCAAAGTGCTCACGGGGTTCAAATTGTGACTACTGGTGTCTAGGGCATGACTGGTCATAAGGGTTAGTAGGTCTAGATATGCATGGTCAGGCATAGATGAAATGAATGAGAAGATTCTTCTATGCATCAAAAGTCAAGGATGCATGTCAATTATGAGGGTTTTTAAAATAGGCAGTGGCAAAATTCTTTGCAAAGTCTAAAAATAAAATCCGATTTTTTTTGAAAAATTCGAAAAACATGTAATAAAAAACATGCAATCATGCAACAAGCGGAATATTAAACATGCAAACAAACACGCAAATAAATCCCTCCCCACACTTAGGCTGCGCATTGTCCTCAATGTGGGAAGGGCACACACAAACGTGAAAATTAAAAATAAGTACAGTAAAACGAAAACAAAAAGAGTAGGTGAAAATGTTTTTGACCCTCCTAGAGGGCATGAAAAATGATTGTTCGGGGGTGAATCATGGGGGCCACTTCAGCCGTCAAAGCCTGAAGTTCCGTGAGCGCCGCCTAGAGCAAGCGCTCGATCCTGAGAATCGGCTTGGTAGATGGATCAGAAGTGCTAGCTGTTGGATTGACATCGAGGGCTCGATTTGAATCTTCCTCACGAGCATGAGGGGCTACAGGGGCTCGAGGCCTGGAAAGGTTGGGGTAGTCGAAGTTGCCTCCATGCTTCGTGCTAAAGACCTTCTCTCCCGAGGGTGTGCTTCCTATAGAGAAACTCAAAATACCTTGTGAGAGACATAAATGCCCCATACCATCAAGGGTACGGGGGTCTAAATCCTTAAATGCAAGGGGCTCACTAAGGCCAGCAGAGTTCAAATCCAGATTATGCAAGTTGACAGCAAGCAAAGCAATGAGAGATCCTAAAATGGGGCCACGAGAGCCGTTTTGAACATGAATGATTGCTGCGGCTATCTAAAATCCTGAATTCACCCTACGCTTATTTTTCATGCACTAAAGAAGAAAAAGCTCTTGCAAAGTTAACTGCCCTGAAGAGTTAAATCTAGCAGCAAAAGTGAGGGCAAGAAAATGGTGTAGGATTCTAAGGGCAGGATCTATGATTTCATGCGCTTTAGATGATTTTGGGTTAAATTCAGCACTGGGATTTTCAGTCAATTCACGGAAAGCATCATCAGCATCAAACACAGCAGGGATAACAGTCAAAGCATTCTTATAAGCATTGGATTTCAATTCATCAGGCGTGACAAAATTAAGTATGCGATTGAACTCATTTAGGGAAAGCTTGGACTACTGGTTTGCTAAACGAAAATTAATCACACCAGGGGCAGAAAGATTAGGCCCAAATTTGCCCTTAGGGTTAAAATGGTCCGAAGCAACCCAGAAAGTTGTGAACATCTCAAGTGAGACCTCAACAAAGGCCGGGTGTTCTAAAAAGAACAGTGATTCCCAACCGATGTTCCCTACCAGCTCTCGGACTCAAGATTCGAGTCCCATTTTGCTTAAAAAATCTAAATCCAGATGCGTACATAGGTTAACGCCTCTGAAGTTTATAGCATGCAACTTATCCAAGGAAGGCTTATCATTAAAAGTCAACCAGGTATGAGGATTAGAAAGGTCAGAAACAACCTAGATTGAGGTCGTTCGCGGGGTAGAGGTAGGGACTGGTGTCGTGCCCTCGATGTCTGAGTCGTTGTCTTGCCCTAGACGAGCCTTCTTCGATGTTGTGGGCTTGATCTGGACCTTAGAGGAAGACGTGGCCTTCCTTTTCCTTCCCATTTGTGTCTCTGGCTCAGCTGGTTTCTCTATTCTGGTTGGAGTCTTAGACTTTCTTTTCGCAGTCGCCTTCTTCGTCGCAACTTCCTTCTCTCTAGCTTTCTTCTCATTCTCGGCTTTTTGAGCTACTTCTTTCTCAGCTTTCTCCTTCTCAGCCCTTTCTTTCTCCAAATCTTCCTTTTCTTCTTCTTCGGCATCATTCTCGCCGGACCCTTCCTCCTCGCCAGCGGCGGTTTGTTTGACCTCGTCTTCGTCTACTTTGGCAGGCGCTTCATCTTCGTGTTTAGATTCAGACACAAGAACGTCCTTCAAGGCCTCCTCCACCATAAGGTTTTTCTTGGCTGCAGGTGAGGGCTTTTCTAGCTTAGGTTTCTTGGGCGTGGCGGCAGAGCCTGGTGGTTTCCTGTACACTTGACCTGATCTGGTCATTAGAGACGTCGCTGAAACTGAGCCGGCAACCACTAGCTCTTCGTCGGACGGGTTAGCAGCGGCTGAACTCGGTACTGGTTTGGTGGTCGGAGGGAGGTTTGGAGATGAGGGTTTCTTAGAGTTGGGTCCAAGGCTAAGGGATTTTGGGATGGAGTCCTCTGTGGATGAGGACGATAGTTCAGGTTCTTGAACCTTGCTTTTTCATGCTACTTACTTGATAGTCATGGGGAAGAGTGAGATGTGGGATGTGAGAGAGAGATTGATGGTGATGGGTTAGTGGTGAAGTGCTTGGATGCTTGTGAGAGAGAAAGGTTTACGGGAGGGATGTGGATAACAGCTGGAGGAGAGAGGGAGGGAGGAGGACGAAGGGAAGTGATAAGATTCAATGTCGATCTTGTAAGATTCGGAGTCGTGCCTGATCGGAACGGTGGCGGTCGGTGCCGGATGTACCTGCAAAGCGCCGGAGGGGGGGCTCCGGCGTAGACACTCCGATGCTTAAGTCAGTTCGGGTTTCAGAAATAACAGAGGTTCGTTTGAGTGATCTCGATCTTACCTTCTGATTGGAAAAGTAGGGGTATTTATAGGCCTATTCGGCGATACCTGGCGATAACAGTCCAGGCGATGTCTGATGGTGACGTCACAAGCGATATCGATGGGTGACGTCATGAGCGATACCGAGGGATGACGTCATGAGCGATACCTGACGGGGCTGCCAGGAATGATAACCTCGTGAGCCTCTAGGATGGGATGGTGCCGTGCGTATAGAGTTGCGTGAGTCCCCCCCCCCCCGCTGATGTCGACCATCCTAGGAATCCTTTGCCGACTCTCGGGCGATATGAAGATATCTTACGGGTCTTATGGAAAATCATCCCAGCGGGAGCCGTAAGTGTGGTAGCACCGTTAGGGCTGTCTTGATAGTTATCATAAGCCCAACTGAAAACGAGCCCGAGTGTTTACCAAGGGCTATCCATGTCTGAAATCTTAGATGAAAACTTGTTCTTTCGTGGGGGCGGTATGTCTGTAGGATCTTCGAGTTTCTCTGACTGCTTGACGTTAATCGTGTCAAGTGATGAGATGGAACTTAGTTCCGAAGCTTTCCAGCAAACAAGCGGGTTCCGTCCTTCATTCTTATCTGGAGACCTGCTTTTCTGAGGCGGTAAGAGGTCCACGAGAGACGCTGCTATTACGCTCATGATCATGAGGGCATTGCTTTCGCCCAGTGATGTTAGTCTATTCGGCCTCTTGGCAGGGTATACGGAGTCTCAACCTTATTCATGCCATAGAAGGGCTGCTGACGGGTCACTCATGATACCGCCAAGGACTGCAACCATGTCATGTCGTGGATTTGCGTTCGTTCCGGGTTCACCATCCTTTCAAGTGTACTGCAAACACACGGAGGAGATAGGTATTTATACAGAAGTTAGTAAACTTTGTACTTACAGGGGTTTGAGGTCACGCGAGCCCCGTTTTCCTCTTTCGCTTAAGGAAGCAACTATATCACCGCGGTTTTACGCCATCAGCTGCCTATGATTAACGTGGCTTTATACCACCAGATGCTTGTGATGCCGATGAGGTTTTACGCATCTAGGGCTACCTGTGACATCAACGCGGTCTTATACTGTGGATACCGGTAACCATATGGCTTTTGTGTCATGGCCACCCGTGACATCGTGCCTTTTGGCATTTTTCCATACTTTATCTCGCATCCCTTCGAACATCCATGTCGCGGACAACATACGAGCATCAACCTTTGCCTCTGCTTCAGGCTTATCAGTCCTTAAGGGTGAGGGGACGGCTCGTCTTTTGAGGACCTCTTTGTTCTTTCCAAGGCCTCTCTCTTGGGGTCTATAAATTAGGGAACTTTTCTCCACCCATGTTCTCCTCATCTCTGGCAATTCACATCATGGATCATTTGACTAAAAATTTCCTCCTTTCCAAGGGCCATTCTCTCAGGAACCTCAATGATGGCGACGTCAGGTTCCTGGAGAACATGCTAGTCAAGACCTCGGAGGACATCCTGGAGCTGCAAGGAATGCTGACCCCTCTTCATTCCAGGCTGGGAGCCACGTCTCTGGAGGATTTCAGCCCTTTGGAGAGCGTGTCAAAGCTGGCTGCCTCCATCGCTCGGATTCAAGTGGTGATTGCCATGCTGCAGCAGCGCAAGGATATGCTGGGGTGCTGCCTGAAGGGAATGAGAGCCACCTCCCATGATCTGATTCTGGTCATGGATTCTCTGCGGGACCTTCCCGAAGTGCCTGAGGACGCTGGCTCTGACGCCTGATAGCGATGGCTCCCTTTGGGCCTTTTCTCTTTTCCTCCTGGCATGTAAATGTACTTTTCGGCCCCTAGGCCATAATAAATAAACTGGTTTTAGTACGTCGTTTTGCAACTGTTCTTCTTCTTTAAAGCGCCCTTTGTCTTTTTTTCTTGGGGATATTCTTAGACCAACTGAAAACGGTTCAGCCACTGGGTGGTTTTTCTGATTGGTTGTTCAGTATTAAATCTACGCCGCTACTGTCCTGGCAACTGATTGGGCGATTTTGCGGTTTTCCTCGATCGGGGGAAAATCTCAACAGGCGTGACTGTAAATCCATATCTGCACTTCAGGCTGTACACGTGTCTTCTCTCAAGAGCCGGGTTGGAAGATCGAAGATCCTTTTTCCCAATTTTCTGGCTATTTAAGGGATCTTCTTCCCCCTGTTATTCTTCGTCTCCTTGCTGTTTTTTCCTTTTATTAATATTCTGTGATCTTATGGCTGATTCTCACTTTTTAGATACGTTCGCCCGAGATTCTCCACCAACTCCTCCAACTTCTCCTGACTCAGATAATCCTCCTCCATCGCCTCCTTGGAGGCCGCCTGTTCGCCGACGGTGCCGCAAGAGGCGGAGGAAAGATGCTGCGAAGGCATCTAAATCATTTTTTGATTCTCTTGCTTCTTTCTCTTCGAAGGGGAAAGAAATGTCTTTCCTTTCTAACGAGTCACCACCAAGGGCTCCTTCCGCTTGTTTAACTGTTAAAGCGGTGTCGCCGTCTGTCAAGGAGGAGTCGGATCGATCAACCACACGCGTGGGGGAGAAGGTTAAGGAACCTTTCCCTTTCGCTGGCGAGGATCCATCGCATTTAGGTGAAGATGATGATGACGTGGTCTACTGCTACGGCATCTCCTGGTCTGACGGCGAATAGTTGGGCATACTATGCCTCTTTGTAGATGCCGTATGGCTTTTCCAAATAATAAAATGACGTTTTATTTCTTTTCGTTCTTCTGCCGCTTTTCTTCCTTTGTGTTTCCAGGATTATCGCGGGAGTAGGACTTTCGCTTGGCGCAACCGCCTTTCGGTTTTCAGTCAGTAACTGTCTTCTCCCAAAAGATATTGATGACTGTCCACGCGTCCTTTTCCACTCTGCACGTGTTTTATTTTCACAGGCTGTTCCTTTTTTAGGTTTAACCTTTATAAGGAATTTACTCTTCTCTTTTAGTATTTTTTGCTAATATTTCGAAATTCTTCGTATTTCCTTTTCTTCTGCGCTTCTTTCTTCTCAAGGGATTTTACTGCAATTGCTCGCCGGTGCTGACGGCCGATTCACTGGTTCTCTGCTCCAGGTATTTTGCTTCTCTGTTGCCATAACTTTACTTTCCATTCCATTATGTCTCGCGTTAGGCCCTCTGCAATTATCGAAAATCCTCTAGATCCCGAAGTCAGGAGAGCTCGTAGTGTTTTTGATTGTAATGAGGTTTTGAGGGCTGAGTTAGAGGAGAACGGTATCACTTTTCCCACGGGATATCGCCCCTTTGTCCCATTGAAAGATACTCGGCTCACTGATGCCATGTGGGGGACGTTCCGGTTGGTTTATTTCAAGATGTTTACCTACGGGTTTCGTCTCCCGCTTCATACTTCTCTGATGAAACTGCTAGACCATTACGATCTCAATCCCGTTCAAATAACCCCACCTTCCTGGTGTGGGCTTTACGCCTTTCTTCGCTCGTGTGAGATGAAGCATATTTTCGCTCCATCGCTCGATCTATTCCGCACGTTTTTCACTTTGAAGTGTCACAACTGCTTAGTGGATATTACCCCAAGATGGAATGGTGCTCTTGTCTGGTTTTTCTGGCGGAATTTTCAAGGTTTCGAAGAGAATGTGGACAACTGGAAAAATGGCTTCTTCACCCTTCGCTTGCCCTCTAGGTATTGGCGCGGTGGTTTAAACCGGGAGGTTACTGGTGCCGCCTGGCGAGAACCAGATTTGCTGTCTAGTATGGATGTATCCAATGTTAACGCCTTATTAGAAATAGAAGGGCCTTTCCGTATTCGGGAATTTTCTCGGTTCAGGCCTTTGCCAGAGTGTGTCGTTGGTGAGTCTTTTCTTTTATCGCCTTATCGCTTCGACTTTCTTGTCATATTAAAATATTTTATCGGCAGGTAACGCTGAGGGTCGATCCTCCGAGGAAAGTGACACTCCTCTAAACGTGGTGCCGCTTCAGACATTACCTCCTTCTCCTCCACCCGAAGGCTCTAATCGTCCACCTATTCCGCCGCGAGGAAGGAGAAACAAAACTGTCGCGACACGCAGCACATCTGCCCGACCTTCCCGTTTCCTTGAGAATTGACTACCGTCTCGCGGTAAGGGAGTGGCCCCAAGTAATCCTGTGATTGAAGAGGTTGATAGTGATAGCGGAAGCATGGATACTGGTTCCGAGCTGCGTCATGCCAACTTTGCCCAACGAATGAAACTTAGGTCCAGAAAAGGTGATCCTGCAGCGGAGTCAACCGAGGACGATAGTGAAGAGATTGCTGTCGAAACGGAGCGTCTCGTAAAGAGAGTTCGCAAAGAGAAATCTGACCCACCAGTTCCTTCCGTGGAGGAAATCAATGGGGTTCCTTCCGAGGAGGTTGACGCTTCGCACGTTATGGGTCCCTTGCTAGTGACGGAAGTTACCAAGGTGCCCTCTGTCATTCCTCCCAAGGTTAACGAGGCTTCGGCAGCGGTGGGTTCTCCCTCGGTGTCTGGCGGTCCTAGCTCCCCTATTCGCTCCTTTATTCCAGATGTGAGCTTACCAACTCCGAATCCCATCGTTCCTCCCCCACGGAAGCCTCAGCCTTTGTTTCTTTCTTCGATTTTGGGCATTGGTGATTCTGCAAAAAATTGTTCTCCTCCTTATATCGCCAACCTTTCCCCTCAAGGTCTTCAAGGCCCCATTGCTTATCAGCTGGACTTGTCTTCCCTTGGTACCGACGGTCTCCGTACTTTAGGGGTATTGGACCCGTCATCGCGAGAGGAACCAGTGGGCCCGATAGTGGGGCAAATGTTTACTTTCTCGAAGGACAAAGAAGAGTTCTTGCGGCGTCCTCCCGACGTACGCCATTCACGTCTTCTGATTGACATGCTGGCCTGCTTCCGCGAGTTAAACTACTTTTTTGAGGATCATCGTGACAGGGTTCAGCCTTCTCTTGATTTAAAGGGAGAACTAGATGCTGCTTTAGGGAAGGTAACGGAGCTGTCGCGGCTTCAGGAGCGGACCCGGGCAGAGTTGGACGACTGTCGCGCTGAGCTTGCTCGAGAAAGATCAAAAGGGAAGGCTAAGATAGACCTTCTGGAGGCGGAATTGGTGGTAGCTGACAGAAAGAATATCTTCCTTCACGAAGAGATAGCATCTCGTGATGCGGATTTGGCCAAAGTGCCTTCAAAGATAGCCTGGTGGAAGAACAAGACCATGGATATTTGTATCGCTGAATTTATGAGTCTCTATCGCCAGGGAACTGTTGACTCGTCAGTGCTGACCGATTACGCTTCCAAGAGACTGAAGGATTTGGGCGAAGGTGAGAGAGATCTTCCTTCTTCTGGATAAAAGCGGAGGAATGGTGATCGCGATGCTCGCGAGGGCCCGTGATTAATCGAGGTTGCTCTATTTAGAAGATTTTCCGCTTATTTGTTTCTTTGTCTTGTAATAACGCCTTGTTGTGCGACAATACTTGTATTTGATTGCTATTTGATTTTCATTCCGCCTTTTCGCGTTAACCCAACGCTATTCAACGCCATCTTGCGTTATCTCCTTTCTTGCGATATTGCTCTTGTTTTTCCCAAGAGATAGTACCTGCTTTTCAGAGTATTTAATGCTTGCTATCCTTTCCTTAGAAAAGTCGTGATTGTGCAGGCACACGTGTCTATTTCTTCCAGCGCCACGGGCTAGCGTGCTTGAGAACTTTGCCTAAATCGAGGCGTTGTAGCACTTTTCTAGGATTGCACTCATTACCTGGGTCTGTTCCTTATGCCGCTTCCACGCAACGACTGTAGCATTCGTCGTTTCGTTCGATCATTAGGGTTATAAAACCCAATATTTATTCTTTTCCCTTTTCTTTTATCATCCTGCTTTATCATTTTTTCTTTTAGTCGTCTTATTTTCTCTCCACTATTCAAGGCTCTTTGAAGTGCTTTTCTCTGAAGGTATTTCCTTTCTCCTCCATCGTCTTCTTCATCTTTTAATTCTTTAATTCTGCCATGGCTAAGACTCGCTGTACTGAGTCGAAATCTGCCGATGAGAAAAGGATGGATATGACAGCTAGTGTTATCACATCTGAGGCCGCTCTCCGTGAGCATTTGGCCGCCCATAATGCTGATATTCCTGATGATTATAAAACCACTGTTGCCCCTGAGTCCCTACATTTGAACAACATTTTGACGGGCAATCATAGGGTTATATATGCGCAAATGTTCCGTTATGGCTTTCGGCTTCCCATTGACTCTTTTGTCAAAGAATTGCTTGTTGCCGGCGATCTAACTCCGGCCCAACTATGCCCAAATACATATTGTTGTGTTTATGCTTTTCTGGAACTTTGCAAATACAAAGGGATTACTTCCCCTTCCCTTCTACTGCTTAAATCTCTTTTTAAGCTGATGAAATACCGGGGGGGTGATAACGATATCGCCCCGTTTTGACGATGACTCTCTAAAGTCTTTTACTTGGAAACTCCTCCATATCGAGTCTTCCGTTGATGCCTGGAAAAAAGGAGTTTTTTGTGATAGATCTTCCTGGAGATCTTGGTTCCTGGTGGCGATCTGGGTTTAACCAAAACGTGGATGACAACGTTTGGAGCCGACCAGGGACCCTTCCTAAACGTGAGCAAGACTGGTTAAACACACTGCTCAAACTGGAAATCAGCGTTCACATTCGTCAAGTGGCTTGTAGAATGGACATTCGATCTTATGTTAAACGTGAGTGTCGCGTTACTCCTTTCTTTGTTATCGTTGATACTAATGCTGACGTTATTTTGTGCTTTCGCAGCGATGGATCCCAACTATAAACCTGAGAGCGTAAGGAGACGCTTGAAAAGGGCTCAAGAGAGAGAAGAAAAGGAGAGAGCTACTTCCACGGAAGCAACTGATAACCCCACCGATCTTCCGGCTACTTCCGCTACTCTTGTTCAAGTTTCCTCTTCGTCGGCCGGTGTGGGGGATCCTGATATTCCTTCAGGCGTTCCCCTTGTGACCATCGCTGCTTCTCCTGCCCAGCCTTCTTCTTCTTCTAAGGCTCCTAAGGCCATTGCCAAAGGAAAAAAGAAGAGAAAAACGAGGAGTGTTACCGCTCTTACACCTTCTCCAGACGGGGCAGGCTCTTCAGAAGCACCTCTTCCCCACACTGATATAGTAAGGGTGCCTTTTAACCATGATATGCTATATTTCGACGTCTGTCGTCGTTTGATTTCTCTTTTCTATATTTCATATTGCATTCTTGGCAGGACACTACCGTTGTCACTACCTCCGTTCCTCCCTCAGGCGATATGAATATAGGATACGTGCTGACTGGTTCCAAGAAGAGACAGCGGCCGGACGATGAGGGCAGAAATCCATCTTCCTCTACCACCGGGATGGGGAACAGACTTGCGGACGGGTTTGACTCTACGGCTGTTCCCCCGGGAGGGAATCCGTCAGAATTTTTGGAGAACTTGGGCACAGGCGATACCTTCGGGGTTTCGCCCAATTCTTTCGGCGATCCCGTTCACGCATATTCCTCTAATCCGGGGTATCAAGAGGTCCTGCAGGATTTTTCAGGCTATCAGTCTCATGGTGCTTATCTTGCTCCAGGGGGTTCGTCCACCCAAGTTCACCCTCCTTCTCCTCTGGCGTTTGCTCCTTCGAGCATTCCTCTGCGGGATCGTTATGGCGAAGGAGGTACCACCTTCAACTTTGTGGCGGATCTTAGTCCGATAGGTGGGGTTAGCTCTATAACCCATCAAGTTGGACTGTATGATTTCCGTAACACCGGTTTGGCGGCATTAGGGGGTGATGGCTCGGATGAAGTTTTGGCTTTATTGGCTTCCCAGGTATTGGCATCTGCGGCAGAACGTGACGCTTTTCTTTCTAAAGCCGAGTTTGATAGGGAGAACTCATTGCGCACCAACCTTTTTACTAGTATGATGAAATTCCATTACTGGGCAGAGGAGGCGCGACGTCAGGCTGCCTCTCTTTCCTCTGCTTTGGAAGAATTAGCGCGAGAGCGGAATGAGAAGAAAAAGTTACTGGAGGAGCGTACAAACTTATTACTGGCTCATCAGAAGCAGAAAGAAGAACAGTCTGTCACCTTGGCAGCGGAGAGGGCCAAAGTTACTGCCTTGGAGAATGAGAAATCATCCCTGGCCAAGGAGAAAGCTGCCCTGGAGGAAGAGTCGGCTGATAGGAGCCTGTGGCATGTCGAGCAGACTGCCTCTATTTTGGTCGCTTGTTTTGAGGAAGTCCATGGGGTCGACGCATACGAACCCGATGGGGTCACTGCCGCTTTCAAATGAAGATCTGGCCACCTTAATGAGGAGGGCTTTCGCCAAGCTAAGGCGGCAGACTGGAAATGGAGGTACCCCGAAGGTTGACGTGCTTCGAGGCTTTATCGCTCTTTCCTTAGTGATCAAGCGTCACTAAATTTTTGTTTATAATTTTGACCACCAAAACTTGTAGCCCCTTTTAAACATTTCGATGTGTTCAAGCCACTTTTATTGCTGACTTTCCTTTATTTAGTCGCTTCTTTGCAAACTCCTTTGGCGTTATCTTCGCCATGTTTTCCCAATGCGGTTACTTTTCCAAACTGATCCTTAACGCTCCCACCAAAATTACAGAATTTGGTATTGGGTTAACTTTCTCGGTAAGCCTAGCGATATCTCTGCTTACGAGATCCTCACTCCTTCCACTGCCCGAAAAGTATTCTGCGCATTCTCAACTGTAAATCATCAGTAACAGAAAAACACGTTACAAAGGACAGTAATTACCCGTAGGAGCCTTTTCGCTGCCATCATAGGGCGTTACCCTGGAACCCGCGGGAATCGCTTTCGCTATCAGCTCTATACTTCGCCAGGGATTACACATCTGGTTACTAGCCGGGATTTTACGATTCTCCGCGTTTCCCTATTTGCACGATCGGCCCTTAAAGTGCCTCCTCTTAGTGAGCTGTCGGATCGGGACGGCTATCACAAGGCTAGGGAATTTTCACTTTTAGGCGTTGCCCTCGCGTTTAGAACCATGTCCTTACTTAATGACCTAGCTGCAGTAGCCCAGTCGTTAAGATAGGATTATTGTTTCTATAACGGAGTTTCTATTTCTTTGGGGCGTGCCTCGTCTTGCTGGGCCGTCTCCACGAGAACGATCAGTACAAGAAAAGGACTTTTCACTCCCAAAGATACCGGGTGGTGCCCTCACTTAATGAGCCATCTGATCAAGATCGGTCATCATAAGGATAGGACTTTTCACCCCTGGGGGCGTCCAGGATCTTTCAATCCGACGCTAATTCCAGGTATGGTGGGTAGTGCCCTCACTTAATGGGCCATCTGATCAAGACCGACCATCACAAGGATAGGACTTTTCACTTCCCCAAAATACCCCCTTTTTTATCTGCACAAAGGCAACCACAAACTTCCACGAAAGCTCTCTCATCGAGCGTTAGTCATGGTTAGGGTTGACATAAATCAAAGGTGAAGATAAAATCAAATTCTAGAGTAATATAACTTCAAGCGAGCGATATTCCAAGAGTTGGATAAGGGTGTACCATCGAGAGTCTCCAGATGATAGGCTCCTTTCCCGACAACGTGGGTGACGCGATATGGTCCATCCCAGTTTGGACTGAGTTTTCCCATGCGTTGCCCTGCCGCTCGCTTGTCTCTGAGCACCAGGTCACTGGCTTTCAGCAACCGTTCTTTGACGCGCCTGTTGTGATAACGGGCCATCTTTCGTTTGTAATGCTGCGTTTTCAGAAGGATTTCCTCTCGGACTTCTGGTAACGCGTCCAGGTTAGCTCGTAACCTTTCCCCATTCATTTCCTCCCGAAAGTGAGCCACCCGTAGGCTCATGGTTCCAATTTCCACCGGTGTAACAACTTCGGTCCCAAAGGCCAGCGCGAAAGGTGTTTCTCCGGTGGTAGTCTTAACGGTCATGCGGTACGCCCACATCACGTATGGTAGCTCATCAGCCCATTTCTTTTTAGACCCTTCTAGGTTTTTCTTGATGCCGCTAAGGATGCTCCGATTGGTTACTTCCGCTTGTCCATTAGTTTGCGGATGAACCACAGAGGAAAAACGTTGCTTGATTCCAAATTCTGAGCACTGGTCTTTGAAGAACTGGCTGGTGAACTGCGTCCCATTATCGCTGACAAGAATACGAGGTACGCCAAACCTCATGATAACTTGATATTTGAGGAAACGCCAAGTTTTTTCTGCCGTGATTGTGGCGACCGCTTCAGCTTCTGCCCACTTAGTGAAATAGTCTACCGCCACTATCACAAATTTCAGTTGAGACCTTGCCTTTGGGAATGGGCCTAGGATATCGATCCCCCATCTAGCAAAAGGACAAGGGGCGATAATTTCAGATATTTCAATGGCGGGCCGCCGAGGAATCTTGGCAAACTCCTGGCACTTAGGGCAGGTTTGCACATAGTTGTGGCAATCTCTTCGGATGGTGGGCCAGTAGAATCCGGATCGGAAAACTTGTGCTGCTAAGGTACCGTCTGACACGTGCATACCACATACTCCTTCATGGATTTTGCGCAAGGTGTGAAGACCCTCTTGTTCAGTTATACATTTGGCGGCAGGGTGAGAAAAATACCTTCGAATCAGATCCCCGTCATAGTACGTACAATGAGCTGCCTGTCTCAGTACCTTCTTCTTTTCAGCGGCATCCTCAGGCAGTTCCTCGTGTTTCAAGAATTTAATTACGGGAATTCGCCAGTCACTCTCACGCTCTTCCACACATAAAGATGCTTGCTCTTCCATGAAGGATGGTACCGATAACTCACGATAATATACGCCCTTGGGTATGGATGCTTCCGGATTCGCGGCCATTTTGGCTAGATTGTCAGCTTCAACGTTTTCCTCCCTGGGGATATGCTCGAAGCTGATCTGCATGCCCTCTTTCTTTATTTCCAACAATTCTCGCTTTACTTTGGCGAGATATTGAATCATGATGGGTTCCCGAGCCTGAGAGTGCCCCAAGACCTGGTCAATTATCAAGTTGGAATCACCGTAGATTTTTAGACGCAGGTCTCCTGTTCTTCCGGTATCGTGCCTCCCTTTAGAGGAAAGTTCTTTCCCTATTCTGAGCCCGGCTAGTAACGCCTCATACTTTGCCGCGTTATTAGATAACGGCTGTAGGATTCGAATGGCGTATCGTATTTGCATATCGTGCGGCCCATTTATAAAGATTCCAGCTCCAGCCAGCTCTTGGTTTTTGGCTCCATCCACATGGACTATCCAAAGGTCCGTGTAGGTTTCCGGGAACGGGAGATCCATATCGCCCCATTCCGCTTCAGGTACGCCGTCCAAAGGATCTTCTGTAAAGGTACATTCCGCTATGAAATCAGCCAAGATTTGAGCCTTTACGGACGGTCGGGACTGATACCTCAATCCGTACTGTTCTAATTCAAGTGCCCAAATCAAAATTCTCCTGGAAGATTCAGGCTTTCGGAATATTCTTTTCAGAGGCTGGTCCGTGAGTATGATAACGGAATAAGACTGAAAATATAGATCCATTTTGCGGGTGACCTGTATAAGAGCGAACACTATCTTTTCGATTTGGGCGTATCGCAACTCCGCATCCTTTAGGACGTGGCTCACAAAGTAGACCGGGCGATGAGAGTGGTTATCGTCGCGAACGAGGACGACACTGGCCACTTATCTGTGGCGCCAAGATACAGATATAAGGTGTCGCCTACTTCAAGGCTTGTCAATAATAAGTCAGACGATAGGTAATCCTTTAACCCGATAAATGCCTCCTCACATTCTGGGGTCCACCCGAACGAGGCTTTCTTGCGTATGACTTTGAAAAAAGGGAGACACTTTTCTCCTTGCTTGGAAATGAATCGCCCAAGGGCGATGACTCGCCCTGTTAGCCTTTGCACCTCTTTGATGGTTCTTGGCGATATCATGTCTTGTATGGCCTTAACCTTTGAGGGGTTAGGCAGGATGCCTTTTTGGCTGACCACGTAGCCCAAGAATTTTCCTGTTTGAAATGCAAACATGCATTTTCGGGGATTTAACTTCATGCGATACCTTTTCATTACGTCAAAGACTTCCTTTAAGTCTCGTAGGTGATCTTGAAAGCTTGCGCTCTTCACCAATATATCGTCAACGTATGCTTCCACATTCCTCCCTATTTGCCCTTCGAATATCTTGTTGGCCATAGGTTGGAACGTAGCCCCGACGTTCTTCAACCTAAACGGCATCGCCGTATAACAGTAGGTGGCCTTTGGAGTGAGGAACGCAGTCTTTTCTTCATCTTCCTGGGCCATGGGGATATGATGGTATCCAGAGTTGGCATCTAGCGAGCTTAGATAAGCGTATCCAGCGGTCTGATCAACTAACTGAGCTATGAGAGGAAGCGGGTAGCAATCCTTAGGGCAGGCATCATTTAAATCTGTGAAGTCGATGCACATGCGCCAATCCCCATTGGGCTTAGGAACAAGGACAGGGTTTGCTAGCCAGGTGGGATATTGAACTTCGCGGATAAACCCTGCGTTAAGGAGCTTTGCTACTTCCTTATCTACAGCTAATGCCTTTTCATTAGAGAACGCGCGTCGCTTTTGCTGTACCGGCCTGGCATCTGGGTCCACATTGAGCCGATGTTCGGCTTTTTCCCGCGAAATACCTGGCATGTCGGAGGGTTTCCACGCGAAATCTCCTTGGCATTTGTTCAGCAGTCGGGCCAGTTGAAAGTTTTCCGCTGGGCTGAGTTTTTCACTGATCAGGAAACTTGCATCCACTATACCAATTGCCGGAATAGGTACCATTTTGTCCAGAGGTTGAGCACGCTTCTCATCACTCTGCTCATAGGGGTCCGCTGCTATACACACGTACCTATCACAGCTCCTTTGAGTCATGAGCGAGTAGCATTTCGCCGCTAGCTTTTGATCGCCCCTTATGGATACTACCCCATTCCAGGAGGGGTACTTCATCTTTAGATGCTTCTGAGATATCACCGCTCCAAAGTGGTTAAGGAAAGGTCGTCCAAGCACGACATTGTAAGGCAAATTCAGATCCACGACAAGGAACAACAGGTTCTCTGATCGTTTGTAGGTATCTTCTCGGAAGTATATGGGCAAAGTAATCACCCCCGTGACAGGGATTGGAACCCCATCAATGCCAACTATAGGCCGTTTGCTAGGCGTTAGCTCATTGTCAGGTCGCTTCATGAGATTGTATGCTTCCAACGAAAAGAGGTTCACCGCGCTCCCGTTATCAATAAGAGTTCTTCTGATTCCATGACTGGCGATGACGGGCATAACCACCAATGCATCATTGTGCGGATAGACGACGCCTTTCTCATCCTCTTTGGAAAAGGATAATATCATTCGATCCAATATGCCTATCGCATCTCCTTTTTTTGTCATGCCATCACGTGTGCGCTTGTCTCCTTTCACGGCTGTCAGATGCTCTGATTCGTTTATATAAGGGGTTCCTCCCGCGATAATGTTAATCATAGGGATATATTCGTCATCAACCGTAAGAGTTTCCCTGTCTTTACCTCTGGGAGCATCATCCTTCTGCGGCACGCGAGGAGGAACTGATGGTTCGTCTGCTGTCCTTTTCATGAGATTATTTCTGGCATCTTCTCTTATCTGGGTGGCAAATTCTCCTAAATATCCCTCTTCTACCAAACGTTCTATCGCTGATCTTAACTCTCTGCACGCTTCCGTGGAATGGCCCCTGGCTTTGTGGAATTTACAATAAGCATTCTCCTTTCTCCCTAGAAGCACTCCTGGTTTCGTAGGCGCGGGGTAGCGGATGGGAAGATTTCGTTGTTCCGCTATCGCTAAAATCTCTGCCCTTGGTACATTAAGAGATGGAAAATCTGGGTCGTACGTCCGATTCTTATAAGAATCCCCATGACGTCGAGAGGGGGAACCACCAGTTTTTCCCTTCGAAAAGTGACCCTTCTGTTTGTTGGAGGCCTTGGGGATATGGTCCTTCCTCCTGGCGTAATCGTCGATAAAATGATCGTCAGGTAGTAGCTTCGCGGGAGCAGTAGTAATTTGAGATGTCCCATGCGGCGCGTTATACGTCTTATCTCTATTTTCCTCCTCTTTCATTTTTGCGTAGTTGTGGGCTTTAAGCCTCAACGCATCTAAAGTCACTGGAGGATCCACCATGAGCGCATCTTTCAGCTTTCCATAGCGGCAGTTTCTTTTCAGAGCTTCTATAGCAAAATCAATAGTAACGCCCGGAGTTAAGGACATTTCCAAATCGAAGCGACTAAGAAATTCCTTTAAGGTTTCTTGAGGCCTTCGTTGTATGTCAAATAACGCGGCAGCAGATTTCCTGATTGGAATTGCCGTGCTAAATATGCTCCGGAATTTAGATTCTAATTGTGAGAAATTATTAATGGATCCACCAGAGAGACCCTCAAACCAAAGACGCGCCACATCACTGTGGGTCTGAAACTGAACAAAATCCTTCACTTTATTAATGTGCGAGATGGGATCCTTGGTACCATCATAAACATCAGTGGGAAGCTTCACGCGCCGACTGACCCTGTGACGTCTTATACGACGGCTAAATGGGTGGCCCGATGTATCATCAAGAATTTCACGCGCCTGACGCGGAGGAAACATTTCAGCCAGACGCCCCCTATTTCGTGGTTCTGGCGTAAGATGTTGTCTAGGAGATCGACTGCGGCTCCTGTGCGAACGACTTCGATACCTTTGACTACTGGATCTTTCACTGTACTCGGGAGACAAACTTTTGTTGGCTCCTTCCCTCCGTCCGTCCCACCGGTTCCTAACCCCCTCAAACTGCCTGTCTCCTTGTAGGAGGAGACCTTGCGGCATTTGTGGTACGTAAGCTTCTACTCTTCCCTGAGTAAACTGCTCAACACTAATCGGAGGATTTCCCGCGGATAAAGGCATCTGGAGGTTTTCTGGAAACAACGGTGATAAAGGCCGATCAGCGATAATAGATGGTGTGAACATGACGCGGGGAGGGAGACTAGATCCAGAAGCACCAAGCGTGACTCTTGCAGCCATTTCAGTCAAATATTCCAGCCGAGAACGAAGGGCCGCTATTTCCATTGCAAAGGGATGTTCACAGTTGAGCACAGATCCCCCCGAAAGAGGAGTGGAGGAATCAGATCCCGCTATCTGAGATGACAAGATGTCCGTTTGCGAGGAGGCCAGTCCCCCAGCAATTCCAACCGAGAGGTCCAGAGATCCCGAAATAATCGGTTGTGTAGTCATAGAGAGATCAACAGTAGCAAAAGGGAATAACTGTCTGCGGATTGAAAAAGGGATATTAGAGGATGATGATCGGATCAGCTTCGATCCCGTGATCATGACCGTTCCAATCTTCCGACTAGACGGAACTTGGCTATTAAGGACGCTCACTTAATATACCAAAGCTCTCAATGAAAGCACCATTTGATAAGATTCAATGTCGATCTTGTAAGATTCGGAGTCGTGCCTGATCGGAACGGTGGCGGTCGGTGCCGGATGTACCTGCAAAGCACCGGAGGGGGGGCTCCGGTGTAGACACTCCGATGCTTAAGTCAGTTCGGGTTTCAGAAATAACAGAGGTTCGTCTGAGTGATCTCGATCTTACCTTCTGATTGGAAAAGTAGGGGTATTTATAGGCCTATTCGGCGATACCTAGCGATAACAGTCCAGGCGATGTCTGATGGTGACGTCACAAGCGATATCGATGGGTGACGTCATGAGCGATACCGAGGGATGACGTCATGAGCGATACCTGACAGGGCTGCCGGGAATGATAACCTCGTGAGCCTCTAGGATGGGTTGGTGCCGTGCGTATAGAGTCGCGTGAGTCCCCCCCGCTGATGTCGACCATCCTAGGAATCCTTTGCTGACTCTCGGGCGATATAAAGATATCTTACGGGTCTTATGGAAAATCGTCCCGGTGGGAGCCGCAAGTGTGGTAGCACCGTTAGGGCTGTCTTGATAGTTATCAGGAAGCGTGCTGAAAAGTGGCTGACGTCTAACAAGCCAATTAATTAGGGCTACTTTTTTTTGAATTCTGGGCTGATGTGGCATCTTGGAACCAGGAGAGAGAGCAACGGGCCCGCGTATCCCAACCGTCTATCTTTTTGAATTTTAAAAAGAGGGTGGTTAGAGTAGATAAAGACAAAAAGAGAGAATAAAGGAAAAGATATTGATTAAAGAGAATAAAATCATATTGGAAAGGGAAAGAAGAGAGATCATAGGGAAATAAAATAAATAAAATGCCTTGCAACCATGGTCTCTTTTAACGTCGAGGCCAAGACGTGAACTGCTTGTCTAGGGCACAACGGGTGGGTGTTTGATAACACGCTTGTCGAGGGCACGATCAAAAAAATAATTACAACTTATCACATGCAACAAAATAGATTGAAGATAGTGGCAAGAGGATCGATCCACAGAGATTGGTGAAGACTTACACTAGACAAGGCCAGATTATAAAATAAAACAATAAAAGAAACAAAAGAAAACAGAATTCAAGGGTTGGATGGAGAGAAACTGATTCAAGGTCTTGAATGGAAGCACAGAACAAAAACACGAAAAGTAACAAACAGGGGGGTTTTACTTGACTAAAACAAGTCACCCAAGAGAGATTTGGAGCTAACAATTTCTAACTAAGAAAGCAGTATTCGGGACCTTGAGTTGTCAATTCGGGGTCCCGAATGATAAAATATAGCAAATCAGTGAATAAATTCATAAATAACAAAACAGAGGAATAATAAACACAAATAATCAATTAGAGAAAGATCTTAGCAAAAGGTGTTCTTGGGTTGCATTCGGGGCCCCGATCGTCATCAGCACAGAAATATTCTATTCAAGATATCATAGAAGTGACATAGGGACTAGATTCCTCGGATATCCCCTACTTTTCTCTTAAGAGAAACTACCCCCCGTTTCCACATATGAGGTAGTCTTGACAGTCCGTCATCCCTCCAGGCACGAATGCGGGAGGGCAATACTCAAACTGCCCATGAAGATAAGAAAAGACACAGCTGGACCGAGAGGTCCCTCAGTTTGTCAGGCTCGTGACCCCGATCCAATCAACTACTCACCTTATCTATTCGAGACCACTTCAGCGCAGCCAGGACTAAATAGATGCCTACTTGTTTCATGCAACTTTCCTTCCGTATTTATCACACAAATGGCAGCATTCACATAAAGTAAAAATCAGTTGATCAAGCCTTTAAATACTCCATGCTAAATTATAATTAAAGTGATAAGCAATTGAATATGGCAGCAAGAATATACTAAGCATATTTATGCCTCGAATCTGCCCCTGCAGCCCTTGAATAACCTTTGCTAAGAATTAAAGATTTAGCTACTCATGCTTGAAGATAAATAAATAATAATTAAAGAGAGCATAATAAAATAAAGAGATTAAGGGAAGAAGACTTGTTACTAAACGTTTGAAGCCCGACGACAAAGGAGGAGTGATCGTCACTCAAAAGTAATATTTTTCTGCTAGCAATATGCACAATAAATGTGTATAGGGCAAATCAGAGTCGAACCACAAGGAGGACCTAGACTGCGTGACTAGGCCTAGACTGATAAGAAGGACCTTTTTCAAGTGCGCAAGCTAGAAGTGTGTGTCCATGCCTTGGGGGTTTTAAAACAAAACTGGCAGTGCAAAAAGATAGCTGGAAAAATCTGAGAAAAAATTTGAGAAAATCCGCATCATACAGTCATGCAACAAATATGAAAATAAACATGCGTTCACAAAAAAAAAATTAAAAAGCAAGCAAAGATAAAGTCCCTCCCTACACTTAGGCTTCACATTGTCCTCAATGTGAGAAGGGCACACAAACATAGAAGTTCAAATTTAAAGGAAAGTACAAAACAGAAATTTAAAACCCTCCACTAGGGTGAAACGATTGTTCAGGGCGGGATTAATAGGGTGGGAGATTGCGGCGTGCGACTTCAGTAGTCAGACCGCGGAGTTCAGTAAGGATTGCGTGGAGGAGCCGTTCAAGGGTTGGAGCGTTGGTGGTCATAGGAGTGATAGCGGGGGCTGGAGTCTCTGCTGGGCGGGAGCTACTAGCTGGGTCTGGAGGGGGTTGAGTAGAAGATTGCGCTCCTGAAGGCCAAATAAACTTGCCACCGTGCTTTGCTCCATGAACCTATTCTTTCTGGCTGGTGCAAACTGTACTGCAAAGGTAAGGGCCAGATATCTGGTCATGGGTGAGAGTTGAGGAATGGCAGTGGTGGTGTCGGGTGATCGCGCGTCGAACACGTCAAATATAGTAGTGAAATAGTTATGGAATTGGGGGTAGAAATGCAACTTATCACTGTCTACAAGGATTTGTAGATGATGGTAAGAGGATCGTCCACAGAGATCTCTAGGAAACGTAGTTCTTGAGTTTGACTTCCTCGTCACTGAGTTTGGGTTTGGTGGAATCTGAAACTGAAAGACA
This sequence comes from Viola odorata, assembly GCA_963691705.1. Taxonomy (NCBI): domain Eukaryota; kingdom Viridiplantae; phylum Streptophyta; class Magnoliopsida; order Malpighiales; family Violaceae; genus Viola; species Viola odorata. The sequence continues at coordinate 47,366,331 of OY829543.1, read as the reverse complement.
AAACAAAAAGAAGTGAAAACAGTTTAAAGTAATATTGGCCGGAGTCTAGGCCAAGACTGGGGTCTAGAGTAGGAATAAGTCTAGTGATATGGAATTCCAGGTAAGGGTGATATGTGCCAGCTGCTACGTGCCAGTTGTAAGAGTCCAACGCTGAAAGCGGTCCAAACGCTCTAAAGTGCTGTATTTATCGCGAATGCGTCTTGGCCGCAGTCTTGGCCAAGACGATCCTGGTATGCGCGCTACGTCAGATGCGAATATGTCTAGGCCAAGATCCAGGCCTAGACTCGGGTAATGCTGCTCCAGCTCTCTTCTGTTCAGATTCCTCAAAAGTTGCCTTCCAGATCAGATCTGCTAAGATGTGGGAAAACAAGGATAAATCAGTAGATTTACTGTCCAAAATAACTAGTAAATGGACAATAAAACATGATGAAATACAATGCAATCAAACTCCCCATACTTAAACTATGATTGCCCCCAAGCATACAGACTCAAAGACTCAAAAATAAAAATAACAACACATCAAAAACAAAACACACATGCTGAACCCCCCGGACTTTCTCAATTTCAGATTGCTTACCCTTCCACTGGATCTGCCAAGACACTTCAATAAGATATCCAATGCAAGACTAACAAGGAATGATCAATACCCCAAACATACACCTTCCACATGGTATCAAGACACCCTACTAGAAAAGATTGATAAGAAAAAAGGGGAACAGAGTTAACCAAAAATTTGAGTCCCACCGAGTGTCGTCTATCCTTAAGTGTCTAAAGACTTGGTGCCATTTAAATCACTTTGACAGATTTATTTTTTTTCTTCTCTGATTTTCTTTTATGTCCTAAAATTTTTCTTTTTCTTTTGACATGTCAAGTGTCCTTTGTATGTTTACAGACACGACACATAGATAGAGCTTGTCCTTTTCAGCGGGGACTTCCACCTTTGCTATGTCTGTCCTATGACATTCCAACACCTTATTTGCCTCACACTACAAGTAGATAGAACGACACACTCAAATCAGCTAACCCCATCATCCTAAGAAGAGTTAAGGTACTAGCTAAGTGTCCCTACGACCATGTGGATGATTAATGTTTGGGAAACATCAGATAACATGCCCCTTAGGCATTGATCATTTACGCTCATTTGCTTCCCTGTTACTAAAGCATTGTATCCCCTAGGAAAGTGTCTAAATGCAGTCTCACCAAAAGACTAAACAATCTAAGCAAGAAAACAGGGATTTGGATGTGCACTCACAACAGACTCAAAACATGCAGAAAAATACAAATAAAAATCATGCATTTGGCAGACTCTATACTGGACAAACTGACATAAAAATAAAAAATTAATACACATTAATTTGACTCACAAAAACAGACGCAAAACACATAATCAAACATTCAATATTCACAAAACGCATGACATATTTAACACCCTCCCCACACTTAAAAATACACAATGTCCTCATTGTGTGGAGAGGCAAAAAATAAAAACAGAATAGAAAGTAAAGAAAAGAAAAGTACGACATGGGGGCAGAAGCAACTCATGTTGCTGGGGTCTCGGGGTCTTGGCCAGAGGCTTGGCCTAGATCAGGGGCAGGAGAGGTCATTGGCTTGGGCTCTTTTGGAGGAGGAGGAGGCATCGACGGGCGGGATGCATTTGCTGGCTGTGCCGATGGCTGGGGTTCATCCTCCTCATTAGAAGATTCGGAGTCACTTTCGGAGCTCAGATTGTCATGGAGATCCTTGAGGAGCTTGAAATGGGCTTCGAGGTGCTGGTAAACGTGGAGGACGTTTGTCCTTGTGAGCTTCATCTACTCAAGGAGGACGTCCTGCCTGTCATTAAGACATTGGGCCCACTGAGGCACCATGTTTCTGACGGGTGCTTAATTCTGGTCTTGGCCCTTGTCTTGGCCAAGACGATCGAGGATGATCTTTTGCTGCTCAAGGATGAGCAGCTGGCGGGCTTGGAATTCTCTTGCCCATTCTGGTGGCTCACTGGTGCTACTGGCAGGGGGGTCTTGGCACTTTTCTTGGCCTAGATCGGCTGCAGCAGCAGGAATGGTGGTGTCTTGGCCAGCGTCTTGGCCTAGATCCTGGGCAAGATTGCCCTCTGCTTCTTCTCCAGGGATGACAATTGGACGCAACTTGTACTTCCCTCCATTTTTCTTCGAGAAGATGTGGTCCGCCACTGGTGTAAAACCTGTATTACAAGCAACAAACTCTCCTTCCAAATGGAAATGTCCCATTTGGTCGAAGGATCTAAAATCTAGGATTTTGGGGGAGCAACATCTATACAAATCAGAAGCAGCAGGATCGAAACTAGCAGTTTGAATGGCAAGCCAAGTAATCAATGATCCAAAAATTAATTTGGTTTTAGACTCACGTGCATGCAATACTTGAACCAAATACAAGCCTAAGTTGACCTTTTTCTTGTGCATAATGCACCATAACAGAAACAATTCAGACTTGGCTAAATTTCCAGAGACCTTTGTCTTCCCCGAAAGGTTGATAGACAAGGTTCTATGGAGCATTCTAAGAGCAGGGTTTAAAATGGCATGTGCCTTAGAGTTCCTATCAAACTTTGCATCTGGATCACTAGTGATCTCTCTAAATGCAACGTTATTATCCCAATCTTGGGGATAATCAAAAATAGCTTCATCAGTAAAGGCAAATCCTAGCAAAGCATTGAAGGCATCAACAGACAAGTGACTCCATTTATCACACAACCTAAAATTAATCACATCAGGAGCAGCAAAATCTGGTTTGTCTCTACCCCTAACATACAAGGTGTCCTCATCAAACCAGAAGGTTGTGTGAAATTCAAGACATAGTTCAGCAAAAGCATCACACTCAACAGACATAAAAGGGACCCAACCAATCGCATACACAAATTCCCTAATTTTATCCCCTAATGCCATCTCATTCAAAAAATCAAACTCTAATCGAGCAAAAACAGGGATATCACAGGCATGCATATCACGCAATTTGGCTTTAAGGTCTGGCGTATCAAATGTCAACCAGCCTTTGAGTGTGTGCAGAGGAGGAAGAGATCGTACCTTAGGAGTCTTGGCCGCAGTCCTGGCCAAGACTAGATCGTCTTCATCGTCCTCATCAGAATCCTCCACGACCACCTTCTGCTTCCCTTTGCTCTTGGCAGTGGAAGGAGCGGCAGTGGCCTTGCTCTACTTAGGGTTTGGTGGAGGTGGTGACTGATCGGGAATTGGGGTTTTTGCCAGCTTCTTAGTCGGTTTCCTGTTGTGAGCCACCTGCTTGACTCACCCGGACTTCTTGGGCGGCGCAGTGGCTGATTTCTTCTTCGCCGGAGGTGGCAGTGGTGGTGTGGTGACAGTAGCGGCTGCGGCAGTAGCAGGAGTGGGTTTCTTCGCAGCGGTTGTTGCAGCTACCATCTTCTTCATTAGCCTGCTCTAGCGCCGGCTGTCTCTGTCTCCCGTCGTCGCCGGAGCAGAGGTCTTCATCCTCTTCGCGAGAGGAACCTCATCGGAGTCCTCATCGGACACGACAACAGCTCGGTCGACTCCCTGGACACTCTCCTCTGATTCCTCGGGTAAGTCATCTTCGGAGGACATGGAATCGTCTTCTTCCAGTGCGTTGAGCAACCGTCTCGCAGCGGAGAGGGAACTGGTTGGAAGGGCAGTCGGCTGAGCTCCACGGAGATCATCGCTCTCCTCAGGGATGTGGGAAGGCGAAGGATGGCTGGGTGCAGTCATAGGTGCGAGAGGGGAAAAAGATTGAAAGGATTTTGGGTTTTTGGAGTTTAGGTTGTGCAGGGGACACTGTGCGATTTTGGGGAAGAAGAAGGAGAAAGGTCTGTTGCTTTTAGCTCAAGTGAGAGGTTGGATTTTGTTGGACGTGGGGAGATCGTGTCAGAGTGGGAGAAGGAATATGCAGAGGTGGTAGATTATTTTCCCACGCTGCCAATTAATTCCATTTAATTGGTTTTTGAAATTATCCGTTTCAAAAGCAAATAAAGGCTTTTAATTGGCGGCGATGACACGTGTCCCACTAGCTCACAAAAGGGCTCTTCACTCGCAAGGTAGTCTAGCTCTAAGTCTTGGCCAAGATCTCGGCCAAGACTACTTCAATTTCCCCACAATTAATTTCCTGCACAAAAACGAAAATAACCTAGTGAAATCAAATGTGACTAAAAAATTAAATACATCCTAAAATTAAAAGAAACAAGGGTTGCCTCCCTTGCAGCGCCCTTATTTTAAGTCCTAGGCTTGACTCTCAATTATTTCTTCAGTTGTTTTCTGGTGGCTCGTCCACCTTTTCAGAAACTTTTTCTTCCTGAAAACCCTCAAAGAACGGTTTCAATCTCTGCCCGTTCACCTTGAGCTCGGCACCTATTTTCTCATTCCTAATATCTACTGCACCATGTGGGTAAATGTTAGTAATAACAAAAGGGCCTTCCCATCTAGTTTTTAGTTTTCCAGGAAACATTTTAAAACGGGAATTATAAAGAAGAACTTTCTCCCCCGTGTGGAGAGGTTTTCCGATAATCCGCTTGTCATGGTAAGCTTTCATTATGACCTTGACAATCAACTGATTGTCATAGGCTTGGTCTCTCAATTCCTCTAGCTCATGGAGTTGTAGCTTCCTTTCTTGGCCAGCCTCATCACAACTTAGGTTGCACTTTCGTATAGCCCAAAATGCTTTATGTTGCAACCCTACTGGTAAGTGGCATGTCTTTCCATAGACTAGCTTGTAAGGTGTCATCCCGATTGGTCCTTTGTAAGCCGTTCGGCAGGCCCACAATGCGTCATCTAACCGCTGGCTCCAATCGCGTCTGTCTAGGCCTACTGTCTTGGCCAAGACTGACTTCACCTCTCTATTTGACACTTCGGCTTGGCCGTTTGTCTGAGGGTGGTAGGCTGTGCATACTCTATGTGTGATGCCATATTTCCTGAAAAGAGAAGATAAAATCTTGTTGCAGAAGTGGGTTCCTCGATCACTAATGATCCCTCGAGGAATTCCAAATCTGTTCAAGATATTAGATTTAATAAAGGAAATAACAGTTCTAGCATCATCATTTTTAGTGGCTTTCGCCTCTATCCATTTTGATACATAATCCACAGCTAAGAGAATGTATCTGTTGCCAAAAGAAGTGGGAAAAGGTCCCATAAAATCTATGCCCCATATATCAAATATTTCACAAGAAAGAATAAAATTCATAGGCATTTCATTTCGGGAACTAATGTTTCCTACTTTTTGACAAGCCGGACAAGTTTTACAAAATAGGGCACTATCTTGAAAAATTGTCGGCCAATAAAAACCAGCCTCTAAGATTGTTAGGGTTGTTCTTCTTGCTCCAAAATGGCCTCCGCATGCTTTGGAATGACAGAATTCAAGTATAGACTTGGTTTCATCATTAGGTATACACCTCCTTAGCAATTGATCGGATCCTAGCTTCTATAAATATGGATCATCCCAGACATAGTACTTACTGTCATGTTTGACCTTTACCCTCTCATAGGTCGTCATATCACCATAGTGTTTACCTGTTGCTAGGTAATTCGCTATTTCAGCGTACCATGGTCGCGGGTTTGGCTGATGTCTAGGCCTAGACTCCGGGCTAGACTGTGCGATAGAAAATAGTTTTTCATCTGGAAATTCTGCTTTGATTTCGTTCGTGTCTCCCTTTGCTAGGCAGCGGCTTAAGTGGTTTGCCACGAGATTTTCCCTGCCACTCTTGTCCTTAATTTCCAGATTGTGCTCCTGTATAAGAAGAATCTAACGGATTAGTCTAGGCTTAGCATCATGCTTAACCAAGAGATATTTTAATGCCGCATGATCTGAAAATACAATAATTTTTGTGCCCAATAAATAAGATCTAAATTTTCCAAGGCAAAAACTATTGCAAAGAGTTCTTTTTCGGTTGTTGTGTAATTTCGCTGGGCATCATCTAGCATCTTAGATGCATAGTAGATCACGTGAGGGTCTTTTCCTTTCTTCTGTCCAAGAACCGCTCCAACAGCAGCGTCACTTGCGTCGCACATTAGCTCGAATGGCAAGCTCCAATCAGGGGGTTGAATGATCGGTGCTGTGGTCAATCGTTCCTTCAGCTCTTCGAACGATTTCTTGCATTCTTCATTGAAGTCGAATTCCACCTCTTTTTGCAGTAGTTTACACATGGGTTCAGCCACCTTTGAGAAGTCTTTTATGAACCTACGGTAGAACCCTGCATGTCCAAGAAAGCTACGAACCTCACGCAAGCATGAGGGGTAAGGCAAGTTCTTGATAGTGTCAATTTTAGCTTGATCAACCTCAATGCCTTTTTTAGAGACTACATGACCAAGGACAATCCCTTGATCTACCATAAAATGGCATTTTTCAAAGTTCAAGACTAAACATGTATCAACACATCTCTTCAAAATATTTTCTAAGTTGTGTAGGCATTGGTTGAAATCATTACCGTATACGGTAAAATCATCCATAAACACTTCGATGCTCTTCTCTACATACTTAGAAAATATGCTCACCATGCACCTTTGAAAGGTGGCTGGCGCATTACACAACCCAAATGGCATGCGTCTATAGGCAAACGTTCCAAATGGACAAGTGAACGTTGTCTTTTGTTGATCTTCGGGTGCAACGGGTATTTTATGGAACCCTGAGTATCCGTCCAAGAAACAGTAGTGAGACTTTCCAGTAAGTCTCTCTACCATTTGATCGATGAAAGGCAGCGGGAAATGGTCCTTCCGAGTGACTTGATTCAGCCTTCGGTAGTCAATGCATACCCTCCATCCGTTCTGAATTCTAGCTGTTCTTTGAGCTCCATCTTCTCCTTCGATTACTGCTATTCCAGTCTTCTTAGGGACTACCTGCACAGGAGACACCCAATTACTATCAGAGATAGGGTAAATCACACCGGAGTCTAATAGCTTGATTATTTCTTTCTTAACAACTTCCATCATAGGAGGGTTTAATCTCCTCTGGGGTTGCCGAATGGGTTTCTTATCCTCTTCCACATGTATTTTGTGGGTACAAATATTGGATGATATCCCCTTGATGTCTGCCATTGTCCAGCCTATCGCTTCTTTGTATTTTTTCAAGACAACAATCAATTCGTCTTCTTCATCTCTCGATAGTTTGGCTGAAATAATGACGGGAAGGGTGTCATCTAGGCCTAGATAGGTGTACTTCAGGTGGTCTGGTAGGGACTTCAATTCCAATTGTGGTGCCTGCACAACAGAAGGTAGAAATTTAGGAATCGTTGATTGCACGAATTGACAACTAACTATTTTTCTTCTTTTGTTGGCAGTCTTGGCCGGCGTCTTGGCCAAGCTCAAGGCCAAGACTAAGTCTGTATCTTCCTGATCGGCCAAACTGTCCACAATTTCTTGGAGTTCCTTCTGATTTCCCGTGCGGTCTTTTAATCCTTCCAGTGCTTGAGTGGAAATTCCCCTGCTCAAAACATACTCAAGGGGATCACTATTATAAATGTCAGCAATTTCTTCAGTAATTGGATCCAAAACATCCAAAAAACTAACACAATGCAAATCATTAGGATGTTTTAGAGCATCAGTGATGCTGAATTTAATTGTTCTTCCACAAAATTCAAGAATAATGCTTCCTTCGAAGCAGTCTATCTTCGCTTTTGACATCCTTAGGAAAGGTCTTCCTAATAAAATATCAGTGGCACAAGAAGGCAATTGAACATTCATCTCAACTATATAAAAGTCAACTGGATAGATAAAATCGTTTACCATTACCAGGACATCCGTCACTACACCTTTAGGTCGGATGATTGTTCGATCGGCCAGCTGTATCACTAAGTCAGTCTCTTTCATTGTTCCTATCTTCAAGGTCTCGAATTCGCTTAGAGACATTACATTGATGTCAGCCCCTAAGTCGCAAAGGGCTTTTTCAATGATTTTGTTCCCTATTTGGCATGGAATAGTGAAGGTTCCTTGATCCTTGCACTTCTCTGGGAGTTGTTGTACCGCGGAGACATTGCTGGATAAATTCACTCTCTCTATACCTGCAATTTTCTTTTTATTAATGCACAATTCTTTAAGAAATTTAGCATAAGAAGGGACTTTTGCAATTAAATCCAACATTGGAATATTCACGGCTATTTTTCCAAAAACAGCCATGAAGTCTCTCGCTTCATCTTGTTTCTTTTCTTTCGAAGATCTTGGTGGAAAGGGTGGAATGATTTCTATAATCTCCTCCTTCTGGTCTGGCTTGACCTGCGGCTTGGCCAAGACAAGTTCTTTTTTTTCTGGTTTTGCGATAACGATAGGCTTGGCCTGCGTCTTGGTCAAGACTACTTCCGATTCAGCTTCTTCTTCCTCATCTTCGTCCACATCCTCCGAAAGGATTTTTTTTATTTCCTCATCTGTTTTTGCTCCTTCCCTTTCTGGCAACACAACTCCACTCCTCAAACTCATAGCACTCACGTTGTGTGCTGGATTATTTACCGTGGTTGGAGGCAATTTTCCTTGATTGGCTATTTGAGTTATTTGCTTTTGCAGCTCTGCCAAGCTAGTCTGAGTTGACTGCATATGATTCTTCTGCAGCTCCATCATTTTCTTGAGCGCGTCCTCCACTGAGGGGCCAGTTATCTGCAAAGGTCGAGGGGCAGGTGGTAGCTGGGCTAAAGGAGGTTGGCTTGGCGCTTGGCCTAGATTCTGGCCAAGACTCTGATTTGGGGGTCGCGGCACGAAGTGTTAGAAATTTATAGGAGGTTACTGCTGCTGCTGAGGTACACCTTGATTCTGATTCTGATTTGGAGGAATTGGATCTCTCCATCTGAAGTTTGGATGTGCCCTCCACGCGTATTGGTTACTTCCTTGGGGAAAGTTTTGCATGCTTCCTTGGTTTTGTGGATATACTGCATTGACCTGACTCACATCATCCGGATGCTGCACCATATAGCAATTGTTGGTCTGGTGGTCTTGCTGCTGGCATATCCCACAAACAGATGCTACTTGCTCTTGGTTCTGACTTCCTGAAGACATTGAACCTGAAATATTAACAGAGAGGGTTTTAACCATATCAGTTAAATCATTAAGCTTTTGTTCAACATTAATTGCATTTATGGAAGAAGAAGAAGAATTTCTATCCGAAATTGTGTTATTTTGGCAATTGTCTGCCAATGTTTGGAGCAACATTTTTGCTCTTGTGACCGTGAGATCTTGTAGTGCTCCACTTGCGGCTGAGTCTACTTTTTCCTTGCTACTTGGGAGCATCCCATCGTAGAAATATTGTATCATGGTATTGTCTGCTACGCCATGAGTGGGGCAAACTTCTTGCAAATCTCGGAACCTCTGGTGGTACTCACTGAAACTTTCACTGCTTCTTTATTGAATTGCTGCCATGTATTTCCTGGCTATCCCCGCCTTCGTTGCATTCCAATACTTGTTAAGGAATATCGTGGACATCTCCGCCCACGTGTTGATGGTATTATGAGGCAAACCGTAAAACCAGTTCTGAGCTCACCCTTCTAGAGAGCTCGGAAAGGCCTTTAGCTTCGCTCTCTCCATGTTTACAGTGGTTGGTTTCATAATGTCACACTGGACATGTAAGTTTCTTAGGTGCTTGAATGGGTTTTCATTGGAATGGCCGTAGAACTTGGGAAGGTTGGCCACCATGTTGGTCTTTATGGACCAATCATTAGCTACAGGAGGTAGATTAATACAGGAAAAGGTCTCCTGTTCTGCTATTTTGTTCAGCTCTCTCATTGTTGGTTCTGGTCGCTGGTCCGCCATGTCTTGGTCTGAATCTAGGCCAAGACCGTGGTCTAGACTATATTCTGATTCGGAGTTAGAACTTTCCGATTGGCTTTCTTCTTGGGATGCTCTTAGTCGAGCTTGCCTCCTTAGCTGTGCTTTGGTCCTAGTGAGATTGGGATTGATGGGTAACAAATCTTGTTCTCTACTTGAGGACCTGGTCATCAACTGTCATAAAATAAAATAAAACAAGAACTACAAATACCGTTAGAGATCCCCGGCAATGGCGCCAAAATTTGATCGCGCGTCAAACACGTCAAATATAGTAGTGAAATAGTTATGGAATTGGGGGTAGAAATACAACTTATCACTGTCTACAAGGATTTGTAGATGATGGTAAGAGGATCGTCTACAGAGACCTCTAGGAAACGTAGTTCTTGAGTTTGACTTCCTCGTCACTGAGTTTGGGTTTGGTGGAATCTGAAACTGAAAGACAAAACAAAAAGAAGTGAAAACAGTTTAAAGTAATATTGGCCGGAGTCTAGGCCAAGACTGGGGTCTAGATTAGGAATAAGTCTAGTGATATGGAATTCCAGGTAAGGGTGATATGAGAGCTTGCGTTCTTATGCCTCGATCACGGACTCTAGGATATTCTTCTCTTCGTTTGTAGCACTGCTATAGAGTGGAGGTACTCCTGTTCACTCCTGTCTTCCCTCCTCTTCAAATTACCTGGCGGGTACTCCCTCTCCTGATAATCCTAGCCAAGGGACACCTTGCTGGTTAAAGGGTTTATCCATTTGACTGCTGTCTTGAATGGTTGCTCACCTCTTCAATGGTACAGGGGAAGACAGTACCTAGGTCAAGGTGTTTCCCCACGGAAACCCTAGGTTGTCAATCTGGTCTCGACCTAGATTACCTATTCTTCTAGTCTGGCGCGAGACTAGTCACCTACTTCGTCTAGCCGGCGGGTACTCCCTCTCCTTCTAGGCTGGTTACAACTCTTCTCTACTAGGGTACAAGGATGATCAAACCTTGTCTCTAGTGAGTAAGCGATAGATTAAGTTCAAGAAATAAATAAATACAAAGGAAGAGATTATGAAGTACGAAAGATGCCTCACGAGTGCATAAGAACTTCAGCTCATAAACCCTTACCAAGAATGGGTGTTTAGTTACTCATACTCATGGATAAAAAGATAAAGTATTTAATTGCATAAATAATATAAATCCGAGATAATAAAATCCGGAGCAAAGTGTAACAATGTCGAACTAAGAAAAGAGAAGAAGGATTGTGTAGTGTTGTTCCATTCTGGACAGAGGTGAATAATGTCTTGCTAAAATAGCCCTCAGAACCTCTGTCCCAATCCAACTCTAATCCCTAGAAAATCTCCTAAAATATTATTACAATTAATTGTTCTTAAAATGGAAACTAAATCGCTAAATAATAGAGAGGGAGATCCCATTTGGGATTCTTCAAAAGATTGGCTTCAGATCCCTCTAAAATAGCGGAACAGCTGCTACGTGCCAGCTGTAAGAGTCCAACGCTGAAAGTGGTCCAAACGCTCTAAAGTGCTGTCTTTATCGCGAATGCGTCTTGGCCGCAGTCTTGGCCAAGACGATCCTGGTATGCACGCTATGTCAGATGCGAATATGTCTAGGCCAAGATCTAGGCCTAGACTCGGGTAATGCTGCTCCAGCTCTCTTCTGTTCAGATTCCTCAAAAGCTGCCTTTCAGATCAGATCTGCTAAGATGTGGGAAAACAAAGATAAATCAGCAGATTTACTGTCCAAAATAACTAGTAAATGGACAATAAAACATGATGAAATACAATGCAATCATCGGGCTTCTCTTAATTCAAAATTTGAAAAGGCTGAGGGACAGGAGGGAAAAAATAAAACAAAGGGAGGGAAAGAAATAACGAAAATAATTATTAAAAGAAAGAGATACGAGGAAAAACAATAAATGAGGCGCGTGGAATGCCTCCTTGGCCGGCCATCTTTTTCATCCAGGCCTAGACGATGTTAGACGTCTAGGGCAAGACTGGTGGGTCTGCCACCAGGGGGTGGAAACCTTCGTGGAATAGCTCCAATCTGTTGTCACTCACTTTAGAAATGAAGCCCGTATCCATATTCTGGATCGCAACCACACCATGATCATTCACCTTCTTGACAAGGTAAGGGCCGATCCGTTTATGCTTCAACTTTCTGGAAAAGAGCCTCAGACAAGAATTGTAAAGTAAAACCTTTTGTCCAGTATCGAAGGTTTTAGAAGTGAGCAACTTATCATGGTGAGTGTTAGTCTTGGCTGTGTCTTGGGCAGTTTGTGGAGTTGGGTTATCATTGAGCATCTTGCCCTCGATAGTTAAGGAAGTAGCAGTAGCAGTTGAGGCGGGGGTTACCGTAGCCTTAAAAGTGGTCATGACGACAGCTGGAGTCATGGCTGGTTGAGGAGTGCAAAGAGCTGGGTCAAGTGTCTTGACGTCGACGACCGTCCATCCAAGGGCCTCGTGGTATCCTTTGAGTGTCGACACCAGCTCGCGCTCCGCATCTGGATCAAGCTTGCTAGAGATGATCACCGGGAGTGTGTCATGTTCGCCAAGGTAGGTGTACTTGACGTGCGAGGGCAAGCTCTTCAACTTCAACTTAGGGCCCTGCACAAAAGAAGGGGCAGACGCTGAATTTATAGTGATGTTCCTGTCGAGGGCAAGATGTGCAGAGTTGTCAGCGTTAAGATCAGAAACTTGTGTAACAATAGGGTCAACAATATCAACAATTGAGTGCTCTGAAGTCACAAGTGTCAAGACCAAAGGGTCCAGTGCGGCTGGCGGAATGCTCCTATCTAGGGCAAGCTGTAGAAACTCATCAGTAGCAAGTTTAGAAACATTAGTAACAGCAGGCTCAACAATATCAGCAAAGTTCACGCTAGAAAACTCAGTGGGGCATCTCATATCATCAAGAATATTGAACTTTATGGTCTCTCCATCGAACTCAAGAGTAATAGAGCCGTCATGGACGTCGATCTTGGCTTTTGCTGTCGCAAGAAACGGGCGTCCAAGGAGAACATCCGAAGGCTTGGTTGATTCTCCTTCAGCCATGGCAATAACATCTTCTAGAATACCTTCTGGGTAGACAATGGATCGGTCGGCCAACTGGATAAGAAGGTGGGTTTCCTTCAATGGGCTCAGGCCTAGACTGTTATAAACTGTCAAAGGCATAACGTTTATGCCTGCGCCTAGATCGCACATAGCTTTTCCAAGTTTGATCGATCCAATCTTACATGGAATAACAAACATACCCTGATCTTTAAATTTCGGAGGCAATTTCTGTTGGATATGGGCAGTAGCATTTGCTCCCACACTTATCTTGTTAACCCCGGCCAAATGACATTTGTTGGTGCAAAGAGTTTTGAGGAACTTGGCATAACGGGGCACATTTTTTATTGCTTGAATCAAAGGGATATTGACAAGAACCTTACTGAACATATCAAATATCTCTCGGTCATCCTTCTCCTTTTTCGATTTGACCAACCGTTGGGGGAATGGAGGCTCAAGGATCTTGTGGATATATTCTTGAGTGAATTCTGGGGGCTTCTTGTCATTCCTTGGAGAACCTCTAGGAGATCGGATTCTGTCAACCATGACATCTGAAATCGTCTCATTTTTTCTTGGCTTAATCTCGAGCTCGACTGTTTGTTCGGCGTCGAGATCTGGACTAACTCTGGATGGCAATTCATGCCCACTGCGGAGAGTGACAGCGCAAGCCTCGTGCTTGGGGTTTGCTTCGGTTTGTCCAGGGAGCTTGACTCTGTTCTTTAATTCTTTCATTTCAGCTGCCATGGTACCCATCTGCTTTTGCATTTCCATGATGATGTCTTTGTATTTAGTGCAATCTTCGGGTGGTGGAGGTGAAGGGAAAGGTTGATTTATTTGTGGTGAGGGTTGGTATTGCTGGTTAGGGTACGGTGGTCGAGGTTTAAAGTACTGCATGTTGAGAGGAGGGGGGTGGTTTCCATAAGGATGTTGCTGTTGATTAGAGTTTTGCTGTTGAGGGGTGGGTATCCACCCTGGGTGATAGCACGTTGCATGATCATGATTTTACCTTCTTTTCTATCCCTTTCAAGGGCTCGAAGTCTCCATTTGACCCTCATTTTGCTCTTATTTGCAGATTAGCATCAAAGGAGGGAAAGGGCCGAAAAGAAGCAATTTTAGAGCAGTTCCAAGGAATTCCATTTTCCAGGCCTAGAAGAAAGAATGTCGTCAAGACCTCGACGCGAACCAGACCAGTGCGCTGTCCCAAGGCCTCGACAATTCTGAACCTTCTTCCAAAGAGAGCATCTTCTGAGATCCGCACGGAATCCCAGTCGCTTCCAGAAGATAGCAGCCGTGTCAGGAATCCCAGAATATTCCTTTTGCAAGGACATGTGCTGTCACGCCCTCATTGATCCTTCCTCTCCCCTTAGCTGTTTTTGTCTCTTAGCTAGGCTTAGGCTATATAAGCATAGTTTTAGGGTTTTTGTAAGGACGGCTGTTCCAAGGATAATTTCTTACATTAGTTTCAGTGTTTATTTTCTGGGGATCATCTCCTCTTCTCGATCAAGAGCAGCCATTGTCAACAACTTTCCTCTTCGATTATTAATTAATCTATCGGTTTACTCTACTCCCTTTTTACTTTCTTTGTTTTATCATTGTATGATTATATCTACCTACTGTTTATATTATAGCATGAGTAGCTAAATACCCCTTTCTTGGTGAAGGGTGTTCCACGGGTTGTAGAGTTCGGCTAAGAGGTCTAATACATGCTTAACATATTCTTTTGTGACACATAACTGTTTACCGATTTAACTACATGCTTGTCTAGAAATGTTAAGAGCTTCATCATCTTTTAGTATTTCTGCATGAGTAATGTCATATTCTAGGGTTATAACTGACGCGAAGCCCTGGAGTTAGAGCAGGCACCTAGGGGAGGCAGCGCGAGAGGCCTCACCTAGGGGTAAACAGTTATCTAGAGTATGCGATATGAGTCTGACAAGCTGAGCTATCGCGCCCTAGATCTGTCTTACCTCTCCTTCATGGGCGTTCTGAATTTAGCCTCCCTACTTCGAGCCCGTGACAGGCCGGACGGTCAAGGCTACCTTTTGATGACAAGGAATGTAGCTGGGAGGATGGCTGAACATCAAGGTCACCTCATATGTGGAAACGGGGGGTGACTTTTATCTACGAAGGTAAGCAGGGGATACGGTGTGGAAACGCGGTCCCTATAGCAGATCTGCACATGAGTCTAGAAAACTTCTGCACCAATGACTAGTCGACCTAGAAAACAACCCAAGGGAGCACCTTTCGCTAAGATCTCGTCTCATTTGATTAATATCCTTTTCATTGCTTTTCCCGCATTCGATCTGTTCACATCTCTTGCTCTGGATTACGATTTACATTTCTTTCCCTGGATTACGATTTACTTTCGTGCCCTAGATAAGTACTTTCCAATTCTGTTTTGTTAGCTCCCCTACTCTGCGTTGATTAATTTATTAATCAACATAAACCCCCCCCCCCCCCCTTTTCACTGTTATTTTGGGATTGATCTGTTGCATATTGCCTTGTCATACATCTTCACTAGCAAATTAGTCCTTCAATCTCTGTGGTTCAACCCTGACTTGCTCTATACATATTACTTTGTGCATTTAGGCATCAGGATAAATTTAAGTATATTTGACTGACGATCACTGGGCTTGGTTGTTTCCAGCCCTGGTTGTAATTCTGGCCAGGGGGTGCATTGTAATATCCAGCGGCATTCACTTGGATCTCATCCGGGATATGAGGACAAGCATCCGTGGGGTGATCCGTGTAATTGCAAATTTGGCACGCCTTGACCGGGATCGGCTGTTGAGACGTCATGGTATGTAGCATGCCCTGGATAGAAGTCAATTGCCTTTGCATAGCAGCTACTTGAGCACTCTAGTCGCTACTTGCTCCTCCCAATAGAATGGCATTTTTGGCCATGAGCTCAATTATGGCCTTGGCGGCAGCTGGAGTGAGAGCACTAAGGGATCCATTAGCGGCTGCATGCAACAAGGCTTTATCATGGGGTCTCAGTCCTTCGGCGAAGTACTGAATAAGACCGTGCTCGGTCAGGTTATGAGAGGGACATATGGCTTGCATGCGTTGGAAGCATTCATAGTACTGGTCAAGGGTCTCGTCTTCTTTCTGAAGAATAGATACAAGTTGTTTGACTGTCACCATCGCCCTGGATGTAGGGTAGTACTTATCCGTGAAAGCTTTTGTCATCTCAGCCTATGAATGAATCGAGCGTGGAGGGAGATCATAAAACCAGTCGAGGGCTGAATCTTTGAGTGACCACATAAAAACTCGGAGCTTGGCCTGCTCGATACTGACGTTCATAGGTTTCATTGCCTCGTAAATAGAATGGAGCTGTTGAAGATGGCGATGAGGATTTTCCTTGGTAGCGCCTCAGAAAATGGGGAGATGGTGTATGACAGCGGACTTGAGTGTCCAGTCGTGAGGTACTTCAGGCCAATCGATGCAGCTGCTGGGCACTTCTGGGGCGGTATTAAGATCATCGATGGTCTGAGCAACAGGAGGAACTACGTCCTCATTTCCTCCAGGAGGAGGTGGTGGTGGATCTTCCATTTCAGGTGTTGGGGGCTGGATAGACTCAACGCTGTCAAGGGCTCGATGTAAAGATGCGATTTCTTCCTGAAATAGGCTTTGAAGAGTATCAAGATCTGAAAGGTCTCTGTCGAGAAGAGGGACAGGAGCTCTACTCCGGAGAGGAGATGATCCTCTGGCTTGCCTTCGGAGTTCTCTTTCTGTCCTAGTGAGCTCTGGATCGTAAGGCAGTAGATCTAAAGCAGATCTCCTGGTCATACAAGGAAAAACAAAATATTAGAACCGTCAATCCCCGACAACGGCGCCAAAATTTGATCGTCACTCAAAAGTAATATTTTCTGCTAGCAATATGCACAATAAATGTGTATAGGGCAAATCAGAGTCGAACCACAAGGATTAATGGTAATATTCTGTTCATAGTCTATGTCCAGGTCTAAACAGTAACAAGTAACACTTGGGGGGGAGGGGGGGGGGGGGGGGGGGGGGGGGGGGGTTGGGCTGGCTAATGAAATTAACCAGCGAGATTTGGATACTAAAGCTAACAAGTGAACTAAATAAAGTAAAAATTATCTAAAGGCAATAAAACAGTATCACAAGAGGGGTAAATCAGATAATAGGAAAGAGTCTTAGCAAAGTGATTCCGCGGGTTGCGTCTAGGTCTAGTTGGTCATCAGCTCAGGGATATTCCACTCTCACGGTGCAGACGTGCTATAGAGGCCAGGTATGCTTAGGCCTCCTGTCTACCTTCGTAAGAGAAGTCTCGCCCAAGGTATGCTTGTAGGCGAGACCTTGACACTCCGTCCTTCCCCAAGGTTCGCTTGTGGGGAGATCTAGAGGCCCATGAAGTGGAGGAAGACACGTCTAGGGCAAGACGTTGTCAGATCCACCCTAGTTAACCTCCAACCCTAGCCGGATTGGACCAGCAACCTGATGACTCCGGGCTAGGTGCCTACTGATTCTAAAGAAATGGCAGTAATTACAAAGGAAAATACAGCAGTTGATCAGGCTTCTATAGATCTAGTGCAATATGACAGTAAAATGGCAAGAGATTAAATACACGCATAAGAGTTTATGAAGAACATTAAGGCTTCACAACTACCCTTGCAACCCTTGGAAAAACCTTTGCTAAGACAAAAAGATCTAGCTACTCATACTCATAATAACATAAATATAAATAAATTCAATAGCAAGCATAAAAGGAAAACAAGAAAATGGGAAGAAAACTATTAAATACCAGCCGGAGCTAAAAAGCTCCGGTGAAAGAGTAGGGCTGGCCGGCGGCTACAGCTTGAGGATGGAGGAACAAATCCCAAAGAAGACTGAAAAATAGAAAGCATGCTGATTTCTGCCTCCTACCAATGTTGCTTCCCCTAAAAATCCTAAAGTTACTGTTTATATACAACCTTAAGCTAACTAGAGGACAAATCCAGCTAAGGGAAGAAGACAAAATGGGAGGAAAGGGAC
The DNA here is from genome assembly GCA_963691705.1 of Viola odorata. Classification (NCBI taxonomy): domain Eukaryota; kingdom Viridiplantae; phylum Streptophyta; class Magnoliopsida; order Malpighiales; family Violaceae; genus Viola; species Viola odorata. The sequence goes on along the minus strand of OY829543.1, from coordinate 47,348,555 downwards.
AGCTGGGCTGTAAAGCATGTCCCAGGAAGAATATCCCAAGGACGATCAAAAGGGATGAGAGAGGAATCTTGCTGGCGTCTCTCTTCGTGCGCTCCAAGGAGGATTGCAAGCACGTGCGGCTTCTGATCGAGGGCAAAACGCAGTACTTTTCGGCTTCACAGATATTCCAGGGCTGGACACGAATGCGCGCATCTAGGGCTCGACTGAGGAAATACCTCTAGGCCGTGTCGAAGACTAGGAGACTTCCAAAGCTGCTCAATTCCATCCCAAAACGTGTGCTTTCTGTCTTTTTCTCCTCCAGGGCTGGATATGGCAAAAAGTATTGAAAACAGAGCAAGTTAGTAGCATCAAGGAGGGGAAAACATACAAAATTAGAGAGAAAATATCTAGAAAACACACGCATATCAAGGAGAATGCTAACAAGAACTAGAGAGATAAACTAGAGAGAAGTCTAAGAGTGTTCTTCCTAAAAACTACATGATAATGGATGATCTAAGATCCCCTAAACTCTTCCTATCATCCTCTATTTAAACTAGAAAATACAATCACAAAATATCTTCTGCCCAACTAAGGAACAAAATGCATTTAAAGAAAGCCTATTACAATGGACCTATGCTCCCTAAAGTAAAAAGCTGAAAAAGCATAAAACTGATTTTCTTAGTCTTGACCAGCTTTGGTAGATCTGGAATGGGCTCAAGGCCTGGAATGGTTAGAGGGGTAGGTATTTTGTGATCAGTGCAGACTGTCAGAACAGTGTCAGGGAGGTCACATGGGAGCTTTGGCAAGAGGACACGTGGAAATGACGCTCTTTGCCTTTCGGGGGCCCGAATGGAGAATCCGATTCGGGACCTTGAACGCGATTCTGGAGTTGGGACCTCGACCTTGGTCTTGAAGCTCAAATTCGTACAAAATGCTCCAAAAGAGCATGTTTTTGCATAAACTCCCTTTTTAGGCCTAGATCTGCAATAGTAATGAAAACAAGGGTAAATTAGCAGAATCATGCCTTAAATTGATGAAATAATGGAGGAAAAATCTTGCATAAATACACGCTATCAAATATCCCCACACTGCTCAATTCTCACCCTCGAGCATTCACAAAATTTAAAATAGTCCCAAAATAGAATAGACACACCAAACCATAGCACAGAGAATAAGCATGCTTTTCAAGATTCGGGACCCCGAATGAAAACAGACTTCGCCTAGATACACCTGCATCAAATCAGAAGGATAACGACCCTTAAGAAGAGACTTTTCCACATTAGCCTATTCACCATCAGTCCTTACATAGATCAGTATTTGCACTCACACTCGTAAGGCTAGGTGTTTAAGCACTCAACTATACAAAAATGCAGCACAAAACCAAGTTTGCATATCAATCCGAGTACATTAGACGCACGCATAGGCAATCTAGCAATCAAAAGACTCTGCATCGGGGGCAAGAAGGGGGAACAAAGAAAATAATTGATAAGAGAATTTAGAAAGAGTGGAAGAATGGAACACAAGGAGAAGAAAAAGTGGAGAAGAGGGAGAGTAAGGAAATGAAATGAGGAGGTGGTTAAACCAACTCAAACCTGGAACGCTTCCTTGGCAGAAGGAATCGAGATGGTGAGGCAATGTTACTGAGGGCAAAAGCTAGACTAGATTTTTCTTCTTCGAGGGGGATCTTTGCTTACTTCATTCGGGACCTTGGCTCGGGACCTTGAATGGGTGTTGGCTGTTGATTTTCCTCTTCTTCCTTTTCATGATTCTCTCTTCTCTCTCTCTTTTATTTATATTTCTAGTTTTCTAATTTTTTTTCCGAGAGAGAGGCCTGGATTGTTTGAGGATTGAGACATTGTCCTTCGGGGGCTGGATATTCTGATTTCACTTCCCCACAATTGTGTTTTGCTGTGGATGGGAGGTGATTTTTTATTCTGGTCTGCCCTTGATTTCTTCGTTTTAGCTTCGAGGTCTTGAATTAGTGCCAACATTCGGGGTCTTGAATTTGGGGGATCCCCACACTTCGCCTTTGCTGCTTCATTTGTCTAATCTAGCCCTCGATAGTGCTCCCAACAACATCGCTCACTTGTAAAGAGAAAGATCAAAGAAAATTCAAATGGTTAGAATGGAGGAAAAAGAGGGGTATCGGGGTCAAGAAGGAAGAAACAGAACAGAAAAAATGAGAGAACAATTTGATGCGAAGACTTAATCTTTTTGTTGCTTTCCTATGTCTAATCGTGTCTACACCCATGGATATCATGCAAACCCAGCCAGTACCTAGTCATGCATTCATTCAAGCAATAAATATAGGCATGAAGGTTCAATTGCTCACAAGGTGCTATTTCTTGACTACTGGTGTCTAGGTCTTGAAGTAGATATAAGGTGCAACAGGTAGAAAATGAAATATTCGGGACCTTGAATATGTAGACAACATTTTCATTCTATGTGCACAAGTCAGGTGTGTGTCTATCATTGGGATTAAAACTGGGCAGCATATAAAGATGAAAATTCGAGAATAAAAATTGAAAAACAAGCAGTTAAAACCCTCCCCACACTTAGGCAACACATTGTCCTCAATGTGAAGAAGGGACTCAAACAAGGGCATATGAAAATAAAAATAGAAAAATGAAAGCCGAAAAAGAAGGGAAAGAAACGTGGGTTGCCTCCCACGAAGCGCCTTAGTTAACGTCAAGGCCTTGACTCTTCAAGTTTCCTTTAACCAATTCTACTAAATGCTTTCCATCCTCTTAGTTTGATGTTAATTATCACATGGAGTAGATGGTCTTGTAGCAAAGCATCTTGCATGCGGCCATGATATGAGTCAAATGTTAATTTGGGCTCCTGCAAAATTAAGAGGAAAAAATTGTTATGAGTGGAAGGTGATTCAAGAAAAGGATCAATATAATCAAAAAGTTTTAAAATCTCCCTTTCGCCCATAACGACTTTAGATCGAGGGCACGATGAAAAGCTCAAGTCCTTAATTTTCTCCTCCTCAATCTCACTTAAATCCTCATCCTCAGCCTCCCTTGAATCCTCATTCACAATCTCTCCCGGCTGGAAAATGGTTCCTGCCCCTGATTCTGGTTCGAGGTCTCGAAGCTCAACATAAAAATCTGGCAGATTTTTGTTGCTCAAATTCGGGACCTCGATGTCTATGTAGTCCATATTGGATCTTGACTCCAAAGGAGAGCATCCTGAATCCTCCATTTTTAGCTCATCTGTAGGCATGAAAAGTCCTCTATCCCATAAGACTCATCATCTTGGTCATGACGCTCATATGGTGACTCCCATAGGTTGGTGGTGGAGAAATTTTCCTCTTCACTTAAATAGTCGTCACTATCTAAGTGCTGCAAATGTTGTTCTATAGGAGTGATAGGGTGATCCATCGTCTGATTGGGCAAGAGAGCTAAAAAAATTTGTTCGGGAGTAGGGGCAGCGTCGGGGTCTTAAATTTAGGAGAGGCATTCGGAGTTTGCTTCAATGTCCTCTTGACGCCACTACTCCTTAAGCTCCTGCATTTCTAAAGTTATCTCTTTTATTTGATTTTCCAAGTTAGTTAACCTTACCTTATTTGATTCGGGAGCTGGGGCAGCGTCGAGGGCAAGATGATAAGGTAAGTATGTGAAGTTTTCTTCAATATCCTCTTGGCGCCTCTGCTCCCAAAAGGTCTCTTTAACTTGGTTAACCATGCCAATTAATGCAGCCAGATTTTCTTGAGACAATCATGTGTCTTGAGGAGGATGTGGAGGATAAAAATATTGATATCTAGGTCTAGAATGCACTCCATAGCTGAAATTTCCTTGATTCCAGCACGAGGGGTTAGGAGTAAAATGCTGAGGAAAAGAGGGTGAATGAGAATAAGAATTAAAATAAGACATTAAAGAAAGAAGTAAAATAAAACAAAAATCTGGACTTGTCTAGGGCAAGACTTAACACCAATCCCCGGCAACGGGTGGGTGTTTGATAACGCGCTTGTCGAGGGCACGATCAAACAAATAATTACAACTTATCACATGCAACAAAATAGATTGAAGACAGTGGCAAGAGGATCGATCCACAGTGATAAGATTCGATGTTGATCTTGTGAGATTCTGCGTTGCGTATGATCGGAACAGTAGTGAATGACGTCGGGTGTACCTGCACAGCGCCGGAGGGGGAGCTCCGGCGTAGACACTCCGATGCTTAAGTCAGTATGGGTTTTTAAAGTAGCAGGGGTTTCTCTGGGTGAATCTGACCGTACCTTCGTATGGAAAAAGGATGGGGTATTTATAGAATCTGGACAGCGATACCTGGCGATACCAACAAAGGCGCCGTTTGATGATGACGTCACAGGCGATATCAGTTGATGACGTCAGAGGTGATGTCACGTGAGGCTGTCGGGAGCGATAACCTTGTTGGTTCCTAGGACGGGATGACGCCGTGCGTATAGAGTCGCGTGAGTCCCCCCCCCCCCCGCCGCTGAAGTCGACCATCCTAGGAGTCCATCGCTGATCCTTGGGCGATACATTGATATCCGTGTAGGCCGCCTGGGAAACCGCTCCGACAAGAGTCACTTGTAGTAGGACCGTCAGGGCTATCTCAGTTGTTATCATAAGCCCAACTGAAAACGAGCCCGAGTGTTTACCAAGGGCTGTCCATGTCTGAAATCTCGGATGAAGGTTTTCGTTGTGAGGCGATTAGTTCGCAAGGTTCCCGAGCTTCTTTGAATGCTCAAGGTCGACAAGGCTCAAGTGGTGAACTGGGGCTTAAGTCGGGGACCATCAGGCAAGCTGATTCTGATCTTCATCCTTATCCAAGGACTCACTCTGAACAGATGTCTCTATCGCGTTCGTAGTTACAAGATCCTTACTTTCCGCCCGGCGATATTGCTCCGATTGACCCCTTAGGGGGATCTAAGAAGCTCCAGCTCATTCGAATCGCGAACAAGCTGTTGTCAGATTACCGATAATGTCGTTGAGGATATTCCACTGAATCGTATCGCTGGTCAAGCTGGCATATATTCCAGATCCATTGTTCTTCCAAGTGTTCTGCAAACATAGGAACGAGATAGATTCGAATATAAAGTTAGTAAACTTTTTGTACTTACAGAGATTTGAGGTCAGACGAGCTCAATCTTTCTTTTACGCTAGGGGAAATAGCAATATCAACGCGGCTTTACGCCATCGGCTGCCTATGGCTAGCGCGACTTTATACCACCAGATGCCTGTGATGCCGACGCGGTTTTACGCTCCAAGGGCCACCTGTGACATCAACTCGGTCTTACACTGTGGATACCGGTAGCCACATGGCCTTTCCGTGATGACTACCCGTGATATCGTATCCTTCGGCGTTTTTTCAAACTCTGTCTCGTACTCTTTTCCATATCAGTGTTGCGGTCGGTATATGATCATCGCCCTTTCTTTCCACTCTGGGCTCACCAGCCCTTGCGGTTATCGGATTGGCTCGTCTTTTGAGGACTCCTTTGTCCTTTCTCCCGAAACCCCCTTCTTGGAGCTTATAAATCAGGGAGTTTTTTCCCTCACGTTCTCCTCATCTTTTCCAACTTGCATCTTGGATCATCTGACTAAGAATTTCCTTCTGTCCAAGGGTCATTCTCTGAAGAACCTTAATGATGGCGACGTCGGATTTCTGGAAAACATGCTGGTTAAGACTTCTGAGGACATCCTGGAGTTGCAAGGGATGCTAACTCCGCTTCACTCTAGGCTGGGGGCCACCTCTCTGGAGGATTTCAGTCCCTTGGAGAGTGTATCGAAACTGGCAGCATCCATCGCTCGGATCCAAGTGGTGATCGCCATGCTGCAGCAGCGCAAAGATATGCTGGGGTGCTGCCTGAAGGGGATGAGGGCCATTTCCCATGATCTACTCCTGGTCATGGATTCCTTGAGGGACCTTCCCGAAGTGCCTGAGGACGCTGGCTCTGATGCCTGATAGCAGTGGCTCCCTTTGTGCCTTTTTCCTTTCTCGCTTGTCCATGTACCTCCTGGCCATTTGGCCGTAATAAATAAACTGTTTTTTATTGTGCCGTCTTGTGACTGTTCTTCTCCTTCTTTATTGCATCCTTTTTGTTATTTTCCCCTGAGGATATTTTCAGTCTCACTGACAAGGTTCAATCACTGGATCATTTATTGGTCGATGGCTTTGCATTAAATCTGCGCCGCAGTTGTCCTGGCAACTGATTGGGCGAGTTTGCGGTTTTCCTCGATCAGGGGAAAATCTCAACAGGCGTGACTGCAAATCCACATTTGCACTTCAGGCTATGCACGCGCCCCTTCTCAAGAGTCGGGCTGGAAAATCAAAGATCCTTTTCCCCGTTTTCTGGCTATAAAAAGGGGAATCTCTCTTCCTTCACTATCATTTATCTTTTTGTTGTTTTTCTTTGCCACCAGTATTTTTTTTTGTCATCTTATCGCTGATTCTCGCCTCTTAGATACGTTTGCTCGAGATTCTCCACCCACTCCTCCGACTTCTCCTGACTCTGATAATCCTCCTCCGTCGCCCCCTTGGAGGCCGCCCGTTCGACGACGGTGCCGCAAGAAACGGAGGAAGGAGGCTGCGAAGGCTTCTAAGTCCTTTTATGACGCACTGGCCACTCTTTCTTCTAAGGGGAAGGAAGCATCCTGTCCTCTTCGTGAGCCATCGCCCGAGGCTCCTTCGGCCTGTTCAGCTGTTGGGGCGGTGCCACCACCCATCGGGGAGAAGTCAGATCAGTCGTCTGTTCGCGTGGGGGAGGAGGTTGAAGAGCCTTTTCCTTTCCCTGGGGAAGATGAGGATGACGTGGTTTACTGCTACGGCATCTCTTGGTCTGATGGTGAATAGTGGGGCACGGCAGGCTTCTCATTTTGTAGATGCCGTATGGCTTTTTCAATAATAGAACTTTTCTTATCGCTGTTCCACCGTTTTCCTTTTTGTGTCTCCAGGGTTATCGCGGGAGTAACCCTTTCGCTGGGGCGCAACCGTTTTTCAGTTTCCAATCAGTAACCGTCTTCTTCCAAAAGACATTGATGACCGTCCACGCGTCTTTTTCACTTTGCACGTGCCCAGCTTTCACAGGCTGTTCCTTTTTTAGGTTTTCTTTAAAAGGAATACGCCCTTCTTCTTTAACACTTTCTGCCATTATTTCAAAATTCTTCGTATTTCCTCTCTTCTGTGCTTCTTTCTTCCTGAGAGATTTCACTGCTATTGCTCACTAGTGCCGACGACCAATTCACTGGTTCTTTGCTCCAGGTATTTTGTTCCTCTATTGCCGTAGCTTTACTTTTCTAGTTCATTATGTCTCATACTGTATTCTCTATAACCACCGAGAATCCCTTAGATCCCGAGGTTAGGAAGGCTCGTAGTATCTTTGACTGTAATGAAGTTTTGAAGGCTGAGTTAGAGGAAAATGGTATCACTTTCCCTACGGGATATCGTCCCTATGTCCCTCTGAAGGATACTCGGCTCACTGATGCCATGTGGGGGACGTTTCGATTGGTTTATTTCAAGATGTTTACCTACGGGTTTCGTCTTCCACTTCATACTTCTCTGATGAAGCTGCTCAATCATTATGATCTTAATCCTGTTCAAATAACTCCCTCTTCCTGGTGCGGGCTTTACGCCTTTCTTCGTTCATGTGAGATGAAGCACATTTTCGCTCCTTCGCTCGATCTATTCCGTATATTTTTCATCTTGAGGTGGCGTGGCTGCTTGATAGATATCACCCCTAGATGGGATGATGATATCATCCGGTTTTTCTGGCGGAACTTTCAAGGTTTCGAGGAAAACGTGGACAACTGGAAAAATGGCTTCTTTACCGTTCGCTTACCTTCTCAGTATTGGCGCGATGGTTTCAACCGAGTAAACACTGGTGCCGCTTGGCGAAAACCAGATGTGTTGTCCAGTATGGATGTGTCTAGTGTTAACGCTCTAATAGAGATAGAAGGGCCTTTCCGTATTCGAGAATTTGCTCGGTTCAGGCCTTTGTCAGAGTGTGTCGCTGGTGAGTTTTTTCTTTTATCGCCTTATCGCTCCCCCTTTCTTGTTATATTAAAGTATTTTGTCGGCAAGTAACGCTGAAGGACGCTCTTCTGGCGAGAGCGACGTGCCTTTGGACGTAGCGCCGCTTCAGACGTTAGCCCCTTCTCCTCCCCTGGAAGGCTTCAGTCGTCCGCCTATTCCGCCACGAGGAAAGAGAAACAAAACTGTCGCGACACGCAGTGCCTCCAGCCGATCTTCTCATTTTCTGGAGAATTGGCTGCCGCCTCGCATTAAAAGAGTGGCCCCAAGCATCCCTGTGGTTGAAGAAATCGACAGCGATAGTGGAAGCATGGATACGGGTCCCGAACTGCGTCACGCTACCCCTGCCCAGCGGATGAAGCTTAGGTCAAGAAAAAATGATCCCGTAGCGGAGTCAACCGAGGATGATAGCGACGAGATTGCTGCCAAAACTGAGCGTCTCGTGAAGAGGGTTCGCCAAGAGAGGTCTGACCCACCAATTCCTTCCGTGGAGGAAGTCAGTGGGGTCCCTGCCAAGGAAGTCAACACTTCAAACGTTACGGGTCCTTTGCCAACAACTGAGGTTACTAAAGCGTCTTCTGTCGTTCTTCCCCAGACTCATGAGGTTTTAGCAGCAATGGGCTCATCTATAGCGTCTGGCAGTTCTACTTCTCCAATTCGCCCCTTCACTCCAAGTGTGAGTTTGCCAGTTCCGAATCCGATTGCTCCTCCTATCCTTTCCCCACAGAAACCTGAGGCGGTGTATATTTCTTCGGTTTCGGGCGTGGGTGATTCCGTTAAGAGTTGTTGTCCCCTTTATATCGCCAATTTGTCTCCCCAAGGCTTTCAAGGCCCTGCCGCGTATCAATTGGACTTGTCTTCCCTTGGTACTGACGGTCTTCGTGCTTTAGGGATATTGGATCCATCCTCAAGGGAAGAGTCGGTGGGCCCGATAGTGGGCCAAATATTTGCTTCTTCGAAGGACAAGGAAGAGTTCTTGCGGCATCCTCCTGACGTACGACATTCGCGTCTTTTGACCGACATGCTAGTCTGCTTCCGTGAGCTGAATTACTTTTTCGATGATCAGCGGGATAAGGTTCCTCCTTCTCTTGATTTGAAAAGGGAACTAGATGCCGCCCTGACTAGGGTGTCGGCACTATCGCAGCTTCAAGAGCAAACTCAGGCGGAACTAGACGACTGCCGTGCTGAGCTTGCTCGAGAAAAATCAAAGGGGAAGGCTAAGGCAAACCTTCTAGAGGCAGAATTGGTGGTGGCTGATAGGAGGAATGTCCTGCTTCGCGAAGAGATAGCATCTCGCGATGCCGATTTGGCCAAAATACCTTCAAAAATAAACAAGACCATGGATATCTGCCTCTCCGAGTTTATGAATCTCTATCGCTAAGGAAACGTTAATCCGTCGGTGCTGGCCGATAACGCTTCCAAGAGGTTGAAGGATTTGAGGGACGGCAAGGAAGATCTTTCTTCTTCTGTCGGAGGACAAAGGGATGAGGACCGCGATGCTGGCAAAGGCCCCTGATTAATAGGGACTTATTTCCTTTAGCTGACTTTCTATTTACTTGTTTCTTGGTCTTGTCATAATGCCTTGCTACACGATGATTTTATTGCTTTTTGAATTTCTTTCTATCTTTCCGCGTTGACATATCGTTGTCGGTTTTTCGTAACGCCTTCTCGCGCTTTCTGGCGATGTCATACTTGTTTTTTCCAAGGGACTACGTCCGCTTTTCAGAGCATTTAATGCTTGCCGTCCTTTCATGGGAAAAGTCATGATTGTATAGGCGCACGTGTCCATTTCTTCTGACGCTATGGGCTAGCGTGTTTAAAAACTTTGCCTAAATCGAGGCGTTGTAGCGCTTTCCTAGGGTTGCACTCATTACCTGAGTCTGTTTCTTGTGCCGCTTCCACGCAACGACCGTGGCATCCATCGTTTCGTTTAAACCACTAGGGTTATGAAACCCAATATTTATTCTTTTCGTTTTCTTTTACCATTCTTTTCTCCAATATTCTCTTTCAGCCGTCTCGTTTTCTCCCCACTGTTCAGGGCTCTTCGAAGTGCTTTTTCTGAAGGTATTTCCTTTCTTCTCCATCGTCTTCTTCATCTCTTAGTTTCTTTTTTAAATCTGCCATGGCTAAGACTCGCCGTTCTGAGTCAAAATCTGCCGATGAAAAAAGGATGGATATTACAGCCAGTGTTATTACTTCTGAGGCCGCTCTCCGTGAGCATTTGGCCGCCCATAATGCTATCATCCCTGATGATTATAAGACCAGTGTTGCCTCTGAGTCTCTTCGTTTAAACAACGCTCTGACGGGCACCCGTAGGGTCATGTATGCGCAGATGTTCCGTTATGGTTTCCGCCTTCCCATTGACCCTTTTGTCAAGGAATTGCTTATTGTCGGCGATCTGTCTCCGACTCAATTGTCTCCGAATGCATATTGTTGTGTTTATGTTTTTTTGGAGCTTTGTAGATACAAAGGGATTACTTCCCCTTCCCTTTTGTTGCTTAAATCTGTTTTTAAGCTGATGAAATGTCGGGGAGTGATAACGATATCGCCCCGCTTTGACGATGACTCTCTTAAGTCCTTTACTTGGAAACTCCTCCATATCGAGTCTTCCATTGATGGCTGGAAAAAGGAGTTTTTCGTGATAGATATTCCTGAAGACTTTTGTTCCTGGTGGCGATCTGGTTTTAACCAAAACGTGGATGACACCGTTTGGAGCCAACCAGGGACCCTTCCGCAACGTGAACAAGGCTGGTTAAACAAATTACTTGAACTGGAAATCAGCGTTCACATTCGCCAAGTGGCTTATCGAATGGACATTCGTGCTTGTGTTAAACGTGAGTGCTGCGTTAATCCTTTCTTTGCTGTCACTGATACTAATGCTGACGTAATTTTATGCTTTCGCAGCGACGGATCCCCGTTATCAACCCGAGAGCGTAAGGAGACGTTTGAGGAGGGCTCAAGAGAGAGAGGGGAAAGAGAAAAACGCTTCCCCGGAAGCAACTGATAATCCCACCGAACGTCTGGCCGATTCCATGAGCGTTGCCCAAGTGTCTTCTTCGGCCGACATTCCTTCGGGCGTTCCCCTCGTGACCGTCGCTGCCCCTCCTGCTCAGACTTCTTCTTCTTCACAGGCTCCTAAGGCCATTGCCAAAGGAAAAAAGAAGAGAAAAACAAGAAGCGTTGCCGCTCTCACACCTTCTCCGGACGCGGCAGGCTCATCAGAAGCACCTCTTTCTGTTATCGCTGCAGTAAGGATACTCTTTAGCTGTGATAGGCTGCATTTCTATTTCTGTTGTTATTTCTTTTCCTTCTTCTTTTCTGTATTTCACATCATATTCTTGGTCAGGACACTATCGCTGTTGTTACCTCCGCTCCTCCCTCGGATAACATGGATTTGGGTTATGCACTGATCAGTTCCGGTAAGAGACAGCGATTAGGACATGAGGGCGGAAACCCCCCTTCTTCTAACATTGAGGCGGAGAATAGGTCCACTGATGGGTTTGAGTGTACAACCGCTCCCAAGGGAGACAATCCTTTGGGATTTTTGGGGAATCTGGGTACTGGTGATACCTTTCAGGCTTCTCCCCATTCTTTCGGTGGTTCCGCCCACGCGTACTCGGCCAATATGGGGTATCAGGATGTCTTGCAGGATTTCTCAGGCTATCCACCTCATGGCGCATATATCGCTCCGGGAGGTTCATCATCACAGGTCCGCTCTCCCCTTACCTTGGGGTTTCTTCCTTCGCGCATCGCTCTCAGGGATCATTTTGGTGAAGGAGGGGCTACTTTTAACAGTGTAGCAGATCTCGGTCCGCTGAGTGGGCCTAGTGTGGTGACCCATCAAATTGGGTTATTTGATCTCCGGAATACCACTTTGGTAGCGTTGGGGGGTGACGACTCTAATGACGTCATAGCTTTGTTAGCTTCTCAATTGCTGGCGTCGGCAGCAAAACGGGAAGCTTTTCTTTCGCGGCCTGTGCCTGATAGGGAAAACTCTATACGCTCCCTTCTTTTCTCCAGTATGATGTATTTCCATTACTGGGTTGAGGAAGCGCGAAGTCAAGCTGCTTCCCTCTCTTCCGCTTTGAAAGAATTAGAGCGAGAGCGGGATGAGAAGAAAAAGTGGCTGGAGGAGCGCACTAATCTATTGCTGGCTCATCGGGAGCGAGAAGAGGAGCAATCTGTCGCCTTAGCAGCGGAAAAAACCAGAGTTGCCGCTTTGGAAGAAGAGAAGCTATCCTGGGAGAATGAGAGATCATCTTTTCTCAAGGAGAAAGCTATCCTGGAGGAAGAGTCAGCCGATAAGAGTATGCGGCACGTCGAACAGACTGCCATTACTTTGGTTGATTGTTTCGAAGAGGTCCATGGGGTTGACGAGTACAAACCCGATGAGGTTACTGCCGCTTTCAAACGAAGATCAGGGCATATAAACGAGGAAGGCTTTCGCCAGGCCAAAGCGGCAGGCTGGAAACGAAGGAACCCCAAAGGCTAACGCGCTTCAAGGCTGTATCACCCTTCTCTTGATGACCCAAGGTCGTTAAGTTTTTGTTATTACTTGCCCCTCATCGTTTGTACCCTTCTTTAAGATTTTGATGTGTTCAGACAATCTTATCGCTGACTTTCCTTTTGTCCCATTATTTGTTTGTGGGTCCTTTTGGCGTTGTCTTGGCCATATTCATTCTATGCGCTTTTCCTTTTCCAACTAGACCCTTAGCGTTCCTGTCAAAAGTACGGAACTCGGTCTTGGGCTAGCTTCCCTAGGGAGTCTGATGGTATCTCTGCCCATGAGATCCTTGCTCTTTCTGCCCGAAAAGTATTCTGCGCATTCTCAATTGTAAATCATCAGTAACAAAAACATGTTACGAGATATAGCGATTACCCGTAGGAGCTTTTCTGCTGCCATCATAGGGCGTTACCCTGGAACCCGTGGAGAATCGCTTTCGCTATCAGCTCTATACTTCACCAGGGATTACGCATCTGGTTACTAGCCGAGATTTCACGATTCTCCACGTTTCCCTATTTTCACGATCGGCCCTTAAGTGCCTCATCTTAGTGAGCTGTCGGATCGGGACGGCTATCACAAGGCTGGGGAATTTTCACTTTTGGGCGTTGCCCTCTCATCTAGAACCGTGTCCTTCCTTAATGGCCTGGCCGCAGCAGCCCAGCCGTTAAGATAGGAGTCTTGTTTCTAGATGGAGTTTCTAATTCTTTGGGGCGTGCCTCTTCTTGATGGACCGTCTCCACGAGATCAGTCTGTATCAGGAGAGGACTTTTCACTCCCAAAGATACCGGGTGGTGCCCTCACTTAATGAGCCATCTGATCAAGATCGGTCATCATAAAGATAGGACTTTTCACTCCCGGGGGCGTCCAGGATCTTTCAATCCGACGCTAATTCAAGGTATGTTGGGTAGTGCCCTCACTTAGTGGGCCATCTGATCAAGACCGGCCATCACAAGGATAGGACTTTTCACTTCCCCAAGATACCCCCTTTTTATCTGCGCAAAAGCAACCACAAAAAACCCACGAAAGCTCTCTCATCGAGTGTTAGTCATGGTTAGGGTTGGCATAAATCAAAGGTGCAGATAAAATCAAATTCTAGCATAATATAGCTTCAAGCGAGCGATATTCCAAGAGTTGGATAAGGGTGTACCATCGAGTGTCTCCAGATGATAGGCTCATTTCCCGACAACGTGGGTGACACGATATGGTCCTTCCCAGTTTGGACTGAGTTTTCCCATTCGTTGTCCTGCCACTCGCTTGTCTCTGAGCACCAAGTCACCAGTTTTCAGCAACCGCTCTTTTACGCGCCTATTATGATATCGGGCCATCTTTCGTTTGTAATGTTGCGTTTTCAGAAGGATTTCTTCTCGGACTTCTGGTAACGCATCCAGGTTAGCTCTTAACCTTTCCTCATTCAGTTCCTCACGAAAGTGGGCCACCCGTAGGCTCATGGTTCCAATCTCTACCGGTGTGACGACTTCGGTTTCGAAGGCCAACGCGAAGGGTGTCTCTCCGGTACTAGTCTTAACAGTCATGCGATATGCCCACATCACGTACGGCAGCTCATCAGCCCATTTCTTTTTAGACCCTTCTAGATTTTTCTTAATGCCGCCAAGTATGCTCCGATTGGTCACTTCCGCTTGTCCATTAGTTTGCGGGTGAGCCACGGAGGAAAAGCGTTGCTCGATTCTAAATTCTGAGCACTGGTCTTGAAAGAATTGGCTGGTGAATTGCGTCCCATTGTCGCTGACGAGGACACGGGGAACGCCAAATCTCATGATAACTTGATATTTGAAGAAACGCCAAGTTTTTTCCGCCATGATGGTGGCGACCGCTTCAGCTTCGGCCCACTTGGTGAAATAGTCTACCGCCACTGTTACGAATTTCAGTTGGGACCTTGCCTTTGGGAATGGACCTAGAATATCGATCCCCCATTTGGCGAAAGGACAGGGGGCGATAATTTCAGATATTTCAGTGGCGGGTCACCGAGGAATTTTAGCAAACTCCTGGCACTTAGGGCAAGCTTGCACATAGTCGTGACAATCTTTACGGATGGTAGGCCAATAGAACCCGGATCGGAAGACTTGCGCCGCCAGGGTACCACCTGACACGTGCATACCACACACTCCTTCATGGATTTCACGCAGGGTATGAAGACCCTCCTGCCCCGTTATACACTTGGCGGCAGGGTGAGAGAAACATCTTCGAACCAGATCCCCATCATAGTACATGCAGCGAGCTGCCTGTTTCAGTACCTTCTTCTTTTCAGCGGTATCCTCAGGCAGTTCTTCGTGTTTCAAGTATTTAATTATGGGAATTCGCCAGTCGTTCTCATGTTCCTCCACACACAACGTCACTTGCTCCTCCATGAAGGACGGTACAGATAGCTCATGATAATATATGTCTTTGGGTATAAGCGCTTCCGGATCTGCGGCCAATTTCGCTAGGCTGTCTGCTTCAGCGTTTTCCTCCCGAGGAATGTGCTCGAAGCTGACTTGCATGCCCTCTTTTTTTATTTCCAATAGTTCTCGCTTTACTTTGGTGAGATATTGAATCATGATAGGTTCACGGGCCCGAGAATGTCCCAAGACCTGGTCCATTATTAACTTGGAATTGCCACAGATTTTTAGACGCAGGTCTCCTGTTCGTCCAGTATCATGCCTTCCTTTAGAAGAAAGTCCTTTTCCGATTCTGAGCCCGGCTAGCAACGCCTCATATTCTGCCGCATTATTAGACAAAGGCTGTAGGATTCGGATGGCATATCGTATGTGCATATCATGTGGCCCGTTTATAAAGATTCCAGCCCCAGCCAGCTCTTGGTTTTTGGCTCCATCTACGTGGACGATCCAGAGGTCAGTATAGGTTTCCGGGAATGGGAGGTCCATATCTCCCCATTCCGCTTCAGGCACACCTTCTAAGGGGTCCTCCGTAAATGTGCATTCCGCTATCAAATCAGCCAGGATCTGAGCTTTTACGGACGGCCGAGACTGATACCTCAATCCATATTGCTCTAACTCGAGCACCCAGATCAACATCCTCCCGGAAGATTCAGGCTTTCGAAATATCCTTTTCAGGGGCTGGTTCGTGAGAACAATAACGGAGTAAGACTGGAAATATCGGTCCATTTTACGGGTGGCTTGTATAAGAGCGAACGCTATCTTTTCGATTCGGGCGTATCGCAATTCTGCATCTTTAAGAACATGGCTCACAAAATAGACTGGGCGATGAGAGTGACTGTCGTCACGAACAAGGACGGCACTGACCACTTTGTCTGCAGCGCCAAGATACAAATATAAGGTATCGCCTGCCTCGGGCCTTGTTAATAATAAGTCGGATGACAGATAATCTTTCAGGCCGATAAATGCTTCCTCGCATTCAGGGGTCCACCCGAACGAGGCTTTGTTCCGTATAACTTTGAAAAAAGGGAGACACTTCTCTCCTTGCTTAGAAATGAACCGTCCAAGGGCGATGACTCGCCCTGTAAGTCTTTGTACTTCTTTGATGATTCTGGGCGATATCATGTCTTGTATCGCTTTGACCTTCAAAGGGTTGGGCAGGATACCTTTTTGGCTGACGACGTAGCCCAAAAAATTTCCCGTTTGGAATGCGAACATACATTTCCGGGGGTTCAGCTTCATGTGATACCTTTTCATTACGCCGAAGACTTCTTCTAAGTCTCGCAGGTGATCTTGGAAACTCGCACTTTTTACCAATATATCATCAACGTACGCCTCTACGTTCCTCCCAATCAGTTCTTCGAATATTTTGTTGGCCATACGTTGGAATGTTGCCCCAGCATTTTTCAATCCGAACGGCATCGCCGTATAACAGTAAGTGGCCTTTGGAGTGAGAAACGCAGTCTTTTCTTCATCTTCCCGGGCCATGGGGATTTGATGGTACCCCGAGTTGGCATCTAGTGAGCTTAAATAAGCGTATCCAGCAGTCTGATCAACCAGTTGATCTATCCGAGGAAGCGGGTAACAATCCTTAGGGCAGGCATCATTTAAATCAGTAAAGTCGATACACATGCGCCAATCCCCGTTGGGCTTGGGAACAAGAACAGGGTTCGCTAGCCATGTGGGATATTGAATTTCGCGAATGAACCCCGCGTCGAGGAGCTTCACTACCTCTTTATCCACGGCCAACGCCTTTTCATTAGAGAACGCGCGCCGCTTTAGCTGCACCGGTCTGGCCTCTGGGTCGACATTGAGTCGATGTTCGGCTACTTCACGCGATATACCTGGCATATCTGCGGGTTTCCACGCGAAGTCTCCTTGATATTTATTTAGCAGTCGGGCTAGTTGGAGGTTTTCCGCTGGGCTAAGTTTTTCACTAATCAGGAAGCTTGCCTCCTCTATCCCAATTGCTGGAACGGGTACCATCTTATCCAAAGGTTGAGCCCGCTTCTCATCGCTTTGCTCATAGGGATCTGCCGCTATACACACGTACCTGTCGCAGCTTTTTTGAGTCATAAGCGAATAGCATTCTGCCGCTAGTTTTTGATCACCCTTTATGGTTACTACCCCATCCCAGGAGGGGTATTTCATCTTCAAATGCTTCTGAGATATCACGGCGCCGAAGCGATTGAGAAAAGGTCGTCCGAGCACGACATTGTAAGGAAAATTTAGATCCACAACAAGAAATAATAAGTTTTCTGATCGCTTGTAGGTGTCCTCCCGGAAATATATTGGCAGAGTAATTACTCCGGTGACGGGAATTGGAACTCCATTAACGCCAACTATAGGCCGTTTACTAAGCGTTAGCTCATTAGTGGGACGTTTCATAAGGTTGTAGGCTTCCAGCGAAAAGAGATTTACTGCACTCCCATTATCAATAAGAGTTCTTCTGATTCCATGACTAGCGATGATGGGTGTGACTACCAAAGCGTCATTGTGTGGGTAGACAACGCCTTTCTCGTCTTCTTCAGAGAAGGACAGTACCATCCGATCCAAAATGCCTATCGCATCTCCCTTCTTCATTGCGCCATCTCTTGCGCGCTTTTCTCCTTTCGGGAATGCCAGCTGCTCTGACTCATCCATATAGGGAGTTCCTCCCGCAATGATATTAATCATAGGAATATATTCGTCATCTATCGTAAAAGTTTCTTTCTCTCTTCCTCCAGAAGGATGATCCTTTTGCTGGGCATGAGGAGGAACTGGTCGTTCATCGGCCGTCCTTTTCAGGGGGTTATTGCGAGCATCTTCTCCTATCTGGGTGGCAAATTCTCCCAAATATCCTTCCTCCACCAGCCGTTCTATCGCCATTTTTAATTCTCTGCACGCCTCCGTAGAATGGCCTCTGGCTTTGTGAAATTTACAGTAAGCATTTTCCCTTCTTCCTAAAAGTACTCCTGGTTTTGTAGGCGCGGGATAGCGGATGGGAAGGTTTCGCTGTTCCGCTATCGCTAAAATTTCGGCTCTTGGCACGTTGAGGGAAGGAAAATCTGGATCGTACGCTCGATTTTTATAAGAATC
The DNA here is from genome assembly GCA_963691705.1 of Viola odorata. NCBI lineage: Eukaryota > Viridiplantae > Streptophyta > Magnoliopsida > Malpighiales > Violaceae > Viola > Viola odorata. The sequence goes on along the minus strand of OY829543.1, from coordinate 47,330,609 downwards.
CCCGCGACGTCGAGTGGGGGAGCCACCGGTTTTTCCCTTCAGAGACTGGCCCTTTTGTCTGTCAGAGGCCTTGGGGATGTGATCCTTCCGCCTAGCATAATCATCGATAAAATGACCCTCAGATAAGGGCTTCGCAGGAGCAGCGGCGATTTGAGGCGTCCCCTGAGGCACGCTGTACGTCTGATTTCTATTTTCCTCTTCCTCCATCTTCGCGTAATTGTGGGCCTTAAGCCTCAACGCATCTAAGGTCAACGGGGGGTCCACCATAAGTGCGTCTTTCAGCTTCCCATAACGGCAATTCCTTTTCAGAGCTTCTATAGCAAAATCGATAGTAACGCCCGGCGTTAAGGACATTTCCAGATCGAAGCGGCTGAGAAAATCCTTCAAGGATTCTTGAGGCGTTCGCTGTATGTCAAATAACGTAGCGGCAGATTTCAGGATTGGAATGGCAGTGCTAAATCTGCTCCGAAATTTAGCTTCTAGCTGTGCGAAATTGCTAATGGATCCACCAGGAAGACCTTCAAACCAGAGACGCGCAACGCCCGATAGCGTCATAACAAATATTTGGCACAGCGCCGCATCGCTGTGGGTCTGAAACTGAACAAAATCTTTTACTTTATTAATATGGGAGATGGGATCCTTCGTACCATCATAAGTGTCAGCGGGAAGCTTTACACGTCGACTGACTCGATGACGCCTTATGCGACGACTAAATGGGTGACCAGATTTATCATCAAGAATTTCGCGCAGGTGACGCGGAGGAGACATTTCAGCCTGACGCCCTCTGTCTCGTGGTCCTGGGGTAAAATGTCGCCTAGGAGATTGACTGCGACTCTTGTATGAACGACTTCGATGCCTTCGGCTACTGGACCTGTCACTGTATTCAGGAAACAAACTTCCGCGGACTCCTTCCCTCCGTCCGTCCCACCGGTTCCTCATCCCCTCAAGTTGCCCGCCTCCCTGTAGGGGGAGACCTTGCGGCATTTGTGGTACATAGGCCTCTACTCTTCCTTGAGTAAGCTGCCCAACACTACTCAGAAGATTTCCAGCGGATAAAGGCATCTGGAGGTTTTCTGGAAACAAAGGTGACAAAGGTCGATCAGCAACAATAGATGGAGTAAACATGACCTGAGGAGGGAGACTAGATCCAGAAGCGCCGGGAGTGCCTCTCGCGGCCATTTCAGTCAGATACTCCAGCCGAGCACGAAGGGTCGCTATTTCCATAGTCAAGGGATGTTCACAGCTGAGTACAGATTCTCTCGAAAGAGGAGTAGAAAAATCAGATCCCGCCATCTGGGATGACAAAATGTCTACTTGCGAGGAACCCAGTCCTCCAACAATTCCAGTCGAATGGTCCAGGGGTCCTGAAATGACGGGTTGCGTCGTCATCGAGAGATTAGCAGTAACAACGGGAAACAGCTGTCTGCGACTTTGGAAAGGAATACCAGAAGATGATGATCGGATCGGCACCGATTCTGTGGTCATGATCGTTTCGATCTTCTGACTAAACTGAGCTTGGCTATTAAGGACGCTCACTTAATATACCAAAGCTCTCAATGAAAGCACCATTTGATAAGATTCGATGTTGATCTTGTGAGATTCTGCGTCGCGTATGATCGGAACAGTAGTGAATGACGTCGGGTGTACCTGCACAGCGCCGGAGGGGGAGCTCCGGCGTAGACACTCCGATGCTTAAGTCAGTATGGGTTTTTAAAGTAGTAGGGGTTTCTCTGGGTGAATCTGACCGTACCTTCTTATGGAAAAAGGATGGGGTATTTATAGAATCTGGACAGCGATACCTGGCGATACCAACAAAGGCGCCGTTTGATGATGACGTCACAGGCGATATCAGTTGATGACGTCAGGGGTGATGTCACGTGAGGCTGTCGGGAGCGATAACCTTGTTGGTTCCTAGGACGGGATGACGCCGTGCGTATAGAGTCGCTTGAGTCCCCCCCGCTGAAGTCGACCATCCTAGGAGTCCATCGCTGATCCTTGGGCGATACATTGATATCCGTGTAGGCCGCCTGGGAAACCGCTCCGACAAGAGTCACTTGTAGTAGGACCGTCAGGGCTATCTCAGTTGTTATCACACAGAGATTGGTGAAGACTTACACTAGACAAGGCCAAATTATAAAATAAAACAATAAAAGAAATAAAACAAAACAGAATTCAAGGGCTGGATGGAGAGAAACTGATTCAAGGTCTTGAATGGAAGCATAGAACAAAAACACGAAAAGTAACAAACATGTGGGGTTTTATTTGACTAAAACAAGTCAGCCAAGAGAGATTTGGAGCTAACAATTTCTAACTAAGAAGGCAGTATTCGGGACCTTGAGTTGTCAATTCGGGGTCCCGAATGATAAAATATAGCAAATCAGTGAATAAATTCAGACATACAAAACAGAGGAATAATAAACACAAATAATCAATTAGAGAAATATCTTAGCATAGAAATATTCTTGGGTTGCATTCGGGGTCCCGATCGTCATCAGCATAGAAATATTCTATTCAAGACATCATAGAAGTGACATAGGGACCAGATTCTTCGGATATCCCCTACTTTTCTCTTAAAAGAAACTACCCCCCGTTTCCACATATGAGGTAGTCTTGACAGTCCGCCATCCCTCCAGGCACGAATACGGGAGGGCAATACTCAAACTGCCCATGAAGATAAGAAAAGACATAGCTGGACCGAGAGGTCCCTCAGTTTGTCAGGCTCGTGACCCCGATCCAATCAACTACTCACCCTATCTATTCGAGACCACTTCAGCGCAGCCAAGACTAAATAGATGCCTACTTGTTTCATGCAACTTTCCTTCCGTATTTATCACACAAATGGCAGCATTCACATAAAGTAAAAATCAACTGATCAAGCCTTTAAATACTCCATGCTAAATTATAATTAAAGTGATAAGCAATTGAATATGGCAGCAAGAATATATTAAGCATGTTTAGGCCTCGAATCTGCCCCTGCAGCCCTTGAATAACCTTTGCTAAGAATTAAAGATTTAGCTACTCATGCTTGAAGATAAATAAATAAAAATTAAAGAGAGCATAATAAAATAAAGAGATTAAGGGAAGAAGACTTGTTACTAAACGTTTGAAGCCCAGCGGCAAAGGAGGAGAATGCTAACAAGAACTAGAGAGATAAACTAGAGAGAAGTCTAAGAGTGATAACCATTAAGGCAATCCTAAGGGCATTTCTGTAATTATGACTCCTGCCGAAGATGGAGTCCCACAAGCCTTATCGGACATCTAAGCTATCGCTACCAGACCTTGAAGCGTTTACTGGGATGGTCGACATCAGCGGGGAGGGGGGGGAGAGGTCTCACGCGTCTCTAAACGCACGGCATCATCCCATCCCAGAGACCTATAGAGTTATCGCCCTCGACATCATCGTAGATATCGCCCCCGGCACCCTCCTCGGAGACATCAACCATGACGTTACCTAAGGTATCGCTGATGATGTCATGGTCAGGTATCGCGTGTGACGTCATAAGGAGTGTTGTCTCGCCTGGATATTGCCCTTTCGTCCAGCTATCGCCTCCAGTAGCTGTCGCGCCCCACGAAAAATTACGAAAAGAGTAATTCACGAGTGTGCAACAAAATTTGGGACCTTACAATGCTCAGCGTAAACAGACGCCTCGCAACATGCAATGAAGTCGCCACCCTAATTTGGTTGCTAGGCTTAGGGAACCTTAATAGTCATGGCATAGGAAATATAATAAGTAAAAAAACTAAAGGCAGAAAAAAGGGGTCTGGACCCCAGACAAAGGTTCGGGATCGTATTATGGTCTCGGGAAGGTGTTAGGCACCCAAGTCACATCCGAAAACGGTTACCGGTTGATGAGAGAGGTGTTTGATAAAATGCGTTTTAAAAAAGGGGGAGGAATCGTCACTTTAGTCTTTTCTATGATCGTGACCGTTCAGGAATAGTAAAAAGATCTTTCGGACGGGGTTACCGTTTATCAAGATCGATCGATTATTCCTGACCGCAACGTGATGGGACTGAAATTTCCGTAAGACTGAATGAGCGCCCTCTTTTTTCATCATCGGGGCATGCATGATTAACTTACTTACTACGTTCTCCTACCATGGATTGCTAACAGAGTACAAATTTAAATGATGGATTTTTGAAGTGGAAAACTGATGTGGGATCGAAAGTCCCCATGTACATGCAGTCAATACAAGCGAGAATTTAAAATCATATGAACATGGCATTTTAAGCAACTCTTTAAACACGTTGTTCATGTGGGTTGAATTTAATTCTAGCAGTTCTATACATTATGCATACGATTGATATTTGCGAAAAGCGTTGAATAAATAAAAAGGAATTGAAAGGCGTATTTGCGAGCGAAGCTTGAAATTAAAACCTACAAAATGAGAGTGTTAGCGATAGCTCGAACAATAAATAAAAAAAATTATGAGTGCGAAAATTTTAAATGACAGTTGATTGCATACATAAAATGATGGATTTTATGCATACGAGAATTAAATGCTGAGTTTGATTGCATGCGAAAAATGATTGATTTTAAGCATACGAGAATTTAAATGCTGTGTTGATTGCATGCGAAAAATGATGGATTTAGCGCATACGAGAATTTAATGCTGAGTTGATTGCATGCGAAAAATGATGGATTTAGCCCATACGAAAATTAAATGCTGAGTTGATTGCATGCGAAAAATGATTGATTTTAAGCATACGAAAATTAAATGCTAGGTTGATTGCATGCGAAAAATGATTGATTTTACGCATACGAGAATTTAAACGCTGTGTTGATTGCATGCGAAAAATGATTGATTTTACGCATACGAAAGTTAAATGCTAGGTTGATTGCATGCGAAAAATGATTGATTTTAAGCATACAAGAATTTAAATGCTGTGTTGATTGCATGCGAAAAATGATTGATTTTACGCATACGAAAATGAAATGTTGTTTTGATAAGTGTAGAAAAATTAAATGTAGTTGACGATTTACAGGGAATTAAAACAGTTGATGATTTGCAGAAATTAAAACAGGTTGATAATGCAGAAATAAGCAGTTGGATATTTGTAGAAAATAAAACAATTGATATTTGCAGAAAATAAACAGTTGATATTTGCGGAAGAATTTCCAGCAGTTTGCGAGAAAAATTGAAGCAGTTGATATTTACGAGAATTAAAATGCGACCGACCATGTAGGCGGTAAAATGAATAACTGAATTAAAATTGCCGGAAGTAAATTGCGGTAAATTTAAAGTGCTGAAAAGTAAAGTGCGGAAAAGTAAAGTGCGGAAAATTAAACAGTTGATAATTTGTGGAAGGATTTCCAGCAGTTTGCGAAAAATTAAAGCAGTTGAATATTTACGAAAATTAAAATGCAACCGACCATTTAGGCGGTAAAATAAATAACTGAATTTAAATTGCCGAAAGTAAATTGTTGAAATTTAAAGTGCGGAGAAGTAAAGTGCGGAAAATTAAACAGTTGATAATTTGCGGAAGGATTTCCAGAAGTTTGCGAAAAATTAAAGCAGGTGATATTTACGAAAATTAAAATGCAACCGACCATGTAGGCGGTATAATAAATAATTGAATTTAAATTGCCGAAAGTAAATTGCGGAATTTTAAAGTGCGAATAATTAAACAGTTGATAATTTGCGGAAGGATTTCCAGCAGTTTGCGAAAAATTAAAGCAGGTGATATTTACGAAAATTAAAATGCAACCGACCATGTAGGCGGTATAATAAATAATTGAATTTAAATTACCTAATATAAATAACTGAAGTTGAATAACGTGAAAATAAATGTCATGACAAGAAATCAGCAATTCAGGCATATATATAAAAAAACAATTCAAAAAAAACAAGTTGATGCAAGAATGAGCATGCGAAATATTTTACGAAAAAATGAACTAAACAATCCATGTATAGAATATAGGAAAAATAGCACATATCATGAAGAATAATTACACGAAGTATACGAGCACTTTACGCAAAAAAATAACAAGTCGGAGTTCCGGAAAAGCATAAATGGGCTGGGCCCAGCTTAAAATTCGGAGGAATGGGCCAGGAACAATTCCTGGCCCAAGAAAATTTATTTTAACGGTGATGGGCCAAGCCCATCACCTTTCTTTTATTTCCTTGCGCGAAGGGCCAAATGGCCCAAGTCATCATCTTCAACCTCACATCGTCGGCGCCACTGTCGGCGACGAAGGTGACGAACCAGGCGACCGATTCGCCTGGTTCTTGGTTCGAATGAAACTTCTCCCCTCCACTAGTGCAGCCATGCAGTCACAGCAAGGAAATGGAGACAAAAATAGTAGCATTTTTGAAGGAAACGAAGAATGCATGTTTACATTAATTAACGAAACAATTAAACTAAGCAACAAAAATTTGAACGGATGTTAGCAGGGTGAAATTAGGTTGAAAACAAAGTGATTGCAGCAAGTTTTAGTGATTAATTACTTAACTAAGCTTTAAACGAAATTTAAAAGAACAAAACAAGAGAAAGAATGCTTACAGTGCTGCGGCGGCGTGCGGACGAAGGTGAGGGATGGGAATGAGGGTGCGTGTCTTGGCCAGGAAAATGGAGAGGGGCAGTGGCTTTTTTCGTGCAAAATTTCGGACCCTTTTTGCGTTGGAGGATGGTGGCTATTTATAGCCAAAAATCGCATGGTGGCAGGACGAGGGAGCTGCGCGTGGAGGAGCTAGGGGGACTAGCCGTGATGATGGTGGAGGGATAGGGAGCTAGGACGCGATGGGAGCTGGTGGCTCGGGCGAGGACTTCGCTGCCTTGCTCGTGCGTGCACTGTGCATGTGCACCATGCACATTAATTCAAGGGCCATTGATCTGGTTGACTTTCCTTGGTTGACCAGATCAATGGCCATGATTAAATGGCCTTTTATCTGATTTAAATGGCCTCGAGCCGGTTCCCGCGAACAAACGTTCTGACTTTTCGAGCCGCTGGTACCGTCGCGTAGAGAAAAATGCGACGGGTTTAACCTTCTACAGCGAATGACGAGAATTTCTCGTTTAACGTGTTTATTTTCGCGTTCAAAAACGTGAAACGTTTGAACGGAAAAATAAAGACGTTACGCCGAAAATTACACAAAACGCTGTAGACCGTTGCGAGCGGAAAAAAAGCTAGCAATTAGTTGATGGAAAACATTTTAAAGTTAAGCTATTGTCCGAGCGAGTTTACTCGGGTCCAATAAAAGCTCGAACGAAAATAATAATAAAATAATAAAAATACTAAAAAATGCGCTAAAATATAAAAAATCCTAAAATTCATGTGATGACCTAAAACGAAGAAAAAACTAGTAATAAAAATGAAAATAATAATGATAATAATAATGAAAATATGTGACGAAAAATTAAAAATGTGATTTCGAAAGCTGACGATGCTAACGATGATGCTAAAATGCGATGAAACACTTAAAAATGCTAGCGACAGTAAATCAACTGAAAATGCAAGTAAATTAACTAAATAACATAAATGCTAAAATTAATTAAAAATGGCGTCAAAATTCGGGTATCAACAATGGCCTATAAATACCCCATAATGTAAAACATCAAGTAAGCCAAAATTTACTTACTAGAACCGCTGCTATTTTGGACCGCTTGCTAACTTAAGCATCGGAGTGTCTACGCCGGAGCCCCCCCTCCGGCGCCTTGCAGGTGAGATCGATGTCAACTACAGCAACTCCGACCAACAGAAGCCATCTTCCCGATCACCTCAGAGATCGAATCTTATCAAATTGGTGCTTTCATTGAGAGCCTTGGTGCATTAAGTGAGCATCCTTAATAACCAAGCTCTGTTCTACCCAGAGATCGGAATAAGCATGACTTCTGAATCGGAGCAGACCCGACCTCCATCTTCTAATGTTCCTTTCTCGATTCGTAGACAACTATTCCCTTTTGCTACTGCTGATCTTTCTGTGACAGCACAACAAATCAGTTCAGAATCTCTAAATCCTTTGACCAGGTCTGCAGGGGAAGTCCTTTCCTCGCAGGCGACCATTTCGTTGCCCCAAATGGCGGGATCCAACTTCTCTACTCCTGCTCCGAGGGGATTTGTGTTAAATAGTACAGAACCCCCTTTTGCGAGTGAAATAGCGGCCCTTCGTTCTCGGTTGGACTATTTGACTGAAATGGCTGCCAGAATGACACCTGAAATCTCCGGGTCGAGTGTCCCTCCCCGTGTCATGTTCACGCCGTCTATTGTCACCGAGCGGCCCTTGTCACCGTCATTACAGGGAAATCTCCGGTCAACTTTATCTATAGCTGATCCCCCGATTAATTTTGTGCAGCTCACTCAAGGATGAGTGGAGCCTTATGTACCGCAAGTACCCCAAGGTCCCATCCCCCTGGAGGATCGGCACCTCGAGGAGGCCAGAAATCGGTGGGACGGTCGAAGAGAAGGAATGAATAGAGATTTATCTCCTGAGCGCAGTGAAAGATCCAGCAGTAGGAGATATCGAACTCGCTCGCCCAGGTGCCACAGTCGGTCTCCTAGGAGACATCCCACGCCAGATCCACGGAATCGGAGGCGTCCTGCAAAAATATCACCCCCACGCCATGAGCGTGAAATTCTTGATGACACATCAGGTCATCCATTTAGCCGTCGTATAAGACGCCATAAGGTCAGTCGACATGTGAAGCTTCCCACTGAGACTTATGATGGCACCAGGGATCCCATTTCCCACATCAATAAAGTGAAGGATTTCGTGCAGTTTCAGACGCACAGTGATGCGGCGTTATGCCAAATATTTGTTATGACATTATCAGGAGTTGCGCGCCTCTGGTTCAAGGGCCTTCCCGGTGGATCTATTAGCAATTTCGCACAATTGGAATCCAAGTTCTGGAGCCGATTTAGTACAGCGATTCCAATCAGGAAATCTGCCGCCGCGTTATTTGACCTACGTCGAAGGCCTCAGGAAACTCTGAAGGAATTTCTTAGTCGATTTGATCTGGAAATGTCACTTACGTCGGGCGTTACCATTGATTTTGCTATAGAAGCCTTGAAGAGGAACTGCCGTTATAGTAAATTAAGAGATGCACTGATGGTGGACCCTCCAGCGACTCTAGACGCATTAAGGCTTAAAGCTCACAATTATGCGAAAATGGAAGAAGAGGAAAATAGAGATAGAATCTATAACATGCTGCCTGAGATACCTCTGATTCCAAACGCTCCAGCAAATACCCTTCCTGATGACCGCCTCGCTGACGAGTATGCTCGGTGGAAAGATCACATTCCCAAAACCACCAGCGGGCGAAAAGGTAACGCCTCTAAAGGAAAGCCTGGCGGTTCCCCGTCTCAGCGCCAAGGAGATTCTTCTAAAGGTCGGGCATACTCCCTTAATCTACCAAGGGCCTTTAGCGATCGTGTAACAACGAAACCTTCCCATCTGTTATCCTGCGCCTGTGAAGCCCGGAGTGCTTCTAGGGAGAAGAGAGAATGCTTATTGCAAGTTTCACAAAGCCAGGGGGCATTCTATGGAAGTATGCAGGGATTTAAAATCAGCGATAGAACGTTTAGTGGATGAGGGTTACTTGGGAGAATTCGCAGTCAAAGTAAGAGAGGACGCCAGAAATAATCCCACGAAAAGGGTCGCAGATGACCGACAAGTACCCCCTCGCATCCCACAAAAGGATAATGCTTCTGGGGGAAGAGGTGAAGAAACTTTCGCAGTAGATGATGAGGGTTTCCCTATGATTAATATCATAGCAGGAGGGACTCCTTACATGGATGAACCAGAACTACCAACGACGGCGTTAGGGGAAAAAACGCAAGCGAGAGGGCGCGATAAAGAAAGGTGAAACAATCAGCGTCTTAGATCGCATGGTGTTAGACTTCTCCGAAGAGGACGAGAAAGGCGTTGTCTATCCGCATAATGACGCATTGGTGGTTACGCCCATCATTGCCAGTCACGGAGTTAGAAGAACTCTCATAGATAACGGAAGTGCAGTGAACCTCTTCTCATTGGAGGCTTACAATCTCATGAAATGGCCCGACAACGAATTAGTACCTTGCAAGAAACCCATAATTGGGGTGGACGGGGTCCCAATCCCAGTCACAGGGATAACTACTCTGTCCGTATACTTCAGAGAAGACACCTCCAAGCGGTCAGAGGATCTGTTATTCCTTGTCGTGGACTAAAACTTGCCCTACAATGTCATACTCGGAAGACCTTTTCTCAACCGCTTTGGAGCGGTAATATCTCAGAAGCATTTGAAGATGAAATACCCCTCCTGGGACGGAGTGGTAGTGATAAAGGGCAATAAAAAATTGGCGGCCAAATGTTACCTGCTCATGACTCAAAAGAGTTGTGATAGGTATGTATGTATAACAGCGGACCCATACGAACAAGGTGATGAGAAGCGCACTCAACCTCTTGACAAAATGGTGCCCGTACCAGTAATCGGCATAGAAAAAGCAGATTTCCTTGTCAGCGAAAGGCTCAGTTCAGAAGAAAGCCTTCAGTTGGCCCCGTTATTGAACAAGTGTCGAGGAGAATTTGCATGGAAACCGGCAGACATGCCGGGTATATCGCGAGAAATAGCCGAGCACCGACTCAACGTTGACCCTGACGCTAAGCCGATCCAGCAAAAGCGGCGCGCGTTCTCTACAGAAAAAGCCTTAGCCGTTGATAAAGAAGTAGCGAAGTTTCTTGACGCTAGTTTCATCCGTGAAGTTCAGTACCCCACCTGGTTAGCCAACCCAGTCCTCGTTCCTAAGTCCAACGGAGATTGGCGCATGTGTATCGACTTTACTAATCTGAACGATGCTTTCCCTAAGGACTGCTACCCGCTTCCCCGAATTGACCAATTAGTCGATCAGACTGCCGGGTACACATATTTGAGTTCACTTGACGCCTACTCCGGGTATCACCAAATTCCCATGGCCATTGAAGATAAAGAGAAGACTGCCTTCATCACTCCTACGACCACTTACTGTTATACGGCGATGCCATTTGGGCTAAAGAACACGGGGGCAACGTTCCAACGTATGGCGAACAAGATATTCGAAGAACAAATAGGGAGGAATGTGGAAGCCTACGTTGACGATATACTGGTAAAAAGCGCTAGCTTTCAGGATCACCTGCGGGATCTAAAAGAAGTCTTTAATGTGATGAAACGGCACAGTATGAAACTGAACCCCCGAAAATGCATGTTCGCATTTCAGACGGGAAAATTCCTGGGCTACGTGGTCAGCCAAAAAGGAATTCAGCCTAATCCCTCAAAGGTTAAAGCCATACAAGACATGATATCTCCAAGAACCGTTAAGGAGGTATAGAGGCTGACGGGGCGCGTCATCACTTTAGGGCGATTTATTTCCAAACAGGGCGAGAAATGCCTCCCTTTCTTCAAAGTCATACGCAAGAAAGCACCGTTCGGATGGACCCCAGAATGTGAGGAGGCATTTGTCAGCCTAAAAGACTACCTATCGTCCGACCTACTGCTGACAAACCCGGAGTTGGGTGACACTTTATATTTATACCTCGGCGCTGTTGACGAAGTGGTTAGTGTCGTCCTCATTCGCGACGATAGCCACGCGCACCGCCCCGTATATTTTGTAAGTCACATTCTGAAAGATGCGGAGTTGCGATACGCCCGAATTGAGAAAATAGAGTTCGCATTGATACAAGCCACTCGGAAAATGGGCCGATACTTCCAATCCTACCTCGTTATCGTGCTTACAGACCAACCTCTAAAGAGGATATTTCGAAAGCCTGAATCCTCAGGAAGAATGCTAATTTGGGCTCTCAAACTCGAGCAATACGGGCTGCGGTATCAGTCTCGGCCGTCTGTGAAGGCTCAAATCTTGGCAGATTTTATAGCGGAATGCACCTTTACGGAAGATCCGTTAACAGACGTACCCGAAAAGGAATGGGGTGATTTGGATCTCCCATTTTCGGAAACTTACACGGACCTCTAGATCATTCATGTAGATGGGGCTAAAAATCAAGAATTGGCTGGAGCAGGAATCTTTATAAACGGGCCGCACGATATGTGAATACAATACGCTATCCGAATCCTGCAGCCATTATCCAATAATGCGGCAGAATATGAGGAGTTACTAGCCGGACTCCGGATAGGGAGAAGCCTTTCTTCCAAAGGTAGGCACGATACCGGAAGAACAGGAGACCTGCGTCTAAAAATTTGTGGTGACTCCAAACTAGTGATCGACCAGGTCTTGGGGCGCTCTCAAGCTCGGGAGCCCATCATGGTCCAGTATTTCGCCAAAGTGATGCGGGAGCTATTAGAAATAAAGAAAGAAGGCATGTAAGTCAGTTTTGAGCACATTCCCCGAGAGGATAACGCTGAAGCTGACAACCTTGCCAAGCTGGCTGCAAACCCGGAAGCATCCATACCCAAAGGCATGTATTTCCGAGAATTACCTGTACCCTCCTTCATGGAAGAGCAAGCATCTCTGTGTGTGGAAGAACTCGAGAACGACTGGCGAGTCCCCATAATCAAATACTTAAAACACGAAGAATTGCCTGAGAATATCGCTGAAAAGAAAAGAGTGCTGAGACAGGCAGCTCGCTGTACGTATTATGACGGGGACCTAGTTCGAAGATGCTTCTCACACCCAGCGGCCAAATGCATAACGGAGCAAGAGGGTCTTCACACTTTGCGCGAAATTCATGAAGGGATATGCGGTATGCACGTATCGGGCGGCACCCTGGCTGCACAAGTCTTCAGATCTGGATTCTATTGGCCCACCATCCGGAAAGATTGCCACGACTATGTGCAAACTTGCCTGAAATGTCAGGAGTTCTCTAAAATTCCTCGACGTCCCACCACTGAAATATCTGAAATCATCGCTTCCTGTCCTTTCGCTAAATGGGGAATCGATATCCTGGGGCCATTTCCGAAGGCAAGGTCCCAATTGAAATTTGTGATAGTAGCCGTGGACTACTTTACAAAGTGGGCGGAAGCCAAAGCGGTCGCCAACATCACGACGGAAAAAACCTGGCATTTCTTCAAACACCAAATTATCATGAGGTTTGGTGTACCCCGTATCCTAGTCAGCGATAATGGAACACAGTTCACTAGCCAATTCTTCAAAGACCAATGCTCGGAATTCGGGATAGAGCAACGGTTCTCTTCCGTGGCTCACCCGCAAACCAACGGACAAGCGGAAGTGACCAATCGGAGCATCCTCAGCGGCATTAAGAAAAACCTTGAAGGGTCTAAAAAGAAATGGGCTGACGAGCTACCATACATGATGTGGGCGTACCGCATGACCGTTAAAACCAGTACTGGAGAAATACCTTTTGCATTGGCCTTCAAAATCGAGGCTGTAACGCCAGTAGAAATCGGTACCATGAGCCTACGAGTGGCCCACTTCCGAGAGGAGTTGAATGAGGAAAGGTTACGAGCTAACCTTGACGCGTTACCGGAGGTCCGAGCAGAAACCCTCCTGAAAATGCAACACTACAAGCGAAAGATGGCCCGTTATCATAACAGGCGCGTCAAAGAACGGTTGCTAAAGGCAGGCGACCTGGTGCTTAGAGACAAATGAGTGGCTGGTCAACGTGTGGGGAAGCTCAGTCCAAACTGGGATGGGTCGTATCGCGTTACCCGCGTTATCGGAAAAGGAGCCTATCATCTGGAGACACTCGATGGTACACCCTTAACCAACTCTTGGAACATCGCTCGTTTGAAATTATATTATCCTAGACCTTGATTTATATGCACCTTTGACTAATGCCAACCCTAACCTTAGCTAACGCTCGATGAGAGAGCTTTCTTGGGTATTTGCGGTTGCTTTTTGTGCAGATAAAAAAGGGGGCTCCTGGGAGTGAAAAGTCCTATCCTTGTGAATGCCGGTCCTGATCAGATGGCTCACTAAGTGAGGGCACGACCCAGCATGCCTTGAACTAGCGTTGGGATTGAAAGATCCCTAGCGCCCCTGGGGAGTGAAAAGTCCTATCCTTGTGAATGCCGGTCTTGATCAGATGGCTCACTAAATAAGGGCACAACCCGGAATCCTTGGGAGTGAAAAGTCCTTTTCTTGTACTGACCGTTCTCGTGGAGATGACTCATCAAGACAAGACACACCCCAGGGAACTAGTAACTCCGTTCTAGAAATGAAAAGTCCTATCTTAGTGACCGGACTAGTGTAGTCGGTCCATCAAGTGAGGGCACGATTCTAGACGCGAGGACAACGCCTGAAAGTGAAAAGTCCTATCCTTGTGATGGCCCGTCCCGATCCGACGACTCACTAAGTGAGGGCACTTTCTAGGCCGATCGTGGAAAGATGGAAACGCAAAAATCGCAAAATTCCAGCTAGTAACTAGATGCGTAATCCCTAGTGAAGTAGAGCTGACGGAAAAAATGATTCATACGGCTTCCATACTAACGCCTTATGACGGCAGCGGAAAGGCTCCAACGGGTAATTACTATCTCTTGTAACCCGTTATGCTACTGATGGTTTACAATTGAGAATGTGCAGAATACCTTTCGAGTAATGGAAAGATTGACTACTGCACAAGCGGCGATACTATGCGGCCCGCCGGGAAAGCTAACCCGATACTAAGCTCAGCTATATCTGTTGCTGAAACGTTACGAGTCTGCTCGAAAAAATAAACATATTATGTCGCCAGGATGGTAGCGACACCCTGGGAATTTCAGAAAGTGACAGCTAAAGAAAGGGAAAAGGCAGCGGCAAAGATATAAACTGCTTAAATCCATAAAAGTGCCTTAGAAAGGTCACAAGTTCCAAAGACCAAAACAATAATACTGCGGAGGCAAAAAACAAAAAGCCCGATGGCTGCAAAAGAGGCGGCAAAGCTTGGGAATGTGTCAACCCTCGGGGTTCCTCCGTTTCCAACCCTTCGCCTTAGCTCGGCGAAAACCTGCTTCATTAAGGTCGGCAGACTTCTGTTTGAAGGCCTTTGTGACCTCGTCACCTTTGTACGCATCTGCTCCATGGACCTCTTCAAAGCATTCAACTAAGATAGTGGCCGTCCGCTCGACGTGCCACAGGCTCTTGTCGACTGATTCCTCCATTAGAGCGGCTCTCTCTTCCTCCAAGGCCGCTTTCTCCCTTGCCAAGGATGACTGCTCTCTTTCCAGTACGACATTCTTTGCATCAAGGGCGGACACTCGCCCCGATAGCTCCTGCTGAGCTAGTAAAAATTGAGTGCGTTCCTCCAGCAACTTATTCTTCTCATTTCGTCTCGCGAAAGTTCAGAAAGGGACGCGGTCAGAGAAGCAGCCTGACGCTGTACGTGCTCTATCCAGTAGTGAAACTTCACAAAATTGGAAAAGAGACTAGAGCGTAGCGAATTTGCCTTATCATCACCTGTCTGCGAGAGGAAAGCTTCCCGCTCAGCGGCGGTCGACAGTATTTGGGCTGCCAAGAAAGCCAAAACCTCAACTGAACCATCACCACCGAGAGCCGCTAAGCCTGTATTGTAAAAATCATATAAGCCCACTTGGTGAGTCACAGTACCAGGCTCACTCGAGGAACTTAGGTCCGCAGCATAGTTAAAGGTGGAGGCCCCTTCGCCACAACGTTGCGATAAAGGAATGCTTGAAGGCACAAAGGCCACAGGGACAGGAGGGTGGTCTTGAGAAGAAGGACCCCCTTGGACGGTATAGGAACCGTGAGGGTGGTAGCCCGTAAAGTCCTGTAAACCTTCTTGATAGCCCGAGTTAGAACCATATGTATGAACAGGACCACCGAAGGAATTGGGTGAAGCCCCGAAAGTCTCAGCCGTACCCATGTTCACCAAAAACCCAGAAGGGTGAGTCTGGGGAGCATCCATAGAAACAAAGGTGCTGTCCGGTCTGACTTCCACCGCGGCGACAGTAGAAGATAAGCTTCCACCCTCACCCTCCGGCCGGGACCTCTTCTTAGAACCAGTCAGCACATAACCCATGTCCATTTCACCTGTGGGAGATGCGGAAGTATAAACAACGGCAGTGTCCTGCAAAGAACCCAGTAGAAACACTGATAAGAGAAACGGGTAAAATAACGACTGACACCAAGGTATAACGTATCGTGGATAAAAAGCCCACTCACAACAGTTGTGTCAAGAGGGGGCGCTTCAGAAGAAGCTACCGCGTCCAGAGAAGGAGTGAGAGCAGCAACACTCCTTGTTCTTCTCTTCCTTTTTCTTTTGTCAGGAACCCTAGGGGCTTTAGAAGGAGACGGCTGAGTAAAAGGGGCAGCGACGGTTACAATAGGGATACCCGAAAGGATGTCGGTATTCCCCTCACCGGCTGAGGAAGAAGATACTTGAGCGAGGTTACAGCAGGTAGAACAGTGGAGTTATCGGCAACTTCTGTCGAGGTGGCCCTTTCTTTTTCTTCTCGGTCCTGGGCCCTTTTCAGTCGCCTCCTAACGCTTTCAGGCTTGTAGTTGAGATCTGTCGCTGCATGATGGCAAAATAGCGTTAGCATTAGTATCAGTGATAATAAAGAAGGAAGCGACTCGACACTCATGTCTAACGCAGTCCTTCATATCGACTCTGCACGCCACATAGCGGATATAAACGCTGATTTCTAGTTGAAGAAGTTTGTCTAACCAGCCTTGTTCACGCTGAGGAAGAGTCTTCGGCCGACCCCAGATGTTGTCCTTAATGTCTTGGTTAAACCCAGAACGCCACCAAGAACTGGGGTCTTCAGGAAGATCTATCACGAAGAACTCTTTCTTCCAAGCATCGACAGAGGACTCAATGTGGAGAAGTTTCCAAGTGAAAGACTTGAGTGAGTCATCGTCATAACGGGGCGATATCGTTATCACTCCCCGACACTTCATCAGCTTAAAAACTGATTTAAGCAGTAAAAGAGAAGGGGAAGTGATCCCCTTATATTTACAAATTTCTAAGAAGGCACAAACGCAGCAGTACGCATTTGGGGCTAATTGAACGGGATTCAAATTGCAGACAATGAGCAACTATTTTATGAAAGAGTTGATGGGAATCTGGAAACCATAACAGAACATTTGTGTGTACAGGACCCCTACGCTTGCCCGTCAAAATGCTATTCAAGCGTACCGACTCAGGGGCAACGATGGCCTTATAACCATCAGGGATAACAACATTATGTGCGGCTAAATGCTCATTAAGAGCGACCTCAGAGGTGACACTGCTAACTGTAATATCCATCTTTTTCTCATCGGCAAATCTCGACTCAGAGCAGCGAGTCTTAGCCATGGCAGAAATAAATAAAAAAAGTAAAGATGAAGAAGACGACGAAAGAAAATAGGAGGTACCTTTAGAGAGAAAGCGCTTCGAGAAACTTGAACGGTGGAAAGAAAATAAGACGGCTAGAGAAAATATGAAGAAAGCAGAAGGACAAAAGTAAGAAAAAGAAATAAGTATTGGGTTTTATAACCCTAGTGGTCAAAGGAAACGACGGACGCTGCAGTCGTTGCGTGAGAACATCACAGGGAAAAGACTCAAGCAATGTGTACAATTCTAGAGAAGCACAGCAACGCTTCGATTCTGCT
Source organism: Viola odorata (assembly GCA_963691705.1). NCBI lineage: Eukaryota > Viridiplantae > Streptophyta > Magnoliopsida > Malpighiales > Violaceae > Viola > Viola odorata. The sequence goes on along the minus strand of OY829543.1, from coordinate 47,313,156 downwards.
AAAATTTCGAAGCACGCTAGCTCTAGGTGTCCTACAAATCGGACACGTGGGCCTGAGTCATCACAGATTTTCTCTCGTATTAATGAGAAGATTGCGAGCATTAAATGCTCCGAAAAGCAGAAAAGATTTTCTGGAATAAGACAAGAGCGATATCGCAATACTAGAAACAATGCGGGAAAATGAAACAAGGGTCTGTTATTGTCTAAGAATGAAGTACAGGTATCATTTTGCGCGAAAAGGCGTTATTACAATACAGAAAAAGTGAATAAAGAGAAAATCTTCCCAGAGGGTCGGCCTTGACCAGTCGATGGCCGGCACAGATATCGCCGCCACCTTTCTCCTACTCCTCCCCGAGAGAGAGAAAACCCCCCTCGCCTTCGCCCAAATCCTTTATCTTCTTGGAAGTATAATCAGATAGCTTGGTCAAATCAATAGCTCCCTGGCAATAGAGATCTGTAAAGCCAGCGATACATACCTCCATAGTCTTATTTTTCCACCAAGCTATCCTCGAGGGTACTTTGGCCAAATCCGCATCACGGGACAATATCTCTTCACGGAGGAATGAGTTCCTTTTGTCGGCCGCCACTAGTTTCACCTCCAGTAGCTCCACTTTAGCCTTCCCTTTGGATCTTTCTCGTGCGAGATCGGCGTGACACTCGTTCAACTCTGCCCGGGTACTATCTTGAAGTTTGGACAGCTCTGTCACCTTCGCCAAAGCGGCGTTTAATTGTTCCGTCGAATCGGGGGAGCGTCAAACCTTGTCGCCCTGATCCTCGAGAAAATAGTGCAGCTCGCGAAAGCTAGCCAACATATCATTCAAGAGGCGTGAATGTTGAACTTCAGGAGGGTGCTGCAGGAACTCTTCCTTGTCCTTCGAAGAACTGAACATCTGACCCACTATGGTCCCTACCGGCTCATCTCGCGATAGCGGATCTGATATCCCTAAAGCACGAAGCCCGTCAGTACCGAAAGACGACAGATCCAGCTGAAACACAGCATTTTCTTGAGGACCTTGAGGGGAATGGTTGGCGATAAAGGGAGGAGAGCAACTCTTTACGGAATTACCGACACCCGAGATCGACGAAAGGAATAAAGGCTAAGGCTTCTTCAAGACAGGATTAGGAGGAACATTTGGGTTTGAAACCGGCACGGTCACGTCCAGAATACAGGAGGAAATAGGAGAATCAGTGCCACCGGATGGCAAAGGTGGGTCCACCACCGCGGAAACCTCATCAGTTTTGGAAGGAACAACGAAAGGTGCCTTGACGACCTCCGCCACTTGCGAGGTACTCGCGATAGGACAAGTGTCGACCTTAGTGGGGAGAACTGCGTTAACTTCCTTCAAAGGAGGAATCGGGGGACCAGTTTCTTTCCGGATTTTCTTTTTGAGACGCTCCATTTCGGCGGCCATCTCCTTGCTATTGTCCTTGGATGACTCCCCCACGGGATCGTTTTTCCTCGTCCTGAGCTTCATCCGTTGGGCAAGAGTGGCATGACGCAGTTCGGAACCGGCATCCATGCTCTCGCTATCGCTGTCAATCATTTCGGTCGTAGGACGACTTGAAGACACTCCCCTACCCCGAAGTGGCAACCAATTCTCAAGAAAATGAGAAGGTTGGGCGGAAACGTTGCGTGTCGAGACAGTCTTAATCCTCCTTTTCCTCGGTGGGATAACTGGACGGCTGGAACTTTCGGGCGGGGGAGAAGAAGGTAACGTCTGAAGCGGTGTCACGTTCAGAGGAGTGTTATTTCCACCAGAGGAACAACCCTCAGCGCTACCTGTCAACGGAATATATTAATATAGCAAGCAAAGTGAAGCGATAACGCGGCAAAAGAAAAACTCACCAACGACACATTCTTTCAAGGGTCTGAACCGAGCAAATTCCCGAATGCAGAAAGGCCCTTCTATCTCTAACAGAGCAGAAACATGGGACACATCAGTGCTAGACAACAGTTCTAGGTTTTTCCAATCGGCGCTAACAATCTTTTGATTAAAGCCTCCGCGCCACCAGCGGGACGGCAGTCGAAGGGTGAAGAAGCCATTTTTCCAATTATCCACGTTTTAAAACCTTGGAAACTCCACCAGAAAAATCGCACGACGGCGTCATTCCATCTAGGAGTGATATCCACCAAGCAGGCACGACAGCTCAACTTGAAAAATGTACGGAACAGATCATGGGATGGAGTGAAAATACGCTTCATCTCGCATGACCGAAGGAAGGCATAAATCCCACACCAAGAAGACGGAGTTATTTGAACTGGATTAAGATCATAGTGGTCCAGCAGCTTCATCAGAGAAGTATGAAGTGGGAGATGAAATCCATAGAGGAACATCTTGAAGTAAACCAGCCGAAATGTTCCCCATATGGCGTCATGAAGCCGAATATCTTTCGTAGGGATATAAGGGCGACAACCCGAGGGGAAGGTGATACCGTTCTCCTCTAACTCCGCCCTCAAAACCTCATCACAATCGAAAATACTACGAGCTCTCCTAGCCTCGAGATCTATGGGATTTTCGAATCTCACAGAAGCTCTAATATGAGACATAAGGAATTGGGAAAATAAACTACGGCAAGAGAGGGACAAAATACCTGGAAGGGGTAGCCAGAGAATAGACCGTCGTCGCCGGCGAGCAGTTGTGGAGACTCTCCTCGAGCAAGAAGAAACACAGGAGAAAGAGAAAGTTCAAAAAATTGCAGAATATTAGCAAAAGTGATGAAAGAGAATAGGGTTTCCCTTATAAAGGTTCAACTTGAAGAAGAAGACGGCCTGTAAAAGTGAGACACGTGCGGAGCAAAAAGAGACGCATGGACAGTCATTTATGTCTTTCAGAGAAAACGGTTATTAACTAGAAAACCAAAAGACGATTGCACCCAGCAATAACTGTCCCCCTGCGGCAACCCTTGACGCTTGAAGAAATAACGCGAGAAAGCGATAGGGGCACCAAAGAAAATGAAGCGTTATCTTATTCATTCCAAATAGCCATACGACATCTACAAAGATACGATACATGCTAAACTAATCACCCTCAGACCAAGAGATACCATAGCAATAAACTACATCATCATCCGAGAGCGAGGCCTCCCTGTTAAAGGGAGGGAAAGGCTCTTCCTTCCTCTTTCCCACGTATATCAGTGATCGGTCAGGCTCCTCTTCTGTGGTCGACATCGCCATTTCAGCAATCGCGGAAGGGAGAGCTAATATTGGCAAGACACGGGGAGGAATAGAGGGTTCATCCCCCTTTTCAGCAGAAGGGGCATGATACTTGAAAAGTGGTGCAGACACCTTTGAGGCATTTTTCCTCTGCCTCTTGCGTCCCCGCCGGCGAAGGAACGACCTCCACGGAGGCAACGGAGGAGGATTGTCTGAATCCGGCGAAGTCGAAGGAGTTGGCGGAGAATCCCGCGCCGCAGTATCTAAAAAATAAGAGTCAGCCATGAGATCACAGACGATCTGCCAAGAGGAAAAATAAACAAGAAGATGAACAGAAAGGAGGGAAAGGATCCCATTAAATAGCCAAAAGAGGGGGAAAAGCTTTTAGATCTTCCAACATGACTTTTGAGGGCTGACACGTGTACAACTTAGAGTACAAATCTAGATTTGCAGTCACGTCTGTTGAAATTTCCCCCAGATCGAGGAAAACTGAAATTTAGCCCAATCGGAGGATAAGGAGGCGGCAACGCAGAATTAATGCAGAACAGTTAGCGAGGAAACCATCCAGTAACTGACTCGTTTTTATTTGGGCTGAGAATGCCTCCAATCGAAAAAAGACAAAGGGCGCATTAAAGAAGAAGAACAGTGATTAAGGGCGCAACGAAAACAATTTATTTATTATGGCCTAAGGGCCGAAAGGTACAGCCGCATAACTAGGGTAAAAGAAAAAGGTTCAAAGGGATCCACCGCTGTCAGGCATCAGAGCCAGCGTCCTCGGGTACTTTTGGAATGTCTCTCAGAGAGTCCATGACCAGAGTCAGGTCGGCAGAGGTGACCCTCATTCCCTTCAAGCAGCACCCCAGCATGTCCTTGCGCTGCTGCAGCATGGCGATCACCACCTGAATCCGAGCGATGGAGGTGGCCAACCTCGACACGCTCTCTAAAGGACTGAAATCCTCCAGAGACATGGCTCCCAGCCTAGAATAGAGTGGGGTCAGCATCCCTTGTAGCTCCAGGATATCCTCAGAAGTCTTGACCAGCATGTTCTCCAAGAACCCGACGTCGCCATCATTGATGTTCTTGAGAGTGTGGCCCTTGGAAAGGAGAAAATTTTTAGTCAAAAGATCCATGATGCCAATTGCAAAAGATGAGGAGAGCGTGGGTGGAGAAAGCCCCTGATTTATAGGCCCCAAGAAAAGGGCCTTGAAAAAAAGAAAAAGAAAAAAAGAAAAAGGAGGTCCTCAAAAGACGAGCCGTCCCGTTACCCTCGAAGGCCGATGGACCTGAAACGGAAATGAAGGTCGACGTTCATATACTACCAATGTCGTAGATATTCGAAGGGAGTACGAGATGGAATCCTAAAAAATACCAAAAAGCACGATATTACGGGTGGCCATGACGTAAAAGCCATACGGTTATCGGTATCCACAGTATAAGGCCGCGTCGATGTCGCAGGTAGCTCCTAGCAGCGTAAAGCCTCGCCGACATCGCAGGTATCTAGTGGTATAAAGCCGCACAAGTCGTAGGCAGCTGATGGCATAAAACTGCGCCAATATCGCTGTTTCCATGGGCGAAAAGGAAAGAAAAAGCCCGCGTGATCTCAAAATTCCTGTAAGTACAAAGTTTGCTAATTTCTCCATGAATACCTATCTCCTCTATGTGTTTGCAGTTCACTCAAAAGGATGATGAACCCGGAACACATGCGAGCCTACGGTATGACCTGGTCGCGATCCACGGCGGTGTCGAAAATGGCCCGTCAATAGCTCTCCTACGACATGAACGAATTTGCAACCTTCTAAGCCCTGCCGATGGACCAGGCAGAATAATATCGCTAGGCGAAAGCGACACCCTAACGGCTATGGGCGGATAGCGGCGTCTCTCGCTGGTTCCTTGATGCCCTGTGAGGACAGGACCCTCACCTAAGATTCCAGACCTGGACAGGGAATGACAGCCCTTGGTAAACACTCGGGCTCGTTTTCAGTTGAGCTTATGATAACCATTAAGGCAATCCTAAGGGCATTTCTGTAATTATGACCCCTGCCGAAGATGGAGTCCCACAAGCCTTATCGGACATCTAAGTTATCGCTACCAGACCTTGAAGCGTTTACTGGGATGGTCGACATCAGCGGGGGGGGAGGTCTCACGCGTCTCTAAACGCACGACATCATCCCATCCCAGGGACCTATAGAGTTATCACCCCCGACATCATCGTAGATATCGCCCCCCGGCACCCTCCTCGGAGACATCAACCATGACGTTACCTAAGGTATCGCTGATGATGTCATGGTCAGGTATCGCGCGTGACGTCATCTGGAGCGTCGTCTCGCCTGGATATCGCCCTTTTGTCCAACTATCGCCTCTAGTGGCCTATAAATACCCCATAATGTAAAACATCAAGTAAGCCAGAATTTAATTACTAGAACCGCTGCTATTTTTGGACCGCTTGTTAACTTAAGCATCGGAGTGTCTACGCCAGAGCCCCCCCTCCCGCGCCTTGCAGGTGAGATCGACGTCAACTACAGCAACTCCGACCAAAAGAAGCCATCTTCCCGATCACCTCAGAGATCGAATCTTATCAAAGAGTGTTCTTCCTAAAAACTACATCGTAATGGATGATCTAAGATCCCCTAAACTCTTCCTATCATCCTCTATTTAAACTAGAAAATACAATCACAAAATATCTTCTGCCCAACTAAGGAACAAAATGCATTTAAAGAAAGCCTATTACAATGGATCTATGCTCCCTAAAGCAAAAAGCTGAAAAAGCATAAAGCTGATTTTCTTAGTCTTGACCAGCTTTGGTAGATCTGGAATGGGCTCAAGGCCTGGAATGGTCAGAGGGGTAGGTATTTTGTGATCAGTGCAGACTGTCAGAACAGTGTCAGGGAGGTCACATGGGAGCTTTGGCAAGAGGACACGTGGAAATGACGCTCTTTGCCCTTCGGGGGCCCGAATGGAGAATCCGATTCGGGACCTTGAACGCGATTCTGGAGTTGGGACCTCAACCTTGGTCTTGAAGCTCGAATTCGCACAAAATGCTCCAAAAATGCATGTTTTTGCATAAACTCCCTTTTTAGGCATAGATCTGTAATAGTAATGAAAACAAAGGTAAATTAGCAGAATCGTGCCTTAAATTGATGAAATAATGGAGGGAAAATCATGCATAAATACACGCTATCAAATATCCCCACACTGCCCAATGCTCGCCCTCGAGCATTCACAAAATTTAAAACAGTCCCAAAACAGAACAGACACACCAAACCATAGCATAGAGAATAAGCATGCTTTTCAAGATTCGGGACCCCGAATGAAAACAGACTCTGCCTAGATACACCTGCATCAAATCAGAAGGATAATGACCCTTAAGAAGAGACTTTTCCACATTAGCCTATTCACCAGCAATCCTTACATAGATCAGTATTTGCACTCACACTCGTAAGGCTAGGTGTTTAAGCACTCAACTATGCAAAAATGCAGCACAAAACCAAGTTTGCATATCAATCCGAGTACATTAGATGCACGCATAGGCAATCTAGCAATCAAAAGACTCCGCATCAAGGGCAAGAAGGGGGAACAAAGAAAATAATTGATAAGAGAATTTAGAAAGAGTGGAAGAATGGAACACAAGGAGAAGAAAAAGTGGAGAAGAGGGAGAGCAAGGAAGTGAAATGAGGAGGTGGTTAAACCAACTCAAACCTGAAACGCTCCCTTGGCAGAAGGAATCAAGATGGTGAGGCAATGTTGCTGAGGGCGAAAGCTAGACTAGATTTTTCTTCTTCGAGGGGGATCTTTGCTTACTTCATTCGGGACCTTGGCTCGGGACCTTGAATGGGTGTTGGCTGTTGATTTTCCTCTTCTTCTTTTTCATGATTCTCTCTTCTCTCTCTCTTTTATTTATATTTCTATTTTTCTAATTTTTTTTTTCGAGAGAGAGGCCTGGATTGTTTGAGGATTGAGACCTTGTCCTTCAGGGGCTGGATATTCTGATTTCACTTCCCCACAATTGTGTTTTGCTGTGGATAGGAAGTGATTTTTCATTCTGGTCTGCCCTTGATTTCTTCGTTTTAGCTTCGAGGTCTTGAATTAGCAGAATCATGCCTATGAAAACAAGGGTAAATTAGCAGAATCATGCCTTAAATTGATGAAATAATGGAGGGAAAATCATGCATAAATACACGCTATCAGTGTTCCACCACCATTTCCTCTACTGTCAAGGGCTGGAATCCTTCGTAGACGGTCTTCAACCTGTGACCATTCACTTTAAAAATATATCCTGTTTCCAGGTGTTGTATTTCAAAGGTCCCACAGTCGAAGATTTCCTTGACCACGTAGGGCCCTGTCCATTTAGATTTTAGTTTCCCTGCAATAAGATGAAGACGAGAGTTGTACAATAATACTTTCTGACCAACAACAAAAGATTTAGGACGGAGATGCTTATCGTGATGAGCCTTTGTTTTGCTCTTGTAGATCAAATCATTTTCATAGGCATCGTCCCTTAACTCTTCCAACTCTTGGATTTGAAGACGACGGTGTTGACCGGCATGCCCAAGATCTGTGTTAACCTTTCAGATTGCCCAAAATACTTTGTGCTCTAGCTCAACAGGTAGGTGGCATGACTTCCCATAAACAAGTCTATAGAGCGTCATCCCTATCGGGGGGTCTTGAAAGCAGTTCGATATGCCCAAAGGGCGTCATCCAACTTCAAACTCCAATCTTTTCGAGATTGGTTGACCATTTTCTCGAGGATAGACATGATTTCACGGTTGGAAACTTCTACTTGACCGTTTGTTTGGGGATGATAAGATGTAGAAACTTTATGACGAACCCCATATTTGGTTAGAAGAGAGGTCACGACACGGTTGCAAAAGTGGGTGCCTCGATCACCTATGAGGGTACGAGGCGTACCGAACCTGTTGAAGATGTGAGTGCGTAGGAAATTCACCACCACTTTGGAATTGTCAGTTCGAGTAGCCTTAGCTTCGATCCACTTGGAGACGTAGTCTACGACAAGAAGGATGTAGATGTTACCGAATGAGTTCGGGAAGGGTCCCATGAAATCTATGCCCCAGATATCAAAAGTCTCGCATGAGATGATGCTGGTCAAAGGCATCTGGTTCCTTGCTCCAATATTCCCTATGACTTGGCATCGAGGGCACGAAGCACAAAAGAGAGAACAATCTTTAAAGAGAGATGGCCAATACAATCCTGCCTCCAAAACTTTGAGGGCAGTCTTCTTAGATGTAAAATGGCCGCCTTCTGTCGACGAATGACAAAATTTTAGGATCGAGGGCATTTCATCCATAGTCACGCAACGACGGATGATCTGGTCCGAACAATGCTTCCATAAATATGGGATATCCCAAATGTAGTATTTGGATTGCCTCCTGATTCTGTTGCATTTGGAGGGGGAAGCGTTTGCGGGGTAGGTACCAGTAGCATAGAAATGTGTGATGTCAGAGAACCAAGGAAATTGAATGGCATGGGCAAGACACAATTGCTCATCCGAGAAGGTATCTCTGATGGGTACAAGCGAGTCATCTGGTTGAGTTGAGAGCCTACTCAAATGGTTAGCCATAGAGTTTTCTGATCCTTTTTTATCCTTGATTGAGATGTCAAACTCTTGAAGTAGCAAGATCCAGCGGATAAGATGGGGATTGGCGTCTGCTTTCTTCATCAAACATCTCAAGGCTGAGTGGACTAAATAAACGATTACATGGGTGCCCAAGATATATTGTCTGAACTTATCCAGGGTATATACAATGGTAAGTAGTTCCTTCTCCGTGGTGGTATAATTTTGTTTAACTGGATCAAGCAACTTAGATGCATAATAAATGACATAAGTCTCTGATTCTTTCTTTTGGCCTAGAACAACGCCGAGGGCTTGATTACTCGCATCACACATAATCTTGAAAGGCAAAGACCAATCGGGAGCACGAATGATAGGAGCTGAAATAAGCCTGCTCTTGAGGGTGTCGAAGGCAGCTTGATAATTCTCATCAAATTCGAAAGTAACATCTTTCTGGAGCAGAAGACACATAGGTTGAGCGATTTTGGAAAAATCCTTGATAAACTTTCTATAAAAGCCGGCATGCCCTAGAAAAGATCTCACGTCGCGAACACTGGTGGGGTAGGGTAGGGACTCAATCACTTCAATCTTGGCTTTGTCTACTTCAATCCCTTTGCTCGAGACAATATGGCTTAGAATGAGGCCTCGATCCACCATGAAGTGGCATTTTTTGAAGTTCAAGACGAGATTGGTCTCGATGCATTGCTCTAAATACTTTTTCAATTTACACAAACATTCCGAGAAAGAGTTACCATAAACTGTGAAGTCATCCATGAAGACCTCGATACCATCTTCAACCAATTCAGAAAAGATGCTCACCATGCAGCATTAAAAGGTGGCGAGGGCATTACATAAGTCGAATGACATTCGTCTATAGGCAAAGGTACCGAAAGGGCACGTGAAGGTAGTCTTTTCTTGGTCCTCGGGGGTAACCGTGATTTGATGGAAACCTGAATATCCGTCTAGACAGCAGTAGTGAGTCTTGCCCGCGAGACGCTCTAACATCTGGTCTATAAAAGGGAGAGGAAAGTGATCCTTTCTGGTGGCGGCGTTCAGACGGCGGTAATCGATGCAAACTCGCCACCCATTCTAAATCCTCGTGGGAATAGATTCACCATCCTGTCCAAGAGTAATGGTGATACCAGTTTTCTTGGGCACGACTTGTATCGGGATGACCCATAGGCTATTAGAGATGGGGTAGATAACGCCCGCATCTAGCAACTTCAGCACTAATTTTCTCACCACCTCTATCATGGGTGGATTCAATCTGCGCTGTGGCTGGCGTATTGTCTTGCTAGCATCTTCCAAATGAATTCGGTGAGTACATAAGGATGGTGACAAGCCCTTAATAACTGCGATAGTCCAACCTATAGCTTGTCTAAATTCCTTCAACAAAGAGACCAGCTCAAACTCTTCGGAATCATTAAGTTTGTTGGAGATGATGACGGGAAGAGAGTCATTGAGGCTGAGATAAGAATATTTGAGATGGGAGGGCAGTGGTTTTAGTTCGAGGGTAGGAGCCTGATCGATGGACGGAGACAGCTTGACATGATCTGAACAAATGAGGGATACGACTGTGGGTTCATATGGGATAATGACGCACTCTTTTAGGGTTGTGACAACAACATGTAGCTCAAGAGGGGTGACAAGTGTTGAGACCATGACATCCAATAGAGGTGGTGTGAGACTCCTGTCAAGGGCAAATTGCAAGGGATCAGTAGAGTATAATTCAGCAAGTTGGTCAACAGAAGGGTCAATCAAATCAACATAATTAACATTGGAAAATTCAGAAGGATATCGCATGGATTCTAGCATGTTGAATTTGATGATTTCTCCGTCAAATTCGAGGGAGATGGTGGCCTGGTGGACGTCAATCTTGGCCCTGGAAATGGCCAGAAATGGTTGCCCTAGAAGTACATCTAAGGACTTGGTTGAGTCTTCATTCTCCATGGCGATGACATAGAAATCTGCTGGGAATAAAAATTCACCCACTTGGACCAAGACATCTGCGATAATCCCCTCGGGGTAGATAATAGAATGATCTGCAAGTTGAATGGCAAGTCTGGTGGGTTTAAGGGGTTCGAGCCCAAGACTGTTGTAGATTATCAAGGGCATGCCATTTATCCCCTCTCTTAGGTCGCACATGGCCTTCCCAATATCAATGGTGTCGATCCTACAAGGAATAATAAATATTCCTTGGTCTTTGCACATCGGGGGAATTCTCCGTTGTATGTGGGCAGAAGCATTAACCCCTTTTGCTACCCGATTTTGGATTTTTTCTCTTCACAATTTTGCATATTTAGCGTTTACCGCATTTAATAGCTCGTCTAGGTTAAATTTCTGCCGATTCTTGGTCCTAGGCTAGTTTGTTTAATATTGCGTGTCATTTCGTGCCTTTTTAATTTTTTCGTACTTTTAACTGTCTTTTTGCGAACTTCTATCGGTCTCGAGTAATTTTTGTCGGACCGTGGGTCGGGCGCGTAATCTCTTTAATTGATAAATACGTACTATTTTTCTCTTTCACGCCACCTCATTCAATTTCGTTCGATTTTTGTCGTAAGGACATTTATTTTACGTCCGAACTTTTGACATTTCCGAAAGAGAAAATAAATGCGTTAAATCAAACTTTCTATTTATTCGCTATATACTATTTATCTTGTCTTATTTTTCTACACACTTTTGTGCCCTCGGTTCGGGTTTATTTTCATTTTCGAGCAACTTCGCTCGTACCAAAATATCCCGTTCGTATTTGAATTAATGCATTAATGTCCAATTAATGCATTCTTATCCCAGCCGCGTCACCTATCAAGCAAACCGACTCGCTCCTTTGATCCTCAGCCAAGCATTCCCTACATGTTGATCTACAACCAAAGCTTCATCATGAGAAACCTCCCATCGACCGCACTGTTCACGGCCACTCTCCCTTGCTCATCACGTCCGCGATGCCCACTCTCACCTTGGCCTCCAAGTCCACTCGCGGCTGCCTTGCCTATAAATAGCAAGCAATCTTCAACGAAAAAATGGGGGGGACCAATCCGGCTTTAGTCCCTCCCCTTTTATTCATGCTTTCTCCCAATTGCTAGTTTCAATTTATTTAATTACGTTGGTTTCAATTAATTAATGAATTTGGTTTTAATTAATTAATTGTTACTGTTTTATTTTCAATTTGTTGTCGCTACCTCTGTTAATCAAATTGCTGCCTTTATTTCCAGTTAAATTCGTTATTTCATGTTGACCAATCGCTTAGTGTTTTGATTGAATTTTAAAGCTTTGATTTAATTAAATTGCTTGCTAAAATTACCTACTGTTTTGGCTTAATTATGTACTATTTTTGTTGCTTAATTAATCTGCTACTTTCGTTTACTTTATGCTACTGTTGATTTAGTTGATTATTGATAGGGGTTTTAATTTTGGTTTTGGTCATTGTTGCAGGTTTGGCTGAAGGAAGAAGAAGAACAGTAGAAGAAGGAGGGAAAGGTGATAGGCTGATGGCTGTTTTAATTAAAAAGAATGAAGGAGTGGGCTGCCATGGCTGGCCCAAGCGGAGGAAGGAAGCTGGGGTAGTGGGCTGCTGGCCCATGCGGGCTGAAGAAAGAATAAGGAAAGGGTGGGCGCTTGGCCCAAGCAAGGAAAGAAAGCTGGGCACGCCTGGCCCAGCGTGAGGAGAAAGGTGTAAGCTGCTGGCCTATGCGGGAAAGAAAAGAAGAAACTGGGCTGCGTCTTGCGCAAGCCCAGGCGTGAAGAGGAAAAAGGCTTGGCCCTTGGGCTGGGCTGGGCTGGTCCTGGCCTAACTGTGAGGCCCAGTCATCGAGGCCCGTCGATTTATTTTCGTCATCAATTGTAATAATTATTTAAGTAATTATTTTAATTGAGGTTTGCAATAATTATTTAAGTAATTATTTTAATCGTGGTTTGTAATAATTAGTTAAGTAATTACTTTAATTGTGGTTTGTAATAATTAATTAGATAATTAGTTAAAAATCATGTATGTTTGTTTATACCTATTTTATTATGAATTGTTGTTAACTTCGGTTTTGAAGGGATGGATCGATCAGGGTTCGTCAAATCGGGTAAGATTAAATTAAACTCATTTATTTATTTTTCTATGCTTTGAATGAATGTTTATCAAAGAGGTCAAAACCTCGATCACCTCGTATGCATGACCCCTTAGAATGCGTTAGAACCACCTATTCGTATGCATGACATATAGAATTGCTAAAACAATTAAAATCAAACTCACATGCACAACATGTTTATATCACTTGTCTTTCATACCATGAAATTAATTGTTTTCTTGCTAAAATGCTATGCATGGTGGCTTCGATCCCACACGGAATATGTGCATCCATAAAATGTACTTTGTTAGTTTTGCCATGATAGAATCACCTAGTTTAAAATTAAGTCATGCATGACTCAATGTTAAGGGGGAACGTCCGCTCTAGCATCGAGAAAAAATGGTAACCCCATCCCTCGAACCCAAACGGAAATAAACAAGTCCCGAATGCTAAGATGTAACGTCACCTTTAAGGGTCCCAATTACATGTTTAAAATATTTTCAAAACACCACGCATACCGGTAACCTTTTTAGGTTGTGACTTGGGTGCCTAACACCTTCCCAAGTCCATAAATACGACCTCGAACCATCGTTCTTTGGTTTAGACCATTGTGCCTTAGTTTGTTTATTTTTATGCCATGACGATTAGGTTCCCTAAACCTTAGAAAATTAGGGTGGCGACTTCATTTTGCATGATGTTAAGACAAGTCCAATGCTTGTCTTGCATTGTGGCCCATCCTGAACCTTTACTCATTTTCAACAAAAAAAAGGGTGCGACAGTTTGGCGACTTCACTAGGGACTAGTAGGGTCGAAGTCGGTTTTATGGTGTTTGCTTTTTTATTATTTACTTGATTTAAATAAATTGTTTTCGTGATTGTTATATACTATTGGCTTTAATAAATTGTTCATATGCATCTCATGCATAATGCTTATCGCCGGCCATGATACCCAATAGGATTAGGAAGGTATTAGTGAAGCCCTGCGGACCTGTGTCCCAGTATGCTTTCATGAACCCTAGCTCGGATTTGAACCCCTAAATGGATTGAGCACCCAGAATCCTTGTCATGATTCGGTCAATGCTCTTGTATCCATTTAATGAGGGACCCCTTTTAGGGTATCATCCGAGAACCTTTAAGCCAGTTAGAAATAGTTAGAGTCACACCAGCATATGCATCATGTTCGTGCATTTATTTTTCCGATGCCATGTTTATGTGTTACGATTTTACTTTATACTTGTATTTTTCTCACGTTGTATTTTTTCGCTAACACAATAAATTTTTTTTCTCCTCGTAAAATAGCCCCACCTTACTTGTTCACTCAAATGGCAATACCCACGATGCTTTCACTTAATACTTTCGGGATTTCAAGCTACAACGATCAGTCGAAATAGGGTGACATGTTGAAATCCGATTTTATTCCCGATATTACAACCTAGATTGGGATGGAAGAAGTGGAGAGTCAAAAAGGGGAGATTGCGCTGTTGGAATGAAATGAAAACACAAAGAAATATAGACCAAATGACGATAAACGAGGAGATGACTGCTTCTTCTTGATTTCAGCAGCGCGTTATTTTATTTTGGCTGATATAGACACAATTAGCTCGGAATTTCCCCTTGTCCAAAACACGAAAAACATTCATAACACATTGAAGATTCCCCATACCAAAGATGGGATTTTTCTGGGCAGCGCCTCGCCCGTAAATAATTTAGACGTAAAGATGACGGTGTTTCTCGGTTTCAGCTGGGCGCTCTTTTATTTTGGCCAATATAGACAATAGGCTCTGAATTTCCACTCGGTAAAAGCACGAAAGACGTAAGCAACAAGTTTAAGTATGTCCGCGCCAAAATTCAGATTTTTCTGGGCAGTACATCTCTCACAAAAAAATCAGAATGCAAGGATAAGCTGTTTCTTCTCGTTTTTGGCTACACGCCCTCTTGATTTGGCCAACATCTCCTCGTAGCAGCAACCCGTGGGTTTCGTTGGCAACATCCAAGATCACATTGCGTTGTTGGAATGAATAAAGGCTTTCTTTGTATCTTCACCGAAGTGTTATCTTCTCATTCGTCCTAAAAGTATTAAGTGAAAGTGTGGCCGGAAGAGCGAACAAGCAGCGTGGAGGCTTCAGGATTGCATCGCCCATACTCACTTTTGTTTCTTTTCACTTGTCTTTTTCAGGTTAACGATGGCTCCCAGGAAGCGAACTAACCCCCACTTTTCATCTAATTTTGTGTGATGGTTCACAACCCCACTTTCGTCAAAATTTCTAATTTTCACTTTATTCTGAATTTAGACACTACTAATTAGTTTCTTTTCTTTCCTACTTACAGGACGGAGGTATGAAGGGAAGCCGTACACGTAGTTGAGCCTCCGACTTTAAACAAGGGCGCTTCGTGGGAGGCAACCCACGTGTTCTTTTTGATATTTCTATTTTTCCTTAATTTTAAAATTCAACATTTGGGGATACTCTTTCCCTATGAATTTCCTATTTAATTGTCTCTTCAATTCAGGTGCAACGAGACTTGTAAACTTGGGGGCAAGCGAATGAAGTGACGACCGAAGGAAGGCGTTGAAAAATGTCAAAGCTCATTTTTCAAGGGAGTTGTCCTTTGTGTTTACAATTTCCCCTTTCGCAATTTACACTTCTGTGATTTATGTTTTCACAATTTTCATTTTCGCAATTTTACTTTTCAGGTGCAACGAGACTTGTGAACTTGGGGGCAAGCAGGTGAAGTGACGACCAAAAGAAGGTGTCAAAAAAATGTCCAAACTCATTTTTCAGGTAAGTTATCCTTTTACATTTTCGCAATTTCCGTTTCCGCAGTTTCCGTTTCCGTAATTTATGTTTTCACAATTTACATTTCCGCAATTTACATTGTCCGTAATTATAGAAATTTCTACGATTGTCATTGTTACAAATATGCGCGTGTAACGCGTAGGTTTCTCAAAAAAAAATATCTTTTACTACATGTACTACTTGGGCTAAAAAGAAGGAAAACAAAAACATCCCATGTTTTCTGAACGTTTTAAGTCAAAGCATTCATCATTTTGCGTTCATTGGAAATTATATAGGCATACATGATCTTGTCTGTTAACTCTTATATCCATGACATGTTTAGATGTAAGCAGTCACAAAACATATCCCTGTGAGTACTTTGGGCCTTCACGCCTTATTTCTTTCATGAGTGTAAATGCGAAACTAAGTGCTAGTTAGATTTGCATAATTTCCAGGGTACATGAACTGTCAGACATGGGATAACGGTAAGATGACATTGGACTTTGCTTTTGCTCTTCTTCCACATTTTCATTTTTAACATTTTTTCCCTCAAAACACATATTTTGTACACCATGTGCAACTCTACCAAATACCCAAAAGTCTTTCAACCAAGTGAGTTAGTGCTCGACTGGGACCGCTAAGTTGGAGTTACACATCAAGCAAGGGAATGACAAGGAAGCCCTTGGAGGATCGCTGACAAAACAACGTTAGAAGAAGGCCAAAATAAACCAAGATTTGGAGGCTTCTGCCAAAGACAGAGAGGATGACAAACCAAATAAAGATTGTACTTGCTTTGCTTACTAAAAAAAAAAAAAAAAAAATCAAATCAAAAAGTGTTCAAAAAAAATTCAAAGAACACAATCAACAAAAACAACAGCAGAAGCAAGTACATGCAAAAAAAGAAGAAGAAGGTCAAGCATCAATGACAAAATGATCAAGCATCAACGACAAAATGATCTCAAAAGAAAAAGATATCGTTCCTGCGAATATTGAAGAGATTGGGCACAGTGCCCTCAAAGCAATCCAGAAGGAACATCTCAAGCAGAGATTCAACAATTTATGCACTTTGCTCTCACCACGATCAAGTCGTTGAGCATCGTTCACCACAATTTGACCTCGTCACAATCAGTCGTCGAGCACAAACTCATTAAAACTTCATCACAAAATAAAAACACAACACTTTCTTTTACAAATTCCTCTTTCTTTTCCCCTCGCAAAGTCCTCTTGATTATTAGCAGGCCCATGCGTATGCATCTTCATTTGAAGTCTATTCACTCGGATTGACATTGCAAATTTAAATTCTTGTGCTATGTTTATTGCATTTTTAGGAGTGTAAACACATAGCCTTATTTTCTGAGCGTGAGCGCAAACACTAATATCTAGTGAGGATTGCTTACAGCTGCATGTCGTGGGAAAGTCTTGTTCTTGAGGTCGTTATTTCCTGAACAAGACGCAAATGTTATCTAGACTTGTGTCGATTAAGTTTGTATAACGAAAATTGAACGCATTTTTCAAAAAAAATAACACTTGAATTTATTTCCTCTTGAACAAAGAGGTCATTTTCATTCCAAACAAAAACTTGGGGGCAAGCCATGGGTTAAATGTAGGAATATTTGATATTTCACACATAGGTCATTTGCTCTCTCTTTTTCTATCTGTTGCCGCTTTGTGTTTGATTCTTTCCTATTTGCAGAACACAGATACATTTCGTTGGAATCATGCCACAAATTGGGTCTTCGATGAAGGAATCGTTGTAAAGCCCTCACCTTGGATTTTCATTAAAATCCAATCAACAAACGAGTGGAGAACGTTACCACTCCTCAACCATGGGTCTTTGATGAAGAAATCATTGTAAAGCCCACACCTTGGATTTTCGGAAAAAATCCAATCAACATCGAATGGAGCACGATACCACTCCACAACCATGGGTCTTCGATGAAGGGATCATTGTAAAGCCCATACCTTGGATTTTCGGAAAAAATCCAATCAACATCGAATGGAGCACGATACCACTCCACAACCATAGGTCTTCGATGAAGGAATAATTAGAAAGCCCTCACCTTGGATTTTCATTAAAATCCAATCAACAAACAAATGGAGAACGTTACCACTCCTCAACCATGGGTCTTCGATGAAGAAATCGTTGTAAAGCCCTCGTCGTCTTGGATTTTTGAAAAAAAAAAACCCAATCAACAATCGAATGGAGTACGTTACCACTCCAAAATCAGATTCGTGTGGTGGATCATGCTCCCTCATGTTCAAATCAACTTCAGTTCGCATGGTAAGTTCGAGGAAACACCTCCTTTCCCTTTACACCTTTTTTTAAGAAATCATCATTCTTTTAAATTTACGTAAGCGGTTCGTCCCCATGCATTGTCTTTTAAATTTACATAAGCGGTTCGTCCCCATGCATTGTCTTTTAAATTTACGTAAGCGGTTCGTCCCCACGTAGCGTAAGCGGTTCGTCCCCACGTATTGTCTTTTAAATTTACGTAAGCGGTTCGTCCCCATGCATTGTCTTTTAAAATTTATGTAAGCGGTTCGTCCCCACATAGCGTAAGCGGTTCGTCCCTACGCATTGTCTTTTAAATTTACGTAAGCGGTTCGTCCCCACGTAGCGTAAGCGGTTCGTCCCCACGCATTGTCTTTTAAATTTACGTAAGCGGTTCGTCCCCACGTACCGTAAGCGGTTCGTCCCCACGCATTGTCTTTTAAAATTTACGTAAGCGGTTCATCCCCACGTAGCGTAAGCGGTTCGTCCCCACGCATTGTCTTTTAAATTTATGTAAGCGGTTCGTCCCCACGCATTGTCTTTTAAATTTACGTAAGCGGTTGGTCCCCACATAGCGTAAGCGGTTCGTCCCCACGCATTGTCTATTAAATTTACGTAAGCGGTTCGTCCCCACGCATTGTCTTTTAAATTTACGTAAGCGGTTCGTCCCCACGCCTTGTCTTTTAAATTTGCGTAAGCGGTTCATCCCCACGCCATGTCTTTTAAATTTGTTTAAGCGATTCATACCACCCCCGCGATCAAATCGACATCAATGCAAAGGTACGTTATCACAATTCGAACATCAAAACAAAGGTATGTTACCGTCAATATCCGAGCAAAGGTACGTTACAACTCTCATTTATATAATTCTACATTTCTGCATAATTATTACTCCTCTTTGAGCGACTACATTTATGCAAAATCTCCCCCTTGAGTGACTACATTTATACAAAACCTCCTCCTTGAGCGACTACCTTTCTGCCAACCAAAATCTCCTCCTTGAGCGACTACATTTCTGCATAATCTCCTCTTTGAGCAACCATGTCTTTACATAATTCTACATTTCTGCATAATTATTACTCCTCCTTGAGTGACATCGTTTACCTTTTCGCAAATGCATTTCCCAAAACTGTGGTAATACTTGGGGCAACCGTCTTTACTGCTTATAAAAAATTTCAGTTACACTGTATTTTTGATCAGACAGTAAAGAGGGGGCAACTGTTGCTACCCGATTTTGAATTTTTTCTCGTCACAATTTTGCATATTTAGCGTTTACCGCATTTAATAGCTCATCTAGGTCAAATTTCTGCCGATTCTTGGTCCTAGGCTAGTTTGTTTAATATTGCGTGTCATTTCGTGCCTTTTTAATTTTTTTGTACTTTTAACTGTCTTTTCGCGAACTTCTATCGGTCTCGAGTAAGTTTTCTTGGACCGTGGGTCGGGCGCGTAATCTCTTTAATTGATAAATATGTACTATTTTTCTCTTTCACGCCACCTCGTTCAGTTTTGTTCAATTTTTATCGTAAGGACATTTATTTTACGTCCGAATTTTTGACATTTCCGAAAGAGAAAATAAATGCGTTAAATCAAACTTTCTATTTATTCGCTGTATACTATTTATCTTGTCTTATTTTTCTACACACTTTTGTGCCCTCGGTTTGGGCTGGGCTGGTCCTGGCCCAACTGTGAGGCCCAGTCATCGAGGCCCGTCGATTTATTTTCTTCATCCATTGTAATAATTATTTAAGTAATTATTTTAATTGAGGTTTGCAATAATTATTTAAGTAATTATTCTAATCGTGGTTTGTAATAGTTAGTTAAGTAATTACTTTAATTGTGGTTTGTAATAATTAATTAGATAATTAGTTAAAAATCATGTATGTTTGTTTATACCTATTTTATTATAAATTGTTGTTAACTTCGGTTTTGAAGGGATGGATCGATCGGGGTTCGTCAAATCGGGTAAGATTAACTTAAACTCATTTATTTATTTTTCTATGCTTTGAATGAATGTTTATTTATTATGCTTTGAATGAATGTTTATCAAAGAGGTCAAAACCTCGATCACCTCGTATGCATGACCCCTTAGAATGTGTTAGAACCACCTATTCGTATGCATGACATATAGAATTGCTAAAACAATTAAAATCAAACTCACATGCACAACATGTTTATATCACCTGTCTTTCATACCATGAAATTAATTGTTTTCTTGCTAAAATGCTATGCGTGGCTTCGATCCCACACGGAATATGTGCATCCATAAAATGTACTTTGTTAGTTTTGCCATGATAGAATCACCTAGTTTAAAATTAAGTCATGCATGACTCATTGATAAGGGGGAACGTCCGCTCTAGCATCGAGAAAAAATGGTAACCCCATCCCTCGAACCCAAACGGAAATAAACAAGTCCCGAATGCTAAGATGTAACGTCACCTTTAAGGGTCCCAATTACATGTTTAAAATATTTTCAAAACACCACGCATACCGGTAACCTTTTTAGGATGTGACTTGGGTGCCTAACACCTTCCCAAGTCCATAAATACGACCTCGAACCATCGTTCTTTGGTTTAGACAATTGTGCCTTAGTTTGTTTATTTTTATGCCATGACGATTAGGTTCCCTAAACCTTAGAAAATTAGGGTGGCGACTTCATTTTGCATGATGTTAAGACAAGTCCAATGCTTGTCTCGCTTTCTGGCCCGTCCTGAACCTCTACTCATTTTCAACGAAAAATGGGGTGCGACAACCCCTACACTGATCTTGTTTACACCGTCCAATTTACACTTGTTTGTACATAACTGTTTCAGGAATTTGGCGTATCTAGGCACATTCTTGACCGCCTGCAGGAGTGGGATGTTGACAATCACTTTGCTGAACATATCAAAGATCTCTCGTTCTTCTGTTTCTTTCGTTGACTTGATTAATCCTTGGGGAAAGGGAGGATTGAGGATCTTGTGAATATACTCCTGGGTAAACTCCGGTGGGTTAGGATCGTTCCTTACCGACCCCCTTGGGGAGCGGATTCTGTCTTCCATGACCTCGACGAACCTGGGCACTTTCAGACTTTTTGTCTTGGGCTTGAGTTCTGATTCTGGAGAGTTTCCGATGTCGGGGGCAGGATGTGGTGGAGGAGTCAAGGTCGTGCCACTTCAGAGAGTAACAACACAAACGTTATACTTTGGATTGGTTTCTGTCTGAGGCGGGAATCTTCCTTGATTTTTTAGTTCCTTCATCTCTGCCATCATAATGCTCATTTTCTTCTCTGGGTCCTCGATCTTCTTTTGATGTTCGGGGTCAGGACCTAGTGCTGGAATTGGGGGCATAACAAAAGTCTGATCTTGAGGCAGCTGACGTTGATACTAGTTGTATGTTGGCCTGGGCCTGAAGTGTTGCATATTGAGAGGAGGGAGATGATTTCCATAGGGGTTCCTATTGTCGTTGTTGGCTAGGGCCGGACGTCTGAGGATTAGGAACCCAACCTGGATTCTGTTGCTTCCAGCCCTTGTTGTAATTTTGACCATATGGGGCCTGAATATACTGGCCAGTGGCATTTACTTGGATTTTATCTGGAATATGGGGGCAGGCATCTGTGGCATGATCCATAAAGTTACAAATTTGGTAGGCCTTGACTGGTGTAGGTTGTCCTACCACGAAGTTCTAGAACAGCCTTGTAAGGGCGGTTAGTTGATTTTGTAATGCTGCCACTTGGACGTCTTGGGCTCCACTGTTGCCAACCTCAGATGTGGCATTCTTAGCTATGAGTTCGATTGTTGCCTTGGCAGCGGCTGGAGTGAGAGCAGTGAGGGAACCATTAGCGGCAGCATTAAGTAAGGCCCTGTCATGAGCTTTAAGGCCTTCGTAAAAGTACTGTATAAGAGCATATTCACTAAGGTTGTGTGAGGGGTACATGGATTGCATTTTCAGAAATCTTTCATAGTACTGGGCAAGATCTTCTTCCTTTATTTGGTCAATAGACACGAGTTGCTTGCGTGTGGTGTTGGCTATTGATGCTGGATAATATTTTTCAGTGAAGATCTTAGAAATCTCCGCCCAAGAATGAATGGATCTTGGCAGAAGGTCGTAATACCAATCGAGGGCATCATCCTTAAGAAACCACATGAAAGCGCGTAGCTTTGCTTGTTCGATGCTGACATTGGGTGGTTTCATGGCCTCGCAAATGGAATGAAGCTATTGTAGGTGCTGAAGAGCATTTTCTTTTGCAACTCCATGAAAAGTCGGGAGATGGTGCATAACAGTTGACTTAAGAGTCCAATCATGAGGGACAGCGAGCTAGACAATGCAACTACTGGACATGTCGGGGGCTGCATTAAGATGGTCGATGGTCTGCTGATTTGGAGGAGGCAGTGGTGGATCTTCATGATGCACATGATTATCATGGTTTTCCATGGCTGGAATATCAAAATAAGCGGCTGGTGGGTTTTTGAGACCTCGATGAAAGTAAGCTAGGTCTTGGTGAAACTGATATTCGGGTTCGGCCAGGTTGATAAGATGTCTGTCAAGGGCAGGATGAGGGATTCCTCTACGCTGGGTAGAAGGTCCTCTGGCTTGCCTCTGAAGTCCTCTTTCTGTTCTGGTCAATTCAAGATCTAGAGGGAGTAAATCTGGTGTAGATCTCCTTGTCATACAAGTGAAAATAAAAATTAGTACCGCTCAATCCCCGGCAACGGCGCCAAAATTTGATCGTCACTCAAATATAATAATATTTTCCTAATGATAACTATTGACATGACTCTAGGGGTATTTTCGTCCTTATACCTAGTGTCAAGGCCGGAGTACTGTAGCTTCCCTTGAGCGCCCGACATTGTAGCTACCACCTCTCACCTAACTAAGAGCTCTGGGATGGTCGACATCAGCCGGGGGGGAGGGGGGGTTCACTCAAATACAATTTATAATGCTTGAAAATATGTGCACAATTGAAAATGTGTACAGTGGTAGTCAGGGTCGAACACAGGGATTGTGAGAGATTGATTCAAGGTCTTGAATGAAAACACAGGACAAAAACACAAAAACGTAACACTCGGGGGGGGGGTTTACTTGACTAAATAGGTTAGCCAAGAGAGAGTTTGAGCTAACAATTCTAATTATAAAAACAGTAATCGGGATCTCGAGTCATCAGTTCGGGGTCCCGAAGGGTAAAATATAGCAAATCAGTGAGCAAAGTCAGAATAATAAAATAGAGAGATAAATAAACACAATAAGTCAGATAAAGAAGGATCTTAGCAAAAGGTATTCTTAAGTTGCATTCGGGGGCCCGATCATCATCAACACAGAAATATTCTACTCATGCAATCATAGAAGTGACATAGGGACCAGATTCCTCGGATATCCCCTACTTTTCTCTTAAGAGAAACTACCCCCCGTTTCCACATATGAGGTAGTCTTGACAGCCCGCCATCCCTCCAGGCACGAATACGGGAGGGCCATATTCAGATTGCCCATGAAGATAAGAAAAGACACAGCTGGAGCTAAAGATCCCTCAGTTTGTCAGGCTCGTGACCCCGCTCCAATCAACTACTCACCCTAGAAAGTCGAGACCACTTCAGCGCAGCTACTACTAGATAGATGTCTACTTGTTTCATGCAACTTTCCTTCCGTATTTATCACATAGATGATAGCATTCACTCATAAAAATTATCAGTTGATCAAGCCTCTAATCACCACAAGTGAAAATGTAATTAAAATGATGAGCAATTAAATATGGCAGCAAGAATATATTAAGCACGTTTAGGCCTCGAATCTGCCCTTGTAACCCTTGAATTACCTTTGCTAAGAACTAAAGATTTAGCTACTCATGCTTGAAGATAAATAAATAATAATTAAAGAGAGCATAACACGTAAAGAAATAGATTAAGGGAAGGAAACTTGATTACTAAACCGAAAATGTTTCAAGCCCGGCGGCAAAGGAGAGGATTGTTAACAAGAACTAGAGAGATAAACTAGAGAGAAGTCTAAGAAACTAATTCTAGAAATTATGAAAACTATATTATGTGGTAAGAGATGTCTTAAACTACTCCTTGGATGCTCTATTTAAGCTAGAAATTACAAGCACAAAATATCTTCTGCCCAACTAAGAAACAAAATGCATTTAAGGAAAGCCTATCACAAAGCAACCATGCTCCATAAAGCATAAAGCTGAAAAGCACAAAGTTGGTTTCTTGGTCTGATTTGTCCAGCTTTGGCAGATTTGGATTGGGCTCAAGGCATGGAATGGTCAGAGGGTAGGTATTTTGTGATCAGTGCAGAACTTTCAGAGAAGCGTTAGAGGGATCACATGGAAGCTTTGGCAAGAAGACACGTGGAAATGTTGTTCTTCGCCCTTCGGGGGCCCGAATGGAGAATCCTATTCGGGACCTTGAATGTTATTCTGGAGTCGGGACCTCGACTTTGGTCTTGAAGTTCGAATTCGCACAAAATGCTCCTAAAATGCATCTTTTCACAAAAACTCCCTTTTTAGGCCTAGATCTGCAATAGTAATGAAAATAAGGGTAAATTAGCAGAATCATACCTTAAATTGGCGAGATAATGGAGAGAAAATCATGCATAAAAACATGCTATCAAATAATCCCCACACTGCCCAATGCTCGCCCTCGAGCATTCACAAAATTTAAAATAGTCCCCAAATAGAACTAACACACCAAACCATAGCACAAAGAATAAGCATGCTTTCCAACAGTCATGACCCCGAATGAAAATAGACTCTACCTAGATGAACACCTGCATCAGATCAGAAGGATAATGACCCTTAAGAAAAGACTTTTCCACATCAGCCTATTCACCAGCAGCCCTCACCTGGATCGGTGTTTGCACTCACACTCGTAAACAAAGCTAGGTGTTTAAACACTCAATTATGCAGAAAATGCAGCACAAAACCAAGTTTGCATATCAATTCGAGTACATTAGACACACGCATAGGCAATCTATCAATCAAAAGACTTCGCATCGGGGGCAAGAAGGGGAAACTAGGGAAAGAAATGATAAGAGGAAATAGGAGGAGTGGAAGAATGAAACATAATGAGAGGAAAAAGTGGAGAAGAGGGGGAGTAAGGAAGTGAAATGAGGAGGTGGTTAAACGAACTCAAACCTGGAACACTTCCTTGGCAGGAAAGAATCAAGATGGTGAGACAATGTTGCTGAGGGCGAAAGCTAGACTAGATTCTTCTTCTTCGAGGGGGATCTTTGCTTACTTTGCTCGGGACCTTGAATGGACGCTGGCTGTTGATTTTCCTCTTCTTCTTTTTCATGATTCTAACTTCCTCTCTTCTCTCTCTCTTTTATTTATATTTATGTTTTCTATTTTTGATTGATTTTCTTTTTCTTTTTGAATTGAGAGAGTGAGAGACCTGGATTGTTTAAGGATTGAAACCTTGTCCTTCGGGGGCTGGATATTCTAATTTTTACTTCCCCACACTTGTGTTTTGCTGTAGATGGGAAGTGATTTTTCATTCTGCTCCGCCCTTGATTTCTTCGTTTAGCTTCGGGGTCTTGAATTTGTGCCAGCATTTGGGGCCTTGAATTTGTGGGATCCCCACACTTTGCTTTTGCTACTTCATTTGTCTAGTCTAGGCCTCTATAGTGCTCCCATCAGCACTGCTCACCTGCCAAGAGAAAGATCAAAGAAAATTCAAATGGTTAGAATGGAGGAAAAAGAGGGGTATCGGGGTCAAGATGAAAGAAGCAGAACAGAAAAGAAAAAAAATGAGAGAACAATTTGATGTGAAGGCTTAATCTTTTTGCTGCTTTCCTGTGTCTAATCGTGTCTACACCCATGGATATCATGCAAACCCAGCCAGTACCTAGTCATGCATTCACTCAATAAATATAGGCATGAAGGCTCAAATGCTCATAAGGTGCTATTTCTTGACTACTGTCTAGGTCTTGAAGCAAATATAAGGTGCAACAGGCAAAGAATGAAATATTCGGGACCTTGACTACAGACAACATTTTCATTGTATGTGCACAAGTTAGGTGTGTGTCCATCATTAGGGTTTTCAAAAACTGGGCAGCGATTGAAGATAAAAATCCGAAAATAAAGCAATTAAAAACCCTCCCCACACTTAGGCTTCGCATTGTCATCAATGCGAGAAGGGCACAAAATAAAAAGCAGTAGTTCAAAATAAATAGAAAGGACATAGTTCAACAAAATATAAAAGTGCAGAGAATGTTTTACTTCCCACGCAGGGGCAAGGGGCAAGCTTGTTCGGGGTCTTGATCAGGATGGGGGAAAATTTGATTTCTCTCATTTTTGGGTTCCACGTGGTTCGCTAGGAGAGGACAAGAAGTTCCTGAGAAAGCTAACACCCGACACCTGCACAAATCAGAGAAAAAAGTGAGTTACTTTTATTTTTTGAATTTTAAAAGAGAGGGAAAGAAGGCAAAATAAAAGGAATTAATGGGGTTTGAAAAAGGAGGGGACAAGGGAATTAAATGGGAAAAAGGAGGCAAAAGATAATTAAAACAAACCTTAGGGAACATAAAAAAAGGAATTGATGAGGGGAGAGAAGAAAGAGATAAAGATAATTAAAACTGGCATGAGGAACATAAAAAGAGAATTGATGAGGGGAGAGAAGAAAGAGATAAAGATAATTAAAACTACCCTAGGGAACATAAAAAAAGAATTGATGAGGGGAGAGAAGAAAGAGACAAAGATAATTAAAACAACCCTAGGGAACTGTCGCGCCCCAAAAATTAAAAAATTCGCGAGTGTGCAACGAACTTGAGACCTTACGATGCTCAGCGTAAACAGATGCCTTGCAACATGCAATGAAGTCGCCACCCTAATTTGGTTGCTAGGTTTAGGGAACCTTAATCGTCATGGCATAAGAAATATAATAAATAAAAAACTAAAGGCACAAAAAAGGGGTCCAGACAAAAGGTTCGGGGTCGTATTATGGTCTCGGGAAGGTGTTAGGCACCCGAGTCACATCCGAAAACGGTTACCGGTTGATGAGAGAGGTGTTTTAAAAAGGTGTTTGATGAAAATGCATTTTTTGGAAAAGGAGGCCCTTAGAGGAATCATCACTTTAGTCTTTTCAATGATCGTGACCGTTTAGGAATAATTAATCGTTGGACGGGGTTACCGTTTTAATGTCTTTTGGACGGGGTTACCGTTTATCAAGATCGATTGATTATTCTTGACCGTAACGTGATGGGACTGAATTTTTTGAAAGATTGAATGAGCGCCCTCTATTTCATTATCGGGCCTATGCATGATTAAATTAATTACTACGTGATTCTATCATGGATAGCTTAGCAGAGTACAGATTAAATGAAAGGTTTTTGAAATGATAAACTGATGTGGAATCGAAAGTCCCCATGTACATACAGTCAATATAAGCGAGAATTTAAAATCATATGAACATGGCATTTTTAAGCAAATCTTTAAACACGTTGTTCATGCGGGTTGATTTTAATTCTAGCAGTTCTATATATCATGCATACAATTGATATTTGCAGAAAGCATCGAATAAATAAAAAGGAATCGAAAGGCGTACTTTCGAGCGAAGCTTGAATTTTAACCCTACAAAGTGAGAGTGTTAGCGATAGCTCGAGAAATAAATAAACAATATTATGAATGCGAGAATTTAAATGACTGTTGATTGTATGCGAGAAATGATGGATTTAACGCATACGAGAATTAAATGCTGAGTTTGATAAGTGCAGGAAATTTAAATGATGACAGTTGATTGTATGCGAGAAATAATGGATTTGACGCATACGAGATTTAAATGCTGAGTTGATTGCATGCGAGAAATGATTGATTTGACGCATACAAAAATTAAATGATGACAGTTGATTGCATGCGAGAAATGATGGATTTAACGCATACAAAAATTAAATGCTGAGTTGATTGCATGCGAGAAATGATTTATTTGACGCATGCGAGAAATGATTTATTTGACGCATGCGAAAGTTTAAATGCTGAGTTGATTGCATGCGAGAAATGATTTATTTGACACATACGAAAGTTTAAATGCTGAGTTGATTGCATGCGAGAAATGATTTATTTGACACATACGAAAGTTTAAATGCTGAGTTGATTGCATGCGAGAAATGATTTATTTAACGCATACGAAAGTTTAAATGCTGAGTTGATTGCATGCGAGAAATGATTTATTTGACACATACAAAAGTTTAAATGCTGAGTTGATTGCATGCGAGAAATGATTTATTTGACACATACAAAAGTTTAAATGCTGAGTTGATTGCATGCGAGAAATGATTTATTTGACGCATACGAAAATTAAATGATGACTTGACAAAAAATTAAAGAGTTGATGATTTTTGGTGCCAACGAAATCGATGTTAGTAATCGTTCGAAGATAATTAAAACAATGAATAAAAGTAAAGCAAATGAACATGCATTTAAATTTAAACAAGTAAATAAATAATTAATTAAACCTGACATATGACATAAATTAAATATTGCATACGAGCTATTAATTAAACATGGCATACGAGCTATTAATTAAATAAACACGAGAAAGAGACTCGAACAATTGAGGAAACTTTAATGGGCTGGGCCCCTGCGCATGATGAATTTTAATTAAAATAGGCTAGGAATAAATCCTAGCCTATGACTTAAAAAGGAACAGATGGGCTTGGCTTAAGCCAAGGCCCATCTTGCATTTTAAAGAATGAAGAAAGGACGGGCTTGGCAAACCCATCACCCTTCTCCTTCAAGAACAGTAGCATGACTCCTACTGTTCATCTTCTTCCTTGCGCCGGCCACCATGCCGGCGACAAGGAAGAAACTTCGGCCACCATAACTACGAAAAACGGTCACGAAGCACAAAGGATGAAGCCGCGACCAAAACCCTATAAAAATCTAATCATTTCATCCACAAACGAAATCTAATTTGACACTTGAATATATATATGCATTAAACCCAAAAATTCATAATTAATTACACAAGGCAGCATGCGTTTAAATTGAAGCAAGCAAAACATTCATCACTTGAAAATGAAGTGTTTAAAACTGATTTGAGCAATTTATTGATTGATTAAAAGGGAAAACGAAAATTTAAAAGAGAGAAGCTAGAGAGAGAAAGCTTGAAAAACTTACAGTGCTAGCTTCCTTTTGCTTGGACTGATGTTGAGGATGAAAGGGTGCGTGAACCCCGTGTCTTTTGAAGGGTGAAGGGCAGGGTATTTATAGGAGGAGGTTGGACGAATGTGTGGTGAATTTGGCGCGCGTGGTCGAGGGTGATGAGGCAGATCATGACGAGTGAGAGTGCAGTGCTAGCGTGGTGACGTCGCTTCCTTCTCGAAGCAGTGACGTAGTTGATTCTCGAAGCCATGACGAGGGCATTCGAATTGGAAGGGAAGAAAATGCTTGCTGGAAAGAAAAGAAAAGAGAAGGGATGTTGCTTTTAAATCCATGACCGTTGGATGGTTGACTAAGGGATTAGTCAACCAATCCAACGGTTGATTAAAAAGAAAGGAGAAAAAATGTTTTAGTAATTAATATGGGCTCGATCTATTTTTGCGAACGAACGTTTTGAATTTTTGAGGCGAAGGTGCCAGCGCGTAGAGAAAAATACGACGAGTTTAACAGTCTACAGCGGATGATGAGAATTTTTCGTTTAATGTGTTTATTTTCTCGTTCAAAAACGTGAAACGTTCGGACGGAAAAATAATGACGTTACGCCGAAAATTACACGAAACGCTGTAGACCGTTGTGAACGAAAAAAAATCTAGCAAGTAGTTGATGGAAAATATTTCAAATTCGAGCTATTGTCCGAGCGAACTTTCTCGGGTCCAATAAAAGCTCGAACGAAAATAATAATAAAAAATAAAAATACTAAAAAATGCGCTAAAACACTAAAAATCCTAAAATTCATGAGATGACCTAAAACGAAGAAAAAACTAGCAAACGACTGCCGGATAATAAAAAATGTGATTTTTAAGGCTAAAAATATTAATGGTAATAATAATAAAAATACGTGACGAAATATTAAAAATGCAATTTCGAACGCTGACGATGATAACGACGACGATAAAAATGCGATGAAAATTGAAAAATGCTAACGACAACAAATTAACTAAAAATGACAATAAATCAAGTAAATAACAGAAATGCTAAAATCAATTAAAAATGGTGTCAAAATTCGGGTATCAACAGTTGCCCCCTCTTTACTATCTGATCGAAGTATTTGATAAGCAGTAAAGACGGTTGCCCCTACATATTCGAATTTTGGCGACACAGCAGGTCTTACCTCAATCTTACCGTGATGATGTCACTCTGGGAGGAGGCAGGTTGTAGATGTCACTCTGGGAGGAGGTATTGTCATAGATGTCACTTTGGGAGGAGATATGTCGTAGATGTCACTTTGGGAGGAGATATGTCGTAGATGTCACTCTGGGAGGAGATATGTCGTAGATGTCACTCTGGGAGGAGATATTGTTGTAGATGTCACTCTGGGAGGAGATAATTTG
Organism: Viola odorata; assembly: GCA_963691705.1. Lineage (NCBI taxonomy): Eukaryota > Viridiplantae > Streptophyta > Magnoliopsida > Malpighiales > Violaceae > Viola > Viola odorata. Next base: position 47,282,878 of record OY829543.1, on the reverse strand, counting down.
ATGTCACTCTGGGAGGAGATATATATTTTATTTTTGATGTCGATCTGATGGGATAATTTGATATCACTCTGGGAGGAGATATGTCGTAGATGTCACTTTGGGAGGAGATATTGTTGTAGATGTCACTCTAGGAGGAGATGTATATTTTATTTTTGATGTCGATTTGATGGGATAATTTGAGGTCACTCTGGGAGGAGATATAATTTGATAGTGCCACTCTGAGAGGAGATAGATTGTTTCTGTCACTCTGGGAGGAGGTAGTTTATTGCTGTCACTCTGGGAGGAGGTAATTTTTATGACGTTATTCGTTGATGTCACTCTGGGAGGAGGTAGTTTTGATGATGTTATTCGTGGATAGCACTCTGGGAGGAGGTAAGTTTGTTGATGTCACTCTGGGAGGAGATAGTTTTGATGGATGCCACTCTGGGAGGAGATATTGTTGGTTGATGTCACTCTAGGAGGAGATAGTTTTGATGAATGTCATTCGTTTATGTCACTCTGGGAGGAGATAGTTGGTTGATGTCACTTTGGGAGGAGATAGTTTTGATGAATGTCACTCTGGGAGGAGATATTTTTGGTTGATGTCACTCTGGGAGGAGATATTGTTGGTTGATGTCACTCTGAGAGGAGATAGTTTGTGGATGTCACTCTGGGAGGAGATATGCCTTTGAGGGTGTTATTCAGTGATGAGGGAATGGATGCTGTCACTCTGGGAGGAGGTAATCTATCGATGTCACTCTGGGAGGAGATAGATTCATTGATGTTACTCTAGGAGGAGAAAGGTTTTGATCGGAGGTCCTGCAAAGGTATAAGTCTAGATCTACGTGGATATTAAGGGAAACATGAATTGTAGAGAATGTAAATGACAAATACATTAACAAGAATGGAAGGTAATTTTATGAAAATGTAAATGACGGCCCCACTAGGGGATAAGCGTTTTGACATGTAACTGACGTTGCTTCAGGAGGATAATGCGTGATTTACAGAAATACGAATGATTTGTCCTAATGATGTCACTCTAGGAGGAGGAAAATGCATGATGTCACTCTGGGAGGAGATAATAATAATTATGCAGAAATATAGAATTATGTAAATGAGAGTTGTAACGTACCTTAGCTCAGATATTGATTGACGGTCACATACCTTCGCCCTGATGTTGATTTGATATTTGGGGTGACTGTTTATCAATTTTCAAGATATGGTGTGGGGACGTGCCCTGACACAACATTAACAAATGACATGTGCGGACGTGACCAGACACAACATTAACAAACGCGATGTGGGGACGTGACCCTTCAACGCTTAACAGACAACATGCGCGGACATGACCAGACACAACATTATCAGACCACTGTGCAGACGTGACCTGACACAGCATTAAAAACACGATGTGGGGACGTGACCCTTCACAACGCTTAACAGACAACATGTGCGGACGTGACCAGACACAACATTATCAGACGACATGTGCGGACGTGACCAGACATGACATTAACAACACGATGTGGGGACGTGACCCTTTACAACGCTTAACAGACAACATGCGTGGACGTGACCAGACACTATTATCAGATGACTGTGCGGATGTGACCAGACACAACATTAAAAATACGATGTGGGGATGTAACCCTTCACAATGCTTAACAGACAACATGTGCGGACGTGACCAGACACAACATTATCAGACGACATGTGCGGACGTGACCAAGCATGACATTAACAACACGATGTGGGGACGTGAGCCTTTACAACGCTTAACAGACAACATGTGTGGACGTGACCAGACACAACATTATCAGACAACATGTGCGGACGTGACCAGACATGACATTAACAACACGATGTGGGGACGTGACCTTTTACAACGCTTAACAGACAATATGTGCGGACGTGACCAGACACAACATTATCTGACGACATGTGCGGACGTGACCATACATGACATTAACAACACGATGAGGGGACGTGACCCTTTACAACGCTTAACAGACAACATGTGCGGACGTGACCAGACACAACATTATCAGACGATATGTGCGGACGTGACGAAACATGACATTAACAACACGATATGGGGGCGTGACCCTTTACAACGCTTAATAGACAACATGTGCGGACGTGACCAGACATGACATTAACAACACGATGTGGGGACGTGACCCTTCACAACACTTAACAGACAACATGTGCGGACGTGACCAGATACAACATTATCAGACAATATGTGCGGACGTGACCAGACATGACATTAACAACACGATGTGGGGACGTGACCCTTTACAACTTTTTAAATGACAAGGTGAATGTGGGGGCGTGACCTATCACAACACTAAACAGATGGTGTAAAGGAAAAACGAGTCTCACCTTGAACTTACAGTATGAACTGAAATGGAGAGTGGTCGACCGTGAGGGAACGTGATCCGCCACACGAAGTTGATTTGAATGTGAGGGAGCGTGATCCATCGCGCAAAGTTAATTTTGAATGTGAGGGAGCGTGATCCACCGCACGAAGTTGATTTGGGAGTGGTAACGTACTCCATTGGATTTTGATGAAAATCCTAGATGGCGAGGGCTTTACAACGATGTTGTCATCGAAGACCCATGGTTGAGGAGTGGTGATGTTCTCCATTCGATGTTTGATTGGATTTTGATGAAAATCCAAGGCGAGGGCTTTACAACGATGTTGTCATCGAAGACCCATGGTTGAGGAGTGGTGATGTTCTCCATTCGATGTTTGATTGGATTTTGATGAAAATCCAAGGCGAGGGCTTTACAACGATGTTGTCATCGAAGACCCAATTGAGGTTTTACTGGAGCATATCTGTATCCTGCAAATTGAAAGGAAGCAAACACAAAGCAACAACAGATAGAAAAAGGAGAGAGCAATTGACCTATGTGAGAAATATCAAAAATTACCACATTTAACCCATGGTTTGCCCCCAAGTTTTCTGTTTGGAATGAAAATGATTTCTTTGTTTAAGAAAATAAATTCAAGTTTTTCTTTTTGGATAAAAATGTTCGTTCAGTTTTCGTTATATGAACATGATTGATTCAAGTCTAGGTAACGTCTACGTCTTGTTCAAGAAATAACAATCTCAAGGACAAGACTTTCCCACAATTTGAGGCCGTAAGTAATTCTCACCTGATATTAGTGTTTGCACTTACGCTCTGAAACAAGGTTAAGTGTTTTACGCTCATAAAGATGCAACTAACATGATACATAATTTTCAATTCGCAATGTCAATCCGAGTGAATAGACTTCAAATGAAGATGCACATGCATGGGCATTCTAATAATCGATGGGACTTTTATGAAAAATAATGAAAGGACATAAAATGTCCGGAAAGGAGCTTGTTTTGGTAAAGATGTACTTTTCTGATGAGTTTGAAGGTTTTCTGATGAGTGACGCTTTGTTTATTGGCCCTGATGAGGGCAAGGAGTGTGAGTTCCTTCACCTTTTTCTGGGGATGCTTTCTTCATAGAGTGCATGAGCTCTTGGATCCTTGCTGGGAATGTCATTTTTTGGTCGGCCATGGGCCCTTTTCTTGAGTCTTCATTGGAAAATGTTTCTTTCGAGATCCCTTGAGTTGGCTCTGGGCCCTTTCCCTTCTCGAGTCTTCACTAAGGAGTGCTGTCGCTGTTCTTTTTGCGACTTACTACTTGAGTTGGCCTTGGGCCTTTTTTCTCGAGTCTTCACTGGGGAGTGTTGTCGCTAATATTTTTGCGACTTACTACTTGAGTTGGCCTTCGACCCCTTTCTTCTCGAGTTCTCACTTGGGGGATGCTTTCCTCGAGATCTACTACTTGAGTTGGCCTTGGGCCCTTTTTCTCGAGTCGTCACTAGGGAATGTTTTCTTTGAGATTTCTTGAGTTTAGTTGTCCCCGGGCTATGCTTGCGTCGGTTCTTTGATTGTTTGTATTCTTTGAATGTCTCTGAGCATTTCTCTCTTTTCTCTCCTATTTATTTTTTTTATTTTTTATTTTTTATTTTAATTATTTTTTATTATTATTATTTTTTTATCCCCCCCTTTTTGATTTGATTTGAAATGCAACAGAGCAGAGCAAGCACAACCTTTGTCTTGATCTCTTCTCATTTTGGCTTAAAGCCTCGACCTTCATCTTCGGGTTTTTGGTCTTTCTTCGGTGATGGCTCTCAGTGATCTTTTGGTGACCTTTTCCGTCTCCTTCGTCGTGTATTTGAACTTGGCATGTTTTTACTTCCGGCTGGCAATCTTAGCTGAGACTGCTCATTGGCTCCCGGGGTATGAGTGATAGTGAAGGTTTTGGTGGGAGTGATGGCATATGTGGTGGAAAGAGGGAAGAAAATGATAAAATGGAGAAGATCGTAAAAGTCCCACGTGATTTTATTGCTATCCCATGTCTAATTGCACATGTACCCTGGATATTATGCGAATTCAACTAGTACCTAGTCAGGCACTTACACTCATGAAAGAAACAAGGCGTGAAGGCCCAAAATACTCACAGGGATATGTTTTGTGATTGCTTACGTCTAACCATGCCATGGATATAAGAGCTAACAGACAAGATCATGTATGTTTCATATAATTTCTAATGAACGCACAAGTCATCTGTGTTGTGATAAAGTGATGAATATGCTTGATAAAAAAAAAGTTCAAAACGTGGGATTTTTGTTTTCCCCTTTTCTTCCTTTTCTTTTTTTTAGCCCAAGTTGCACATGTATAAAGAGACTTTTTTTGCGAAAACTAAGGATTTTAGCCAACATGACGCACACACTCTTGCAACAATGTAAATAGTGTAAATTAAAAAATTACGAAAATGTAAATTGCGAATACATAAATCATAGAAACGTAAATTGCGGAAACGGAAATTGCAAAAAATGTAAAAGTTCAACTTCCCTGAAAAATGAGCTCTGACATTTTTCTACACCTTCTTTTGGTCGTCACTTCACTTGCTTGCCCCCAAGTTTACAAGTCTCGTTGTACCTGAAATGTAAAACCACGGAAATGTAAATTGCGAGACCATAATCTACATAAACGTAAATTACGAAAGGGGGAAATTGTAAACATAAAGGACAACTTCTTTGAAAAATGAGCTTTGACATTTTTCAATGCCTTCCTTTGGTCGTCACTTCATTCACTTGCCCCCAAGTTTATAAGTCTCGTTGCACTGAAATGAAGAGACAGTTAAATAGTAAATTCATAGGGAAAAGGTATCCCGAGATGTTGAATTTAAAATTAACGAAAGATAGAATAATTGAAAAGAACACGTGGGTTGCCTCCCATGAAGCGCCCTTGTTTAAAGTCATAGGCTCGACTATTGGCGAAGCTTCCTTGCGATCAATATTGGCAAAAGTGGGGGGGGGGGGGGGGGGGGGGCGGGTGAATCGCCGTATTAAATTTTTGATGAAAAACTGGGGTGTAAACTGCCGCACAAAAGTTTGACGAAAAGTAGGGTTTGAATCACCACAAAAATTTTGACGAAAAGTGGGGGTTTGAACCGCCGCACAAGATGGAAACGTGGGGTTTAAACCACCCACACGATTTTTGAAATGTGGGGTGTGAACCGCCATACGATTTTTTTAAATGTGGGGTGTGAGCCGCCACACGATTTTTGAAAGGTAGGGTGTGAGCCGCCACACGATTTTTTGAAAGGTGGGGTTTAAACCGCCACGATTTTTGAAAGGTGGGGTTTTAACCGCCACACGATTTTTTTGAAATGTGGGGTGTGAACTGCCACACGATATTTGAAATGTGGGGTGTGAGCCACCACACGATTTTTGAAAGGTGGGGTGTGAGCCACCACACGATTTTTTGAAAGGTAGGGTTTTAACCGCCACACAATTTTTGAAAGGTGGGGTTTAAACCACCGCACAATTTTTGAAAGGTGGGGTGTGAGCCGCCACACGATTTTTTGAAAGGTGGGGTTTTAGCCGGCACACGATTTTTGAAAGGTGGGGTTTAAACCGCCACTCGATTTTTGAAAGGTGGGGTGTGAATCGCCACACGATTTTTGAAATGTGGGGTGTGAGCCGCCACACGATTTTTGAAAGGTGGGGTTTAAACCGCCACACGGTTCTTTGAAATGTGGGGTGTGAACAACCACACGATTTTTGAAAGGTGGGGTTTAAACCCCCACACGATTTTTTAAATATGGGGTGTGAACCGCCACACGATTTTTGAAATGTGGGGTGTGGACCGCCACGCAATTTTTTCTTCAAATAACCCCGAAAGAAAAATTACGAAAAATGGAAATCATGGTAACAAGGTAAATAGAGCCACAACAAGACAAATATGATCATGATGCACGTGCTGGGGCTCTGATTCTGACTTTTCTAACTGGCTTGAACGGTTCCCGGATGATACCATTAAAAGGTCCCTAAAGTGTCGTCCAGTGTCCCGATTCCTTGCGAAATTGTGTAACCTTTCGACTAGCTTTAGGGGTTCATCCGAGTTGAGATTGGTGAACACTACCCAGGACGTGTGTCCTAGGGCGTCACTACTACCCTCCTAATTTGGTAATTGTCCCCAGGGTGTAGGGAACTATGAAATGCATATGATAATTGATATCAAAACGAATAAATAAACAGATCAGCAATTTATCAAAGCTGGTAAATAAACAAATAAACACCTCTCAAAAAATAAAACCGGCTCCGACCCTATGTTCCCAAGTGAAGTCGCCAAACTGTCGCGCCCCGAAAATTAAAAAATTCGTGAGTGTGCAACGAACTTGAGACCTTACGATGCTCAGCATAAACAGACGCCTTACAACAAGCAATAAAGTCGCCACCCTAATTTGGTTGCTAGGTTTAGGGAACCTTAATCGTCATGGCATAAGAAATATAATAAATAAAAAACTAAAGGCACAAAAAAGGGGTCTGGACCCTAGACAAAAGGTTCGGGGTCTTATTATGGTCTTGGGAAGGTGTTAGACACCCCGAGTCACATCTGAAAACGGTTACCGGTTGATGAGAGAGGTGTTTTAAAAAGGTGTTTGATGAAAATGCATTTATTTGAAAAGGGGGCCCTCAGAGGAATCGTCACTTTAGTCTTTTCTATGATCGTGACCGTTTAGGAATAATTAATCGTTGGACGGGGTTATCATTTTAACGTCTTTCGGACGGGGTTACTGTTTATCAAGACCGATTGATTATTCTTGACCGTAACGTGATGGGACTGAATTTTCCGAAAGACTGAATGAGCGCCCTCTATTTCATTATCGGGCCTATGCATGATTAAATTAATTACTACGTGATTCTATCATGGATAGCTTAGCAGAGTACAAATTAAATGAAAGGTTTTTGAAATGATAAACTGATGTGGGATCGAAAGTCCCCATGTACATGCAGTCAATATAAGCGAGAATTTAAAATCATATGAACATGGCATTTTAAAGCAAATCTTTAAACACGTTGTTCATGCGGGTTGATTTTTATTATAGCAGTTCTATATATCATGCATACAATTGATATTTGCAGAAAGCATCGAATAAATAAAAAGGAATTGAAAGGCGTACTTTCGAGCGAAGCTTGAATTTTAACCCTACAAAGTGAGAGTGTTAGCAATAGCTCGAGAAATAAATAAACAATTTTATGAATGCGAGAATTTAAATGACAGTTGATTGTTTGCGAGAAATGATGGATTTAACGCATACGAGAATTAAATGCTGAGTTTGATAAGTGCAGGAAATTTAAAAGATAACAGTTGATTGTATGCGAGAAATGATGGATTTGACGCATACGAGATTTAAATGCTGAGTTGATTGCATGCGAGAAATGATTGATTTGACGCATACAAAAATTAAATGATGACAGTTGATTGCATGCGAGAAATGATGGATTTAACGCATACAAAAATTAAATGCTGAGTTGATTGCATGCGAGAAATGATTTATTTGACGCATGCGAAAGTTTAAATGTTGAGTTGATTGCATGCGAGAAATGATTTATTTGACACATACCAAAGTTTAAATGCTGAGTTGATTGCATGTGAGAAATGATTTATTTAACACATACGAAAGTTTAAATGCTGAGTTGATTGCATGGGAGAAATGATTTATTTGACGCATACGAAAGTTTAAATGCTGAGTTGATTGCATGCGAGAAATGATTTATTTGACGCATACGAAAATTAAATGATGACTCGACGAAAAATGAAAGAGTTGATGATTTTTGGTTCCTACAAAATCGATGTTAGTAATCGTTCGAAGATAATTAAAACAATGAATAAAAGTAAAGAAAATGAATATGCATTTAAATTTAAACAAGTAAATAAATAATTAATTAAACCTGACATATGACATAAATTAAATATTGCATACGAGCTATTAATTAAACATGGCATACGAGCTATTAATTAAATAAACATGAGAAAGAGACTCGAACAATTGAGGAAACTTTAATGGGTTGGGCCCCTGTGCATGCTGAATTTTAATTAAAATGGGCTAGGAAATGACTTAAAAAGGAACAGATGGGCTTGGCTTAAGCCAAGGCCCATCTTGCATTTTAAAGAATGAAGAAAGGACGGGCTTGGCAAGCCCGTCACCCTTCTCCTTCAAGAACAGTAGCATGACTGCTACTGTTCATCTTCTTCCTTGCGCCGGCCAGCATGCCGGCGACAGACAAGGAAGAAACTTCGGCCACCATAACTACGAAAAACGGTCACCAAGCACAGAGGATGAAGCCGCGACCAAAACCCCATAAAAATCTAATCATTTCATCCACAAACGAAGTCTAATTTGACACTTGATTATATATATGCATTAAACCCAAAAATTCGTAATTAATTACAGAAGACAGCATGCGTTTAAATTGAAGCAAGCAAAACATTTATCACTTGAAAATGAAGTGTTTAAAACTGATTTGAGCAATTTATTGATTGATTAAAAGGGAAAATGAAAATTTAAAAGAGATAAGCTAGAGAGAGAAAGCTTGAAAAACTTACAGTGCTAGCTTCCTTTTGCTTGGACTGATGTTGAGGATGAAAGGGTGCGTGAACCCCGTGTCTTTTGAAGGGTGAAGGGCAGGGTATTTATAGGAGGAGGTTGGACGAATGTGTGGTGAATTTGGCGCGTGTGGTCGAGGGTGACGAGGTGGATCACGACGAGTGAGAGTGCAGTGCTGGCGTGGTGACGTCGCTTCCTTCTCGAAGCAGTGACGTAGTTGATTCTCGAAGCCATGACGAGGGCATTCGAATTGGAAGGGAAGAAAACGCTTGCTGGAAAGAAAAGACAAGAGAAGGGATGTTGCTTTTAAATCCATGACCGTTGGATGGTTGACTAAGGGATTAGTCAACCAATCCAACGGTTGATTAAAAAGAAAGGAGAAAAAATGTTTTAGTAATTAATCTGGGCTCGATCTATTTTCGCGAACGAACGTTCTGAATTTTCAAGGCGAAGGTGCCAGCGCGTAGAGAAAAATACGACGAGTTTAACCGTCTACAGTGGGATGACGAGATTTTTTTGTTTAACGTGTTTATTTTTTCGTTCAAAAAAGTGAAACGTTCGGACGGAAAAATAATGACGTTACGTCGAAAATTACACGAAACGCTGTAGACCGTTGTGAACAAAAAAATCTAGCAACTAGTTGATGGAAAACATTTCAAATTCGAGCTATTTTCCGAGCGAACTTACTCGGGTCCAATAAAAGCTCGAACGAAAATAATAATAAAAAATAAAAATACTAAAAAATGCGCTAAAACATTAAAAAACCTAAAATTCATGAGATGACCTAAAACGAAGAAAAAACTAGCAAACGGCTGCCGGATAATAAAAAATGTGATTTTTAAGGCTAAAAATATTAATTATAATAATAATGAAAATACGTGACGAAACATTAAAAATGCTATTTCGAACGCTGACGATGATAACGACAACGATAAAAATGCGATGAAAATCAAAAAATGCTAACGACAACAAATTAACTAAAATTGACAATAAATTAAGTAAATAACAGAAAGGCTAAAATCAATTAAAAATGGCGTCAAAATTCGGGTATCAACAGGAAGATAAAAAAATAATTGATGAGGGGAGAGAAGAAAGAGACAAAGATAATTAAAACTACCCTAAGGAACATAAAAAAGTACTCATAAAGAATAATAAATAGCTGAATTGACTTAGAATTTGAAAAATTAAAAAGGAAAGGAAGAAGGAGGGTCAGAAAACGTGAGATTTCCCCACACTTGGCCTTGATTATAGTCGGGGCCTCGACGTTGGCTAGGCTGATTAGGCCTAGTCAGGTGGGTTCGGGACCTTGAGTGGATAGGAACCTCCGTGGAATAGCTCCAATCTGTGGTCTTGTACTTTGAAAGTGCGGCCTGTGCCTAAACTCTGAATCATAACTATGCCATGATCATACACCTTCTTGACAAGGTAAGGGCCGGTCCATCGAGACCTCAATTTTCTGCAAAAGAGCTTAAGTTGAGATTTGTAGAGTAAAACATGTTGTCCAGTAGCAAAGGTCTTAGGAGAGAGAAACTTATCATGATAAACATTCATATTGGTCACGTCTTGGGGAGACCGTGGAGTTGGGTTAGCATTGGGCATCTTGCCCTGGCTGGTCGAGGGCTCAACGCTGGCTGTAGTGTGGTCTGGAAGGTTCAGGGCCTCGACGTCCATCACAACGGGCATAGTGCGATCAATGGAAAAAGGAGAAATAACAGGAGTAGAAGGGGTAACAGAATGTTCCTCGAGAGCAGTGGCGACTTCGTGCAACTTAGGTAGAGTCGGGACCTCGAGTGTCAAGGCCACGATATCTAGCATAGTGGGTGGAATACTCTTGTCTAGGGCAAGCTGTAGACAATCATCGGGGGCAAGTTCACAAACATGTTGAGGCGGATCCGCCAGTCGAGGCCTTGACACCTGTTTCCGCTTCGGGACCTCGAAACCAACAATAGGGTCAACAATATCAATAGATTTTATGCTAGAAAGCTCGGTGGGGTGTCTCATATCATCAACCATATTGAACTTGATGGTCTCGCCGTCAAACTCAAGAGTAATAAACGCTTCATGGACGTCGATCTTGGTTCTTGCGGTCCTAAGAAATGGCCTTCCCAAGAGCATGTCCGAGGCCTTGACAGATTGGGCATCCTCCATGTCAAGCACGTAAAAGTCTGCTGGGTATATGAAATCTCCAACTTGCACTAGAACATCCTCAATAACACCCTCGGGGTGGATGATGGATTTATCAGCTAGCTGGATTGTGGTCCCTGTGGCCTTCAAGGGCCCGAGTCCTAGACTGTTGTAGATAGTTAATGGCATGACGTTGATACCTGCACCAGAATCACACATAGCTCTACCAATATTAGTAGTACCGATTTTACATAGGATGGAGAACATACCTTTGTCCTTGCACTTGGTTGGTAGTTTTTGCTGGATCACGGCCGAGATGTTCCCACCTACGCAAATCTTGTTCACACCTATCATATTACATTTGTTAGCACACCAATTTTTTTAAAATTTAGCATAACGAGGAACATTTTTGATAGCCTGTAGCAAAGGGATGTTAACATGCACTTTAGTAAACATATCAAAAATCTCATGATCCTGCCCATTCTTCGGGGGCTTGACTAGCCGTTGAGGGAACGGGGGCTCGAGAATTTTATTGATGTACTCTTGAGTGAACTCTTCCTCAACGGGTTGCTTTTTCTTGGTCGAGGGTTCGACAGTATTCGAGGGCTCGATAGTGTTCGAGGGCTTGACAACAGTTGAAGGGTCGAGACCTGGAAAGGAAGATTCAATCGGCTCGTTGTCGAGGCCTGGATGTTCGCGAGGAGGCATAAGATGGCCACTGTGAAGGGTCATAGCACAGACTTTGTTTATTGGATTGACCTCAGTTTGCCCAGGAATTCTCCCTCTATTTTTTAGTTCTTTCATCTCGGCCATCACGATGCTTATTTGTTTCTCAAGATCTGCGAATTTTTTCTTATCATTGGCGGTTTCATCATTCGGGGCCCTGAAAAAAATTTGATCTTGAGGGGGCTAATATTGGTACTGGTTGTTGTGATACGCAGGCCTAGGTATGAAGTTCTGCATGTTGAAGGGAGGAGGGTGATTGTCATAGGGGTTCTGTTGTTATTGTCGAGGTCCCGAATGTTGAGAGTTGTTCCATCCCTAATTAGGTTGTTTCCATCCTTGGTTGTTGTTCTGGCCATATGGGGCATTGAATCCTCCCACGACATTGACAGGCATCTCTTCGGGAATGAATGGACAGGCGTCCGTGGGGTGATCTGATAGTTGACAAATTTGACAGGCCTTGACTTGGACTCGGGGTCCCGAAGCCATATTCTGAAGCATAATGGTGATGGTGGCTAATTGATTTTCCATGGCCACTGAGCGAGCGTCCTGATTGCTGGTGGAAGTGTTGAGAGGGAGGTTGTTCTTGGCCATGAGCTCGATAGTGTCTTTGGCGGCAGCGGGAGTGAGTCTAGTGATGGAACCATTTGCAGCCGCGTTGAGCAAGGCCTTGTCTCGGGCCTTGAGTCCTTCACAGAAGTACTGAATGAGGGCATGCTCGGAGAGATTATGCGAGGGGCACAAGGCTTGCATCTTCTTAAAGTGCTCATGGTATTGCTCAAGATCTTCCGTGTCCTTTTGGAGAATAGACACTAGTTGCTTGCGAGTTACCATGGCAATGGATACCGGGTAATATTTGTCCGTAAAGGCCTTGGACATTTCAGCCCATGAATTGATGGATTGCGGACACAAATCATAAAACCAATCAAGAGCATCGTCCTTGAGGGACCACATGAAGGCACGGAGTTTGGCATGCTCAATACTAACGTTGTGGGGCTTCATGGAGTCGCAAATGGAATGTAATTGCTGGAGATGACGGTGGGGGTTCTCCTTGGCCAGCCCTCGATAGAGGGGTAGATGGTGCATGACGGCAGACTTGAGTTCCCAGTCATTCGGGACCACTGGCCAGACAATACAGCTGGTTGGGGACTCGGTGATATGAGCATGGCGTTTAGGGCAAACCTTCGGTCTGGGCCAAGACTCCCGTCTAGGCCGAACCTACTGTCTAGGCCAAGACTCCAGCTCGTTTCTCTTGTCTTGCCTTCCGTCTAGGCCAAGACTACTGTCTAGGGCAAACCTTCCGTCTACGCCAAGACGCTCGTCTAGGCCGAAGCTACTGTCTAGGCCAAGACTCCCGTCTATGCCGAAGCTACTATCTAGGCCAAGACGTTCGTCTAGGCCGAAGCTACTGTCTAGGCCAAGACTCCCTTCTGTTTGGCCGAAGCCCATTCTCCAAGCCCATCTTCATTACTGCCAAGACCAAGCCCCTTTGTCTAAGGGTGTAAGGGTATTTACCCATGTTAGGTTTTAGTATTTAAAGTGCAAACATTTCATTTCAGCACTTGCTTTTGATTTTGTTGATATTCATCACTTAAGCCTTAAGCCTCTCATCGGCCTAGACCGATGGAACCAAGCCCTTAGATGGGCACTTGTTAGGGTTCTTGGCACCGCATGCTAGTAGAGATAAAAGCCATTGTGTATCCCTTTCCTTTCTTATAATTAAGTTACTCAAGTTTGTTCTTGAGCTTGTTCATCAATCCAAAGAAAGATCCTTGATCATCTTGTGGTGAGGTTGTCTAGGGATTACTCCTAGAAGGGTTCACCGTGATTATCAAGTTCATTACTTTGTTTAACCATCAATACACAATCAAAATTCCTCCATCTTATTCCGCCGCACCTTAAACTCCTTGTCCCCTTCAAATAACCCGCATACATCCATCTATTTGTCAAGGCAACCATCGTCCCAAAGAGGACTAGATCCGATTGCTCCCTTCGATCCGCACCTTCATCTCCATCTAGGAGTTTGGATTGTATCAAGTGGTAGCGGAGCTCCACCTGCCCTCTAGGTTGGTTTCCTGTGTTTCTCTCATCCTTTCTGCCATTAAAATCGCTTCCCCTTCATCTCTTTTGTTTCGTTTGTGCTGGTCAGAATTTTTCTGTCCAGGAGTCTGTTTTTGAGTCAGTTTTCTTTTCTGTTTTGAGTCAGTTTTCTACGTCAGAAAAATTTGAAAATGTTTGTGCTTAAATTTCTTTCTGAGTATAACAAACTTTACTTTGGAGTCGGCTGCTGACTCTATGATTTTCACACACTTTTTGACCTTGGAAGAAATGTTCAAAAATCGCGCGAGAAAAAAAGTTTTGTTTTGTGTGTCTGTTTTGAGAGTCTTCCACTTGGAATCCGCTTTCCCATCCTTCTACAAAGTTGTAGATTGGTGTCTTAGGAGTCTTCATGTATATTTTCGTAATTTTTGGGCCACATTTGGGCTGTTTAAGAGTCATAGAGAGAAAGTGGTGCTTGGTGTTCTTCATGTTCATCTTGTGTTCTTGAGGCTTTTGAGTTTTGATCCTTGCTGACCCTTTAATTCCGAAAATTTGTGTTTGATTAATTGATTTTGTTCCATTTATTTAATTCAACCGAATTATGTGATTGGTGCTTTCATTTGTTCATCCATTTGAAAGACAAGTGTCTTGTGTGCCATGTATAGGATGTGGTCCCATTTTGTTGTTATGTGGAGGTGTCCTATAATATACTAGGCTTATATTACTCCATCTCATCTTCATTTTCAGCCTAGTATTTCATATAGGATGTACGTAGAATATTCTTCTAGATATTTTATCACCTCACACTTGCCACCTCACTTGACACATCACTTGCCACCTCACATAATTTTGCCACCTCATCACTAGTGCCACCTCATACATTTTTGGCATCTAGTGAATATTTTTCAAAGTGTAAAACTACTTGTCTTTCACTTCTTATTTTCAAAATACATGTCATACAAGTGAGTTCTCTTCACTCATTGAAAAAAAAAAAAAGAAGAAGAAGAAAGGAACTAAAACAAAGATAAAAAAAAAAAAATGTGATCAAGTTCCAAATTAAAAAAAAAAAAAAGATTGCAATTGAGTCAAAAGCAAGATATTACTAGTGTGTGATTACATTAGAAGTGTAGTAGTTTGCAATTAGGTGTGCATTTGTTTGAATTTCGGTTTTCTCTTTTAGTTGTTCATACTTTCGGTTTTGAATTTCTTTGTGATTTTCTCTTCTTATTTCCTTGAGTCTTTTCTTGAGTAGCTTCTCTTGGTGTTTTCTTTTCCTTGTTTCCGCACATACACCTATCCACTCTAAGTCAATTTAGTGATCAAAATCAAGTTCTCTTCTTTGCTCACTAATTCGGCTTTCTTTCACCTTTCTTTCTAGCCTTGTTTTCCTTGCTTCTTCTGTGTGCCTTAGTGAGTCCTTGAGTCATTGTTGGCCTCAATTTTGGTTTGGGCTTGAGATATTTTTGTGAGATTGTTAGAGTGCTAAACACGAGCGAAACACGTGAGGGAGGGACTAACCCCCTTTTAGCTATTCAATTGTGTTTGTTTCTTTTTTTAGGTACTTTTGTTTCCATGTTTTCCTTGTGTGATGATGTTGGGTCCTCTTGGGAAGAGGACTCTTGTTATTCTAGTGCCGATAATTGGGAGGAGACCTCTTATTCTAGTGCGGCCTATTCCATGACCCGTGACCACGCCTCTTCTTGTCAAGAAGTGAGCCACTTGGGTGAGCTAGAGTGGCCGAATGGGACTAGTCCTTGCTATGAAGATGCTGGTCCCGAAGGCCATGAGGCGTCACTTGACTCTTGGGCTTATGTGTTGGACCCGTGACATTCGCTTGCTAAACCCCTGCCATTTTCACTACTCATACTAACTTGAGCATCGGAGTGTCTACGCCGGAGACCCCCTCCGGCGCTTTGCAGGTACATTGGAGGATCAGAGCACTAATCCCGACCTGCCATTTTCCTCGTCTACCCATCTCCAAGAACCCAGAATCTTATCAAATTGGTGCTTTCGTTGAGAGCTTTGGTTCTATTAAGTGAGCGTCCTTAATAGCCAAGCGCTGTTTTTCCAGGAGATCGAAGGATCATGGCTTCTGATTCAGATTCTATACCACCTCAGTTTTATGGTCTTTCTTTTGCTACCCGCAGAGAGCTTTTTTCTTTTGCTACTACTGTTGTTTCTACCACGATGCAGGAAACTGCTCAGGGAACGTTAGACTTCTCCTTCGGGCAAACAACGGGAACACCTTTTTCCCAGATGCATATTCCCCTCTCTCAGGGGGCGGGATCTAGCTATTTCGCTCCCCTTTTAAGGGGATCCGTGATGGATAGTGCAAGCAACCCTCTTCTGAATTCAATATCAGCTCTTCGTGCTCAACTAGACCACTTGACTGAGTTAGCCGCAGGATTTACGCCCAATATCTCAAGGCCTAGCGTTCCTTCTCACATAGTTTTTACTCCATCTATTGTCACCGATCATCCACTATCACCCCGGCAGCCTAGGAGCATCCCGCTGACCTCACCCGTGATGACAACTCCTGTCAATTTTATGCAGCTCACTCATGGGCAAGTAGAACCTTATATGCCGCATACGCGAGAAATTCCTATTTCCCAAGAGGAACGATGGCATGATGAGTATAGAGATCGGTGGGATGGCAGGCGAGATGAGATGTTTAGGGATATTTCCCCTAGACATAGCGAGAGATCGAGTAGTAGAAGACATCAAACTCGGACACCCAGGAGTCACAGTCGGTCCCCCATGCGGCATCGTGAGCCTGACCTCCGAGGTCAAAGGCATCATTTAGAAGTTTTTCCACCCCGTCATCCTCATGGAATTCCCGATGATAACGCTGGTCACCTGTTCACCTATCGCATAAGACACCACAGGGTCAGTCGGTATATGAAACTTCCTGCAGAATCGTATGATGGCACGAAGGATCCCATCTCCCACCTTAACAAGGTAAAGGACTTCCTGCAGTTTCAAACTCATAGCGACGCGGCCTTGTGCCAGATATTTGTCATGACACTGTCAGGGGTAGCACGTCTTTGGTTTGAAGGGCTCCCCGCGGGGTCGATTGATAGTTTTGCACAGCTGGAAGCTAAGTTTCGGAGCGGATTTAGCACGACTGTTCCTATCAAGAAATCCACAGCGGTGTTATTCGATATCCGTAAAAAATCTCAGGAATCCTTGAAGGACTTCCTTAGTCGCTTTGATCTCGAAATGTCGTTAACACTAGGCGTTACCATTGATTTCACGGTGGAATCCTTGAAATACAATTGTTGTTATGGGAAGCTACGAGACACGTTAATGGTAGATCCCCCACCGACTTTGGATGCGTTAAGACTGAAAGCTCATAATTATGCGAGGATGGAGGAGGAAGAAAATAGAGACCGAATTCGAAACGTGCCATATGACACACATCCTACTCCTAACGCTTCTACTAATGCGGCCCCGGATACTCGTCCAAGTGACGACTACGGCCATCGGAAAGATCATATCCCTAGGGCCTTTAATTGGCAAAGGGGCAATTTTTCGAGGGGAAGGCTTGGTAATTCTCCTACTAGATGACAAACGGATCCACCAAAGGGCCGAGTTTACGACCCTGACCTTCCTTCCCTCATAATTCCAAGGGCAAAACTCCTAGCAATCATCCAGCAATGGAACCTGCCTATTCGTTATCAGGCTCCTGTAAAGCCCGGAGTGATCATGGGAGGAAGAGAAAATGCTTTCTGTAAGTTTCACAAAGTCAAGGGATATTCCACAGACGTATGTAGAGAGCTGAAGTTAACGATGGAGTGTTTAGTAGAAGAAGGTTACCTTAGAGAATTTGCCACCAAGGCGAGAGAAGAAGCCAGAAGTAACCCGACAAATAGGGCGCTAGACAGCAAGACACCTCCGCACCCCCCGGGCAACGACAATACCCCTAGTGGGAGGATGAAAGAAACGTTAACAATCCACGACGACGATAGCCCCATTATCAGCATTATCGCTAGCTGATTGCATTACATGTAATCATGTTTTTACTGTCCATTTACATATTGTTTGGGTAGTAAATCTATTGATTTCCCTTTTATTCCTCATGCTTTGGCAGTTCTGGTTCTAGAGCGGAGCATTTTGGTAGAGCATTGGAGTGATGTGCCAGATCGTCTTGGCCTAGATCTTGGCCAAGACCCATTTGCGCAGCCAGGAGCGATTACCAATTCGTCTTGGCTGCAAACTTGGCCAAGACTCATCTCGCGACAAGCCATCTCGAGCGACAGCATCAGCAAGCCTTTTGGGCCGCGTTTCACCTGGGCCGTGCGAGCTGGCAAGTCGTTGATTATCCAGCAACCCAGAGGGATCTGAAGCTAATCTTATGTAGAATCCTATTTAGGATCTCCCTCTTTGTTGTGATTTATTTCCCATTTAGAAAACATTACTATCTTTATCCTTTTAGATATGTTTGTAGAGTTAGAGTTGGTAAAGGACAAGAGGCTTTAGCTAGTATTTAGCCGGATTTTATCTTGCCTTTCCAACTCTCTCGGATCTCCTTTCTTTTCCCATTTTCGACATTGAACTACTTTCCTATTGAGGAATTCTCGGATTTATTCTTTTATGCAATTAAATATTTTATTCTTCCATCTATGAGTACGTCTAGCTAAACAACTATTCTTGGTAAGGGTTGAGGAGCTGTGTCCTTATTCATATTCGTGAGATCAAACCGTACTTAAGAGTCTCTATAATCCGTATTCGTTTATTCCTTGAGATTATTAAACCGCTAACTCACTAGAGACAAGACCTGATCATTCTTGTACTCTAGTAGAGAAGAGTTGTAACCAGCCTAGAAGGAAAGGGAGCCCCCGTCGGCTAGGCCAAGTAGGTAACTAGTCTTGCGCTAGACTAGAAGGAACAAACGATCTAGACCAAGACCAGATTGACAACCTAGGGTTTCCATAGGGAAACAACTTGACTAGGTATTGTCTTCCCCTATGCTATTGATGAAGTGAACAACCACTCAAGACAGCAGTCAAATGGATAAACCCTTTAACCAGCAAGGTGTCCCTTGGCTAGGATCATTAGGAAAGGGAGCACCCGCCAGATGATTTGAAGAGGAGGGAAGCAGGAGTGAACAGGAGAACCTCCACTCTATAGCAGTACTATGATTTTAGAGGCAAATACCCCTGAATCAATGATCGAATCATAAGGACAGAAGCTCTCACATCGCCCTTACCAAGGATTCCCCTTTATTTGATATCTCATAATCTTGACCCCTATCTTGGCCAAGCCTTTGACCAAGACTACTTTGAACTGTTTTATTTCCTTTGTTTTCGTCTTTAATTTCAGATTCACCCAACCAAAAATCAGTGACGAGGAAGTCAACTAGGAACTACGTTTCCCTAGAGATCTCTGTGGATCAATCCTCTTACCGCGATCTACAAGTCTTTGTAGACAGTGATAAGTTGTATTTCTACCCCCATTTCCATAACTATTATACACTTATATTTGACGTGTTCGACACGCGATCAATTTTTGGCGCCGTTGCCGGGGATTTCTAACGGTATATGTAGTTTCTTTTATTTTATTCTTTGACAGTTGATGACTAGGTCCTCTACTAGAGAACAAGATTTGTTACCTTGCAATCCCAATCTCACAAGGACCGAAGCACAACTTAGGAGGCAAGCTTGACAGAGAGCAGCCCAGGAAGAAAGTGAATCGGAAACCTCCAGTTCCGAAACAACTTACAGTTCAGAGCTCGATCTTGGCCAACACCTTGACCAAGATGAACCATTTGTTCCAACCATGGAAGAAAATCGACCAGAACCGACAATGAGGGAGCTGAACAGAACAACAGAATAGGAGACCTTCTCTTGTATCAACCTACCTGCTGTGGTGAATGATTGGTCCATAAAGACCAACATGGTGGCCAACCTTCCCAAATTCTACGGTCATTCCAATGAAAATCCATTCAAGCACCTGAGGAATCTCCATGTCCAGTGTGACATTATGAAACCATTTGCTATGAACATGGAAAGGGCAAAGCTAAAGGCTTTTCCAAGCTCTCTTGAGGGGGCTGCTCAAAACTGGTTTTATAGTTTTCCCCATAACACCATCAACACGTGGGCAGAGATGTCTACAATGTTCCTTAATAATTATTGGAATGCAACGAAGGCAGAGATTGCCAGAAAAGACATGGCCGTAATTCAGCAACAAAACGGCGAGAGCTTCAGTGAATACCATCAGAGGTTCCGTGATTTACAAGAAGTTTGTCCCACTCATGGAGTAGCAGACAACACTATGATACAATATTTCTATGATGGGATGCTCCAGAGTTGCAAAGAAAAAGTGGATTCCGCAGCTAGTGGAGCATTACAAGATCTGACGGTCACTAGAGCCAAAATGTTACTCCAGACATTGGCAGACAATTGCCAGAATAACACCATTTTGGATAGAAATACTTTACCTTCTTCCCTAAATGCAATTAATGTTGAACAAAAGCTTAATGATTTAACTGATATGGTTAAAAATATTTCTGTTAATATTTCAGGATCAATGCCTTCAGGAAATCAAAACCAAGAGCTTCAGTATGTGGGATATGCCAGAAGCAAGACCATCAGACCAATAATTGTTATATGGTGCAACATCCAGATGATGTAAGCCAGGTTAATGCAACCTACCCACAGAATCAAGGAAGCATGCAAAACTTCCCTCAAGGAAGTAATCAATATACATGGAGAGCACACCCAAACTTCAGATGGAGGGACCCACTCCCTCCAAACCAGAATCAAAACCAAGGTGTACCTCAACAGCAGCAACCACCTCCTATCAATTTCCAACATTTCGTACCGCGCCCTTCAAATCAAAATCTTGGCCAGAATCTAGGCCAAGCGCCAGGTCAAGCTCCTTTGGCCCAGCTATCGCCTGCTCCTCGATCTTTGCAGCTTACTGGTCCATCAGTAGAGGATACACTCAAAACCATGATGGAGATGCAGAAAAATCATATGCAGTCGACACAAACCAGCTTGGCAGAACTCTAGAAGTAGATCACACAGATAGCTAACCAAGGCAAATTACCTCCCACCACGGTGAACAACCCAGCACACAATGTCAGTGTCATGAGTTTGAGAAGTGGGAGTGTATTACCAGAAAGAGAAGGGGTGAAAACAGACAAAGAATTAGAGAAAATTCAGTCTAAAGAGTTGGACGAAGATGATGAGGAAGAAGTTGAGGTAGAAGTTATCTTGGCCAAACCTCAGGCCAAGCCTGCTGTTACCGCTGAAATCAAGAAGCCTGATCAAGTCTTGGCCAAGCCCTTGGCCAACCCTGACCAGAAGGAGGAAGTAATAGAAATTCCTCCACCTTTTCCACCCCGATCTTCGAAGGAGAAAAAGCAAGACGAAACTAGGGATTTTATGGCTATTTTTGGAAAAATAGCTGTCACTATTCCTATGTTAGACTTACTTGCAAAAGTCCCCTCTTATGCCAAATTTCTTAAAGAATTGTGTACTAACAAACGAAAAATTGTAGGTATAGAGAGGGTGAATTTAGCTCAGGAAGTCTTGGCAGTACAGCAACTTCCAGAGAAGTGCAACGATCAAGGGACTTTCACCATTCCTTGTCAAATAGGAAACAAGACCATTGAGAAAGCCCTCTGTGACTTGGGAGCCGACATCAATGTCATGTCTTTGAGTGAGTACGAAACCTTGAAAATAAGAACAATGAAGGAGACTGACCTGGTGATCCAGCTCGCCGACAGAACTATCATTCGGCCCAGAGGAGTTGTGAATGATGTCTTGGTAATGGTAAATGATTTTATTTACCCGGTTGCTTTTTACATTGTAAAAATGAATGTTCAATTGCCTTCGTGCACCACTGATGTGTTATTAGGGAAGCCGTTTCTAAGGACATCCAAAGCAAAGATTGACTGCTACGAAGGGAGCATAATCTTGGAATTTTATGGAAGAACAATTAAATTCAGTATAACATAAGCATTAAAACATCCTAACGATTTGCATTGTGTGAATTTTATTGATGTTTTAGATCCGATTTCTGATGAAATCGCTGATATTTATATTAACGATCCCCTTGAGTATGTTTTGACTAGGGGAATCTCTACAAAAATGTTGCAAGAGTTGGAGGACAAAACAGGAGAACAGACTGAACTTCAAGAAGTTCTGGCCAGTCTAGCTGATCCAGAAGAAACAGACTCGATCTTGGCCCCCAGCTTGGCCAAGACTCCGGTCATGACAGCCAAGAAGAAAAAGAAAATGATGAGTTGTCAATTCATGCAATCCACGGTTCCTAAATTCCTACCTTCTATTGTGCAGGCACCACAGTTGGACTTAAAGGCCCTGCCAGACCACCTCAAGTACACCTATCTAGGCCAAGACGACACCCTACCCGTTATCATCTCGACCAAGTTATCAAAGGATGAAGAAGATAGGTTGGTAGCAGTCTTAAAAATACATAAGGAAGCAATTGGGTGGACCATGGCAGACATAAAAGGAATATCAGCCAACATCTATACCCACAAGATTCACGAAGAGGAAGATAAGAAACCCATTCGGCAACCCTAGAGGAGATTAAACCCTCCGATGATGGAAGTGGTTAAAAAGGAAATAATTAAGCTGCTGGATGCAGGGGTGATTTATCCCATCTCTGATAGCAGCTGGGTTTCCCCTGTGCAGGTAGTTCCTAAGAAAATAGGTATTACCGTCATCGAAGGAGAAGATGGGATTCAAAAAACAACAAGAATCCATACGGATGGAGGGTATGCATAGACTACCGAAGGCTGAATCAAGTCACTCGGAAGGATCATTTCCCATTGCCCTTCATCGACCAAATGGTGGAGAGACTTACTGAAAAGTCTCACTATTGCTTCTTGGACGACTACTCGGGGTTTCATCAAATTCCCGTTGCAACCGAAGACCTAGAGAAGACAACATTCACGTGCCCTTTTGGAACGTTCGCCTACAGACGGATGCCATTTGGGTTGTGTAATGCGCCGACCACCTTTCAAAGGTGTATGGTAAGCATTTTTTCAGAATATGTGGAGAAAAGCATCGAGGTGTTCATGGATGACTTTACCGTTTACGGTAATGACTTTGAACAATGCTTATTTAACTTACAAAATATTCTGAAAAGATGTGTTGAAACATGCCTAGTTTTAAATTATGAAAAATGCCATTTTATGGTAGATCAAGGAATAGTCCTTGGGCACGTGGTTTCAAAGAAAGGAATTGAAGTCGATCAAGAAAAATTTGATATTATAAAGAACCTACCTTACCCCTCATGCTTGCGTGAGGTTCGAAGCTTTCTTGGCCATGCAGGTTTCTATCGCAGGTTCATAAAAGATTTCTCGAAAATTGCCGAGCCAATGTGCAAGATTCTACAAAAGGAGGTGGAGTTCGACTTCAATGAGGATTGTGAGAAATTATTTGACAAGCTTAAAGAGCGGTTGACATCAGCCCCCATCATCCAAGCGCCCGACTGGAGCTTGCCTTTTGAGCTGATGTGTGACGCAAGTGATGCAGCCGTAGGAGCTGTTCTTGGACAGAAGAAAGGGAAAAATCCTCATGTGATCTATTACGCGTCAAAAATGTTGGATGATGCCCAAAGAAATTATACCACGACTGAAAAAGAATTGTTTGCAATAGTTTTTGCCTTAGAAAAATTCAGATCATATCTTTTAGGCACTAAAATTATTGTATTTTCAGACCATGCGGCATTAAAATACCTCTTGGTCAAGCATGAGGCCAAACCTAGACTTATTCGTTGGATTCTTCTTTTGCAGGAGCATAATCTGGAAATTAAGGATAAAAGCGGTAGGGAAAATCTAGTGGCAGACCACCTTAGCCGCTGCCTAGCAAAAGGAGACACGAACGAGATAAGGGCATAATTTCCAGACAAAAAACTACTCTCACTAACAGTGTCTAGGCCCAGCTCTAGGCCAACCCCTCAGCCAAACCCACGCCCATGGTATGCGGAAATTGCGAACTACCTCACAACAGGTAAGAATTATGGGGATATGACCACATATGAGAGAGTAAAAGTCAAGCATGATAGTAAGTACTACATTTGGGATGATCCCTATTTGTGGAAATTAGGGACTAATCTACTACTTAGGAGATGTGTCCTTCAAAATGAGGCTTTGTCAATTTTGAACTTTTGCCACTCTCAAGCATGTGGGGTCATTTTGGAGCAAGAAGAACAACCCTGAAAGTCTTAGAGGCTGGTTTTTATTGGCCTACGATTTTTCAGGATAGTTTTCTATTTTGTAAAACTTGTCCAGCATGTCAAAAAGTAGGAAACATTTCTTCCCGAAATGAAAGGCCCATGAATTTTATTCTTTCATGTGAGATTTTTGACATTTGGGGCATAGATTTTATGGGACCTTTCCCTACTTCTTTTGGTAACAGGTATATTCTTTTGGCTGTGGATTATGTATCAAAATGGGTAGAGGCGAAAGCCACCAAGAATGATGATGCTAGGACTGTGATTTCGTTCATTAAATCTAACATCTTGAACAGATTCGGGATTCCTCGAGGATTCGTTAGTGATCGAGGAACCCATTTCTGCAACAAGATTCTTTCTTCTCTTTTCAGGAAATATGGCATCACACACAGGGTATCCACAGCCTATCACCCACAAACAAACGGCCAAGCTGAAGTTTCGAATAGAGAGGTAAAGGCAATCTTGGCCAAGACAGTAGGCCTAGACAGACGCGATTGGAGCCAACGCTTGGACGACGCGTTGTGGGGCCTACAGAACGGCTTACAAAAGCCCTATAGGGATGACGCCTTACAAGCTGGTCTATGGAAAGACGTGCCACTTACCGATGGGATTGCAACAGAAAGCCTATTGGGCTATAAGAAAATGCAACGTGAGCTATGACCAAGCTGGAGAAGAAAGGAAGCTACAACTCCACGAGCTAGAGGAGTTGAGAGACCAAGCTTATGACAACCAGCTGATTCTCAAGATCAGAATGAAGGCTTATCACGACAAGTGAATTATAGGGAAGCCTCTCCGCATAGGAGAGCAGGTTCTTCTATTTAACTCTCGTTTTAAGCATTTTCCTGGAAAATTAAAAACAAAGTGGGAAGGCCCTTTTGTTGTCACTAATATTTACCCACATGGTGCAGTAGATATTAGGAATAATAAAATAGGTGCTGAGCTGAAAGTAAATGGCCAAAGATTGAAGCCATTTTACGAAGGATTCCAGGAAGAAAAGAATTGAGAAAAGGTGGAAATTCCACCTATCAACGAATGAAGTCGTACAAAGGGTCCAGCCAAGGACTTAAAATAAGGGCGCTACATGGGAGGCAACCCATGTTCTTTTATTTCTTATAATTTTTGTAAATAACCTGTTAATTATTTTTGTTTCTGGTTGTTTGCAGAATTTAAGCGTGGGGAATAATTGCAGTCTTGGCCGAGATCTAGACCAAGCCTTGGGCCAAGATTGACGAAATATATAGGAGGCCAAGCTTGGGGCCAAGTCTGTTAACAGAGGAGACTCTATTTGCACTAGTGGGACACGTGTCAGCGCCGTCTTTTTAAAAGCTTTTTAATAGCTTTTTGAATGGACAAATTCAAAAAGCAATTAAATGGAATTAATTGAAGGCGTGGGAAAAACAAAACCGCCAACTCTGTGAATTCTAAACCCACTCTGACACTCCATTACCCACGTACCTAGCAAAAATCGGACTCCCACCTAAGCTAAAAAAGCAACAGTCCCTTCTTCTTCTTCTCCCAAAAAAAAAATTCCCAAATCTCCAGAAACCCAAAATCCCTAATTCCTCCATTCTTCTCTCCAAATCAACCCACCATGAGCTCAGAAAACTCTGACCACTCTGCCGAGCTCCCAATCCCAAGCGAAAGCGACGACTTGAGAGGGGAAGCTCCACCAGTTGCTCCGCCAAAAAACACGTCCTCCATTCACCGTCGTCTCCAGACGATGATAGACGAAGACACCGAAGATGATGCCGACGTTGGAGCAGAGTCAGAGGACAGTGTCCGAGGAAAGGATCGGGCCATCGTCTTAAGCGACATAGACTCTGATGACGTCCCATTAATCAGAAGAAAGAATCCAACGAAGACCACGTCCACGGTGGCAGACAGAGAGGAAAGGCGCAAAAAGCGGAAAAGGAAACGTGATGAGCAGGCGGCAAAGGTATCAACCCCAGCTCCGACCGCGACAACAGCGTATCCCAAAAAGCCACCTCTAGCGAAGAAACCCGCCGCAGACGCACCACCAAAGAAGACCGGCAGTGTGAAGCAAGTGGCTCGCAATAACGCTTCTCCGAGGGTTGAGGCCAAGAAGACACCGGCAAACCCAAAGAAATCCAGTGTAGCCCCTTCAACCACCAAAAGCAAAGGAAAGAAAAAGGTGGTGGAAAAAGAAGATGATGATGATGATGAGGACGACACTCCAGTCTTGGCCAAGACTGCTAAGGTACCTTCTCTTCCTCCCCTGCACACACTTCGAGGCTGGTTGAAGTTTGATACACCAGACCTCAAGTCAAAATTGCGTGATTTTCATTCCTGTGACATCCCCGCCTATGCTAGGCTTGATTTTAATTTTTTAGATAAAATGGAATTAGGGAATAAAATTAGGGAGTTTGTGTTTGCCATTGGTTGGACCCCTTTCATGTCTATTGATTGTGATGCTTATACTGAACTCTATTTGGAATTTCACACTAGCTTCTGGTTTGATGAGGATACTCTGTATCTTAGGGGTAGGGATAAACCAGATCTTGCTGCTGCTGATGTGATTAATTTTCGCTTGTGTGATAAATGGAATCACTTGTCTGTCAATGCTTTCAACTCTTTGTTAGGATTTGCATATAGTGATGAGGCTATTTTTATTATCCCACTGATTGGGATAATAATTCTGCTTTTAGAGAGGTCACTGGTGACCCTAATGCCAAATTTGACAGAAATTCTAAAGCACATTCAATTCTGAACCCTAGTCTTAGAATGCTTCACAGGACTTTGTCTATCAACCTTTCAGGGAAGACAAAAGTCTATGGGAATTTAGCAAAGTCAGAAATCTTTTTGCTTTGGTGTATTTTGCACCAGAAAAGAGTCAACTTAGGACTTTATTTGGTTCAACAATTGCATGCTCGTGAGTCTGTTACCAAGCTGATTTTTGGATCTTTAATTACTTGGCTTGCTATTCAAACTGCTAAGCTAGATCCTGCCACTACTGATTTACATAAATGTTGTTGCCCAAAAATTCTAGATTTGAGAGCCTTCGACCAAATGGGATATTTCTATTTGGAAGAAGGGTTTGTTGCTTGTAATACAGGTTTTACACCAGTAGGGGAGCACATTTTCTCAAAGAAAAATGATGGAAGATACAAGCTGCGACCTGTGAAGATCCCAGGAGAGGCTGAGGAAGACATTCCTGCCGAGAATCTAGGCCAAACCACAGGCGAAGACACCCCAATTCCAGATCCTCTATCGGCTGATCTAGGCCAAGCTTCAGGCCAAGATCCCTCCAGTATAACTGGTGAACCTCCAGCATGGGCCAGAGAATTTCAAGGTTACCTTACGGAATTTGCCACCAAGGCGAGAGAAAAAGCCAGAAGTAACCTGACAAAGAGGGCGCCAGACAGCAAGCAAACACCTCCGCACCCCCCGGGCAACGACAATACCCCTAGTGGGAGGATGATCGTCACTCAAACATACTTTTTTTTCTGGTGCCTAGATGCACAAATTAATGTGTACAGAACAAGACAGGGTCGAACCACAGAGATTGAAGGAATAACTTGTTAATGGAAATGTATGACAAGGTAATAAGCGCAGATCTAATCCAGGTAACAATACTGGGGGGGGTTTATGTTGATTAATAAATTAATCAACGCAGAGTATGGGAGCTAACAAAACAGAATTGTAAAGTATTTATCTAGGGCACGAAAGTAAAATGCAATCCAGGACACGAAATGTAAAAGATCAAGTGAACGGAAAATCAAGCGTAGGAACGTAAAAGAGATATAAATCAGAGAGAGAAAAGATCTTAGCGAAAGGTGTTCTTTTGGGTTGTTTTCTAGGGCGGCCAGTCATTGGTGCAGAAGTTTTCTAGACTCACGTGCAGATCTGCTATAGGGACCGCGTTTCCACACCGCATCCCCTGCTTACCTTCTTAGATAAAAGTCATCCTCCGTTTCCACATATGAGGTGACCTTGGCGTCTAGCCATCCTCCCAGCTACCTCCCTTGTCATCAAAAGGTAGCCTTGACCGTCCGGCCTATCCGGGCTCGAAGTAGGGAGGCTAAATTCTGAACGCCCATGAAGGAGAGGTAAGACAGATCTAGGGCGCGACAGCTCGGTTTGTCAGACCCGTATCACTCCCTAGATTCCTGTTTACCCCTAGGTGAGGCCTCTCACGCTGCCTCCCCTAGGTGTCTGCTCAAACTCCAGGGCTTTGCGTTAGTTATAACATTGGAATATGACGTTACTGATGCAGAAATACTAATAGATGATCAAGCTCTTAACATTTCTAGACAAGCATGGCATTAAATTGGTAAACAGTCATGTACTACAAGAGAATATATTAAGCATGCATTAGACCTCTTAGCCGCACCCTACAACCCTTAGAAACACCCTTCACCAAGAAAGGGGTATTTAGCTACTCATACTATAATCTAAACAGTAGGTGTATGAGATCATACAACAAATAAACAAGAAAAGTAAGAAGAGGATTAGAATAAACCGGTAGATTAATAATAATCGAAGAGGAAAGACAAAGGTTGTTCTTGATGGGAAGGAGGAGCTAATTCCCAGAAATTAAAATGCTGAAACTAATGTGTGAAAATATCCCTTGGACAGCCGTCCTTACAAAAATCCTAAAACTATGCTTATATAGCCTAATGCTAACTAGGAGACAAAACAGCTAAGGGCAATGAGGAGATGACAGCACGCGTCCTTGCAAAAGGAATATTCTGGGATTCCTGACACGCCTGCTGTCTTCTGGAACCGCTTGGGAATCTGTGCGGATCTTTGAAGATGCTTTTTCTTGAAGAAGGCTCAGGGTTGCCAAGGCCTTGCGACTGCGCACTGGTCTGGTTCGCGCCGAGGTCTTGACACCGCTCGATCCTCTAGGCCCCGAAACTGGAAATCCACAGAAATACTCTTGAATCGCTCCTTTTCGTCCTTTTCCCTCCTTTGATGCTAATCTGCAAATAAGACTGAAATGAAGGTCAAATAGTAGCATCGAGCCCCCGAAAGGGCTAGAAAGGAGGGCAAAACAGAGAGTATGGAACATGCTATCAAACATCCCCACACTGCCCCCATGCTCGCCCTCGAGCATAAACAAAATTGGAAAACCACCTCATTTGAAAACATACACAATCAACTCCCAATACACAGAATCGGCACGCCGTCCTACAGGCTACACCCAAACAGAGCAAATCCAGACCTAGAAAAGCATCTGCATCCGGCTGATAGGATAACGACCCTACCAACCAGACTTTCCCATATCTAGTCCAATCACCAGCAGTCCTTACAAAGATAAGTATTTGCACTCATTCTCAGAATAAAACAAGTGTTTAGGCTATCACTCATGAATGCAAATAACACAACACAGGCATAGTTTGCACGGCAATCCGAGTACTGTAGAGCACATGCATGGGCAATCAACGATCGGAAAAGCAACGCATCAGCAAAAAGAAAGAAATAAGATCGAGGGAGCTAGAGATGTGAGAGAGAGGAGTAGGAGATGAACAGAAGAGAATTGAGGGAAGGAAAGAAAGAAGGAAAAGAAAGGACCAGATATACCCTGGATGGATTCCTTGGCCTAGGAAAAGGGCGAAGTGGCAAGGCAGCTTTCATCGAGGGCACTAGACATTTCGGGGGCTAGACAGAGGTCTTTTTTCGAGGGCAGGAAAGCGTTCTTGTTGAAGCTTCGGATGCGGATACTCTTTTTGCTAGATTAGTGCCCCTCTCCTTTTATTTTAAAATTTAAATGTTTTTTTTTTTTTTTTTGAAAGGCAAGGGAGGGCACGAATCCAGTTACAAAACCTTGATTCTGCCGGGGCATGAAACTTTTGATTTTTTGCTCAGCGCTTGCCCTTGATCTACTTCCAGCATCGGTGGTGACTTCTTTTTCGTTTCCCCACACTTTAAACGTTTCGGGGCCTCGAATCTATTGAATGATCTAAGGCTCGAAATTCTTTCGAGCTTTTGCTTTTTCTTGCCCTAGATTTTTACTTTCTGCTTTGAAGTCTTTTTGCTTTCGCCTGCTTCCCCACACTTGAAATTATCTGCGCATTTTAGGTGTCTACCTCACCTGCCAAGGAAAAAGATCAAGAAAATACAAATGGTCAGGGAAGAATATGAAAAGAAGGGGGACGTTGGGGGCATGAAAATAGAAGAGAGATGAAGGAAAAAGAAAGAAAGAAAAAGACATTGATGCGAAGCTTTCTGTCATATCTAAGCTTTCCCATGTCCTAACAGTGACTATACCCAGGGATATTATGCAAACTTAGACCGTGCCTAGCCAAGCATTTTTACTAAAAAATAATGGGCATGAAGCTCAAATATGCTCACGGGATCAATGGTGATTACTGGTGTTGTGGCCTAGACATGGATATAAGGGCTAGCAGGCCTAAAAAACGCATGCTCAGGTGCAGCTGTGATGGATGTCATGATTTTTCTATGCATCAAAAAGTTGAAAGACGCATGCAAACAATGAGGGTTTGAAAACTGTATTTTTCTAGCATGGCTAAACTAAAAGCCGCAAAATAAAATCCGAAAAACAAAACATACAGTCATACAACAAGCGGAAAAAGTAAACATGCAATCATACAGTCAAAGAGCCTAAATAAAACCCTCCCCACACTTAGGCAGCGTATTGTCCTCAATGCGGGGAGAGCAAAATACGGAGTTCAAGTTATATAAGTACAGCACAATAAAATAAATATAATTGTTTGGAGGGCCCTTTTCGGGGGCTGGGGTGAAAATGTTTGATGGTGGGTCACTGCGGAGGCAAATTGCTACGGGCTACTTCAGCCGTCAAAGCCTGAAGTTCCCGCAGAATAAGCTGGAGAAGTCGAGTCTGGGTTGGGTCATAGACAATGAGAGGAACTGGGGGCTGACTTGGTGCTTGGTTTGCTCTGCTTTGCTGAACTGCTTCTGCTTGGGCCGCTTGGCTTTCGGGGGCTCGAGGGGCGGCATTGGAATGGGGATCCGAGAGATCAGGATAATCGAAAATGCCGTCATTCTTGGTCCCGAAAACTTTCTCTGATGTCGGGGCACAACCTGGATAAAAACTCACCACATCACGTGAGAGACACAAATGGCCCATGACATCCAAGGTTCTGATATCCACATCCTTGAATGCCAAGGGCTCGGAAAGGCTACTAGCAGGCAAGTCAATTTTACGCATCTTCACAGCAAATAGAGAGATAAGCGAACCAAAAATAGGCCCACGACCACCATTCAAAACATGCAATACACCAGAAGCTATCCAAAAGCCTAGGTTGACCCTACGTTTGTGTTTCATGCACCATAAAAAGAAGAGTTCCTGCACAGATATCTACCCCGAGGAACCAAATCTTGCGGAAAAGGTGAGGGCTAGATATCGGTGCAAGATACGCAAAGCAGGATCAGCTATTTCATGGGCTTTACTACCCTTAGTATCATATTTAGCATTAGACTTATTGGTTAACTCACAAAAAGCAGCAGTGGCATCAAAAACAGTAGGAATAACAGTCAAGGCATTTTTGTATAAAGGGGTGTTTAATTCATCTTTAGTCACAAAACCTAACCAATAGTTAAATTCCCTAAGAGTCAAGTGCTCCCATTTGTTGGCTAGCCTAAAGTTAATCAAACCCGGGGTAGAAGAATTCAGACCGACTTTGCCCTTTGGCTTAAAAGTCCCATCTACCCAAAAAGTTGTGAAAAACTCTAGGGAAAGCTCAACATATGTCGGATACTCCAAATAAAACAAAGATTCCCAACCAATGTTGGCCACATATTCCCTAACTCTCGACTCAATACCCATCCTTGCTAGAAAATCAAAATCTAGGCGCGCACATGAGCTAACGCCCTTGGAATTCAGCATAGTTAACTTGTCAATAGAGTGCTTGTCATTAAAGATAATCCACTCATGGGGTGAAGAAAGGTCGGAAGTTACCTGTTGGATGCTGGACCTAGCGAGAGATGAAGGCTCTGGGATCTCGGCCTCGACCTCTTCTGCTAGTTCAGGGGTTCGAGGTTTCTTCGATCCCGAGGGCTTTCCGGCACTGGAGGTAGGAAGTTTTCTCTTGGCACCTACTGGGGTGACCACTATGACTGGCTTCTCCGCTGCGGGAGCTTTGGACTTTCCCTTTTTAGCCGCTGATCTTGCCGCGGCTATTTGCAGCTTCTTCTCCTCCTCCTCTGCCACTCTCTGGGCCTCGAGATCCACTTCCTCTTCGCTGCCTTTTGCCTCCCCGCTTTCCCCTATTCCTTCTTCCACTCCTTCGAGATCTTCGTTGTCTTGGCCTCCACCCGGCTCTCCTTGCTCCTCCATAACCTCTTGCTCCTCGTCGGAGATTTGGATGTCCTTAAGGACCTCCTCGACGGTTAAGGAGTGGTGAGGAGCTACGAATCGATCTACAGCCGCGTCAAGAGGTGACTGCTTGGCTGATGCCGAGGGTGGCTTAGATTGGGATTTGGCCTTGGATGATCCGGGGGAGAGCTTCACCACTCGGCAGCCTCTAGTGGTCGTGGTGGTTGGAGGAATGGAGCCCGTGATCTCGATGTCGTGTTCCACCGGAGTAAACTCCCTGGGCTGCTCCACGGTTGCTGGTGAGGTAGCCGTTGGAGAGGGAACGGGGATGGGGTTTAAGGACGGTGGAGAGGCTATTTTGAACGAAGCCGAGTTGGGTGTGGTTGAATGTGATCTGGATCGGGAAGGAACGGGGCTGGGAGTGCCTACTGGCTTTGGTCCAGCAGCATTTTTGCGGATCAGTTTTTTTGTTTTGGGAGCCATTGATGGTGTTTGGAGAGGAGACAGTGTAGGAGATGGTGGTGGAAGTGAGAGGATAGGGTTGCGTGTTTGGTGAGAGAGTAAGGAGAAAGTGATAGGGTTGAAACTGATATTAGCAAAAATTAAATGGGAGCGTGGGAGAGAGAATGGAAATCACATCTGCCAAGAAATGGCGCAGCTTTTGCATTGATGAGCCTGCTACAGCTGCGCTCGTCAGGCCACGTGGCGCCCTGGGCGCGGCGCACGATGTCTGAGCGTATCCCAACTGCCAAAAAGGAGGACATCTTTTTTAAATTTCAAAAAGGGAGTTGGTTGGAATAAGATATGGACAAAAAGAGAGAATAAGGGGAGGGGGGGTAATGCTAATAAAAAGGAATAAAATCATAGATGAAAGAGATATACACAATTAATAAAACGACAAGGAAAATTAAATAAAAATCAGAGAATCCTAAAAGGTGCTGAGAAGATAAGGGAGAGAGAAAGGATTCAGAGGGCATATGAAATGCGTCTTGCGTGGTCCATTTGCTCGTCGGGACCTCGACGTGCTCTGATCTCTAGGTCTGGACAGGTGGGACATCCACCATAGCCTCCTCAACAATCGAGGGCTGGAAACCTTCATAAAAGGGTTTCAATCTCTGGCCACTGACTTTGAAAATGATTCCAGTGTCGGGGGCCTGAATTTCAACCGCCCCATGGGTGTAGATTTTCATGACCACGAAAGGTCCTGACCACTTGGATTTCAGCTTCCCAGCAAAGAGCCGTAAGCGTGAGTTGTATAACAACACTTGTTGTCCGACTGAGAACGTCTTGGGTCGAAGGTGCCGATCATGGTAAGCTTTGGTCTTGCCCTTGTAGAACAGGGCATTCTCGTAAGCGTCATCCCTTAACTCCTCGAGCTCTTGAATTTGCAGGCGTCGGTGTTGGTCAACGAGGCCTAGATCTGTGTTTGCTTTTCTTATGGCCCAAAAAGCTTTGTGCTCTATCTCCACTGGGAGATGGCACGATTTTCCATAAACAAGTTTGTATGGGGTCATCCCTATCGGGGTCTTGAAAGCTGTACAGTAGGCCCAGAGAGCATCACCCAGTTTCAAACTCCAATCCTTCCTAGACTGGTTAACAGTCTTCTCTAGGATGGATTTGATCTCACGATTCGAGACCTCGGCTTGACCGTTGGTCTGAGGGTGATAAGCTGTGGATGTTCGATGGTGGACTCCGTATTTTGCCAAGAGAGAGGTCACAACCCGGTTGCAAAAGTGGGTACCTCGATCACTGATCAGCGCTCTAGGGGTACCGAACCTGTTGAAGATGTTAGTGCGGAGAAAGTTCACAACCACCTTGGAATCGCCCGTATGGGTGGCCTTCGCTTCAACCCACTTGGAGACATAATCGACGGCCAACAGGATGTAGATGTTGCCAAAGGAGTTGGGAAAGGGGCCCATAAAATCTATACCCCAGATGTCGAAGATCTCACAAGCAATAATGTTCGTCAAGGGCATCTGATTTCTGGCCCCAATATTTCCAGTGGCCTGACATCGAGGGCATGAAGCGTAAAACATGTAACTGTCCTTGAAAAGGGTTGGCCAGTACAGATCTGCTTCCAAGACCTTCAGGGCAGTTTTCTTGGCTGCGAAATGACCTCCTTCCGAATGGCAAAATTTAAAGATCGAGGGCACCTCGTCCATGGTCACACATCGACGGATGATCTGATCCGAACAGTGTCTCCACAGATAGGGGTTGTCCCATATGTAGTACTTAGCTTTTCTTCTTATTCGAGTGCATTCGGAGGGAGTGGCATCAGCTGCATAAGTGCCTGTAGCACAGAAGTTGGCAATATCTGAAAACCACGGGGAGTAAACAGCTTGTGCTAGGCACACTTGCTCGTCTGGAAAGGTGTCCCGTATTGGCTCTCGCGAATTATCTTTTTGGGTTGGGAGTCTACTTAAGTGATCTGCCACCAGATTCTCTCTCCCTGCCTTGTCCTTGATAGCGATGTCAAACTCTTGTAGGAGCAAGATCCATCGGATAAGCCGTGGTTTGGCGTCAGCCTTGGTCAGCAAACACCGAAGGGCCGAATGATCTGAGTAAACAAGGACATGAGTGCCGAGCAGATATTGTCTGAACTTATCTAGGGCATAGACAACTGCCAGAAGTTCTTTCTCCGTGGTGGTGTAGTTCTGCTGGGTTGGATCTAGGAGCTTGGAGGTGTAATAGATGACATGAGTCTCGTTATCCTTTTTCTGGCCCAACACAGCGCCTAGGGCTTGATTGCTGGCATCACACATGACCTCGAAAGGTAGCTTCCAGTCAGGGGCACGGATAATCGGGGCTGAGATAAGCCTGGCTTTGAGAATCTCAAAAGCAGCTTTGCAAGCTTCGCTGAACTCAAAGGACACGTCCTTTTGAAGTAGGTGACACATGGGCTGGGCAATCTTTGAAAAATCTTTAATGAACCTTCTGTAGAAACCAGCGTGGCCTAGAAAAGATCTCACGTCGCGGACGCAGGAGGGGTAGGGCAGGGATTCTATTACTTCTATCTTGGCCTTGTCGACCTCAATCCCTTTTGCCGAGATAACATGGCCGAGTACCAAGGCTCTATCCACTATAAAATGGCATTTCTCAAAGTTCAGGACAAGATTTGTCTCGATACATCGCTCTAGGCACTGAAAAGACTGTGAAATCGTACATGAAGACCTCGATTCTGTCTTCAACCAGTTCAGAAAAGATGCTGACCATGCAGCGCTGAAAAGTAGCAGGAGCGTTGCACAGACCGAAGGGCATGCGCCTATATGCGAAGGTCCCGAAAGGACATGTAAAGGTAGTCTTTTCCTGATCTTCAGGAGCAACTAGAATCTGATGGAACCCAGAGTATCCGTCAAGGCAGCAGTAATGAGTTTTACCGGCTAGGCGCTCCAGTATCTGGTCGATGAAGGGCAGAGGAAAATGATCTTTTCGTGTAGCGGAGTTCAGGCGGCGGTAGTCAATACACACCCGCCACCCATTCTGGATCCGTGTAGGAATGGATTCGTCGTCCTGTCCGATGGTGATGGTTATTCCTGTTTTCTTGGGCACGACCTGGATAGGGCTGACCCAAGGGCTATCTGAGATGGGATAGATAACTCCCGCATCTAACAACTTGAGGATTTCTTTCTTCACCACTTCCATCATAGGCGAGTTAAGTCGTCTCTGGGGCTGGCGAATAGTCTTGCTCACGTCTTCTAGGTGGATGCGGTGAGTGCATAATGCTGGAGACAAACCCTTGATGTCTGCTATGGTCCATCCTATGGCTTGTCTGAAGTTCTTCAGTAAAGAAACGAGCTTAGACTCCTCGGGGTCTTCAAGCTTGTTGGAGATAATGACAGGCAGAGAGTTGTCAGGGCCTAGATAGGCATATTTCAGGTGGGTAGGCAGTGGCTTAAGATTTTGGGCTGGAGCCTGATCAATAGAAGGAGATAACATGACATGGCCTGGATGCTGAGGAGACTGCTTTGGGGGTTCGGGCTGAGCAATAGGACACTCTTCTAGGGCAGCGACGACAGAATGTAACTCAGGTGGGATAGGAAGTGTCGAGGCCGCGACATCTAGAAGGGCTGGTGTCAGACTCCTGTCAAGAGCAAATTGCAAGGGGTTAGTAGAATATATATCATCAATTTCCCCGACAAGGGGATCCACAATATCAATATAATTGACACTAGAAAATTCAGAGGGGTAGCGCATGGCTTCTAGCATATTGAATTTGATGATCTCTCCATCAAATTCGAGGGAGATGGTAGCATCATGGACATCTATCTTTGCTCGGGCTGTGGCCAGAAAGGGACGGCCTAGCAGAACATCTGTGGATTTGGTGGCGTCTTCGTTCTCCATCGCAATTACATAGAAATCAGCAAGGAACAAGAATTCTCCCACTTGGACCAAGACATCCTTGATTATACCCTCGGGGTGAATGATAGACCTGTCAGCAAGCTGGATTGTGAGGTCTGTAGGTACGAAAGGTTCGAGGCCTAGACTGCTGTAGATTATCAAGGGCATGACATTGATTCCTGCTCCGAGGTCACACATGGCCTTGCCAATATCCACTGTGCCGATTCGACAAGGGATTATGAACATGTCTTGGTCTTTGCATTTCGGGGGAATTCGTCATTGGATATGCGCTGAAGCGTTGGCTCCTACGCTGATCTTGTTAACTTCGATGAACTTGTTCTTGTTTGTGCACAATTGCTTCAAGAATTTGGCATATCGAGGGACATTCTTCACGGCCCGGAGAAGAGGAATGTTTACAACCACTTTACTGAACATTTCAAAGATGTCGCGATCCTCCTTATCTTTCTTGGTCTTGACCAATCTGTGAGGGAACGGAGGCTCGAGGATCTTATGAATGTACTCTTGAGTGAATTCCGATGGGTTGGGGTCATTCCGTGGTGAAACTCTAGGGGAACGGATCCTATCTTCTGTGACTTCCACGATTCTAGGGACCTTGGGGAGCTTGGTTTTAGGTTTAGGCCGGATTTCGGCTTCTGGGGGTTTTTCAACATCCTAGGCTGGAGGCTCAGGTGGGTTCAAGGTCACTCCACTACGCAGGGTCACTGCACAGACATTGTGCTTTGGATTCTTAAGCTCATCTATTTCCTTCTGCTGCTCGGGATTTTTTTGCATTTCAACAGTCGGGGGCTGGACACAAGTCTGGTCTGAAGGATGGACAAAAGTCTGATCCTGAGGAGGTTGGCGTTGATACTGATTTTGATGGTATGTGGGACGGGCTCTGAAATTTGGCATGTTTGGAGGGGGGTTTCCATATGGGTTTTGATGTGGTTGGTGGCTAGGTCCCAAAAGCTGATTGTTTGGGACCCATCCTGGATTTGGTTGTTTCCACCCCTGGTTATAGTTTTGAGCGTAAGAGACTGGGATAAATTGGCCTGCAGCATTTACTTGCATTTCCTCCGGGATGTGGGGACGCGCATGAGTGGGGTGATCCACGAAATTGCATATCTGGCAGGATTTGACAGGCGAGGGCTGTCCTGTCATGAAATTCTGGAACATTCCTGTGAGGGATGAAATCTGGTTCTGAAGGGCTGCTACTTGGACATCCTGGCCTGGATTGCTGGCAAGGTCATCAGAGATATTCTTGGCCATGAGTTCGATTGTTGCTCGAGCTGCGGTTGGTGTTAGGGCTGTTAGAGACCCTCCGGCCGCTGCGTTAAGTAACGCTTTATCATGGCTTTTAAGGCCTTCACAGAAATACCAGGGCATGTTTGGTCAGGTTATGGGCTGGACAGCTAGACTGCATTTTCTGGAATCGTTCATAGTATTGGTCTAGAGTCTCTTCCTTCTTTTGAAATATGGAGACTAGTTGCTTGCGCGTGGTGTTGGAGATGGAGGTTGGATAATACTTCTCAGTGAAGATCTTTGACAAATCCGCCCAAGAACGAATGGATCTCGCGGGCAGGTCATAATACCAATCGAGGGCATCATCTTTGAGAGACCACTGAAATGCGCGGAGCTTAGCTTGCTCAATACTGACATTAGCAGGTTTCATGGCCTCGCAAATGGAATGGAGTTGTTGCAGATGACGGAGAGCATTTTCCTTTGCTACCCCCCGAAACGTAGGTAGGTGGTGGAGTACGGCTGACTTCAAAGTCCAATCATTAGGGACGTTGGGCCAGTCGATGCAGCTACTGGCCATATCAGGGGTTGCATGGAAATTGTCTATGGTTTGTTGTTCTGGGGGTGGTGGTTGGTCTTCTCGGTTGTTATGGTTGTTATGGTTGTCATTGTGGGCCAGATCTTCCATTGCTGGAAGATTAAAAGAATCAGGTATGGGGTTCTCGGGGTTATGATGGGGAGAGGTCAGGTCTATGAAAAGTTGGTGTTCCTGTGCAGCCAGATAGAAGGGGAGATTTCGAGGGCAGGATGCGGGATCACTCTACGCTGAGCAGAGGTTCCTTGTGCTTGTCTACGAAGTCCTCTTTCTGTTCTGGTCAGTTCTAGGTCTAGGGGAAGTAGATCGGGCGCAAATCTCCTGGTCATACAAAAAAGCAAAAACAAAGTTAGTACCGTTCAATCCCCGGCAACGGCGCCAAAATTTGATCGTCACTCAAATATACTAATATTTTCCTGGTGCCTAGATGCACAAATTAATGTGTACAGAGCAAGACAGGATCGAACCACAGAGATTGAAGGAATAACTTGTTAATGGAAATGTATGACAAGGTAATAAGCGCAGATCTAATCCAGGTAACAATACTGGGGGGGGGGGTTTTATGTTGATTAATAAATTAATCAACGCAGAGTATGGGAGCTAACAAAACAGAATTGTAAAGTATTTATCTAGGGGACGAAAGTAAAATGCAATCCAGGACACGAAATGTAAAAGATCAAGTGAACGGAAAATCAAGCGTAGGAAAGTAAAAGAGATATAAATCAGAGAGAGAAAAGATCTTAGCGAAAGGTGTTCTTTTGGGTTGTTTTCTAGGGCGGCCAGTCATTGGTGCAGAAGTTTTCTAGACTCACGTGCAGATCTGCTATAGGGACCGCGTTTCCACACCGCATCCCCTTCTTACCTTCTTAGATAAAAGTCACCCCCCGTTTCCACATATGAGGTGACCTTGGCGTCCAGCCATCCTCCCAGATACCTCCCTTGTCTTCAAAAGGTAGCCTTGACCGTCCGGCCTATCCGGGCTCGAAGTAGGGAGGCTAAATTCTGAACGCCCATGAAGGAGAGGTAAGACAGATCTAGGGCGCGACAGCTCAGTTTTTCAGACCCGTATCACTCCCTAGATTCCTGTTTACCCCTAGGTGAGGCCTCTCGCGCTGCCTCCCCTAGGTGTCTGCTCAAACTCCAGGGCTTCGCGTTAGTTATAACACTGGAATATGACGTTACTGATGCAGAAATACTAATAGATGATCAAGCTCTTAACATTTCTAGACAAGCATGGCATTAAATCGGTAAACAGTCATGTACTACAAGAGAATATATTAAGCATGCATTAGACCTCTTAGCCGCACCCTACAACCCTTAGAAACACCCTTCACCAAGAAAGGGGTATTTAGCTACTCATACTATAATATAAACAGTAGGTGTATGAGATCATACAACAAATAAACAAGAAAAGTAAGAAGAGGATTAGAATAAACCGGTAGATAATAATAATCGAAGAGGAAAGACAAAGGCTGTCCTTGATGGGAAGGAGGAGCTGATTCCCAGAAATTAAAATGCTGAAACTAATGTGTGAAAATATCCCTTGGACAACCGTCCTTACAAAAACCCTAAAACTATGCTTATATAGCCTAATGCTAACTAGGAGACAAAACAGCTAAGGGCAATGAGGAGATGACAACACGCGTCCTTGCAAAACGAATATTCTGGGATTCCTGACACGCCTGCTGTCTTCTGGAACCGCTTTGGAATCTGTGCGGATCTTTGGAGATGTTTTTTCTTGAAGAAGGCTCAGGGTTGCCGAGTCCTTACGACTGCGCACTGGTTTGGTTCGCGCCGAGGTTTTGACACCGCTCGATCCTCTAGGCCCCGAAACTAGAAATCCACAGAAATACTCTTGAATTGCTCCTTTTCGTCCTTTTCCCTCCTTTGATGCTAATCTGCAAATAAGACTGAAATGAAGGTCAAATAGTAGCATCGAGCCCCCGCTAATATCGACCATCCCAGGGCTGGCAGCCAGGCTAGGGGCGGCAATAACAGGGTCCCGCCTCCCTCGGAGGGTACAGTAGGCTGTCCGGGTCACCCAGCGGGTAGTGGAGATGCCGCTTCTGTGGTATCGATAGTTATCATATGCCCAAACGAAAACTAGCCCGAGTGTTTACCAAGGGCTATCATCGCGTCTCCGGTCTTGCCTCTTCAGAGGTTTCTCCCCCAGTGTGGGCTCGACGATCGATAAAGGTATATCTTTGAAATGCCTTTTTCTGAAGTCTATAAATAGGCCTTTTATTTTGCACTTGCCTCATAACTCTCACAACGTTTTTCACCTCTCTCTTCGAATTTCTCCATCTCTCTTCTCCTTATGGACGAAGTCACCAAAAACTTCGTGCTCTCCAAAACCCATGCTCTGAGGAACCTAACTCAGGCAGATACTGATTTCCTGGGTTCGCTAAGCATTAAGACTTCGGAAGAT
The DNA here is from genome assembly GCA_963691705.1 of Viola odorata. Taxonomy (NCBI): domain Eukaryota; kingdom Viridiplantae; phylum Streptophyta; class Magnoliopsida; order Malpighiales; family Violaceae; genus Viola; species Viola odorata. Next base: position 47,242,000 of record OY829543.1, on the reverse strand, counting down.
ATTCTGGAGCTCCACGGGATGCTGACTCCCCTGCAAGCTAGACAGGCTGTCGTTACCATGGAAGATTTCTGCCCCGTGGAGAAAGCGGTGAAGCTGTCAGTGGCTGTTTCTCAAATTCAACTGTTGATGTCCACGCTACAGCATAGGAAGGACTTGCTGGGATGCTGCCTAAAGAGCATGAGGGCCTATTCTTCTGAACTGACAGCTCTTGCGGATGCCCTCAGGGAAATTACTTTCCTGGAATGGCAAGATGATGACGCTGGGTCGAATGCCTGACCAGCGATGGGGATCCTCTTGGCGTGTCTTTCTGTGCTCCTCTAGGGCCACCTTTTGTAACCCCAGGCCATTAGGCCTTTTGTAATCTCGGGCCGTTAGGCCTTTTAAATAAATAAATATGCCTTTCCTTATTCGCTTGCCGCGCTGTTGATGTTTTTCTTCTTTCTCGTACCGTCTTTCTTAGAAAACCACTTCTATTCTCGCTAACTGCGAGCTTGGTGTCCCTTGGGATCCCCTAACTTTATTTGCCTATCTGGCTCATAATGATGATTCTTTCATGCCACGTCCGTTCAGAATATATTTTGCGCCATCTTTTTTTAGCGCTAACGGATTGGGCAACTATTTCGGTGCCTCTTGGTTGGTGCAGATTTTTAACAGTTGCGGAGCCAGATCTTTCCTCCCAACAGACGCTACCTTTGATAGCATTAAATGTCCTCGATAATACGCGGAGAGGCAGGCACGCTTCCTCACCTCGGCTATATAATGGGGCTCTTCCTTTCTTTCTTTGTTCATCTTTCTCCTTCTTGCTTCTCACTCTTACTGATATTTCCATGGCTGACTCCCGTTTTTTGCATACTGCCGCTCGCGATTCTCCTCCGACCCCTCCGACTTCTCCCGACTCCGACAATCCTCCACTCTCACCCCCCTGGAGGCCTGCCAGACATTTCGTAAGGCGCCGGGGTCGCAAGAGATTGAAGAAAACAAAGAAACAATCTTTCGAATCCTTCTTTGCCGACTTTGAACCTCACTACCTTTCAAGACCATGCTCACGGCATGTCAAAATTTCGATTTCAAAGACCATGCCCACCGGCATGTCGAAATTTCATAATTTCAAGACCATTCTCACGGCATGTCAAATTTCACAAATTTCAATTTCAAAACTATGCCCAACGGCATGTCAAAATTTCATACTTTCCAGACCATGCTCAACGGCATGTCGAAATTTCATAATTTCAATTTCAAAACTATGCCCAACAGCATGTCAAAATTCCATAATTTCAAGACCATGCTCACGGCATGTCAAAATTTCAATTTCAAAGACCATGCCCACCGACATGTCGAAATTTCATAATTTCAAGACCATGCTCATGGCATGTCAAATTTTCAATTTCAATTTCAAAACTATGCCCAATGGCATGTCAAATTCTAGCATGATACAATTTTAATCTAGCGATATTCTAAGAGTTAGGTAAGGGAGTACCGTCAAGCGCTTCGAGGTGATACGTCCCCTTTCCTATAACACGAGTGACGCGGTACGGGCCTTCCCAGTTTGAGCTGAGCTTCCACATTCGTTGGCTCGCCGCTCGTTTGTCCCTGAGCACGAGGTCTCCCGCTTTGAGCAGCCGCTCCTTAACATGTCTGTTGTGATACCGCGCCATTCTTCTTTAGTAGTGCATTATTTTCAAGAGAGCTTTCTCGCGCGCCTCAGGCAACATGTCAAGGTTACCTCGTAACCTCTCCTCATTTAATTCCTCCTTGAAATATTCCACTCTCAAGCTTAGGGTCTCAATTTCGACAGGCGTTACCGCTTCAGTACCAAAGGCCATCGCAAAGGGCGTTCCCCCGTACTAGTTTTGACGGTCATGCGGTAGGCCCACATTACATAGGGTAGCTCGTCTGGCCACTTCTTTTTCGACCCCTCAAGATTTTTCTTGATACCGCTCAGTATGCTTCGGTTGGTTACCTCTGCCTGGCCATTAGTCTGAGGATGCGCCACAGAGGAAAACCTCTATTCGATCTGGAATTCTTCACATTGCTCTTTGAAGAAGCGGTTGGTAAACTGTGCCCCGTTGTCGCTAACTAGCACACGAGGCACCCCGAAGTGCATGATCACTTGGTGCTTAAAGAAGTGCCATACCTTCTCCGTCGTAATAGTGGCTACCGCTTCTGCTTCTGCCCATTTAGTAAAGTAGTCCACTGCTACAATTACAAATTTCAGCTGGGACCTCGCCTTAGGAAAAGGGCCTAAAATATCGATTCCCCACTTAGCAAAAGGACAAGGTGCCACGATCTGAGATATTTCAGTGGCGGGTCGTCGAGGGATTTTGGCAAATTCTTGACATTTATGGCATGACTGCACAAAGTTGTTACAATCCCTGCGAATAGTGGGCTAATAGAATCCTGACCGAAACACCTGCGCGGCCATGGTACCACCCGACACATGCACGCCGCAGATGCCTTCGTGAATCTCTCGCAGGGTATGGAGGCCTTCTTGTTCTGTTATGCATTTTGCGGCTGGGTGCGAAAAACATCTCCGAATTAACTCCCCATCATAATAAGTGCACCTTGCCGCTTGCTTCAGCACTTTTTTCTTCTCTGTACTGTCGCTGGGTAGCTCGTCGTGTTTCAAAAAATTTATCACAAGGACTTTCTAGTCCTTTTCAATCTCCTCCACACATAGCGACAACTGTTCCTCCATGAAGGACGGTAATGACCTTTCCTCATAGTACACACCTTCTGGTATGACAACCTCCTGATTAGCTGCCGCCTTGGCAAGATTATCCGCCTCTGTATTGTCCTCCCGCGGAATGTGTTCGAGGGTAACACACACGCCTCTTTGTTCCATTTCTGCCAATTCCTTTTTCACTTTCGAGAGATATTGTGCCATGATCGGTTCTCTAGCTTGGGAATTTCCCAAGACTTGATCAATTATCAACTTGGAGTCCCCTCGCATTTTCAACCGTGGGGCTCCTGCTACCAGATCGTTCTCAGTTTTGGTGAAGAGATTCCTTCCTACTCTAAGCCCTGCCAATAACGCTTCATACTCTGCTGCGTTGTTGGACAATGGTTGTAGGATTCTGATGGCGTGCCGCACCTGCACGTCGTGTGGCCCGACCATGTATATTCCAGCTCCCGCCAGTTCCTGATTTTTGGCGCCATCCACATAGATGACCCATGTGTCCGCGGGGGCTTATGAGGGTGGGATCTTTGCATCACTTTCTTTCTTCTCGAGCAGCTCTGCCGCCTTGTCCCCAGTAAATGTACATTCAGCAATAAAATCTGCCAAAACCTGAGCTTTTACGGATGGCCGAGCTTTGTAGTGTAATCCATATTGTTCCAGCTCAATTGACCAGATCAACATCCTCCCCGAGGATTCTAGTTTCCTGAAAATCCTTCTCAGAGGCTGGTCCGTGAGCACGGTGACCGGATGGGCCTGAAAATATCTGTCCATCTTTCGTGTGGACTATATCAGGGCGAACGCCACCTTCTCAAGGTGGGTGTATCGCACCTCGGCATCTTTTAACACATGACTGACGAAGAAGACGGGTCGGTGGGCGTAATTATCCTCCCGGACCAAAACAGCACTAACCACTTCATCCGCGACGCCGAGGTACAAGAATAGAGTGTCGCTCGGTTCCGGTCGTGTTAGTACCAAGTCGGACAACAAGTATGTTTTCAAACCCACGAACGCCTCTTCACACTCTTGCGTCCATCCGAAAAAATCTTTCTTACGTATGACTTTAAAGAACGGCAAACACTTCTCGCCCTGCTTAGAGATGAATCGCCCCAGAGCAATGACGCGTCCTGTCAACCTCTGAACCTCCTGAAGGGTTCGCGGCGATACCATATCATGGATAGCCTTAATTTTTGACGGGTTCGGCTGGATGCCCTTTTCGGATGAATCCTGCGTTCATCAGCTTTACCACCTCCTTATCAATCACTTTTCCGCGGAGAATGCTCGCCGCTTCTGTTGAACTGGCATGGCGCGTGGGTCGACGTTGAGTCAGTGCTCAGCCACCTCCCTAGACACGCCAGGCATGTCCACCGGTTTCCACACGAACTCTACTTTGCACTTGTTCAACAGCCGGGCCAATTGTGCTCTCTCCTCAAGGGTCAACTTGTCACTAGCCTGGAAGCTCGCCTTATCATTACCTTGGCTGGGTTTGCCTTTCATCCCTGTGCACCATCGCATCCACTGGCTGGGTTTGCCTTTCATCCCTGTGCTCGTAGGGATCTGCTGCCACACACACATATTGATCACAGTTTTTTTGAATCATGAGTGAATAACACTCGACGGCTAGCTTTTGATCCCCCTTGATCGATACTACCCCTTCCTAGGAGGGGTATTTCATTCTGAGGTGTTTCTGAGATACCGCCGCCCCAAAACGATTGAGGAATGATCGCCCTAGAATGACATTATACGGTAAAATAAGATCCACGACCAAGAACATCAACTCTTCTGATCGTCTCGACGCGTCTTGTCTAAAATACACAGGCAGCGTTGTGATTCCAATTACAGGTATAGGGATGCCGTCCACTCCAATAATTGGTTTCTTGCAAGGCGCCAGTTCCACGGCAGGGGGTTTCAGGAGATTATATGCTTCCAACGAAAATAAGTTTACCACACTGCCGTTATCAATGAGGGTCCTTCGCACCCTATAGCTCCCAATAACCGGTGTGACTACTAACGCGTCATTGTGAGGGAAGACGACGCCCTTCTCGTCTTCTTTCGAAAAAGATATTACCATCTTGTCCAGTGCATCGATCACCCCCTTTTTTACGGGCTGGCTTTCCCATTTCCGCTTCTCTCCTGTCACGAGTGTTGCTGGGGTAATCTCATCCAGGAACGACGCGCCCCCAGCGATAATGTTAATAATAGGGATGTCCTCGTCATACATCATTAGCGCTTCTTTCCCCTTTGCCTCAGAAGTTCCGCTGTTCCCGAGGGGAGGAGGCAATTGATGATCACCCAACGCCCCGTGTGGAGGGTCGCTCCTGGTTTCTTCTCTCATACGAGTGGCGAATTCTCCAAGATAGCCTTCTTCCAACAGACGCTTTATTGCTAACTTCAATTCCCTACATGCCTCTGTAGAATGCCCCTTAACCTTATGGAATTTACAAAAAGCATTTTCCCTTCCTCCCATGACCACCCCTGGCTTCACAGGGGCGGGGTAGCGAATTGGCAGGTTCCGCTGCTAAATAATGGCTAGGATTTACACTCGTGGGAGTGTGAGGGGAGGAAGGTCGGGATCGTAGATTCGACCCTTAGGGGGATCCGTCTGTCGCTGAACGTTCAAACCGCCGCCCCTTCTTCTAGAGAAGTTACCCTTCTGGCGACTCGACGGCTTAGGAATGTAATCTTTCCGCTGGGTGTACTCATCACCCGGACGGGTATCGTGGGTCATACTGGCTTGAGCCGCAGGAGCAAGAGGGGCGTTCTGGGGCATATCCCGCGTCCTGTTTCTATACTCCTCTTCTTCCATTCTCGCATAATTGTGGGCCTTCAATCTTAACGCATCTAAGGTCATTGGGGGGTCCACCATCAACGTATCCCTCAGCTTCCCATATCCATAGTTCCGCTTCAAAGCTTCTATAGCAAAATCAATAGTGATACCGGGGGTTAATGACATTTCCATATCAAAGCGACCCAGATAACTATTCAAAGACTCCTCTGGTTGTCTACATATATCAAACAACGCTGCTGCAGACTTTTGAATGGGGATAGCTGTGCTGAAATGACTCTTAAACTTGGCCTCTAGTTGTAGGAAATTATCAATTGATCGAGCAGGAAGTCCTTCGAACTAGAGGCGGGCTACCCCTGACAATGTCATAACGAATATCTGACACAACGTCGCGTTGTTGCGCGTCTGAAACTGGATGAAGTCCTTCACCTTATTAAGGTATGAGATGGGATCTCTGGTGCCATCGTACGACTCCGTGCGGAGCTTAACATGTCGGCTGACCCTGTGGTGTCCTATACGGTGGGTAAAAGGATGACCAGCGATGTCGTCCAAGATCTCACGGTCATGACGAGGAGGAGACATGTCCAGGTGTCGCTTGTGCCCTCGAGGCTCCGGGGTGCGTTGCTGCCTGGGAGACCTGCTACGACTCCTAGGAGAACGGGATTGTCGCCTCCTACTGCCTGATCTTTCACTCTGCTCCATAGATACCTCCCTACCGGCTCCATCTCTCCTGCCGTCCCAGCGCTCTCGGTATTCATCTACCGGTCGCTCCACTTGGGAGACAGGAATCCGCGGTATCCGCGGTATGTAGTGCTCCTCCTGTCCGCCCGCCAGTTGTGCAAAGCTGAATGGCATGCTTATCGCGGGTGAGGTCAGAGGGACGCTCTCCTGGCGGCGAGGCGATACTGGTCGATCAGCGACAATAGACGGAGTGAAAACAACTCGAGAAGACACGCCTGATGTCGCTACACTAGAAATGGAGCCTGCGGCCATCCCAATCAAATAGTCCAAGTGGGCACGAAGAGCTAACATCGAGCTTACCGAGGGAGTAGTTGGGCCATCCATCCTAGAACTTACAAGCGGAGGGACGGAGTGACTGGATCCGCCCGTGTGAGAAAACGGGGCACCCATTAAGGAAATAAGGGAACCCATTTGGGAAAACGGGGTGCCCGTTTGAGAAAATGAGGTGCCAGCTGTCAGCCCGAAAAGAAAGTCTGTCTGCACAGAGGAAGTTTCAGGTGATGTGACATATGTACTTGACAAAGACGTGGAAAAAAGTTCCCTGCGCGCATGACCGCCACGAGTATGAGGGGGCGTGGATTCTGAATCTGAAGCCATGATCCTTCGACTCTCAGAAAGAACAGAGCTTGGTTACTAAGGAAAACTCACTTAATTAACCAAAGCTCTCAATGAAAGCACCACTTGATAAGAGTCCGGGGGATACTGAGCAGGATCGGCTTGATCTGGGCTGGTCGGGAACACTGTAAGGGGGTCTTCGTCACCTGCAAAGCGCCGGAGGGGGTCTCCGGCGTAAACACTCCGATGCCAAAGTCAGTGCAGGTAGTCAAAATGACAGGGGTTCAGTACGCTATCTTAGGCTTACCCTCTTGTCTGAAAAGGTGGGGATATTTATAGGCAAAGGAAGGAGTGTACAGACAAGGGGTGGGAATAGTCCCTGGTAGGTGTCGCTGGGGTGATATATGCCGTTGGAGTGGCCTTCACTGACGTCATACGGGATGACGTCATGCAGAGTGACGTCATTGATGACCTGGGATGGGATGCCATCGTGCGAATGCCGCATGAGAGCCCCCCCCCGCTGATGTCGACCATCCCAGGGTTGGCCGCCAGGCTAGGGGCGGCAATAATAGGGTCCCACCTCCCTCGGAGGGTACACTAGGCTGTCCGGGTCACCCAGCGGGGTAGTGGAGATGCCGCTTCTGTGGTATCGATAGTTATCAGGAGTGAACAGGAGCACCTCCACTCTATAACAGTACTATGATTTTAGAGGCAAATACCCCTGAATCAATGATCGAATCATAAGGACAAAAGCTCTCACATCGCCCTTACTAAGGATTCCCCTTTATTTGATATCTCATAATCTTGACCCCTGTCTTGGCCAAGCCTTTGACCAAGACTACTTTGAACTGTTTTATTTACTGTGAACTGTTTTATTTCCTTTGTTTCCGTCTTTAATTTCAGATTCACCCAACCAAAAATCAGTGACGAGGAAGTCAACTAGGAACTACATTTCCCTAGAGATCTCTGTGGATCGATCCTCTTACCGCGATCTACAAGTCTTTGTAGACAGTGATAAGTTGTATTTCTACCCCCATTTCCATAACTATTATACACTTATATTTGACATGTTCGACACACGATCACTAGCGGCACGCCACACCTTGACGAGCCCGCGCAGCTAACGCCCAGCATAGGGGAGAAGCGGAAACGAGAAAGCACGTTGGTAAAAAAGGAAGTGATAAGCGCGTTGGACCGAATGGTGTTATCCTTCTCGGAGGAAGATGAAAAAGGTGTCATTTTCCCCCATAATGATGCACTAGTAGTCACACCCGTTATCAGCAACCATGGGGTCAGAAGAACCCTTATCGATAATGGCAGTGCGGTAAATTTATTTTCATTGGAGGCATACAACCTCATGAAGCGCCCCGTAGATGAACTGATGCCTTGCAAGAAACCAATAATCGGGGTGGATGGAGTTCCCATACCCGTGACTAGAATCATATTGTTACCAGTATACTTCAGAGAAGATACGTCTAAGCATTCAGAGGAGTTGTTATTCTTGGTCGTAGACTTAACTTTGCCCTATAACGCCATACTTGGACGACCGTTCCTCAACCGTTTTGGGGCAGCGATATCTCAAAAGTATTTGAGGATGAAATATCCCTCCTGGGATGGAGTAGTCTCAATCAAAGGTGACCAAAAGTTGGCAGTTAAGTGTTATCTACTCATAACCCAGAAGAGCTGTGATAGATACGTGTGCGTGACAGCGGATCCATATGAGTAGAATGATGAGAAATGCACTCAGCCTGTGGACAACATGGTACCTATACCAGTTAATGGGATCAGCGAAGCAAATTTCCTGGTCAGTGAAAAGTTAAGCCCGGAAGAGAACGCGCAGTTAGCACGATTGCTAAATAAGTGCAAAGGAGAATTCGCTTGGAAGCCTGCGGATATGCCTGGAATTTCACGAGAAGTAGCAGAGCATCGACTTAACATTGACCCTAACGTTAAGCCAGTTCAACAAAAACGGCGAGCGTTCTCTACAGAAAAGGCGATAGCCATTGAGAAGGAGATATCGAAACTTCTGGGTGCAGGTTTTATTCGAGAGGTGCAGTACCCGACATGGTTAGCTAATCCTATTCTAGTTCCTAAACCTAATGGAGATTGGCGCATGTGCATTGATTTCATTGATCTAAACGACGCCTGCCCCAAGGATTGATACCCGCTCCCTCAAATCGACCAGCAAGTCGACCAGACTGCCGGGTACTCTTATTTGAGCTCATTAGACGCCAACTCTGGGTATCATCAAATCCCCATGGCTATTGAAGACGAAGAAAAGACCGCCTTCATCACTCCGACGACCACTTACTATTATACGGCGATGCCGTTTAGATTGAAAAATGCTGGGGCAACCTTCCAGCGCATGGCGAACAAAGTATTTGAAAGGCAAATTAGAAAGAACATAGAGGCCTAAGTTGATGATATACTGGTTAAAAGCCGAAGCTTTGAAGACCACTTAGCCAACTTGGAAAAAGTTTTCGACGTGATGAGAGCATACAAAATGAAGCTCAACCCCGGAAATGCATGTTTGCGTTTCAAATGGGTAAATTCTTAGGTTATGTGGTCAGTCAAAAAGGCATCCAGCCCAACCCGCTAAAGATCAAAGCCATTCACGACATGATATCTCCTCGAATAGTCAAAGAAGTACAAAAGCTCACAGGGCGCGTTATTGCTCTAGGGCGATTCATTTCTAAGCAAGGCGAGAGATGCCTACCGTTCTTCAAGGTTATTCGTAAAAAAGCTCCTTTCGGATGGACAGAAGAATGTGAATATGCGTTTGGTGGCATAAAAGCCTACCTTTCCTCTAACCTGGTGCTAACAAGACCAGAGCCAGGCGATACCCTATATTTGTATTTGGGCGTCGCTGATGAGGTGGTTAGTGCGGTCCTCGTGCGAAATGACAGTTATGTTCATCACCCCGTATTCTTCATCAGTCATGTCTTGATAGACGCCAAGCTACGATACGCTCGCATTGAAAAAATAGCATTTGCGTTAGTACAGGCAACGCGGGAAATGGATCGGTACTTTCAGGCTCACCCCGTCATCGTGCTTACAGATCAACCATTGAAAAGGATTTTCAGAAAACTTGAGTCCTCAGGAAGGATGCTAATTTGGGCCATTGAACTTGAGCAGTACAGATTACAGTATAAGGCCCGACCATCTATAAAAGCTCAAGCGCTAGCAGACTTCATAGCAGAATATACGTTTACGCAAGATCCATTGACGGGACCTACCAGAAGATGAAAAGGATGATTTGGATCTTCCATTCCCGGAAACCTACACTGACCTATGGGTTATCCATGTGGATGGTGCCAAGGATTAAGAGCTAGCTGGAGATAGAATTTTTATGACCGGGCAACACGGTATACAGATACGATATGCCATCCGAATCTTACAACCGTTATCTAACAACGCGACAGAATATGAGGCGTTGCTAGCTGGACTCAGAATAGGAAGAAGTTTCTCCACCAAAGTTATACATGACACTGGAATGATGAGAGACTTGCGACTAAAGATATGTGGAGATTCCAAATTAATAATAGACCAAGTCTTGGGGAACTCTCAAACCAGAGAGCCCATCATGGTTTAGTATCTCTCTAAAGTGAAACGCGAGTTGATAGAAATAAAGAAAAGTGGCATGCATGTCATCTTTGAGCATATCCCTCGAGAGGATAACGCTGAGGCAGACAACCTCGCTAAAATCGTAGCAAAAATGGAAGCGTCCATACCTAAGGGCGTGTACTATGGGGAGATATATGTGCCTTCTTTCATGGAAGAACAAGTGTCACTTTATGTCGAAGAAATTGAAAATGATTGGCGAATCCCCGTAATAAAATACTTGAAGCACGATGAACTACCTGCAGAGGACGCCAAAAAGAGAAAAGTCTTGAAACAAGCGGCACAGTGCACATATTATGACGGAGAACTGATTCGGAGAGGCTTCTCTCATCCAGCCGCAAAGTGCATAATGGAGCAAGAAGGCCTCCACACTTTGTCTGAAATCCATGAAGGGATATATGGCATGCATGTGTCCGGTGGCACCATGGCCGCGCAGGTTTTTTGGACGGGATTCTATTGGCCCACCATTCGTAGGGACTGCGATACCTTCGTACGAACTTGTCAGAAATGTCAGGAATTTGCTAAGATTCCCCGACGACCTGCCATGGAAATCTCCGAGATTGTTGCTCCTTGCCCGTTTGCTAAGTGGGGAATTGACATTTTAGGCTCGTTTCCAAAATCCAGGTCTCAGCTAAAATTTGTAGTCGTGGCGGTGGACTACTTCACGAAATGGGCAGAAGCGGAAGCGGTAGCCATCATCACAATAGAAAATATTTGGTGTTTCTTCAAACACCAAGTCATTATGCGATTCGGTGTACCTCGCGTATTAGTCAGCGATAATGGAACATAATTTACGAGTCAGTTTTTTAAAGATCAGTGCGCGGAATTTCAGATCGAACAAAGGTTCTCTTCCGTAGCACATACGCAGACTATTGGTCAAGTGGAGGTAACCAAGCGCAGCTTCCTTAGCGGCATCAAGAAGAACTTGGAAGGTTCTAAAAAGAAATGGGCAGATGAGTTACCATACGTGATGTGGGCGTATCACATGACCGTCAAAACCAGCATAGGGGACACCCCTTTCGCGTTAGCTTTCGGCACCGAGGCCGTCACCCCAGTAGAAATTGGCACCTTGAGCTTGAGGGTGGCATACTTCAAAGAAGAAATAAATGAAGAGAGGTTACGGGCTAACCTCGACGCGTTACCAGAATTACAAGAGGAAACCCTTTTGAAAATGCTACACTATAAGAGAAAAATAGCGCGTTATCACAATAGATGCGTTAAGGAAAGATTTCTGAAACTAGGAGACCTAGTGCTCAGGGATAAATGAGCAGCCGGACAACGAATGTGGAAACTTAGTCCAAATTAGGACTACCCATATCGCGTCACCCGCGTTATCGGAAAGGGAGCATATCACTTGGAAACACTTGACGGTACTCCCTTACCAAACTCTTGGAACATAGCTCGTTTGAAACTATACCATGCTGGAATCTAATACATTATCTGCACGTTTGAATTACGTTATTAATAACATATGTTAACGATCGAATCGAGAATATTCTCATATATTCTTGCGGATGATTACATGCAGATAATGAAGGGTGCCAGTAGTGAAAATCCTATCCTTGTGACCGCTCCTGATCAGACGGCTCACTAAGACGAGACACGCCCTGGCATACTCAAAGATTCAACATCGGGAGTGAAAATCCTATCCTTGTGATGACCAGGCTAGCACAGACGGCTCACTAAGACGAGGCATACCTCATCACCTCTGGAAGTGAAAATCCTACCCTTGTGATGACCGGGCTAACACGGACGGCTCACTAAGACGAGGCACGCCCTAGAGGAATAAAACTCCACCTCCGGGAGTGAAAATCCTATCCTTGTGATGACCGGGCTAATATAGACGGCTCACTAAGACGAGGCACGCCCCGGGGCCTCTGGGAGTGAAAATCCTATCCTTGTGACCACTCCTGATCAGACGCCTCACTAAGATGAGGCATACCCCAGAGGAATAGAACTCCGTCCTGGAAGTGAAAATCCTATCCTTGTGACGATTGCGCTAATACAGGCATCTCACTAAGACGAGGCACGCTCCAGGAAAGTGAGGAATCGATGCCCGAAGTGAAAATCCTATCCTTGTGATGACCGCGCTAATACAGGCGTCTCACTAAGATGAGGCATGTTCCGGGTCGATCGAGAGAAGTTGAAATAAATTGCAATATCCTAGCAAGTAACCAGATGGGAAATACCTGGTGAAGTCGACTGGTGGAGAAAGTGATAAGAGCAACACCAACAACACCTCGATACAGGCGGGTGAATGCCGATTGATGTTTACTGTTACATGTTATCTTACTGACATACTAAAGCAATAATTGAGAATGTGTAGGAAAATCATGGAAACATCAAAACAATAAAGAGACTGGCGCCCGTGAAGGCGATAATACCACATGGTCCGTTGTCAGGGCTCGCGGGATAAGAGAACCATTAACAGTAAACGCCTTGTTATTCTGGTTTGAGAAACACCGTCAATTATTCTCACACAAAGGATGTTTCTACATCTATCTACATGGCATTCCTTATCGATGATAAGAAATATTTACATCAAGACAGTCTCGATATGGAAATCCGTGCTCGGGAAGTCATCCCACTGACTATATATATAGCGATAACACCACGATATTCTCTCTCGCGAACACAGATCGCACACTACATATCGCGGGTAATATCTGTTATACCATCTCATTGTCATGAGTTTTATCTTTTATCTGTTATCTGCTGAATAGTGGGCAGCATTATTCTATCCTGGTGCGCATGTGTAGTTATGTCACGCTATTCTATTCTATTCTGGCACAAAATGCACATGCCTAGGCATGTCGCGATATCTTGCAGAATGCCCATTATGCATATTTATAATTTAACAAGAGTGTATACTATCTCCACTGAAGTTCTACATTTTGCCGTGTTCTGGCGGCCCTGCAGGCAACGTTCAGGTCTTTTGTTAATGTCAGTATCGACATCATTATCTTACCGTGAGAATTCGAAAAAGAAACAGTATGAAGAAGATCAACCACAAAGGCAGTCAACAAGCGAAATACATATATAATTGTTTAAAAACCCCACCAAAGGATTACAAAAGGTAGAAGGATCCAAGAGCAAGAACAAAAAATGGGACGATACCTAAAATTCAAAAAGGGTGGCAAAAATGCCTACAGTGCCGGTTCCCTGCTATCTCTCTGTCCCTCCTAACTCTTTGACTTTGCCATGTAAAAATTGTGATCTGAAAGGACCGTCGACTTCTCCAGAAAAGCTCAAGTAAGGTCCTCACCACGAAACATCTCTTCCCCATGAAGGCCCACAAAACAGTCAGACATAACGTCCACGGTCATCTCGACATACCACTTGTACTCCTCCACCGATTCCTTCTCTAGCGCGGCATTTCTCCCTTTTCTGCCACTAGTTCGGCGTTAAGTGATGCTACCTTAGTAGCTTCCCGCTCGGTAGCATCTTTCAGCTCTCTCAGCTCTTTTTTAACGTATACCAAAGCTATCGCCAGACTCTGGCATTCTCCCGTAAGCTTTTCTTTTTCTTCCCGCTCTTTAGAAAGCTTTTCGGAAACCTGGTGGTAGGCGTTATGCAGCTCGTTGGAGGAAGAAGTAAGGGAGTTAACTTTCCTTGTCATGTGCCGGACCCAGTAGTGAAAGTTCTGGAAAGCAGCAAACATGTTGGAGCGTACTGAATCCACCTGCTCCTCGGGAGTCTTAGAAAGAAATGTTTCCTCCTCCTCCGGGGACGATAACACATGAGAGGCCACTAAAGACGAAATCCGAGAGGAACCACTAACCCCTGTAGCCGCAAACCCAGCCCTGCGCACATTACCCAGGTCGATTTGATGGGTAACGGGCCCAGACTCGGATAACGAACCCAAATCAACCATAAGACGGGGCATCGCAATCCCTCCCTCAGAAATAGGACACGACGGAGCACTCGAGGGAACAAAGTATAAAGTAGTCGGGGACGGAGGATGGCGAGAAGAGGTTCCCATGCCAAGCCCAAAAGAATCATAAGGGTGGTAGCCTGGAAAATCGCCCTTCGTTAAGTCCCTAATGAAGCCCATAACTTGGGAAATGGAAGGAGGAGGCGACGTGCCAAAGGAATTGGGCGAAATGTGAAGGGGCCCGGTAGCGCCCGCAGTCCCCAACGGGTCAAAAGACTGATCACCAGATGGCACCTCAGAAACAAAGGCGGCGACGTCCCCCTCTTGATTGATGACAATACCAGCCGGTAAGCTTACAGACCCCTCGTCATGTCGTGCCCTCTTACGACTCGGCAAAATATATATGAGATAAGTTCATGTTGTTTTCTAAAGACGCGGGAGCAGAGGTAGCAGCAGAACCCTGCAGAGAGAAATATTGGGGGAAAATAAGAAGATCGAAGGGAAAAATTAGAAGATGCTAAAAAATACAATGAGGGAGATAACAAAGGCATGAAAGAAGGTGTACAACAGTATCGTTAACCAGCACCTCGAAAGAAATTGCAACGTCAGAAGGAGGAGTAAGAGACGCAACGCCTCTACTCTTCATTTTCTTCTTCTTCCTTCCAACAGGAGCCCTGGAAGAAGACGCCTAAACAGATGTAACAGCGACAGTTGCGGTTGGAACAGAAATGGAAGCAGCGACATCCCCCTCCATGACCTGAGAAGAAGACGCCTGAATAGGACTGATGGCCACAACAAGCGGTACAACGGTATTAACGGCCGCAGCAATAGCAGCAACGACTGCTTTCTCCTTTTCTCTTTTCTTCTGAGCCCTCCTCTCCTGTCTCCTAACGCATTCAGGTTTCCAGCCAGGCTGAGGAGCTGCACAATCGCGAAACAATGTTAGCATTAGTACCCCCGAAACAACAAGGAAAATGACAAAATACTCACTTTTAATACAGGCTCGAATGTCAACCCTGCATGCAACATTGCGAGTATGAACGTGGACGTTGAACTCAAGAAGTTTGTCCAGCCAGCCTTGCTCAGGCGAAGGAAGAGGCTGCCACCTACCCCTAGCCCTATCTCGGATATTATGATTAAAACAGGTCCTCCACCAAGGGCCATGCATATTGATAATAAAGAATCCTTCTTTCTAACGCTCGGTGGAAGATTCGAGGTGTAGGAGCTTCCAGGTGAAAGACTTTAATGAATCATCATCATAACGTGGTGATATCGCTACTACACCCATATGACTATATAATTGGAAAAGCGATTTAAGTAGTAAAAGGGAAGGAGAGGCGATTCCCTTGTGTTTACACAGTTGTATAAACGCGTGAACACAACAATGCGTGTTAGGACTCAACTGGGCAGGGTTCAAATCAAGATCGACAAGTCATTGTTCCACTAATGGTTCAAGAGGAAAATGAAAACCATAGCTAAACATCTTGGCATACAAAATCCTATGGTTGCCGGACAATTCACTATTAAGGCGGAGTGAATTGGGGGCAACATCAACCGAACAACCCTTGGGAATGCGGGCATTATATTCACTCAACCTCCGCTGGAGCATGGCTGGAGAAGTGATATTGCTAACAATATTTTTGATCTTTTCCTCCCCAACAGACTTGGGCCGAAGGTCAGCCATAGAGAAAAATTAAAAAGATGAAGAAAGAAGTGATAGAGAAGAATAAAAGTACCTTTCCAAAGAGAAACTCAGAACACCTAGGTGATGAAGAGAAAAAATGCAAGACGGCTTGGGATGATATGCAGAAAACTAGATAATAAAAGAAGGAAAAGAAGCATGTGACAAATTTTATAACCCTAGCGGTTAATCAAAACGACTGTTGAAACGGTCGTAGCGAGTGAGGCGTCTGGAGGAAAAAACACAAGTAAGAAGTACAATTTTAGGGAAGTGAGGAGACGCTTCGCTTTTGTCATTCCCTAGGAGACGCCAACCCTTAGCGCCTCCACGAAAGGACACGTGCACTCTGACCATCATGACTTCTCTCCTCGCATTAATGAGGGATTATTGAGCATTAAATGCACTGAAAAGTGGAATCTATTTTCAATCCAAGGCAGGCGCGATAACGTGATTATCAAGATAACGCGAGACAACGTTAGCTCAGTTGGCAATCGCAGAGATAACACAAAGAAGAAAGATAAACACTACAAAGATCAATTACTATTTAAAAGATCGGGCGTTATTATTACAAAGGAATGACATTAATGTTCAAATCAAGAAAGAGACAATGATTAATAAAGGGGGACGGAACCTTTCGCCCCCTCTGCGGCATCCGAATCACCCGATAACGGAAGCGTCTCGATATCGCTGTCGTCGTCTACTTCTTCTTCCAAGGAAAGGAGACCCTCTTTGCTCCCCACAATCTCACTCAGTTTCGCAGAAGTATACTCAGCCATTTTGGTAGGATCAAAGGTCCTACTACGATAATGATCCTCGAACCCGGCGTTAAAGGCCCACGTGATCTTCTTCCACCAATTAATCCTCGACGGGACCTTGGCCAAGTCCGCGTCACGAGCCGATATCTCTTCGCGGAGAAGAGAGTTTCTCTTATTAGCTGCCACCAACGCAGCCTCCGGAGCCTCAACGCTAGCCTTTCCCTTGGATCTTTCTCTTGCTAAATCCGCGTCGCGAGCCGACATCTCCAAACGAAGTAGAGAATTTTTCTTGTCATTAGCTACCAATTCAGCCTCCAGGGTTTCAATTTTGGCTTTCCCCATGGATTTTTCTCTGGCAAGGTCAGCACGGCAACCATTTAGCTCTGCCTGAGTACGGCTCTGAAGTTGCGTTAACCTCTTCGCTTTGGCCAAGGCATGGTCGAGCCGTGCCTTTAAGTCGGAAGAACCCTGGAGCTTGCTACCATGAGCCTTGATGAGATAATTAAATTGACGGAAATAAGCCAAAGAGTTATTCAAAACACGCGCGCACTGAATGTCGGGCGGAAGCTGTAATAATTATTCCTCGTCTTCGGGCAGACCGAACATGTCACCCACTAAAATAGTTGTGGGTTGATCTCGTGATAACGGGTCCGACACCCCTAGAGCACGAAGCTCGTCAGTTCCCAATTTAGATAGATCCAACCGATAAGAAGGAACCTGATAGCATGTTTCATGACCTAGATTTTACCCTCTTTTGTAGCCTTTTCGGGGGCTTCATGTTGCCATTTGACCCTTATTACGATCTTATTTGCAGAATGGCATCAAAAGAGGGAAAAGAGCAAAAAGAAGCAATTTCGGAGCAATTCTGAGGAATTCCAGCTTCAAGGCCTAGAAGAGAGGATGCTTTCAAGGCCTCGACGCGAACCAGACCAGTGCGCTGTCTCTAGGTCTCGACAGCTCCGCATCTTCCTCCAAAGAAAGCATCTTTAAAGATCCGCACGGAATCCCATGCGCTTCTAGAAGGCAGCAACGTGGCAGGAATCCCAGATTATTCCTTTTGCAAGGACATGTGCTGTCACCTCCTCATTGCCCTTATCTATTTTGTCTCCTAGCTAGTATTAGGCTATAAAAGCATAGTGCTAGGGTTTTTGTAAGGACGGCTGGTCCTAAGGATATTTTCTTACATTAATTTCAGCACACATTCTCTTAGGATAATCTCCTCTCTTGAAGAACAGCCTTTATGATTCAGCTCTCCTTTGATTATTAATTAATCCATCGGTTCCTTCTAATCCTTTGCTATTTCCTTTTTTTATTTTATGACTACTTATATCTATTGTTTATATTATAGTATGAGTAGCTAAACACCACCCTTCTTAGTGAAGGGTGTTTAATGGGTTGAAAAGGTTTGGCTAAGAGGTCTAATGCATGCTTAATATATTCTCTTGTTCACATGACTATTTACCGATTTAATTCCATGCTTGCTTAGGAATATTAATGGCTTGATCATCTGTTAGTATGCCTACGTGATTAACGTCATATTCCAGGGTTATACCTGACGTGAAGCCCTGGAATTGGAGCAGACACCTAGGGGAGGCAGCGCGAGAGGCCTCACCTAGGGGTAAACTGTCATCTAGGGTATGCAATACGGGTCTGACAAGCTGAGCTATTGCGCCCTAGATCTGTCTTACCTCTCCTTCATGGGCGTTCAGAGTTAGCCTCCCTACTTCGAGCCCTAGACAGGCCGGACGGTCAAGGCTGCTTCCTGATGACAAGGGAAGTAGCTGGGAGGATGGCTGAACGTCAAGGTCACCTCATATGTGGAAACGGGGGGTGACTTCTAGCTACGAAGGTAAGTAGGGGATGCGGTGTGGAAACGCGGTCCCTATAGCAGGTCTGTACATGAGTCTGGAATATTTTTGCACCAATGACTAGCCAACCTAGAAAACAACCCAAAGGAACACCTCTCGCTAAGATCTATTCTCATCTGATTAATATCTCTTTTACTACGTTTCTAGCCCTCGAAGTGTTTACATTTCTTGCCCTGGATTACATTTTGCTTTCATGCCCTAGATAAATACTTTACAATTTTGTTTTGTTAGCTCCCACACTCTGCGTTGGTTAATTTATTAGCCAACATTAAACCCCCCCCAGTGTTACTACAATTCGGTCTGTTGCATATCACCTTGTCATACATCTACATTAGCAAACCTGTCCTTCAATCTCTGTGGTTCGACCCTGTCTTACCCCTATACACATTTAATTGTGCATCTAGGCACCAGGAAAATATATTATATTTGAGTGACGATCAAATTTTGGCGCCGTTGCCGGGGATATGAACGGTACTAATTTTGTTTCTGTTTTTCTTGTATGACCAGGAGGTCTGCCCCAGATCTGGTCCCTCTAGACCTCGAGTTGACCAGGACGGAAAGAGGACTTCGGAGGCAAGCTCAAGGAACATCTGCTCATCGTAGAGTAATTCCACATCCTGCCCTCGACGGATCCCCTACCAACTTGGCTGATCAGGAACACCATCATTACATAGACATGACCTTCCTTCACGACAACCAACACCAAATCCCACCAGACCATCTCGATTTACTTGAAATGGCTGATCTAGCCGACCACAACAATCATGACGACCAAGAGCGTCATGAGAACCCACCACCACCACCAATACCAGACCAACAAACTATTGACAACTTCCATGCAACTCCCGATATGGCAAGCAGCTGCATTGACTGGCCTAACGTCCCCCATGACTGGACTCTTAAGTCAGCCGTACTTCATCATCTGCCTATCTTTCGGGGGGTAGCCAAGGAGAATGCCCTTCGTCATCTCCAACAGCTCCATTCAATTTGCGAGGCCATGAAACCTGCTAACGTCAGTATTGAGCAAGCCAAGCTTCGCGCATTCCAGTGGTCTCTCAAAGATGATGCCCTTGATTGGTATTATGACCTTCCAGCAAGATCTATTCGCTCTTGGACGGATATGTCAAAAATCTTCACTGAAAAGTACTACCCTACTTCTATCTCTAACACTACACGCAAGCAACTAGTTTCCATAGTTCAGAAGAAGGAGGAAACCCTGGCCCAGTACTACGAAAGATTTTAGAAGATGCAGTCTAATTGCCCAGCCCACAACCTTACCGAACACGCTCTTGTTCAGTACTTTTGTGAAGGCCTCCAACCTCATGACAAGGCATTGCTAAATGCAGCTGCCAATGGTTCCCTGACTGCCTTGACCCCGAAAGCAGCTCGAGCTACAATAGAGCTCATGGCCAAGAATGCCTCTGATGACCTTACCAACAATCCAGACCAGGATGTCCAAGTAGCAGCCCTTCAGAAACAGATATCGTCCCTTACGGGGATGTTTCAGAATTTCATAACATCACAACCCGCACCTGTCAAAGCTTGCCAAATATGCAATTTCGTGGATCATGCCACTGATGCATGCCCCCACATTCCAGAAGAAATTCAAGTAAATGCTGCTGGCCAATTCATTCCAGTCCAATATGCTCAAAATTACAACCAAGGGTGGAAACAGCCAAATCCAGGGTGGGTACCAAACAATCAACTTTCGGGACCTAGCCACCAACCACACCAGAATCCATATGGAAACCCCCCGCCTAACATGCCAAACTTCAGACCTCGACCCACATATCATCAACAGCAGTACCAACGCCAACCTCCTCAAGATCAAACCTTTGTCCAACCTCCAGATCAGACTTTTATCCAGCCCCCGAAAGCTGAAATACCCAGGAACCCCGAACAGCAAAAAGAAATCGATGATCTCAAAAAGCAGATGCGCAATCTGACTGCCCAACTCCAGGAAGTAACAAACCATGGCAGATTGCCACCTCAAACAGAAGTAAATCCAAAGCACAATGTCTGCGCATTGACTCTGCGTAGTGGAATGACCCTGAACTCACCTGAGCTTCCAGCCCCCGATGCTGAAAATACACCCGAGGCCGAGATTCGGCCCAAACCCAGAACTAAACTTCCCAAAGTCCCTAGATTCGTGGAAGTCAAAGAGGATAGAATCCGCTCTCCGAGAGGTTCACCACGAAATGACCCAAACCCACCAGAATTTACTCAAGAATACATCCATAAGATTCTCGAGCCCCCGTTCCCTCATAGATTGGTCAAGGCCAAGAAAGATAAGGAAGACCGAGATATCTTTGAGATGTTCAGTAAAGTGGTTGTCAATATTCCTCTCCTCCAGGCCGTGAAAAATGTCCCTCGCTATGCCAAATTCTTGAAGCAACTGTGCACTAACAAAAACAAGTTCGCTGAAGTCAACAAGATCAGCATAGGAGCCAGTGCTTCCGCGCACATCCAAAGCAGAATTCCTCCAAAATGTAAAGACCAGGGCATGTTCATTATCCCTTGTCGAATAGGCGCAGTTGATATTGGAAAAGCCATGTGTGATCTCGGCGCAGGAATTAATGTGATGCCCTTGATAATCTACAACAGTCTAGCTCTCGAACCTCTAGTTCCCATAGACCTGGCTATCCATCTCGCGGATCGTTCCATCATTTACCCCGAAGGGATTATCAAAGATGTTCTAGTCCAAGTGGGAGAATTCTTGTTCCCTGCTGATTTCTACGTAATTGCAATAGAAAATGAGGACTCCACCAAGTCCACTGATGTTCTTCTAGGCCGTCCATTTTTGGCCACGGCCCGAGCCAAGATTGATGTTCATGATGCCATCATTTCTCTCGAATTTGATGGAGAGATCATCAAATTCAATATGCTAGAGGCCATGCGATACCCTTCTGAATTT
Organism: Viola odorata; assembly: GCA_963691705.1. Lineage (NCBI taxonomy): Eukaryota > Viridiplantae > Streptophyta > Magnoliopsida > Malpighiales > Violaceae > Viola > Viola odorata. The sequence continues at coordinate 47,220,532 of OY829543.1, read as the reverse complement.
TCTAGTGTGAATTATATTGATATTGTTGATCCCCTTGTAGGGGAAATTGATGAAATGTATTCTACTGACCCCTTGCATTTTGCCCTTGACAGGAGTCTGACACCCGCTCTTCTAGATGTCGTGGCCTCGACAATTTCCATTCCATCTGAGTTACACTCTGTCGTCGCTGACCTAGAAGAATGCCCTGTCACTCAGTATGAGCCACCAGCGCAGTCCCCTGACTACGAAGGCCATGTTAAATTAATTCCATCAGTTGATCAGGCTCCAGCCCTAGATCTTAAACCTTTGCCTTCTCATCTAAAGTATGCTTATCTGGGTCCCGATAACTCTCTACCTGTTATTATCTCCAACAAGCTTCGAGACCACGAAGAGTCCCAACTGCTTTCTTTGCTGAAAAACTTCAGACAAGCCATAGGATGGACCATTGCAGACATCAAAGGTCTATCCCCAGCATTGTGTACTCATCACATCCACCTGGAAGATGCAAGCAAGACCATTCGCCAGCCCCAGAGACGCCTTAACCCGCCTATGATGGAAGTGGTGAAGAAAGAAATTCTTAAGTTGCTAGACGCAGGAGTTATCTATCCCATCTCAGATAGCCCTTGGGTCAGCCCTATCCAGGTCGTGCCCAAGAAAACAGGCCTCACAATCATCACCAGCCAAGATGGCGAATCCATTCCTACCCGGATCCAGAATGGGTGGAGAGTGTGCATCGATTACCGCCGACTGAATGCTGCCACCAGAAAAGACCATTTCCCCTTGCCCTTCATCGATCAGATGCTGGAACGTCTCGCAGGAAAGACCCACTATTGCTGCCTAGACGGTTACTCTGGTTTCCACCAGATCCCGGTTGCTCCTGAAGACCAGGAAAAGACTACCTTTACCTACCCTTTCGGGACCTTCGCATATAGACGCATGCCCTTCGGCCTGTGCAACACTCCTGCCACTTTCCAGCGCTGTATGGTTAGCATTTTCTCTGAGTTAGTCGAAGACGGAATCGAGGTCTTCATGGATGACTTCACCGTCTATGGAAATTCCTTTGACGAATGCATGAGCAATCTGAAGAAATGTTTAGAGCGCTGCATAGAGACAGACCTTGTCCTGAATTTTGAGAAATGCCACTTTATGGTGGATCGAGCCCTGGTGCTAGGCCATGTTATATCAGCCAAAGGGATTGAGGTCAACAAAGCAAAAATCGAAGTGATAGAGTCCCTGCCCTATCCTTCTTGTGTCAGAGATGTGAGATCTTTTCTAGGCCACGCCCGATTCTACAGACGATTTATCAAGGATTTTTCAAAAATCACTCAACCAATGTGTCGCTTGCTCCAGAAAGACACGATCTTTGATTTTAATGAGGCGTTCAAAGACGCTTTTGAACTTCTCAAGAAAAAACTTATCTCGGCCCCGATCATTCGTGCCCCCGACTGGACATTACCTTTCGAGGTCATGTGTGACGCCAGCAATCAAGCCCTGGGCGCCGTCTTGGGTCAGAGGAAGGAGAAGGAGACCCATGTGATTTATTATGCTTCCAAACTACTAGACCCAGCCCAGCAGAATTACACAACCACAGAAAAGGAACTCCTGGCTGTTGTCTATGCCCTAGACAAGTTCAGGCAATATCTCCTATGCACTCATGTCCTCATCTATTCGGATCATTCTGCCCTTCGGTGCTTGCTGACCAAAGCAGATGCCAAGCCACTACTTATTCGATGGATCTTACTTTTGCAAGAGTTTGACATAGCTATCAAAGATAAAGCGGGAAAAGAAAATCTTGTGGCAGACCACTTGAGCAGACTTCCAGCCCAAGAAGATAATTCGCTTGAACCCATCCGAGATACTTTTCCAGACGAGCGACTATGTCTAGCCCAAGCTGTCTATTCCCCTTGGTTCTCAGATATTGCAAACTTTTGTGCCACTGAAACTTTTCCAGCCGATGCCTCCCCTTCCGAATGCAACAAAATCTGAAGGCGAGCCAAATACTACATTTGGGACAACCCCTATTTATGGAAACATTGCTCGGACTAAATAATTCGAAGATGTGTGACCATGGATGAGGTGCCCTCGATCCTTAAATTCTGTCATTCTGAAGGAGGACATTTCGCGGCTAAGAAAACTGCCCTGAAAGTCCTAGAAGCTGGCCTTTACTGGCCAACCATTTTCAAGGACAGTTACATGTATTGCGCTTCGTGCCCCCGATGTCAGGCCACTGGAAATATAGGGGCCAGAAATCAGATGCCCTTGACTAACATCATCACTTGCGAGATCTTCGATATATGGGGTATCGACTTCATGGGTCCCTTTCCCAACTCTTTTGGCAATATCTACATCCTTCTAGCAGTCGATTATGTTTCCAAATGGGTAGAAGCCAAAGCCACTCGGACGGATGATTCTAAGGTGGTTGTGAACTTTCTTCGTACCCATATCTTCAATCGGTTTGGCACCCCTAGAGCCCTCATCAGTGATAGAGGCACCCACTTCTGCAACCGTGTCGTGACCTCGCTCTTAGCAAAATATAGAGTCCACCATAGAACTTCCACTGCCTATCACCCTCAGACCAACGGACAAGCCGAGGTCTCGAACCGTGAGATCAAGTCCATCCTTGAGAAGACTGTCAGCCAGTCCCGAAAAGACTGGAGCTTGAAATTAGATGATGCCCTCTGGGCCTACCGAACAGCTTTCAAGACCCCGATAGGAATGACCCCATACAGACTTGTTTATGGCAAACCATGCCATCTTCCAGTAGAGATAGAGCATAAAGCATTCTGGGCCATCCGAAAGGTGAATACAGATCTAGGCCTCGCAAACCAGCACCGCCGTTTGCAGATCCAAGAGCTAGAAGAATTGCGCGACGATGCTTATGAAAATGCCCTACTCTACAAGGGCAAAACAAAAGCTTTCCATGACCGTCACCTTCGTCCCAAAAACTTTGTAGTTGGACAGCAAGTGTTGCTATACAACTCGCGCCTACGCCTCTTTGCTGGGAAATTAAAATCTAAATGGTCAGGACCTTTCGTTGTCACGACAGTTTACGGCCATGGGGCAGTAGAGATCCAAAATCCAACAATAGGAATTATCTTTAAGGTTAATGGCCAACGCCTTAAACCCTTCTACGAAGGATTTCAGCCCTCGACAGTTGAAGAGGCCATGGTGGACGTGCCACCTTCCCAGACCTAGATTCGTGTTGAACATCGAGGTCCCGACGCATAAACAGACCACATTGGAGGCATTCTACATGCCATCCGCACCCTTTCTCTCTCCCTTATCTTTTCGGATTCTCTGATTTTATTTGATTTTGTTTTATTTATTGTAATTATCCTTTACCTTTCCCTTTCCCTAGGATTTTATTCTTTTTAATTAACGTTAACTCACCTTTATTCTCTCTTTTTGTCCATATCTCTATTTGTACCAACTGCCTTTTTGAAATTTAAAATTGGCTATCCTTTTTTGGCAGTTGAGGTACGCACGGATCAACGTGCTCCACCCCCAAGGTGACGCGTGGCCTGTCAAGCCGCAGAAGGCGCAGGCCTCATCAAGAGTAAAGCTGTACCATTTATTGCCAGCTGCGATTTTACTCTCTCTCCCACGCTCCCACCTTATTTTTCACTCATCACTGCCAAACCCATCACTTTCACCCTATCTCCCTCACCAAACACGCAACCCTACCAATCTCTCCACTACCATCTTCTTCACTTCACTGTCTTTCTTCCACCTTTAATGGCACCCAAAACTAAAAAGCCAGCCCGCAAAAGCGCAAAGCCAGTGGACACCTCCAGTCCTGTTCCTTCCAGATCTAGGTCACAGTCCGCTACCCCTAACTCAGCTTCATACAAAACCGCAACACCACCATCAACCAACCCACGTCCTCTTCCCTCTCCTCCGCCGGTCTCACCTGCAGCCGTTGAGCAGCCCCGAGAGTTTACCTCGGTGGATGATGAGCTGGAAATCACAGAGTCCGTTCCTCCTACCACCACAACCACTAGAGGTGGCCGTGTGGTGAAGCTCCCTCCCGGATCGTCCACTGCCGGATCTAAGCCCAAGAAGCAGTCCGCCTCTGCCAAGCAGTCACCTCTTGACGCGGCAGTTGACCGATTTTTATCTCCCCAGCCTGTTTTGACAGCGGAGCAAGTCCTCAAGGACATCCTCATCTCCGATGAAGATGCCGAGGCCATGGATGAGCAAGTTGAGACTGATCTTGGCCAGGAGAACGAAGACCCCGAAGCTATGGAGGAAGGAACTGGAGAAAGTGGAGAAGCTGAGAGCAGCGGAGGGAACGAAGAAGAGGAAGATATCCAGGCCCAGGAAGCTCTGGAAGAGGAAGAGAGGAAGAAACAAGCAGCCGCAGCAGCATCAGCAGCCAAAAAGGGCAAATCCAAAGTTCCGGCCAAAGCGGAACGGCCAGCTGCAGCCGAGACACCAGTGGGGCAGAAGAGGAAACTTTCATCTTCCACTGCCGTCAAGCCCTCGACCTCCAAGAAGTTTCGAGCCCTCGAAACGGATGACGATGTCGAGGCCGAGACTCCTGCACCTTCATCAGTCCTCAAATCGAACGCCCAACAGGTGACTTCTGACCTTTCTTCACCCCATGAATGGATTGTGTTTAATGATAAGCCATCCCTAGATAAGTTGAACATGCTGAATTCCAAAGGCGTTAGCTCTTGTGCGCGCCTGGATTTTGATTTTCTTGCTAAGATGGGTGTTGAGTCTAGGATCAGGGAGTATGTGGCCAACATCGGTTGGGAGTCTCTGTTCTATTTGGAACATCCGACCTTTGTTGAGCTTTCCCTTGAGTTTTTCACTACTTTTTGGGTAGAGGGCACATTTAGGCCCAAGGGCAAGGTCGGTCCAAATTCTTCCACCCCTGGTCTTATCAACTTTAAGCTAGCTAACAAATGGGAACACCTAACTCTAGGAGAATTTAATTATTGGTTAGGTTTTGTTAATGATGATGAGTTGAATACCCCTCGTTATAAAAATGCTTTGACTGTTATACCTGCTGTTTTTGATGCTACTGCTGCTTTTCGTGAGCTCACTGGTAAAAATGATATTAAGTATGACACTAAAGGTAGTAAAGCCCATGAAATCCTTGATCCTGCTTTGCGTATCCTACACAGATATCTAGCCCTCACCTTTTCAGCACGATTTGGTTCGTCAGGGTAGGTATCTGTGCAGGAACTTTTCTTTCTATGGTGCATGAAGCACAAACGTAGGGTCAATCTTGGTTTTTGGGTAGCTTCGGGTATTTTGCATGTATTAAATGGTGGCCGTGGGCCTATTTTTGGATCCCTTATCTCCTTGCTTGCTGTCAAAAAGAGAAAACTTAACCTGTATGATTGTAATCTTTCTGAGCCCCTAGCATTCAAGGATCTGGATATCCAGACCTTGGATGTCATGGGTCATTTATGCATCATAAGGGGTGTTTTGAGTTTTTATCCAGGTTGTGCCCCAGCTTCGGAGAAGGTTTTCGGGACCAAGAATGGTGGCATTTTTGACTACCCAGATCTTTCAGACCCCAACGCCAATGTCGCGCATCGAGCCCCCGAAAAGCAAGTGCGCGATGCGGAAGCAGCTAGGCCAGGACAGAATGCAGCAAGTCAACCCTCGACTCCCCCCGTTGTCTATGACCCAACCCAGACACGGCTGCTCCAACTAATTCTGCGAGAAGTTCAGGCTTTGACGGCTGAAGTTGCTCGCAGGAATTTGCCACCCCAGTAGCCCGCCCCCGAACACTTCCATTTTTCCAGCCCCCGAAAAGGGGCACTGAACAATTTACTGCTTTTTGTTTAATTATTTTTGTACTCAACTACTTTTTATGATCTCCCCGCATTGAGGAAAATGCGCTGCCTAAGTGTGGGGAGGGATTTATATTTGCTATGTTGCATGATTGCATGTTTAAATTCTCGTTTGTTGCATGACTGCATGATTTTCGGATTTTATTTTTCGGAATTTTCATTTTAGCCATGCTAGGAAAATTTTTCCCACTGCCAGTTTTCAAACCCTTGTTCATAACATGCATCTTTTGCTTTCGATACACAGAAAAAGCATGACACCCATCGCATCTGCACCTAAGCATGCATTTTTATGGCCTGCTAACCCTTATATCCATATCTAGACCACGACACCAGTAGTCATGATTTGAACCCGCGAGCATACTTGAGCTTCATGCCTGTTATTCTTTGAGCGAAAATGCTTAGCTAGGCACAGTCTAGGTTTGCACTATATCCCTGGGTATAGTCACTGTTAGGACATGGGAAAGCTTAGATAGGACGAAAAGCTTCGCATCAATGTCTCTTTGTTTCTCTTCTCCCCCTCTCTCTGTCTTTTATTTTCGAGCCCCCGACATTCCCCTTCCTTTCATATTCTTTCCTGACCATTCGTATTTTCTTGATCTTTTTCCCTGGCAGGTGAGGTAGCAATTATTGAGGGTAACGTCGAGGGCTAGACACCCGAAGAACGCACAGACAAGTTCAAGTGTGGGGAAGCAGGCAAAAGCAAAAAGACTTCAGAGCAGAAAGCAGAGATCTAGGGCAAGAAAAAGCAGAAAGCCGAAAAAGAAATTCAACGCATTTCAAGCCCTAGATCATTCCAAAGCTTCGAGCCCCAGAAAAGTTCAAGTGTGGGGAAGCGAAAAAGAAGTCACCATCGATGCAGGAAGCAGACCAAGGGAAAGCACCGAACGAAAAACTAAAAGTCCTATGCCCCAGAGGAAGCAGAATTTTGTAACTGCTTCGTACCCCCCCTCTTCTAATCCTTCTAAAAACAAAAACAAAAACAAAAAAAAAAAAAAGAGAATAAAAAGGAGGGGTATTAATCAAGCAAAAAGTGCATCCGCATCCGAAGCCTCCACAGCAAGCAAGTTTTCCTGCCCTCGAAAGAAGACCTCTGTCTAGCCCCCGAAACATCTCGTGCCCTCAATGAAAGCTGCCTTGCCACTTCGCCTTTTTCCCATGCCAGGGAATCCATCCACGTTTTATCTGGTCCTTTCTTTTCTTTCCTTCTTTTCTCCCCTCATTTCTCTTCTATTCATCTCCTACTTCTCTCCTCCACATTTCTAGCTCTTCGCACCCTTTTCTTTCTCTTTGCTGATGCGTAGTCTTTTCCGATCGTTGATTGCCCATGCATGTGTTCTACAGTACTCGGATTGACTTGCAAACCATATGCCTGTGTTGTGTTATTTGCATTCTTGAGTGATAGCCTAAACACGTATTTTATTCTGAGTATGAGTGCAAATACACATCGTTGTGAGGACTGCTGGTGATTAGGTTAGGTATGAGAAAGTCTGCTTGGTAGGGTCGTTATTCTGCCAGCCGGATGTAGGTGCTTTTCTAGGTCTGGATTTGTTTTGTTTGGGTGTTGCTTGTAGGATGGCGTGCCGATTCTGTGTATTGGGATTTGACTATGTATGTTAATGGATAAGGTGGTTTTCTAATTTTGTTTATGCTCGAGGGCGAGCATAGGGGCAGTGTGGGGATGTATGATAGCATGTTTCATGACCTAGATTTTACCCTCTTTTGTAGCCTTTTCGGGGGCTTCATGTTGCCATTTGACCCTTATTACGATCTTATTTGCAGAATGGCATCAAAAGAGGGAAAAGAGCAAAAAGAAGCAATTTCGGAGCAATTCTGAGGAATTCCAGCTTCAAGGCCTAGAAGAGAGGATGCTTTCAAGGCCTCGACGCGAACCAGACCAGTGCGCTGTCTCTAGGTCTCGACAGCTCCGCATCTTCCTCCAAAGAAAGCATCTTTAAAGATCCGAACGGAATCCCATGCGCTTCTAGAAGGCAGCAACGTGGCAGGAATCCCAGAATATTCCTTTTGCAAGGACATGTGCTGTCACCTCCTCATTGCCCTTATCTATTTTGTCTCCTAGCTAGTATTAGGCTATAAAAGCATAGTGCTAGGGTTTTTGTAAGGACGGCTGGTCCTAAGGATATTTTCTTACATTAATTTCAGCACACATTCTCTTAGGATAATCTCCTCTCTTGAAGAACAGCCTTTATGATTCAGCTCTCCTTTGATTATTAATTAATCCATCGGTTCCTTCTAATCCTTTGCTATTTCCTTTTGTTATTTTATGACTACTTATATCTATTGTTTATATTATAGTATGAGTAGCTAAACACCACCCTTCTTAGTGAAGGGTGTTTAATGGGTTGAAAAGGTTTGGCTAAGAGGTCTAATGCATGCTTAATATATTCTCTTGTTCACATGACTATTTACCGATTTAATTCCATGCTTGCTTAGGAATATTAATGGCTTGATCATCTGTTAGTATGCCTACGTGATTAACGTCATATTCCAGGGTTATACCTGACGTGAAGCCCTGGAATTGGAGCAGACACCTAGGGGAGGCAGCGCGAGAGGCCTCACCTAGGGGTAAACTGTCATCTAGGGTATGCAATACGGGTCTGACAAGCTGAGCTATTGCGCCCTAGATCTGTCTTACCTCTCCTTCATGGGCGTTCAGAGTTAGCCTCCCTACTTCGAGCCCTAGACAGGCCGGACGGTCAAGGCTGCTTCCTGATGACAAGGGAAGTAGCTGGGAGGATGGCTGAACGTCAAGGTCACCTCATATGTGGAAACGGGGGGTGACTTCTAGCTACGAAGGTAAGTAGGGGATGCGGTGTGGAAACGCGGTCCCTATAGCAGGTCTGTACATGAGTCTGGAATATTTTTGCACCAATGACTAGCCAACCTAGAAAACAACCCAAAGGAACACCTCTCGCTAAGATCTATTCTCATCTGATTAATATCTCTTTTACTACGTTTCTAGCCCTCGAAGTGTTTACATTTCTTGCCCTGGATTACATTTTGCTTTCATGCCCTAGATAAATACTTTACAATTTTGTTTTGTTAGCTCCCACACTCTGCGTTGGTTAATTTATTAGCCAACATTAAACCCCCCCCCAGTGTTACTACAATTCGGTCTGTTGCATATCACCTTGTCATACATCTGCATTAGCAAACCTGTCCTTCAATCTCTGTGGTTCGACCCTGTCTTGCCCCTATACACATTTAATTGTGCATCTAGGCACCAGGAAAATATATTATATTTGAGTGACGATCAGAACCCCTAGGGGTCCTTGAGGGGAAAGATGGGCGACAAAAGAAGGAGTGGAACTACTGGCAGAATTGTTAACATCAGAAATGGAAGTAAAGAATAACGGCTAAGGAACCCTCACCGGCGGATCAGGAAGGGCACTCAATCTCGGAGGTGGCACTACTACGTTAGGAATATAAGAAAAGATAGAATAGTCGGGGGTGTTAACCGGCGGAAGCAATTCTGTCGCCAAAGGAACTTCAGTGGCCGTTGGAAGAATGACAGTTGACGCCTCGGCAGCCTTGGTCGTTTAAGAAGTACTTGCCATAGTAGTAATGTCAACCCTCACGGTAGGGGCCTCGTCAGCGTTCCCAAAAGAAATATCAGTAGTCTGCCCACTTTTCTCTACTCTGAGTTTCTTTCATTGAGTGGGGGAAGCGTGACGAAGATCTATTTTAGTATCCATATCCTCGCTATCGCTGTCAATTATCCTAGTTACGAGTGAGCCCAAATTTACTTCTAGCAGAGAGTTAGCCTGAGCCAACTCGTTCCTAAACAACACTACCGGGTTTACCTAGACAGCATTAGTAATCTCCCAATTAAAACCCCCATGCCACAAACGTGAAGGCAGTTCGATAATAAAGAAATCGCTCTTCCAATCAGCTACAGTCTCCTCAAAGCCCAAAAACTTCTTCCAGAACGACTGCACGAACGCGTCATTCCACCTCGAGGTAATATTGACCAAACGGTTACGACAATTTAAGCTAAAGAATTTACAGAATAAACTGATGGATGGAGTAAAGATGCCCTTCATCTCGCAAGCACGAAGAAAGGCATAAATTCCACACCAGGAGGAAGGAGTTATCTGAACCGGATTAATATCATATCGGCGCAACAATTTCTCCACAAAAGTATGAACTGGGAAATGAAAGCCATTGATAGCACGTTTCATGGTCATGATTTGACCTTCTTTTCTAGCCCTTTCGGAGGCTTGATTCCACTATTTGACCTTTATTCCAATCTTTATTGCAGATCAGCGTCAATAGAAGGAAAAGATCAAAAAGAAGCATTTTTTGAGTATTTCTGAGGATTTCAAGCTTCAAGGCCTAGAAGATCAGAATGTAGTCGAGCCCTCGAAAGCTAACCAGACCAGTGAGCAGTCTCTCGCCCGCGATATCTCTGCAAAGCCAAAGAGACGAATCTCCAAAGATTCTCACGGGATTCCTTGCATATCTAGAAGATTCTAGAATATTCCAACACGCTCGATGTGCTGTCACCCTCTCCCCTTAGCTGGAATTTGTCTTTTTGTAATACCTTAGTTGGAATTTCTCCTCTTGTGGGCTAGACACTATATAAGCCTCTAGTTTTAGGGTTTGAGGACACACATCACATCTTGTAAATATTTTCTATTCTCTTCTTTTGGGAGCCGCCTCTTTTTCTCCCCTCCTCCTTTTAGAGGAGGCGGATCAGACCATTTCCAGCAGCCATGTACATAAATCGGAGCTTTGCTCCGGCCGGTAATATTTACTAGTTTTCTCCTTTATCTCTTCTTTACTTATTATGCTTTCTAGATCTAGATTTGTCTATTTTCCAGCATGAGTAGTTGATTTGTCTTGTTCTTAGCAAGGTTCTCTGAAGGTTGCAATGGGTAGTTAAGAGGCCTAATTGTGTTTAATATATTCTTATTGTTCTATTTGCTTTTCTGTCATTTTCATGCCCTCGACACCTCTTTAGCAGTGACAGTGTGGGGAGGAGTCTAGGAGGATGACGAAGTGTCTAGGTTACCTCTTTAGCAGTGACAGTGTGGGGAAGAGCCTGGGAGGATGGCAAGGTGTCTAGGTCATCTCTTTAGCAGTGACAGTGTGGGGAGGTGATAGACCCTTATAACATGTCTATGGCATAGAATAGAATATCCTTGAGCCGATGATTATCTAGCCCTCGAGGTCATAGATACTTTCATGCCCTCAACGCAACCCGAGAAAAACCTTTGCTGAGAATCTTTCTTATCTGCTTTCATGTCTTTATTTATCATTCTGTTTATATGTCTTGCCCTTAATTCTTACTTTTAGTGCTTTTTACTTTCGTGCCCTTGAAAACTGCTTTAATTATTTGTCTTGTTAGCTCCCGAATCTGCGTTGATTAATTCCATTGATCAACATAACCCCCCTTTTGGTATTACTATTTTCAGTCTATTTGTCATTGTCATGCATGAAAGTTAGTGTCTTGCCCTAGTCTCCGTGGATCGAACCTCTTACCACTGTCTTCAATCCTTTTTGTTGCATGTGATAAGTTGTAATTGTTTGATCGTGTCCTCAACAATCACGTCATCAAAATGGCGCCGTTGCCGGGGACTAACGGTACTGATTTCTTTCTTTTGTTTGTGTGACCAGGATATCTAGACTGGACAACCAACGTTGTGCCCTCGACGATAACTAAGGCGCTTCGTAGGAGGCAACCCACTTTTCTTTCCTCTTTCCTTTTCCTTTCGGCTTTTATTTTTCTGTATGCCCTTGTTTGAGTCCCTTCTTCGCATTGAGGGCAATGTGTTGCTTAAGTGTGGGGAAGGGACACTTATGTGTTTATGTTTAATTTGGGCAATTTTCTCCGGATTAAATCCTTTGCTAAATTTTGCCACTGCCCAGTTTTCAAAAACCTTTGTGAATAGACACACTTTTGATCACATTTTGCACAAGTATGAACCACCAGCACCTTGTCTAGACCTAGCTGTTCTCATTTTTGCCTGCTGAACTTTATATCCATATCTAGGCCTCGACATCAGTAGTCACAAAGGCACCCTGTGAGCACTTGAGCCTCCACACCTATTTCTTTTCTTGTGTGATTAGGATGCTTTAGCTAGGCACTGGTTGTTCTTGTATGATATCCCTGGGTATAGTCGTTGTTAGACATGGGAAAGCTTAAATGTGACGAAAAATTTCGCATCAATGTCTTTTTCTTTCTTTTCTTCCCCCTCTCCTTCTTCTCTTTTCATGCCCCCAACATTACCCTTCTTTTCATACTCTTTCCTAACCATTTGTATTTTCTTGATCTTTTTCCTTGGCAGGTGAGGTAGCAATTATTGAGGGTAACGTCGAGGGCTAGACATCTAAAAACGTGCACAGATAATTTTAAGTGTGGGGAAGCAAACGAAAGCAAAAGACTTCAGAGCAAAAAGCAGCAAGCAGAGATCTAGGGTAAGAAAAAGCAAAAGCTCGAAAGAGTTTCGAGCCCTAGATCATTCAAACGATTCGAGCCCCCAAAACGTTCAAGTGTGGGGAAGTGAAAAAGAAGTCACCATCGATGCTGGAAGCAGTCAAGTGTAAACGCCGAGTAGAAAAATCAAAAGTTCCATGCCCCAGAAGAATCAAGATTTTGTAGCTGGTTCGTGCCCCCTCCTCTAAAAAAAAAAAAAAAGCATTTAAATTTCAAAATAAAAGGAAAGGGGGCATTAAGCGAACAAAAAGAGTATCCGCATCCGAAGCCTAAACAAGAAGAGTTTCCTGCCCTCGAAAAGAAGACCTCTGTTTAGCCCCCGAATCATCATCGTGCCCTCGATGAAAGCTGCCTTGCCACTTCACCTTTTTCTATGCCAAGGAACCCAACCAGGTTCTACCTGATCCTTTCTTTTCTTTCCTTCTTTTCTCCCCTCATTTCTCTTCTTTTCATCTCCTGTTTCTCTCTTCCACATTTCTAGCTCATTCCATCCTTTTTCTTTCTTTTTGCTGATGCGTTGTTTTTCCGATTGTTGATTGCCCATACATGTGTTCTACAGTACTCGGATTGATATGCAAGTTTAATTTTGTGTTGTGCTTTGTGCATTTAGTTTTGAGCGGAAAACACCTTACCTGTTTGTGAGTGCGAGTGTCATTTCATCTAGGATTTATTAGGAGCCTGATCAACTACTAGTTTTCCTATTTGATAACTTTGTGAGGATTGTTGGTAGAGGGCCTTGATGTGGGAAAGTTTAATCTTTAGGGTCGTTACCCTTCTGATTTGATACAGGTGCCTTCTAGGTGAAGATGAGTTTGTGCGAAGTCTAGCTCGGTGCCGGTTTGTGTTTGTGTGTTGGTTAATTGTGTTTGTCTGTTTCTTGAGGTGATTTCCAGTTTTGGGAATGCTCGAGGGCGAGCATTGGGCAGTGTGGGGATGTTTGATAGCACGTTTCATGCTCCTGATTTTACCTTCTTTTCTAGCCCTTTCGGGGGTTTGATTCCACTATTTGACCCTTATTCCAATCTTTATTGTAGATCAGCGTCAATAGAAGGAAAAGATCGAAAAGAAGCATTTTTGGAGTATTTCTGAGGATTTCAAGCTTCAAGGCCTAGAAGATTAGAATGTAGTCAAGCCCTCGAAAGCTAACCAGACCAGTGAGCAGTCTCTCGCCCGCGATATCTCTGCAAAGCCAAAGAGACGAATCTCCAAAAATTCTCACGGGATTCCTTGCATATCTAGAAGAATCTCCAAAGATTCTCACGCTCGATGTGTTGTCACCCTCTCCCCTTAGCTGGAATTTGTCTTTTTGTAATACCTTAGCTGGAATTTGTCCTCTTGTGGGCTAGACACTATATAAGCCTCTAGTTTTAGGGTTTGAGGACACACATCACATCTTGTAAATATTTTCTATTTTCTTCTTTTAGGAGCCGCCTCTTTTTCTCCCCTCCTCCTTTTGGAGGAGGCGGATCAGACCATTTCCAGCAGCCATGTAAATCGGAGCTTTGCTCCGGCCGGTAATATTTACTAGTTTTCTCCTTTATCTCTTCTTTACTTATTATGCTTTCTAGATCTAGATTTGTCTATTTTCCAGCATGAGTAGTTGATTTGTCTTGTTCTTAGCAAGGTTCTCTGAAGGTTGCAATGGGTAGTTAAGAGGCCTAATTGTGTTTAATATATTCTTATTGTTCTATTTGCTTGTCTGTCGTTTTCATGCCCTCGACACCTCTTTAGCAGTGACAGTGTGGGGAGGAGTCTAGGAGGATGACGAAGTGTCTAGGTTACCTCTTTAGCAGTGACAGTGTGGGGAAGAGCCTGGGAGGATGGCAAGGTGTCTAGGTCATCTCTTTAGCAGTGACAGTGTGGGGAGGTGATAGACCCTTATAGCATGTCTATGGCATAGAATAGAATATCCTTGAGCCGATGATTATCTAGCCCTCGAGGTCATAGATACTTTCATGCCCTCAACGCAACCCGAGAAAAACCTTTGCTGAGAATCTTTCTTATCTGCTTTCATGTCTTTATTTATCATTCTATTTATATGTCTTGCCCTTAATTCTTACTTTTAGTGCTTTTTACTTTCGTGCCCTTGAAAACTGCTTTAATTATTTGTCTTGTTAGCTCCCGAATCTGCGTTGATTAATTCCATTGATCAACATAACCCCCCCTTTTGTATTACTATTTTTGGTCTATTTTTCATTGTCATGCATGAAAGTTAGTGTCTTGCCCTAGTCTCCGTGGATCGAACCTCTTACCACTGTCTTCAATCCTTTTTGTTGCATGTGATAAGTTGTAATTGTTTGATCGTGCCCTCGACAAGCACGTCATCAGCCATAAAGGAACATTTTAAAGTAAACCATTCTATAGTTTCTGCACAATGGATCGTGAAGTCGCAGACCATCCTTCGAAACAATAACGAAATAACTAGGGGGAAAAGAGATATCATGACTCTCTAATTCAGCCTTCAGAACCGTATGACAAGAAAAAATACTGGGAGTTTTATCGACCTCTGGATCTAAAGGTCTCTGAAAACCCTTGGGAACTCTAGCCATACGCATAGCGAACCAGCGAAAAGAAAATCTGAAAAAGATGGATTGAAATACCTTGAAGAGAAAAGTAGCGGATAGGTCGCTGGAGCCGATGAACAATTGAAGAAGTTCCCTTCGAAGTGAAAGAGGAAAGCAGAAAAAGAGAAAGCAAGGAAAATTTGAAATGCGAAGCAAAAGAGTAAGAAGAAAGGAGTTATTTCCTCTTAAAGGTCAAACCCCTCGAGGGTCACCGAATGACCTATCAAAACAAGACATGCGTAAAGACGAATGTAACACGTGGAGAAGCATCAGATGAGGAATTCAAAGATAAGCACCCGCGTTTCTAGAAGGAAACGGTTAACGACAAGAAGTTAAAAAAGACGGTTATGCGGAGCAGCAACCAACCGCTAGGTGTTAACTACCTAGTGGTTGTAGAGATAACACAAGAATGCGACAACAAGAGAAAATGGGAAAAATCATTTTATTCATAAAGAGCCATACGACATCTACAATATGCATGACGCACAAGGTCAGTCTTCATCAGGCCAGTAAGAGGGCCAATAGGGATCATCTCCGTCCGAATACGGTAGCTCTTCGATTAAAGGAAGAGGGTTGCTAACCTCCTTCCCCTTGCCTTGCTCTGACTGAGAGTTCTCCACAAGCGTTTTCTCCTTCAGAGGAATCATACGTGAATCTCCCTTGACGGCAGAAGCCTTAATCTTGGGACCAATATCGCTAGCTGAACTTCCTTCCATGAAACGACTAATGTGAGGAAATAGTTCATCACCCCTCCGTACAGTAGGGACATAAAAGCTAGAAGACATCTCGATTGCCTCGAAGGTCTTCTTTTTCGATCTCTTACGACCCTTACGTCGAGGAAATCGCCTTTTCAGACACGACGGCGAAGGAGGGTCGTCGAAATCTGGAGAAGTTGGAGGATTCGATGGAGACTCGCGCTCGATATCATCCATAGAGTATGAGTCAGCCCTGAGATACAAACAATCTCAACAGAGAAATGAAACGAAGGTGAATGGAAAAAGGGATGAAGAATCCTCATTAAATAGCAATGGCAAAGAGTCACTCCTGCCTTTTTGCACGTCCTTTGAGGATAATTAAAGGCACCATAAGAAGAAAAATCATGATTACAAAATTCGATTTTGCGTGATCACACTTGCTGGAAATTTACGCTAATCAAGAGGCGCTGGAAAACCGCCCAATCAGCTAGCATTGGGAGTGCAGTATAAAGTAATTCAAGGAACGGTTGCGAGAGATATTTATTATCATTTAGTGATCAAGCGAAAGAAAAGTTGCGAAAATTAATACCAGACTCGTTTTCGGTTGGGTTAGTATTAATTTCAGGTGAAACATCATACGAAGGAGAGTATCGTCAGCAAAATTAATAAGAAAAGTTATTTTATTTATGGCCTTCGCGGCCTAAGCTTGCACATGGTTACACCAGAACACATAAAAAGAGAAAATGGCCAGATGATTGCCACAGGTGGTAAAGCATTGGACCCGATGTCATCCTCCCCTTCCATGAAAGGAATCTCCCTCAGGGCGTCCACCAGGGAAGTCTGTTCAGAAGAAGAAGCCCTCATGCCCTTCAAGCAGCACCCCAAAAAGTCCCTCCTATGCTGCACCATGGTGATGATCATCTAGATATGGGAGATGGCCATAGATATTTTCGTCGCCTTCTCTAGGGGACTGAAATCCTCCATGGAGATAGCACCTTGCCTGGACAGCAGAGGAGTCAGCATCCCTTGAAGCTCCAGGACATCCTCGGAAATTTTGGTCATCATGGACCCCAAAAAAGGATGTCCGCCTAGGTCAAATTCGTCAGAGTATGGGCTTTTGAAAGCAAGAAGTTTTTGGTAATCTCGTCCATGGTAGAAAAGAAATGTTGAGAGAAAGGCAAAAGAAAATGTGAAGAATCAGTGTGGAGAAAGAATCAATTTATAGACTCGGGGGAATAATGGTCTAAAAAGACGCGACCCTCGATATCCGAGCCCCCGTCCTCGCGGAAACCGCAAACAGGCAAGACCGAAAATGAAGCGGCAGCCCTTGTAAACACCCGGGCTCATTTTCGGTTAGGTTTATGATAACTATTGACATGACTCTAGGGGCATTTTCATCCTTATACCCAGCGTCAAGGCCGGAGTACTGTAGCTTCCCTTGAGTGCCCGACACTGTAGCTACCGCCCCTCACCTAACTAAGAGCTCTAGGATGGTCTACATCAGCCGGGGAGGGGAGGGTCTTACACGATATCCACGGCGTTATCCCATCCCAGACCTTGCATGATGTCACATGAAAGGACCTAGGCGTTATCTTCCCTAGATAACGCCTACTCCCTATAGGTAACGCTCACACTCTGCCTATAAATACCCCCCCATAAAAAACAAAAGGTAAGCCTAAGATCGCTTGCTAAACCCCTGCCATTTTCACTACTCATACTGACTTGAGCATCGGAGTGTCTACACCGGACACCCCCTCCGGTGCTTTGCAGGTACATCGGAGGATCAAAGCACTAATCCCGACCGGCCATTTTCCGCGTCTACCCATCTCCAAGAACCCAGAATCTTATCACCTGATGCAATGCACAAATAAAATGTGCAAAGGGCAAGACAGGGTCGAACCACAGAGATTGAAGGAATAATAAATCAGCTTCAATGTATGTCAAAGAGTAAATGCACATTTTCCTCGTCTATCCATCTCCAAGAACCCAGAATCTTATTACCTGATGCCCAAATGCACAGATAAAATGTGCAAAGGGCAAGACAGGGTCGAACCACAGAGATTGAAGGAATAATAAATCAGCTTCAATGTATGACAAAGTGTAAATGCAGCCAAACTTAAAAGTAACACTGAGGCGGGAGGGGGGGGGGGGGGGGGGGGGGGGGTTATGTTGATTAATAGAATTAATCAACGCAGATGTGGCAGCTAACAAGACAAATAATTATAGACACAAATTGTAATACAAGAGTAGTAAGCAATCAAGGACATAAAAGGAAATAACAATTAAGGGCAAGATAACTAAAAGTAGTTCGAGGGCAAGATAACAATAAAAGCTGTAAAGGAGATATTAATCTGATGGGAAGAGATCTTAGCAAAAGGAGTTCTCGAGTTGCATTTCGGATCGGTTAATCATCGGCGCAAACTCAAGCACAGACCTGCTATAGGGACCAAGTTCTCACTAAAAATCCCCTCCTTGCCTTCTTAATAAAAGTCACCCCCCGTTTTCACATATGAGGAGACCTTGACGTTTTGCCGTCCTCCCAGGCATGAATTCGGGGAGGCAATACTCAAAACGCCCATGAAGTGGAGGCAAGACAAATCTAGGGCGTGACGTCTCAGTGTGTCAAGCTCGCAGCACAACCCTAAATGACCATTTACGCTTAGACAAAAGACCTCTCGCGATGTCCCCACTAGGTGTCTACTACTCCTAACAACCTCACGATGACATTATCATTGTTAGGATGACAGTACCCGCACAGAAATACTAACAGTTGATCAGGCCCTTAACATTTCTAAATGAGCATGGCATGAAAATGATAAACAACCAAATATGACAGTGAGAATATATTAAGCACGTTTAAGCCTCTTAACCAAGCCTTGCAACCTTTGAAATACCCTTTACTAAGAGGAATGGGACTTAGCTACTCGTAATTAAATATAAATAGCAAGTAAGAAAGGGAAATAACATAAACAAGCTTAAAGAAAATAAAAGAGAAATGTATTAGAATAAACTGGTGAGGAATTCAATGCTTTCTCCTTTTACAAGCTGACGACGTTGCTCAAAAAGAGGAAGAGAGAATCCCTAAAGTTTAGGTAAAGTGAGAGTTTATCCTAGAATCAGCCTCCTCCCCCAAAAACCCTAAACTAAGCTTAAATAGCCTAAAAACTAGCTAAGGGACAAAATACAACTAAGCAGAGAGTGTCAGCGCATGAGAGGGTGACAACGCATGGGGAGGACACACCCTTGGTAGGGAATATTCTCAAATCTTCTAAAAATGCCTGGCATCTTCTAGAAACACTTGGAATCCCGTGAGAATCTTCGAAGATTCCTCTCTTTGGCTTTTGGCATTGATCTGTTGTGGAAATGTCAAGGGCACGAGACTGCTCACTGGTCTGGTTAACATCGAGGGCACGATGACATTCCGATGTTCTTGCCTCGATGCTTCAAATCTCCAGAAATCCTTCCAAAATCGCATGCTTTCGCTCTTTTCTTCCTTTAGGCACTGATCTGCAAAAAGATGGGAAAAAAGGGCAAATCAGAAGTATCATGCCCTAGGAAAGGCCGAAATAAAGGGGAAAAACCTATACTAAAAGTATGTGATCAGAGAAGTTACTCCAAGGTACGCTTATGGAGTAACCTTGACAATCTGCCATCCTACAAGGTACGCTTATGGAGACAATACTCAGATGCCCATGAAGAAGAGGAAAGACACATCTAGGGTGAGACACGTACGCTCGAGGCACTACCCTAGTTGGTTGTTTACCCTAATCAGATTGGACCAGTTCGGCGTGATACCTCTGATTTAGTTGCCTACTCTACTGTGTAGCCTCACGTTAGTTATTACTACAAAGATGGCTGTAATCACCTAGATTCAATTAATAGTTGGCCAGACTCCTAATCATCCCTAGATAAATTGACAAGAAAATGGTAAACAAGCATGGAGTTTATTAAGTACATTTTGACCTCACAACTAACCTAAGAAACCTTCGAAGAACCTTTGCTAAGAGGGGAGAGCTTAGCCGCTCATACTAAGGATTAGACAAATAAAATGGATAAAAGAAATAAATTGCATAAAAGAGAAGAGAAGGAAACGCAATAAATTGCTACTGAATACCGACTGGAGCTAAAGCACCGGGATTATTACAAAGACAGGAAAAGACACCAGAGGCGGAAGTGTCGAAGTCTGAAATCCGAAAGTGGAAGAAAACTTGGATACTCAAAAGAGTTGATCCCCCCAAAACCCTAAATCGCTAAAGTCTTTATAGGAAAAATACAAAAAGGAAATTCTAAGTCTAGCAGAACTACAAAGGTGGAAATAAATCTTCCGCTGAGCTAGAGGATCGTGGGAATGAAAGACAGAATCTGCCAGATTTCCTCTTCGAGAGTTTCCTTTTCTGCATCGGGATTCTCAACTTCCTCCTGCGATATGCGGACAATCAGCTGCAAGGCCTCGACGCTCAGCACTCGGCAGAATCCGTCTGAAAAGCGTGCATTTCTGTGAATTTCCCTTCTTACGTCCAGATCTGCAAAAAAGAGAGAAACATGGGTAAATCAGCAATATCAAGATTAGAAGTGGAGGAAAAATATGCATAAAATACACACTATGAGTGCTCTTGTTCCCTCAATTCAGATTACTCATCTTTTATTATTTCTTTTGATTATTACTTACTGAAGCAAACGTGTATTCTTTGTCTTCGCCTTTTTTGGGTGTCATTTCCGCACCATTCGGGTAGGAGAATAATCTCACTCGAGCATTATCAGGTCCCAAAATGATACGTATGTTACTTACATTTAACTAACTATAACTACTATTCTTTGTTAATCCACAGTATTGGTGAATGGGAAATTCGGCAAGGACCCAAAGCATGTGATAGCAGATGATTTCTCCTTCTCAGAACTCAACATTCCAAAAAACATAACAATCGTTGTTGGCTCAGCTGTTACAACTGTCAATGTTGTCCAAATCCCAGGACTTAACACTCTTGGCATTTTCATGGTCTGCATTGACTATGCCCCGTATGACACAAACCCACCACATACCCAACAACACGCCACAAAAAATCCTGTTTGTCCAAGAGGGCACTCTGTACGTAGGATTCATCACATCGAACCCCGAAAATCATCTCATTACCAAGGTTCTGTACCCAGGAGATGCTTTTGTTTTCCAATTGGGCTTATCCATTTCCAATTCAACATAGGAACTACTAATGTTGTTGCCCTCGCAGCTTTGAGCTGCCAGAATCCTAGTGTCATTATAGTTGCAAACGCAGTTTTTGGATCCAAACTTGCCATCAACTCTGATGTTCTGACCAAGGCTTTCCAGGTCGACAAAGATGTGAACTATCTCCAAAAACAATTCTGGTCTGACAACAACTAAAATTACAAGATTATGCCAAGCA